>JAPPVO010000031.1:133275791-133960607 GCA_030407325.1 Camellia japonica
GATGGGCTTCTTATGATTTTTTTACGTCACTGTGGTAATGATGGTGTGGCCGTAATTGGAGGTGCTTGTTTCTGATCCTTCTTTTCGGCGAGAAGGAAGAAATGGGACTTTAGGAATCATGGATATTACGTCAAATCATTGGAATTTATTTTGTGTTGATTGTAATTGTGATTCTTCCCTTTTTGGTGGATGCACCTCTTATTTGTTTGACGGTCTCATTCATGAGTCCCCAAGAGTGAATTTCTTTTTTTCACCCGTGGATGCAGGCATTGCCGAACCACGTTAATTCCTTCTTTAGCGATTGTGTGAGTTTCTTCATGGTATCACGGTAGGTTTTGTAATCTGTCTCTTTGATCTCAATTTTATTTTTTTTTTTTTTTTTTTTTGCGACTTCACGGAAAGTGTCATAACTTTTTAACCGTAACTTGGAATCGATCGCCGTCTGTGCCATTGGATTCGTACCGCCTGTATCCAGCTGACTAACTTTCAGGCTATTTTTGACACTATTTAGAGGGTTAATTGAGACTTTGAAATAAACTATGGTTGTTTTACCCTTTGTTTAGGTCTCTTGTGCAAGATTATAGGGTTCTGTCTCAGCATTTGTTTTTCCTACGTGCTTTGTAGACATTTTTTGCATATTTCTAGGTGCATTATACCTTTTTATTTAGATGTCTTCTTATTTATGTCTACGATGGCTTAAGACAAAGTGGAAAAAACTATTAAAAGTTTATTTTTCAATAAGTTTTGATTGACCAAAGTTTATAGCATTTAAAAGTTTGAAAGCCCAAGTGGAGAATGAAGTTGGGGAGCCATTAAAATTCTTCGTACAGATCATGGTGGAGAATACATGTCACATGAATTTGCAAATTTTTCTGATGAGCATGGAATCCCAAGGCAATTGATAATAGGTTATGAACCCCCAACAAAATGGTGTATCGGATAGGAAGAATCGAACTATCCTGAACACGGTGAGGAGCATGTTGGCCAGAGCCAGAATTCCAAAAATCTTTTGGCCAAAAATAGTGAATTGGAGCATCCATGTTCTGAATCGATGTCCCACATTTGCTGTTAAAAATATAACATCGAAAGAAGGTTGGAGTGGACGAAGGCCTACCGTTGATCACTTCAAAATCTTTGAATGCATTGCATATGCACACATTCCAGATGAGAAGAGGAAGAAGCTAGATGACAAAGGTGCAAAATGTGTCTTTCTTGGGATTAGTGAACATTCGAAAGCCTACAAGTTGTTCAATCCTATCACAGAAAAGATAGTCATTAGCCGAGATATTGTTTTTGATGAGGAGAACACATTAAATTTGACTAAAAAAGGGGCAGGGCAACAACAAATACTTGTGACTTTTGATGAAGAAAAAGCAAAAATGCAGTTACAACCAACCCTTTCTGCTAATACTATGTTGCTATAGTCATACTAGAAACTATTGCAGCACTTGATTCCAACGAAGCCTAAGCAGCAGTGGCAAGCTCTCGATCTTAGCGAATGAGGAAGCGACCCGGATGGATGATCCATTATGAGGTTGGTGGTGATGATCAATTTGACAATGATGATACACTTGCCCATTTTGTATTATTTTTAGATTGTGATCCCATCACATTCCAACAAGCTATCAAAGCTTTGAAATGGCAAAAAGACATGAATGAGGAGATAAGATCTATAGAGAAAAACAACACATGGGAGCTGTCATAAATTCCAAAAGGGCAAGATCCATCAATGTCAAATGGGTTTATAAAACAAAGTTGAAGAAAGACAGCGAAGTTGACAAGTACAAAGCTCGACTTGTTGCAAAGGGGTATAAGCAAGAATTTGGTGTTGATTACAAAGATGTGTTTGTTTCAGTTGTGAGGCTTGACACAATTCAATTGGTGTTATCCATGGTTGCCCAAAATTCTTGGCCCATTTATCAATTGGATATGAAGTTGGCATTTCTACATGGCAATTTGGAAGAAGAGGTGCACATTGACCAACCTCCTAGATATGTGAAGCATGGTCATGAGAATCAGGTATAAAGGTTAAAGAAAGCATTATACGGACTGAAACAAGCACCGAGAGCTTAGTACAGTTGTATAGATGCTTACTTTGCTAAGGAAGGTTTTCTTAAATGTTCTTATGAGCACACACTCTATACTAAACTTGGAGATGATGGGAAGATACTTACTATGTGCTTATATATTGATGACCTTATTTATAACGGTAATGATTGAGCCATGATTTGAATGATCTTAAATTTGAAGCGGGGCAATCAATGAATCGACTAATCATGTCATGGATTTTGAATTCAATAGAACCTCAAATGCCTGAGATCTTTACATTTCAGAAACTGCTATGGAATTATAGGATCTTGTTAAGAAGATGTATGGTGAAGGGACATAATATAAATGGGTCGGATCCAAGCCTTGGGTCTATCCAATCCACTAAGCAAAATCCAAGTGGGTTAGATGAATGTCTGGGCCAGCCAATTAAGCCCATCTCCATAAAGAGTAGCCTTCCCAAGTCCTCAAGCACTTAGGCCCAACTCGCAGTGGAAAGGCTAGTCCAACCCGCAATGCTGGGTTGGGTCGAGCTACTAGACTTAATCCATGGACCGAACTGATGGGCTAAATCCATTATCAGAACCAAAGTGGGCCGAGCCCACACAAAGATATCCAAATGGGCTAGCCCACCTCTACAAATAGTCTTACAAAAGGCTAAGCCAAAGCACAATGGTACCGAGCTAAGGGAACCTCTCAGAGAAACGTGGAAGCTATGAATGCATCAATATAAAGGCTGCCACCTCAATTGGTCACCTCCTCCCCTTCCCTCCTAGAATCACGGAAATAGTTAACCAAGGGAATGTGATCTGTTATATGCATTGTTATAATGAGCACATGGATCCATCATCAACTACCTGGTGGTCCCCAACCTTGAGCAATGCTAAGGGAAACCATCTTGGGCAACATGCAAAGTCTTTTATATAAGCCTCACTCTCTTCACATTGAAAGTATGGAACTCATCTCATGATAGCTCTACTCACTTAAGCACAACTGAACACACTCTTTCCTTTCCTCTCTTGACACCTAGAGAGAGTTCTTTATCTTCTCTGATCACTCATTCCCACGTTGAAAAGGTTTTCTAGCCAACCCTGGCCGGACAGCTCTGAAGGTGTTTTGTGTTGTAGGTCCTCAGTTCCTGGATTGTCCATTTAGTTGCGGAGCTCCGATCCAGTTTCTTTTAGTACGGGATTCGGTACTCACAATTGGTACGGTGAGCGTGGACTCTTCATCTCTGAGTTTTTATATGATTCCGGCAATGGGAATTGAGGATATTCCACCCTCCGCATCAACTCCACTGACGGAGAAGACGAAAGATAAGGGCCTGGCACTGCTAATAGTTTTGGCAAAACAGACCGAAAACAACAATTGGACTCCAGACTCTGTTGAGCACCGCCAGCCCTTTGTTGGTGGCTCTTCCCACCACTTCTTGTTGGAGAAGGATTATAGAGATCGTATCATCGATTCCATGGGAATGGAGATGCAAGAATTGAAAGCATAACTTAAGAAGATGATGGGCAACCTGATGGAGAAAAGGACTGATGCAGAACCTTCTCTTCTGCGCCAGAGAAGTCCATCCTTGGAACCACCAATGAAGAAAGTTCCTAGAAATGATTCTAGGCAGCGAAGTCAGCCAACTCTGATGTAAAATAAAGCAGCGGGCAGCCACATCTGTGGTTCACGCCAGAAGAGGGCTAAGAGGCAAAAAATGGTTAGCTAGCAGACAGAGTATCCTCCTCGTCCTTAGGATCTTCGTACCTGGTTGGTTGGGCATAAAGAAAATGAGCAACGACGAGAACGAGAAGCTCAACCTTGATCGCACTATTTATTAGAGGCAGCACTAAGCACTGGATCGGTTCGTCTCATCTCCTTCTCTCCAGACATCAAAGCTATGAAACCCCTAAGAAGTTCACATTGCCGAAATTCGTAGCATATGATGGGAAGTCAGATCCACTCATACACATCAGCCACTACTAGCAGATAATGTCTTTATGGAACCGAAATGAGGCATTGATGTGCAAGGTCTTTCTGTCCTGCCTGGGAGAGTCCAGACTCTGATGGTTCCATCGTCTCCCTGTTGGATTGATCAACGACTGGAAATAGCTCTCTGAAGAATTCTTGGCTAGATTTGTTTCCAACACCAAAATCCTAAAGGAACTAGACACCTTGTTTAGTCTCCAAAAGGAAAAGAAGGAAACACTACGTAACTATCACGCCTCGTATTTTATTACTCGGATAACATTACTAATATTCATTAATTAAGTCCAGTTACAAATGACAATTTATCCTTGGATGGAATGATGAATAATTAAATATACATGTTCCCTTACGTTATGCAATAAAGACATTTACATATAAATAAAAGAAATGCCCAGAGGCTTACAAAAAAATAAATAATAAATAAATAAATAAATAATAATAATAATAATAATAATAATAATAATATAATAATAAGACAGCGTTGCCCCTTTACAAGCATAGAGCTCAATCAAAGAAACAATTAAAGGCACTACAGCTCATCACCACTTTATGACCAAGCCAAGATGTTTGATCCTCAAATTTGAAAACATTCCCTGTACACATGTACAGGTAGGGGGTGAGCAACCACTAGCTCACCAAACAATCTCATATTATAACATTAAAAGATATGCGGGTACAAAGATACTCATACATATATGTGAAATCATATCATGTCAAAACCATATGATTCTATTACATAATTTCTTAAATGAAATTTATTTAATTAACCACAACTAGTTAACTTAAATAAATAAGCATGCCTCAATAGCAACATGACATCCTTTTCAATTCATTCAATTACCTCATTGTCAATTGAATCAAATAATTAAACAACTCATAATGACATCTAACAAAGCATCAAATACATTTTATACAATTTTATGAGATGAATGCATGTGCCATGTCATGCTCAAAATATTTTTCTCATCTTTTGAAAATCTTGTGCACAATGCCAATTTGAAAACACATTAATCCAACAATTTCAATAAAATTCCAAGGTAGTAAATACGACTCAGGTAATCCCTAGGCTGGTATCTACAAGTAGGCATATCAAGCACTACCAAATCCCCACTTTACCGGTCTCTCACCAGAAGGGCAGTGGTACCTCCTCTGTGTACGTTTTCGGTCTTTCACCTTGGACACTCGGGCCAACTTAACCAATAAACTACACCCCCTATCCGGACTTACCAACGTATTTACCCAAAACAAATCAAAATGATTTTGTTTCACCAAAAACAATTCCTATAGCGATCCCGGGTTTTACCCCTTGTTGTATAGTGATCCGGACTTGGTTTCATGGATGTTAGTAGTTGTTTATATCTTGTTTACATCCTTTCGTACTTTGTACTTGAGTTATAGGATGTGTTGGGTAGGTTTGTTACAGGTAGGTTGTATTTGGGAACAAATGGTTGCTGTCCAGAATTTTGGTCCTTCGCTCGAGCAAGCAGTTCGTCGCTCGAGCGAGCTTTGTGTTTTAGATCCTTCGCTCGAGACAGGGTTCCTTCGCTCAAGCGAGAGTTGAGTTTTGTGTCTGGTGGCTCGAGCGAGAAGTCTTGTGCTCGAGCGTGCATCTGTGTCTCTTTTTGACCTGAGAGCTGTGTTTCTTCGCTCGAGCGAGCGAGGTGTATGTTTTGGGTTCCTTCGCTCGAGCGAGCATTCTGTCGATCGAGCGTGCTTCTGGGTTGCAGGCCTGAAGCTTCGAGTTGTTGGCTCGAGCGAGACTTTCTTCGCTCGAGCGAGGGTTTTCTATGTCTGGTCGCTCGAGCGACCAAGTCTTCGCTCGAGCGAGCCTGTTGTATATCAGCAGACAGCAGCGGGGAGAACATCATTTTTTTCATCCCATTTTCTTTTGAAACCCAAGAGCCGACCCTCTCTCTCTCTCTCTCTCTAAACTTGTCTTCTCTCTAGGGATTCATCTCCCTTTAGTGTGAATCTATCCTAAGTCCTTTGTTAAAAAGATAGAGGGTGTTGAGGGCTTCATTTTAATCTGAAAAACTTGGGATTTGGAGCACGTTGGCTTTTGGTCTTCATCTCCGTTTGAGCTCTAACTTCGAGGTAGGGATAATTTAGCATTTTGAGCATTGAATTTTAGCATTTTGATATGTTGGGGGTTGTTGGATAATTTTGAGAAAGTTTGGGCCTTTGTGTAATTTTACAAAAGATGGGGGTTTATGTATATAAACCTATTTGCATGTTTGACATAGAGAAATGAAATTAATGTTGAACTATTGAGAAAAATGGAACCTTAGGGTTGTTAGGTTAATTATGGGAAAATGCCCTAATTAGTTGGATACATTAATTGGTATAATTAATTTTGAGAAATGATGAATTGAATTGAGAATATTGAAATTGGGAAGATACGGGATTAAAGGGTGTAGTCGGATTCATTTAATCGCTCACCTAGGTAAAATGTTGATATTATATCCATTTGGTAAATTTATTTCTTGTTTAGAAATAACTGCTTTGGGCTATCGGTGGAGGATAGTCTTGATTGTTGTAGACAATGCATGATGATTAGGTAAACTAAAACTAATCGATTGAGTATGCTAACGAATATAGCGGTTGGAATAATACATTAACTTTATGTATTGAGTGATTATGTATATGATCTACGTTTATATACATTGTGTGTGTGGGAGGAGATAGGGGATGTACTCCACGGTTTAGGGGAAGATAGGGGATGGACCTCTAAACTGGATTTTGTTTGACATTGATACAGCACTACAATGTGTATCAAGTGTGGATTATGGAAGTGTTTGAATTGATTTGATATAGCACTAAAATGTATATCGTTGTCAATTGTGAAGTATAGAAGTATTTTTATGTTATTGATACAGCACCAAAATGTGTATCCATTATAAATTTCAAAAGTGTTTTAAAGATGAGTCATAATCTCATTAAGTTATTTGGCTAGGTTCTGAGCCTTGTTTTCAAACTCAAAGTTGAAAAAGAAATGGGAAATGAAATGTAACATGGACTTGAATGTCATGAAACTGTAATGTGTTATAAGTGGGAATATAAGTATGGACCATCTATCGAATGCTGTTATTATAGTTGGTTTAGTATATTTTTACTGGGCTGTGGCTCACCTTATATGGGACATCATTTTCAGGTACAGGTAGCATGCTACCTCCAAGGACATAGCTTGGGAGGCTAGAGGCAGACAGACTTTTTGGTTGTTTTGCTTTCCTTTGATGTATTACATGTAAATTCAAGCCAAGGGCTTAATATGTATATGAGTTAGTACTCATTTCTTGTAA
The DNA here is from genome assembly GCA_030407325.1 of Camellia japonica. Classification (NCBI taxonomy): domain Eukaryota; kingdom Viridiplantae; phylum Streptophyta; class Magnoliopsida; order Ericales; family Theaceae; genus Camellia; species Camellia japonica. Next base: position 133,283,117 of record JAPPVO010000031.1, read on the forward strand.
CCAAGTGTTGACTTGGAAAGTTGTAAGCCCATAGGGCCTTTACTTTTGTTGTCAACATGTAATACTTTTGTAAGAACTACTCTGATAAATAGAAAGATGTTTATTTCTCTTATATTGTTGCATGTCAAGAATGATGGGTTTTATGTATTTTTTTGAGGGCGTTACAACTTGGTATCAGAGCTTACCGGGTTCGAATACTTTGGGTACGTGGGAAGTGATTAGTATCACAATGGGTTTGTCTCGCTTGTTAGAGACCTATGTGTGACATTATGTGTTTATTTGATAACATGTTTATGTGACTATGTGGGTATGGGATTTAGTTTTTGGGATGTTGATTGGATCCTTGGGTTTTTGTGAGTCTTGTTGGAAAAGCACTTGATCAATGTTGTTTCTAACCGGAACTCTAGTAACGCCTCGGGACTATCATTATCCGGAAATGAAATTCGTAAGTGCTAATGTGTTTATGTGCTTACGTGGAGTGAATTACAGTTGTCCACGTATTAGGACGCGAGTGTGTAGTTTTGGCACATTTATGAATGTGCTAATGTTCTTCATTACCTTTATTAGGATGTCAGGACGAGGAAGAGGTGGTAGACGTGGCAGGCGTGGTAGGCAGGAGATGCCTTTACCGGATGATATTCCAGCACAGCAGGAGGGGGTTGGCCAGGCCAATGTGGCCGAGGCAGCAGGTCAGGAGGCTATGGGCGCTTTAGCCCGAGGGATAGCCGATGCTTTGAGGGAGTCTATGGGTATTCTCAGAGCTGAGAATCCAGTTCAGGCTCCAGTGTAGGCCCAGGTTGTTGAGGCAGGGCCTTCCTTCTTAAAGAGGAGTTCTTCTAGTCTAACCCGGACGAGTTTGTTGGGGATCCAAAGGAGCCACTTAAGGCTGACGAGTGGTTGGAGCAGATGAGTAAGACGTTCGAGATGCTTAGCATCGAGGACGGGGCATTGAAAGAGACCTTGGCATCCTTCCAGCTTAAAAGGGGTGTGGGTTAGTGGTGGAAATACATGAGGGGCCGTATTGCTGGCATGTGGAGACTTTTGTGGAGGCTTTTCAGGAAAAGTACTTATCTCCAGGAGTCAGGGAGAAGCTGAGAGACCAGTTCTGCCAACTTTTGCAGTTGAGTTCTTCAGTGGCCGAGTATGAGGCTACTTTTACTAGCTTGTCCAGGTTCGCACCTGAACTTGTGGCGTCCGAGGAACGCCGTTGTATCGAGTTTGAGAAAAGGTTGAGGCGCGGCCTCAAGATGAGAGTTGGGGGTTCTATGATCCGAGACTATGGGCGCTTGGTTGATGCTGCAGCCCATATGGAGATCATGATGCAGGAGGAGGAGGGACAGAGAGGCTCCAAGAGGAACCAGGATGGTTAGGGTGATGGCAGGAGACAGAGGGGTGCTAACCCTCAGCAGTCTCAGGGTGGTGTTGCTAGATCGACCTTTCCAATGCCAAGTGCAGGCTCGGGGAGAGGCCATCAGGGAGATTTCACCTGTTACAAGTGTGGTCAGCTGGGCCACAAGGCTTCGGTTTGCCTACAGAGGGGATGAGGTCAGAGAGCTGCTTCATCTTCAGCTAGACTGCAAAGCTAGAGTCAGGGTAGGGGCCAGCCCTTGTCTTGTTATCTATGTGGTCAGCCTGGGCACCTGAAGAGGTTTTGCCCACAGTTGAGTGCCACTTCGAGCGCGTCTGGTTCTAGGCAAACGCAGGGTTTTCAGCCAGCTCAGTCTGTGCAAGCCTCGACGGCCAATCCGAGAGCTTCATCGTCCCAGTCTGTGCAGCAATCGTATGCTCCGAGGGGTGAGCAGGTGGATCAGGGGCCTACTGGGCGCGTGTATGCTGTTACCGTGCAGGATCTTGTACCTGCTCCATCAGTTGTGAGAGGTACCTTCTTGTTTTGCAACTCGGTTGCTAGTGTATTGATTGATACGGGTGCATCTCATTCTTTTGTATTTGCTGCATTTGCATCTGTTTTGGGATTGGAGTTGGCACAATTAGCATCTCCTATTTGTTTAGTGTCACCTATTGGGGGTGAGTTGATTTTGAAACAAGGATGTAGGGGTTGTGATATAGAGGTCGCCGATCACTAGCTTCCGTTTCCTTTTATAGTGATGCCCATGTCGGGATTTGATGTTATTTTGGGTATGGACTGGCTATCGTCATACTGGGCTGTTATTGATTGCTACCGCCAGAGGGTCACAGTTTGTACCTTGAGTGGGGATTGTTTCCATTTTCTGGGTGATCGGGTTGGTAGTGTGTTGTCACCGGTGTATGATCCGCGAGGGCGGAGTGAGCTTAGTGGTCTACTTGCTAGCTTTTTGAGTAGTGAGTGTGGTGAGACCCAGACTGTGTTGCCGAGAGTGGTTTGTGAGTACTCGACGTCTTTCCCGAGGATCTCGTTAGTTTGCCACCTGTAGACGTCCCCGAACGCCCCGGGGGGGGGGGAACTCCTCGGTCTGTTCATTAGGGCTCACTACAGTTCGGACTCAAATTGTCACGGTTCTAAATTTGAACCAAAGAGTCCAAATCCGGCAAATCGTTTTTGAAAACATATTTTTTGTAAAGAAGTGCCAAACATGGACTGCTTTGCCAGATACAGAGTCGCCACCTAAATATTTTTTATGGGGGAATTTGGGAAACCCTGACTCGTTTGCCTAAGGCCATGTGTCCGTCATCACCAAATTTGCCTCGGCTCGGGAACTTGGGTATGATTGGGAAGGTCAGCTATGAGCACCCCCTCTCGTCCGATCCAAAGATCGGCCTCTACTAACCATGATATTTAGTTTTGAAAACGTTATGTGTTCTTATTCCGATTAATTAGCTAATCTTACTATGTGATGCGCACAACACAAAAGTATAGACTAGATCGCCTAATTTGGAACAAAGCATCGCATATCCGTTTGTTTGGAAATTGGTTTGGAATTTGCTACTCGCAAGTAGGCTAAAACATGGATTTTGACAAGTTGTTCCAACTCAAACAATCCAACCTTTACCCACAGGCATTCAAGCAGTTATATCACATAAGCATATAGCCGCATGGTAAGCATGCTGTCATGTTAACATTCACATACATGCAAGATGCTAAAGAATAAACACTCATAGTGTACTCCGAGCCAAAACAAGAAACTAGTTAGCAAACATGTATGATCTGAGTTCATGTTATTGATGGCTAATGCGACGCATACAAAATGCAACTAGAATAGGCTCGGCTAATCTAGGGATGGCATGTGAAATGCAACAGATAACACGTATTCAAGTTAGATTTGAGCTACTATGCAGTTAGTATGATGCGCCGAGCCCGATGCATGCAATACTGATGAATGAATGCACGCATGCATAGCATAGCATAAGGTATGCTAAATTGAATATGCCCTAATACTAACCATTGAAAGTAGGTAAATAAAAGGGAGAAAGAGGTGGGAGTTGGAAGACATGCACACACGCACCCACACTTATTACACATTCGCCCTCTCTCGGAGGGACCAAAAGAATAGTACAAATTTAATCAACTAACAAGCTAACTAAATAATTATAGACCACTTAACTATTTAAGCAAATTAACTAAGCTAAGAAAGCAGTAAAACAGCCACCACCACGCATGCGTGCTCGGCTCCGCTTGGAAACCCACCACCACGCACAAGCTGCCTCTGTTTTCACTGCTTTGCATCTCTGAGACTTGCACAAGTCCCAAGGAACACTCTCTGATCACAGTGGAAGGTCACCGGCCAAGGGGGAACACCACTGGCCATGAGTAAATGATCATCGACCAAAAATTGAGCTCTCAGCCACCAATTAATGGCCGGCCGGCACCAAATATGATCGGCCGGCCATGTATGCCTGCAGAATCCTGTTTTGACAGCAGCAGAGGGCAAACATGGCATGGCAATGCATTTCAAGCAAATGTGTGCACCAACACCCTCCTTATCATGTTCATGACTCAAATGAGGATGGTCCTTGATTCTCGGACCACCAATCGTGCATTTCAATGCGTGATGGCCAAAGAGACCAAGTTATGCATTTTGATGTCAAATGAAATGCAAACCAAATAAACACATAAGGCCCAACCTCTATCACTTGATCAAGAGGCAAGGCATGCATGCCAAATGCAACCTAAGCATGTTAGCTAAGTATACAACATGAGCATGCAAGCGAGCAATGTGCACTAGGCACTCAACCTAAGCAAACAAGCATGTAAGGCATGAAACAACTATGCTAATGACAAGCATACAAGATGCAGTTTAAACATGCAAGTATGCAAGACATATAACATGTTAAACAACTTGACCAAGGAAATGCATGTCAAATGCAAAGTGTTTCAAGCATGCCATAACATGCGATAGGCCAAATATGCAACGACACATAAGGCAAGCATGCGACCACATGCAAGGGAGGGACTTACACCAAGATGGACAGCTCTCTACTAGGTCCAAAACAGTGGCCAAATGCCAAGGAAACGAGGGCCAAAACACATACAATCATGCATGCAAACATGGTCCAACACTTAGGCACATAGAAGCAACTTTTAAGCATACTTAAAAGGGGATAAACATGGACATATGGCAAGCATATCAAACTCTGAAAATCATGTTAAGGATGGTGCCAAACCAACTAAACAAGACAAGCGAAGCATGCAATTATGTCCAAAACCTAAGGCTCACCAAAGAGGTATTGAACTACACTTAGCAAAACCAAACATGGCATGATTTGAACAACCAAAATCAGAGTTTTAACATGTTAAAACAAAGCCAAAAACACATTGACATGGCATCCTAGAGGCCTAAACATGATGGCATATGCAATGGCACATTCATGGAGCATGAAACACAAGCTCTTTAAGGTCTTAAAGGAACATCAAATGCAAGCATACGAGCATCCCATGGGGATTGAAATGATATGCTAAGTGGTTCCAAACCATTGAAATGATGCAAGCAATGCATGCTCAACACTCACACACCCAAGGCTAACAAGTCAAAATGCAAGGTGGCTATACAGGCATGTCATGATGGCCAAAACAACCACAAACAGACCTTAGGCATACTAAAACATGCACAAAAGCTTCACAAAGCAAAGCCAAAACAAGTAAGCATAGTGGTCTAAATGCTAGGCACATGTTAAGGCAATTTATGGCATTACAAGACAAGTGTGCTAAGCATGCATGGTGTGTCTAAAACAAGTAAAAGCAGTGCTATATAATGGCAAAATAAGCACAAATAACACTTAAGACATGGCCAACATGATCTTAAAAATGATGCCTCACACATAAGGCAAAAATGACACATTTTGAAGACAACAAGGAGAGGGGATGGCCCTCTCCTTCTTAGGACCTCAAACCACCATCCTCACCACTGAAATCCCTCAAGATTTCAGTGGTGAGGAGGCCCAAACAAGGTGGTCCCGGAGCTCACCAAAATAGCACAAAATGGGGGCCAAACAAGCCTAAGAGGGGTCAAACAACCCCAAACACCAAAACAACCTTAAACAACTATTTTAAGCAAGTAAAAACAGAACTTTTATATGTTATATACTAAGCTTAAAACAGCAAGCAAAGATGGCTAAAAGCCTATGCAAGAATGGGGAATAAAGGGCAAGGTTCTTACCCTTGAAGACTTTCTTCAAGAACAATGCTCCAGCAGCTTTCTCAAGCTTGAATCCACCCAAGAACTCCAAGAACAACCCTCTAATGCCTCAACAACTAAAGGTATAGTGTAGCACTAGGTGTTTGTGCACAAAAGTAAGGACAAACACACACTTATACACAAAGAGAGGAAGATATAGAGATAAAATCGATACACTATGCTAACCCTAAAACCAAACCTCTGGAGCTTTTTTTGTAACCCTTGAGGAGGGAGGAGAGGGCCTCCCTTTATAGAGGATCACTCTTGCAAAGCTTACAAAACAAGCTAAGCAAGAGTGAAATCCCTCCATACACGTGTATGGATAGGGTGCAAAGTGGGTGCCAGCTAGCACAGCTGGCACAAAATATCTGCCAAAAGCAGATGAACAGCGGTCGGCCAGCCAAAAATGCCAATTTGACCAAAACAATGGTCGGCCAGCCACAAATAGTGCCGGCCGGCCATCACCAATGGCCGGTAGAAACAAAACATGGCCAGTGGCCTCAAGCCATGGCCGGTGAGGTGTGGGGATGGCCAACAAGCCATTCCCTGCCCCCTCAAAAGCAAAACACAAGTGTTTGGTGCAAAACCAAACACAAAACAGTCGAGTTGAGAGATCCTGAGGCAAGGCGCGTGGCCGAGACCTCCGGGAACTCAAGACGAACACAAACATGGATAATCACCGAGTGTTCAAATGGTGACGTCCAAGTCTTGAGGACGGTCAAAAATGGGGTGTCTACACCACCTCATCGAGAGATTGAGTTCTCTATTGATCTAGTGCCCGGCACGGCACCGATTTCTATGGCACCTTACCGTTTTGCCCCAGCCGAGTTGGTTGAGTTGAAGGTTCAGCTCTAGGAATTGCTGGATAAGGGCTTTATTCGCCCTAGTGTTTTGCCGTGGGGAGCACCGACCCTCTTTGCTAAAAAGAAAGATGGCGCCTTGAGACTTTGTATCGACTATCGGAAGTTGAATCGGGCTACGGTTAAGAATAAGTACCCTATGCCCCGTATAGATGATCTGTTTGACCAATTGAAGGGGTCCTGTTGTTTCTCTAAGATAGACTTGAGATCGGGTTACCACCAGTTGAGGGTCAGGGAGGAGGATATTCCGAAGACGGCATTCCGTACGCGGTATGGCCATTATGAGTTTCTGGTGATGCCATTTGGGCTCACCAATGCACTGGCAGTCTTTATGGATTTGATGAACCGGATATTCTGGGAATTCTTAGATCGCTTTGTGGTCGTTTTTGTGGACAACATTCTCATCTATTCACCTTCAGAGGAGGAGCATGAGGAACACTTGAGAGTGGTGCTCGAGTTACTTAGAACCCATATGCTGTATGCCAAGTTTGGGAAGTGTGAGTTCTGGCTAGGAGAAGTCAAGTTCTTAGGCCATGTGGTTTTCGAAGAAGGGGTGTCTGTTGATACATCCAAGATTGAGGCAGTGCAAGATTGGGCACAGCCTAAGAGTGTGTTTGAGATCAGCAGTTTTCTGGGATTAGCTGGGTATTACCGCCGGTTTGTGAAGGATTTCTCCAGGTTAGCTTCGCCGTTGACTAGGCTGACTCGGAAGGGAGTCAAATTTGTATGGAGTGAGACTTGTGAAAAGTCGTTCCAAGAGCTGAAAGTTAGATTGACCATCGCTCCGGTCTTGATTATTCCGGAGAGAGGGTTGGGTTATGCAGTCTATTGTGGTGCCTCACGAGAGGGTTTCGGTTGTATGTTGATGCAAGAGGGGAAAGTGGTTGCCTATGGTTCACGTTAGTTGAAAATACACGAGAAGAATTACCCTACACATGGCCTAGAGCTAGCAGCAGTGATCTTTGCCTTGAAAATCTGGAGGCACTACCTTTATGATGAGATATTCAAGGTGTTCTCGGATCATAAGAGTCTGAAATATCTGTTTACACAGAAAGACTTGAACTTGAGGCAGATGAGGTGGATGGAGTTTATTGAGGATTACGACTTCGAGTTGCACTATCATCCGGGGAAGGCCAATGTTGTGGCCGATGCCCTTAGCAGGAAATCCATTAGTGATGTAGCTTGTATAGCCATCCGGGAGTGGGAGATGTTAGGTGCGCTTGGCGAGTTTGATTTGCTTTTGGGCGAATCCGTTGAGGCTGCGGCCTTGTTTTCTGTTGTTGCTCAGCCTACACTTGTGACTCGAGTGTTAGAGGCACAGAGAGGTGACCTTGAGGTAGAATCCCTCCGAGAGAAGATCTCCAGTGGGAATGTGGAGAAGGGTTTGACGGTGTATCCCGACTAGAGTGTGAGATACTGAGACCGTTTGTTTGTGCCGGAGTCTTGCCGAGAGGAGGTACTCCGAGAGTTTCATCATTCACTCCTTGCGGTGCATCCAGGAGGCACTAAGATGTATCGGGATTTGGGTCGCCAGTTTTGGTGGCGGGGTATGAAGAAAGATGTGGCAGTTTTCGTGTCTAAGTGCCTTACTTGTCAGCAAGTGAAGGTCGAACATCAGAGGCCAGCGGGTTTGTTACAACCCTTGCCTATTGCCGACTGGAAGTGGGAGCATGTCACTATGGACTTCGTTGTAGGTCTTCCGAGGACTCAGCGGGGTAGTGATGCTATTTGGGTGGTTGTAGACCGATTGACTAAGTCGGCGTACTTCATTCCTATGTGCGTAAGAGATTCGGTAGATCATCTTACTGACTTGTATATTCGGGACATAGTGAGGTTGCACGGGGTCCCAGTGACGATTGTCTCAGATAGAGATCCTCGTTTTACTGCCAGGTTGTGGCAAAGTTTACAGAGTGCCTTGGGTACTAAGTTGACCTTTAGTACGGCTTATCATCCTCAGACTAACGGGCAGTCCGAGCGTACTATTCAGATCCTTGAGGATATGCTTCGGGGTTGTGTCCTTGACTTTAGTGGGACGTGGGAGAGACACTTGCCCTTGATGGAGTTTGCCTACAACAATAGTTTCCAGTCTAGTATCAGTATGGCACCGTTTGAGGCCTTGTATGGCCGACCGTGTAGGTCTCCAGTTTGTTGGGCCGAGGTGGGTGATGCACCTTTGTTGGGTCCGGAGTTGGTGAGGGAAACAACGGAAAAAGTTGAGCTTATCCGTAGGAGGCTTGTTACAGCCCAGAGTCGTCAGAAATCTTATGCCGACCGTAGGATGCGACCTTTGGTATTTGAGGTGGGTGATCACGTCTTTCTAAAGATATCACCTAGGCGGGGATTGATGATGTTTGGGAAGAGTGGGAAGTTGTCCCCTCGGTTTATTAGCCCTTTTGAGATCCTCGAGAGGATTGGCGATGTTGCCTATCGTTTAGCTTTGCCACCGCAGTTGTCCGGAGTTCATGACGTGTTTCATGTGAGTATGCTTCGGAAGTATGAGCCAGATCCATCGCATGTATTGGATTGGACCGACTTAGAGGTTGATGAGGATGCCTCGTATGAGGAGAGACCGGTTCGGGTCTTGGATAGGCGGGATCAAGTCTTGCGAGGCAAGACCATTCCCTTGGTAAAAGTCTTGTGGAAACATCACGGGGTGGAGGAAGGCACTTGGGAACGTGAGTTGGAGGTCCGAGAGAAATATCCCGATCTATTTGTGGATGTTTGAGTATATGTTGTGTATTTTGTTGTATTAGTGGACCTTAAGAGTATTGAATATATCTTAGGTTGTAAAACATGGTATATGTTTTGGTTTAATGGAAGTATTTTGAAACTTGCCTCAAAATGGAAGTTTAATGTAACATTGCATATGTTGATTATATTATAGAAATGGAATTATATCATGAAAAATGAATATGATATGGAAATGGGAATCATGTATATTGTAAACTATTGAAATGGAAAGGAAATGCATGTTGAAATGTATATGTTGTGAAATGCCTCTTGACAAGAGATGGAATGACCGGGATGGGTTAAGTTATTGAATGTTGAATGTAACATTGTTTAAAATGGAGAAAAACTTGTTCTTTTGAAAACTTACACTTAATTTTGGGGACGAAATTCTTTAAAGAGGGGAGGTTATAGCGATCCCGGGTTTTACCCCTTGTTGTACAGTGATCCGGACTTGGTTCCATGGATGTTAGTAGTTGTTTATATCTTATTTACATCCTTTCGTACTTTGTACTTGAGTTATAGGATGTGTTGGGCAGGTTTGTTATAGGTAGGTTGTGTTTGGGAACAAATGGTTGCTGCCCAGAAATTTGGTCCTTCACTCGAGCGAGCAGTTCGTTGCTCGAGCGAGCTCTGTGTTTTAGATCCTTCGCTCGAGCGATAGTTGAGTTTTGTGTCTGGTGGCTCGAGCGAGAAGTCTTGCGCTCGAGCGTGCGTCTGCGTCTCTTTTTGACCTGAGAGTTGTGTTTCTTCGCTCAAGCGAGCCTTCCTTTGCTCGAGCGAGCATTCTGTCGATCGAGCGTGCTTCTGGGTTGCAGGCCTGAAGCTTCGAGTTGTTGGCTCGAGCGAGACTTTCTTCGCTCGAGCGAGGGTTTTCCGTGTCCGGTCGCTCGAGCGACCAAGTCTTCGCTCGAGCGAGCCTGTTGTATATCAGCAGACAGCAGCAGGGAGAACATTATTTTTTTCATCCCATTTTCTTTTGAAACCCTAGAGTCGACCCTCTCTCTCTCTAAACTTGTCTTCTCTCTAGGGATTCATCTCCCTTTAGTGTGAATATATCCTAAGTCCTTTGTTAAAAAGATAGAGGGTGTTGAGGGCTTCGTTTTAATCTGAAAAACTTGGGATTTGGAGCACATTGGTTTTTGGTCTTCATCTCCGTTTGAGCTCTGACTTCAAGGTAGCGATATCCTACTCCTTCTTATGAGCTTTGTCTTTGAATTTTAGCATTTTGATATGTTGGGGGTTGTTGGGTAATTTTGAGAAAGTTTGGGCCTTTGTGTAATTTTACAAAAGATGGGGGTTTTTTGTATATAAACCTATTTGCATGTTTGACATAGAGAAATGAAATTAATGTTGAACTATTGAGAAAAATGGAACCTTAGGGTTGTTATGTTAATTATGGGAAAATGCCCTAATTAGTTGGATAAATTAATTGGTATAATTAATTTTGAGAAATGAGGAATTGAATTGAGAATATTGAAATTGGGAAGATATGGGATTAAAGGGTGTAGTCGGATTCATTTAATCGCTCACCCAGGTAAAATGTTCATATTATATCCATTTGGTGCATTTATTTCCTATTTAGAAATAATTGTTTTGGACTATCGGTGGAGGATAGTCTTGATTGTTATAGACAATGCATGATGATTAGGTAAACTAAAACTAATCGATTGAGTATGCTAACAAATATAGCGGTTGAAATAATACATTAACTTTATGTATTGAGTGATTATGTATATGATCTATGTTTATATACATTGTGTGTGTGGGAGGAGATAGGGGATGTACTCCACGGTTTAGGGGAAGATAAGGGATGGACCTCTAAACCGGATTTTGTTTGACATTGATATAGCACTACAATGTGTATCAAGTGTGGATTATGGAAGTGTTTGAATTGATTTGATATAGCACTAAAATGTATATCGTTGTCAATTGTGAAATATAGAAGTATTTTTATGTTATTGATATAGCACCAAAATGTGTATCCTTTGTGAAGTATGGAGGTGGTTCATGTGTTATTAATACAGCACCAAAATGTGTATCCATTATAAATTTCAAAAGTGTTTTAAAGATGAGTCATAATCTCATTAAGTTATTTGGCTAGGTTCTGAGCCTTGTTTTCAAACTCAAAGTTGAAAAAGAAATGGGAAATGAAATGTAACATGGACTTGAATGTTATGAAACTGTAATGTGTTATAAGTGGGAATATAAGTATGGACCATCTATCGAATGCTGTTATTATAGTTGGTTTAGTATATTTTTACTGGGCTGTGGCTCACCTTATATGGGACATCATTTTCAGGTACAGGTAGCATGCTACCTCCAAGGACATAGCTTGGGAGGCTAGAGGCAGACAGACTTTTTGGTTGTTTTGCTTTCCTTTGATGTATTACATGTAAATTCAAGCCAAGGGCTTAATATGTATATGAGTTAGTACTCATTTCTTGTAACCAAGTGTTGACTTGGAAAGTTGTAAGCCCATAGGGCCTTTACTTTTGTTGTCAACATGTAATACTTTTGTAAGAACTACTCTGATAAATAGAAAGATGTTTATTTCTCTTATATTGTTGCATGTCAAGAATGATGGGTTTTATGTATTTTTTTGAGGGCGTTACAATTCCTTTCTCAAAACAATAGTTTTCAATTGCAATTCGAAATCCATGATGACAATGAAATGGAATGGCAATGCAATATGTAACAATGCATTAGAATAGTTTCAATTTCAATTCCACCACACAATGCTCTATTGTGATCAATTTCCGTATCTCTATCAATGTAATACCATGATACAATCCCAAGAGATAATATAATAATGTCAATGTTCATGTATTTACCACATAAATCAACAATTTCCAACTTAGTCTTTTCAAGACAAATTCAACAATGTTCTTTATATAAAACAAACTTCCAAAATCAAACATTTTCTTACCTTTCGAAGAATCTCCTCATTTAAATACCAACATGGCAATCCTCTATCGGTTACCAAAATCAAAACTTTTAAACAATAGGTTCATCAATAGCAATAACATATGACACCAAAACGAGTTCAAGGTTTTGTCAATTTCTAACCGACATACTTTATCAATGCAATGTAATTACAATCTTTCCAAAAACTCCTCCCCTTTCCAAATATTAAATAGAATCAAATTTCCATCTTTCTCATGCAAGTAAAATCTTGGGATCTTCAAGTTCAATCATAATTCTCATAAGCATAGGTGAATATTCCAACACTTAATCAATTTTATCAAAATCTTCTCTTGACTATAATTATAAAATATAACACGGTGTTCACTTTCCAATTATCAACATCAACCCCATTGATTTAAACCAAGGAAAATAAATAAATAATTAAAAGTTTTGATAATTCATTCTTATTTTAACCAATTCATCCATTTGCTCGAAACGAGCTAAAATCACATTATTTTCTTTTCTTGTCAAAGACCACCAAAACTATTCAAATATCTCATAAAAATTTTGAAGTACGAAATTATTATTATTATAACATTACTTAACTAGTAAAACTAGGAGCCCAATACTAAATCACCTCAACTTAACTAATAGTCTTAGTTCAACTTTTTTTTCACACGTGAACAACTTCATCTCACTTATTTTTTGCAAAATCTCATACTTACGAAATATTAACATTTCCATCCTAGTATATTAAAAGTTATGGTATAATCTCAATAACACACTTTAACCAAACTAATTTAATCCACTAAATTAGTAGTTTTATTGTCTTCACATTTTTCCAAAAGAAATAATACCAAACATAACTTAGCCCAACTCATCTTTCAAACATAATCACATTTCATGCTAAGCTACTCAAATAGACAATATTTCCCAAATTCTCTTCAAATAACAATTTTCACAACTTTTCTAAAATTAATTAATCACATGATATTCACATCAAAAATTTTGAAATAGTCCAAGAGTAAACTTTTTGAAGTTAGGAGTTCGAAAGTCCACATCTCATCTTTTCATTTTCACAATAATGAACAAAACCTAATCATCAATATATATCACCATTCATTAAAATATTATGAATATAACACTTTTAGAGTTTTTAATCCCAAAACAACTCTATAATTCCAACTTAACAATTTACACAATAATCATCCATATCAATTTATTTTTTTCTCAAAAATAAATTCCAAAAATCAAAGATAAAAAAAAAAAAAAAAGAAGTTTCAACTTTATATTTCTCAAAATAAATTTTCCATACAATCCATATAACTATGGAAATTGAATTTAACACAAGATGATTTTCCCAAATCAATCTCAAAATACCACTATTCTTAACATTCAACATAATTTTTCTTCCAAAAATTACCAAACAAAAATCTAAAAAAATTATATATATGCAATATCTCTTATAATGACATATTTTCTCAAGATAACCCTAACATACCTTTAAAGTAATAATATGAAGAAAAGCAAATCTGAAAAATGCAAACATCGTCTGATCATGAATCCGATACCACAATTGCGAAGATCATGACGAGCTCTCCAACTTTCATTTACAACACTTTGCAAAATCTCACTCTAAAGACTCCCATTTCAAGCTTGAAGCTTGAGCAAAAATGGAGAAAAGGAAAAAGGAGAGAGAGATGGACAGGGAGAGAGAGAGGCAGAGAGGGGTCTGCCAACCCAATTCCAAGAAAAGAAATGAAATGAAAAAAAATGAGAGATGATGATAAGGACAAAAGAGGGGAGCCACCCTCGTGAGTTTGCTTCCCAAAGCTTGGTTTTTTCCCAATATATATATATATATATATATGACTTTTATAATAGTATATGAAAATCTTATAATATAAATTATAAAATGATATAATTTTTCTCACCACAAAATATAACATTTTTGTACACCACAAAATATACCCAATTTCATTCCTTATAAAATATAAAAAAAAATTTCACCGTATGGTACACACCATAAAATCAACTATCAAATATTTATTATAATCCTATATAATAAATAATAACAACTCTGAACATGGTTACTACCAATCGCATAATCAAAAATGACCAAATAGTTAAATATGAGTAATTAAACAAACTCAATTTAAATTAAATCTAAGTCATGGGTCCCACCCATAAGCCAAACATCACCCAATTACATATCAAAGTAAACCCAACAACTAATCTCAAGTCATGGTCCAAACACACAAAACTCAATTTCAAATTCTGCTATAAATTAAACTGAACACCAATCAGTCTGTGAATTCTCAAAAATAAATACTCGCCATTAAATTCTAAAATTTTTATTCAATATACTAGACTCTCATAAGAACACCATAATAAAAAATATATATATATTATAATTTCTGAGATCGAAAATTATATTTTTTAAAAAAAAATTATTACAAAATTGAACCATTTTCACACATTACTTTACACAACACTCCAATCCAAATATTACTCAATTAATTTATACACTGCCTATTTAAAAAAAATATTTTCGAGTCATTACAGTAACTACACAAGGAGGTACTGCGAAGAATACAACAATTTGGAGGAGAATATCTGTAGCGACTAGATGGCCGTAATGTCTTTCAAGCACGGTCTGTGGCCAAAAAGCAAGTTGAGGCAATCGCTCACCAAGTGCCCAGCCACTACCCTAAAGGATTTATGGGCCAGAATTGAACAGTACACTTATCTTGAAGATGATCAGATTCCTATTGAAGTGGTTTTGGCCAAGCAATCGAGCCAGGGAGACTGACAAAGAGTAGATCAAGGAGAACCGCGAGAATTCGTAGTGAACACGGCAGACAAATCTAAGTCCCATGAAGCAATTATTACGATGTTCAAAGAACCCATCTACCATATTATGGAGAAAATCAAGAGAGAACCATACTGTGTTTGGCCACTAAAGATGTTAGGAGAGCATTGAAACTGGAGATAGAGAGCACATGACTCAGAACTGTAGAGCGTTGAAACAACATTTGGAGGATTTGGTAGCTGCTGGGCACCTCCAAGACTACGTCAATCCAAACAAGATCGTGATTGAACAGGGGAACCCCCCACCACAAACAAATGCTGAGCATCCCCCTCGGCTAGTTATCAACGTGATCCATGGCACAACCAGTCTCGAGCGGGAGGAAGTACTTGGAGAGGAAATTGCAAAAGCTACACAGATTCAGCAAGT
Organism: Camellia japonica; assembly: GCA_030407325.1. Classification (NCBI taxonomy): domain Eukaryota; kingdom Viridiplantae; phylum Streptophyta; class Magnoliopsida; order Ericales; family Theaceae; genus Camellia; species Camellia japonica. The sequence continues at coordinate 133,298,458 of JAPPVO010000031.1, forward strand.
AATGTCAGTCGGTCCTGCACTGAAAAAGGTTAGAACGGTACCTAAACCTCCCTTATGTACTGTTTCATTTACTAAGAAAGATTTGGAAGGTATTCAACATCCACACACTAATGCATTGATTATTACTGTTGCGGTTAGAAAATGATTTCATGTGAAACAAGTCCTAGTGGACCACAGTAATGTTGCAGATATCATGTACAATGATTTATTCAGAAAGCTCGGTCTTGCTGAGCAAAATCTCACCCCAACAACGACACCACTAGTCGGCTTCAATTCCTAACCCGAATAGCTGCTTGGAAGGATAGTATTAGCTGTAGTAGCTAGGACAAAAACTCCTTAAATCAAATTTTTGATGGTAAACATTCCATCCCCTTACAACGCCATCCTCAGTCGACCATGGATTCACTAAATGAAAGTAGTCCCCTCAACCTATCACCAGCTCATCTGCTTCCCGATGGAGCAGTAGAGTAGATCTCGAGGGACCAAGTTGCATCAAAACACTGTTTCATAGCTGCCATGAAAAAAAAACAGCTCTATAATCGGGTTCAGACGATCAAGCTAGTAGATCAACTTGTACTGGAGGATGTTGGGGGAACCCCAGCTAAAAAGAGAGTGGAAGATCTGGAGAATGTTTTGGTAAAAGAAAGCGACCTTGAGAAATACTTTCTTATTAGTACCTCACTTAGTGTTGATGAGAAACTTTAATTATTGAATTTGCTGAGGGAAAATATAGAGGTATTTGCATGGTCTGCTATGACACTCCTAGCTTGGATACTGAATTTTCCTGCCACAACTTCAACTCGGACCGTGGTATAGAAGGGTAGAAGATCCTCAGTTGAGCATACCAAAGCAGTGATTACAGAGGTGGACAAACTCTTAGCAGCAAGGGCAATTCATGAGGTCCAGTACTGTGATAACCACACCTTTCATGCATCATGAATAGTAAATTGCTCATGCCTTCATGTTACATGCCATATGTTTATATGATTTGGGATTTGTAATATTAGGAAAGGAAGAAGAAGGAGAATGAAAAGTTAGGTTACGAACTTGTTTGTTATGTGTTAGAATTTGGAGTTAGGGAGGGTAGTTTAGAGCTTGATTTGAAAACCATAGGATATGCCTAAACCTTAAGTGAGGAGCGTAAAGACTTTAGTCTAATAAATCTAACCTTTTCATGCTATGTGTTATACTACTAAGTAGGATTAGTATTAATTAAATATAATTAGGGAATCTTAATAAGAATTAAGAATCAACTTAGTTACCTTAGTATAACTTAGATTAAGTAAGCCTAAGTGAGCAATATGATTGGTTTAGAGTTGTTACAACCCTTGCCCTAGTTATACACAATAAAACCCCTTGGTTCTAATCAAACAAATGGAAATTTTGCTGGAGATGGTGAGAAGAATCAGGAGAAGGAAAGAAAAAGGAGAAGAAAAGAAGGAAAGGGGAAAAAGAGAAGAACTCTAGGAATTTAACCAAAAATCGACCTAGGAGCATGTGAAGGTAATAGTTCAATCCTAAATCTTGTAGTAAACTCATCAAACATCTAAGAATAGGAAGAAGTTGGAATCAAAAAGAGGTAGAAATGGAGAATTTAGGAGAGATGGAAGAAAGGTTGAGCAAGGAAAGAAAAGTGCTAGGAAACTTAGGAAATTTATTCTTTTGATAAAAGTTTTTGTGTTCTTGATGCATATGAGCCTTTATTTAGTATATTTCCATGATTTCCAAGAGTTTTCATGGTTTAATTCATGTTTTGGAATGAAAGAAAGAGAAGTTTTTGAAAAAGAATCAAAACAAGGATTTGATCTTTCTAGCTTGAAGTTTTATCATATTTCTGATGTTTTGATCTATGAAACGATTGTAAACTCATGTTTTCTAGTAATATTACATGTTTTTGGAGTGATTTGGATTGAACCCTAAGCAGGAGAATAGAAGAAGAAAGCTTAGAATCAAACATATTTTTCAAACAACAACTTTTACCCAGTCTCGTACGTGCGGTGGGACTTCACGCATGTGCTGCCAGCAGAACTTGTGAAAGTTTATATTCTAAAATAATTGCACATGCCTCTACACGTGTGGCCAGGTTTCCGCACATGTGGCCCTGTGCCACAGCATGTGCGGTTTGCAGGGCACAGCATCGTTTTGTTTTCTCGTTGTTTCCTTCGAACCACGGATACCCTTGTATGTGTTTTAAACCTTAATAAAGATCAAAAGTAATTAAAAGACAACTTAAAATGAGCTAGGTTAATAATGAAAATATAAGTAAGAACCGATTAAACCTGTTTTAGTTTAGAAGGTTCAATGTCTCGTTCTTGTTTTGTAGGTTAAATTTTGAAGAATTAACCTTGAGCAAGGAGCCAAATTGTGAGTAGTAGTGTAGTAAAGTTATGTTTTAAAGTTATGATTTGAAATGCAAACATATGATATGTTTAGAAAGTTATATTATTGTTTTATTATGAATGAACGTCATATATTCTTTGTATCATCTAGTACGATGACATCTTGGACTTATTTGTTACTGGGAATCATGCCAATAACCTTTTGCTAACTAAGCTTTGCCACCTGTTGTGGCCTCTTGACAATCTTGTTTTGCTCAAAAAACTATATTATATTCAATTGCTTGCATGCTTAGTTTTGTTAAAACTTGCGGTGTTCATTCATTAACCACTTTACTATATTACTATTCACTAAGTTTTGGCTCACCCATTTTCCTTATATGTATGTAGGTGATGTCGTGGATCCTCTTTTGGATAGGAGAGCAAGCTAGAAGTCTTTTCTTTTGTTTTTCTTCTTTTGAGAGCAAGAGTTTTGGTTTAAGAACTTTATGTTAGACTTTAGTTTTGGTTGTATATATAGTGAATAATGTACTTATCTTTGGATGTTGTTGTACTAAGAAGACTAAGATAAATAAATAAAGTGGTTTGCTTGTATCATATGATTTATGCACAAGCTCTTGTTGGATTTTTGGTAACCAATGGACTAAGTTAATCTTCCGCTAAAGTCCTATTAGTTTTGGTCCCACCATGTTTCGTCCTGTTAGGCCTTTAGTAGTTGGGCACTATTGGCCGGTCATAGCTGCTATCCTGTTTGGGGCGGGATAGGGTCGTGACAAGTACCCACAGTGGTTATCTAATATAGTTGTAGTGAAGAAAAAGAACGGCAAATGGAGAGTCTGTCTCGATTTTACTTGCCTCAACAAAGCTTGTTTAAAAGATAGTTTTCCCTTGCCTCGCATAGATCAACTTGTCAATTCAGTGGCTGGGCATAAGCGGATGAGTTTCTTGGATGCCTACGATGGCTATCACCGGATACCTATGTTCAGACCAGACCAAAAGAGTACAACATTTATTACTCCTAGAGGCACCTATTGTTACAAGGTAATGCCATTCGGCCTTAAAAATGCCAAAGCGACTTATCAACGGATAGTGACTTGGATGTTCAAAGATCAGCTCGGACGGACTATGGAAGCATACATAGATGACATGGTGGTCAAAAGCATGCTTGCAACAAACCACCTTACCGATCTGAAGGAAGTTTTCAGCATCTTGAAAACCCATCTGTAGACCGCCCGGAACTTCGCTCCGCGCGCGAGGGCGCGAATCGTGGTTCTTAGCTACTACAGTTCAAACTCCTATCACGGTTCTGAATCTAATCTCACAAAGTATGTAAGACTGATAAATCGCCAAAGAGTCCAAATTCGGCAAATTGTTTTGGAAAATCGATTTTAATCAAAAAGTGCCAAACATGGACTGCTTTGCCAGATTTCAAAGTCGCCACCTAAATATTTTGTTTCTGGAAAATTTAGGAAACCCTGACTCGTGCCTAAGGCCACGTGTCCGTCATCACCAAAGTTGCCTTGGCTCAGGAACTTGGGTACGAGAGGGGAAGGTCCTGAAATGAGCACCCCCGCTCGGCCGATCAAAGATCGGCCTTTACTAACATGATATGTTGTTTTTGAAAACACATGTGTTTTTATTCCGGTTTATTAGCTAGCTTACTATGTGATGCGCACAACAGACAAGTATAGACTAGATCGTCTAAATTGGAACAAAACATCTCATGTTTGTTTGTTTGAAAATGGTTTGAAGGTGCTACTCGCAAGTAGGCTAAGACGCGGATTTTGCCACTCTCAAGTGGGCTTAGAAAACATGGTGATTTGCTACTTCAAGTGGGCTTAAAACTCACACTTGATGAATTGTTCCAATTCAAGCAATAAAGCTTTCATCCACAGGCATTCATGCAGTTTAGCAATTAAGCAAATAGCCTCATGGCAAGCATGCTATCATGGCAACACTTACGCACATGCAAGATGCTAAAGCGTAAAAGCTTACCTAGTACTCCGAGCCAAAAAGGAAGCTAGTTAGTAATCAATGCATGATCCTAGCTATGTCAACAATGCCTAATACAATGCATGCAAAATGTAACTAAAGATAGGCTCGGCTATTCTAAGATGTCATGTGAATGCAACTTGATAACATGTATTCAAATTGGTATTGAGATACAATAAAGTTTGTATGATGCGCCGAGCCCAGTGCATGCTAAACAGATGAATGAATGCAAACATGCAAGCATAAGTATGCTAATTGAAATATGTCCTAAAACTACCCACTGAAAGCGAATAAATAAAAGGGAGAAAGAAATGGGGGTTGGAAGACATGCATCGCACACACGCACGCTTATTACAACAATACGCCCTCTCGCAGGACGGTCCGAATAAAAGTTACACTAAGCTATGCTACTTAATTACAAACTGAAACTAATTAACTAACAAGCTAATTAATTATTACAATCCAAATTGAAACAAATAACTATGCTAAGCTAATTAAAATATTACAAAACAGATCAAATGGCTAGTTTACACAAACTAATCATAAATAAAGAAACGGCCTCGTGGGCAAGGAAGAGATGCATGCTCGGTTGGCTTCGCTCGGAAATCCACTATCATGCCTCATGATGCCTCTGTTTGCACTCTTTTGTACTTCTGAAAATTGTGCCAATTTCCAATATGCTTCTGATCCACCTTAGGAACATTCTGAGGGGTGGTCGGCCAAGAGGAATGGCCATCAGCCAGTGTTTATGGCTATCGGCCAATTTTGTTAGCCGATCGGCAGACTTTGATGGCTGGTCGGCTGCTCTGGTGGCCGGTCGGCCAATGCTTCCTGCAAATTCTCCTTTTGCTGCAACAGAGCACTAACAGAGGCATGGCAATGTATTTACAAGAAAATGTGTGTGCAACCACACTCCTTATCATGTCCCAAGCTCAAAGGAATGTAGTGCTTGGCTCTCGAGCTATCAATCATGCATCTAAATGCATGATGGCCAAAGAGGCCGAGTTGTACAAATCAATGTCAATGAATGCACACAAATACCACATAAGACTCGATGAACCTCCACGTTATCATATATGATCAAAGGTGTCGGTGACTAAGAAATGAGGCACGTTTCATCACTTTGAGTATGAAACATACGACATTCCTCATGTTTGGATTGACATCCAACCCAAACACAATGCAACACACAACATGCTAACACAATGCAATGCACACAACATGCTAACACAATGCAATGCAACAACATGCAAACAACAATGCAATGCAACAACATGCAAACAACATGAACATGGCAAGGGCTATATAATGCAATAGTCAATGGACCCAACCAACCACAAACGAGCGTCATGCATGCCAAGACAATGGCCAAAACATGCTGAAAATGAAGGCATGAAAAGCAAGATAATGCATGCTCATGCACATTGGTTCACAAACAAGACATGAAGGCACAACTCTCAAACACATTAAAGGAGTGGAAAATGTGAGAGTGTGGCAATGAAATAGGCTTTGAATTCATGTAAGGAATGATGCCAAATCATGCACATAACACAAGCATAGCATGCTAGAAGGCTCAAAGCTTAAGGCTAGCAAAGGGACTTGCACCATGGCCATATCAAGCAAGCCCCAAAGGGCCAAGGACAATGAAAATAGTCCCAAGGAAGGTCAAAACAAGGCCAAAAACATGCTTAAACATGGTCAACACATGCTAGAATAAAAGGCCAAAAGCATGAAGCATGCAAGGCTAATGAGGAGGATTACACTACACCTATCAAAACCAATCATGGGGTGACTTCACCAACAAAAATCAGAGTTGCAACATGGCAAAATAAGACCAAATACACACTGAAATGGTAGCCCAAAAGCTTAGACAAGATGGCATGCATATTGGCTCATACTTAAGGCATAAAGTACAAACCCTCCAAAGCATTGAAAGAGTGAAACATGAGAGAGTATGGCCACACCACATGCACTGAAATCACGTATCAAATGATGCCAAATCATGCAAATAGCCCAAGCAATACATGCTAGTGGACTCGAAACACAAAGCTAGTGAGCAAAAATGAACTACGGCTATACAAAGCAAGGTATGCAAGACCTAAAACAGTTAAATCAGACCTAGAGCATGCTAAAACATGACCAAAAGCTTGCTAGAGTGGAGCCAAAAACATGCTAAAATGATGGCTTAAAGCACAAAGCATGTTAGGCTGTCAAGGAGGATTGCACTACAAGTATATGAAACATGCAACAAGTGATCAAACCAACCCAAAAAAGAACTAAAGCATGCTGAAATAAGGTCTAAGACATGCTAAGATGGAGCCAAAACATGCTAGAAAGACATGCTATTTTGATGAGCCAACAAGGCAAGCAACCAAGACACAAGGAGAGGGGATGGCCCCCTCCTATTTTGGACCTCAAAACACACTTTCCACCACTAAAATTCCTCTGAGCTTCAGCAGTGAGAAGGCCAAAAAGAGGTGGTCCCAATAGCTTAAAAGGATAGCATAAAACAAAGCCAAACAAGCCACAAAAGGGGGTAGACCACCCCCAACACCAAAGAGGCCTTAAACAAACACTTTAAACACTTAAAATTAGAACTTTTTTCAGTTGAAAGCAAGGCCTAAAACAGTATGCAAAGGGGGGCAAACACTTAAGCAAAACAAGGCTTAAAAGGGGTAACAACTCACCTTTGAAGAACCACAGCAACAAGCACTTCTGAGCCAAAGAAAACAAACTTTGAGAGTCCAAACACGGTCTTCTAGTACCTTAGCAACAAAGAAATGGTGCTTTACTAGGTGTTGTAGTGCAAAAGTGAAGACAAAACACACTTTTAAGCAATATATATATAGAAAGAGAAAGGGAAATATAGAGAGATATATGTTTTGTATCTCCAATTTTCAGAACCTCTGGGAAGGGAGAGGGGCCTCCCTTCTTATAGACATCCAAGTCTTAAGCTTGTTGGACAAGCTAAAGGCTTGGTTCAATCCCTCCATACACGTGTATGGAGGATGAAATCTGTGCTCACCAGCTGTTACAGCTGGCACAAAAATATCTGCAAAAGAAAATAAAAAGGCCTCGGCCAAAAGATATGGCCGACCGGCCAAAAAGGGTGCCGACCGGCCAATAAAGGTGCCGATCGGCCACCACTGATGGCCGATGAAGAGAAGACATGGCCGATAGGAACAGGCCTGGCCGATGAGTTGAAGGGCTAGCCAAAAGGCCATCCCCTTCCCTCAGAAACAAAACCACAAGCTCTTGGTCCATAACCAAGTGCAAAATCAGACAAGTTGAGAGTCTCCAAGGCAAGGCGTACAGCCAAGACCTTCAGGAACTCAAAATGAACACGAGCATGGATGATCATCGAGTGTTCAAATGATGACGTCCAAGTCTTGAGGACGGTCAAAAATGGGGTGTCTACACCATCAACTTCACCTCAATGCCTCAAAATGTTCTTTCGCAGTAGGAACAGGGATGCTCTTGGGTTACATGGTCACTCGCAGAGGAATCAAAGCAAACCCAGATCAGATCACAGCAATACAAGAGATTGAAATATTGAAGAAAGCTTAAAAAACTTCAGAAATCAGCTGGAATGGTAGCAGCACTGAACCGATTCATTAGTAGGTCCTCAGACTGAATGAAGCCTTTATTCCAACTTCAAAGGAAAAAGGTTGTGTTCGAATGAGGACCTGATTGCATTGAGGCATTGCAAGACCTTAAAAATTATCTCAGTACACCACCTCTCATTTCCACTCCAGAACCAGGGAAAGAACTATACCTATATCTGGCAGTTTTAGACCATGTGGTAAGCGTGGTACTAATTCGCAAAGTGAAAAAGAAACAGAGGCCGGTATACCATGCCAGTAAGACTCTCCTAGATGCCGAGACATGATATCTACCATTGGAAAAACTAGCTTATGCCCTACTCATTGCCTCAAGGAAGCTACAACACTACTTCCAGGGTCGCACCATCAATGTCCTCACTAAGTTTCCTCTTGGATTTGTCTTCAGACAAGCGAATTTCTTGGGCAGAATAGTGAAATGGGCGATCTGTGATAACCTCATTCTGTGTTGTACTGTTTATCCTTAATTATGCTTTTGATTATGCACTTAATGTGAAATTGGATGCTAATTATGTGATTATATGTATTATTGCATTTATATCTGTTCATCGTAGAAAATTTTGTTTGGTATTCTACTGTAATCTGTAATTGAGGGTTGTAGAGGCGACAAAAACCGAAATTGACTGTACCATTGTGATTAGCATAATTTTTAGGGTCTTCGGTGCAATTTGATTAAAATTTGATTCGGATCAAATTAATTAGATTAATTCAATTAAAATAAGCTTTAGAATAATTAAACTAAACCTTGATTAATTAGCTTAAGTGTAGATTAGTGAATTGAATTGATAAAGCCTATATAAATGCTAATTAAGGTGCTTAAGCTCATATTTGAGCTCAAAATTCAGCCAAGAGAAGTCTAGAGGGAGAGAGTGAGCCATTTTAGAGAGAGGAAGGCAAGTAGTTAAAGGAATTGACTTAGAGATTGAAGATTCGGGAAGCTAGGCACAAGAATTGGCTAGAGTTGGAAGGATTTAAGGCTCCAAGTGAGTATTTGAACTCTAATTCTTGAGTTTAAGTCCATAATTATGTGTATTCAAGAAGAATTGATGAATTAATGTAAGACACAAACTTAACATGAAGAATTTGGTGCCAAATCACACATACATGCATAATTTTGTTGAGCCTCATGAATTTGAGCATCGTTTGTACCATTTGAAATGGAATTAGAGACTATATGTCACATGCATGCATAATCCATGAAGTTATGGAACTTGATTGCATGAGTTTTGAAGTTATAAAGAAGAATTTGAAATGATTTGGGACATGCATGATGAATTCATGATGATTTGAACTTCAATCTTGTAGAATTGACTCTTATGATCATGTTAGTAGTTATATAGCTCAAATATAGAATATAATATGCAAGTTGTACCATCGAAACTCATGTTTTGAAACCCAACCAACATTCTGGAAAACCCAGAAATCGACCGCATCGCTCGAGTGGTGAAGTTAGCGCTCGAGCGTAAATTAAAGGCATCCAATATTTTTTGCAGAACCATTGCACGGTGGCTCGAGCACTAAAACTTGTGCTCGGGCGAACCCTTTTTTAAACTGTTCATGGCTCGAGCAACCAAAGTTGTGCTTGAGCGAAGGGTCTTATTTTTAGAACTTTTGGAAAGTTGTTTTATGCTTCAAATTTCGTTCTCTTCCATTTCTAAGCATTCTTAGGCACACATTGAGCATCCTAAATGAATGAAGCCTAATATAATTAAGAAAACTAAAGAACGGATTGAATTGTATTATGACCCAATGTGTTATGACTTAAGTAGGGTCAATTAAAGGACGAATCAAGCATCCAAACACTGTGAGTAATATCTTCGTAAAGATATTTTTGTGTATATGTTATTTTCTAAATGTTACCCATGTGGTAAGTTTCTAAACTAATGAATTCGTACTATGAATGAGTATTCTATCTGTTTGATTCGTAATAGAATCTGTAAAGTGATTGATGTATGAATATGAAATGGGCCCAAGGCTGTTTGGTATATTTGACAAGGATATGAATTGGGCCTAAGGTCGTTTCGAATGTCTCATAGGATACGTATTGGGCCTATGGCCATTTGGAATGTTTAACAGGATAGACCTAAGGTCATCTTATACATGAATTGGACTAAAGGTTGTTTTGTATGAATGTTAAATGGATCGATGGTCATTTCGAACAATGAATTGATTAGACCGAAGGTCGTTTTGAATGTGAATACGAATCTAAACATGATCATGATTATAAACGCACACATGAATCTAAAATTGGAAATAGCAGACCTAAGGTCATTTTGTACATACGATGTGAAGGATCAAATGGTTTAGTACATATGATATGATTTGTTATGAAACACAGTTATTTGTGATGAAACACGTCAGACCAAAGGTCGTTTCGGTTATAAATGATTGGACCAAAGGTCGTTTTGTTTTGATTTTTTTAAGTTTGTTATGAATAAGAATTGTGCTTCATATGTATTAAGTACAAGTATGACATATCTATATCTGAATCTCATTCATTAACCTCTTTACTCTAGTATTATTCACTGGGCGTTAGCTCACTCTTTATTTATATGTATATAGGTGAGCAGCAGGATGTCTAGCCCCTGCGCTAGTGATATGTGAGAAAACCGAGTTTTGAGAAGTCAACCAAGGTTGCCTCACGCAAGAGGCCTTACTCTTGATTTGTTTTTCTTTTGTTTTCTTTTATGGTCATATGTGACCGAGTTTGTATATAACCTTGGTATTTGTCAAGATTGACTTTGAATGATCCTAGACTTATGTGTATACATACTCTAGATGTTTGTATGGTGTGAGTTATTACATATATTAGAAAAGTTTTTGTTCCATGCCATTATGCACAAGCTCATTGGACAATCTTTTCATTTTGTTTCTGCTTTTGGCCCCCTATTATTAAATAAGATTTGATTTATGTCTGAGGCCAAAGGTAATCTCATGATTACTGGCCAGTTATGATCCTAATCCATGGGGCTGGGTTTAAGTCATGACAGAGTGGTATTATAGCACGAGTAATAAGTCACACACTTGTCCAAATAAGCAATAGAGCGTCTAGAAAAGACTTAAGGTATATTCATGTGACACATATATGTGCTTGAATGCATTAAGAATATCTTAAGGTGTTCTAAAATATGTGACTACGTGATATATTAACCATTGCCTATCTGTATATGCATGCTCTTGCTGTCTACGAACATTTTGTACGTGATTTTTGTATGCAATATAATGCAAGTCTCATTAGATAATGGTGAGAACAAGAGCCGATGAACTAGAAGAATCCTCCACTACTTAATTAGACAACATGGACAGGATGATACAGGACATGGCAGAAACACTGAGGCAACAACAACAGTGGCAACAACCGCCACCTCCACCTCCGGTACAACTTGTACAAGACTTGCAAAATGATGACCAAACAATAGCTCTCACCAAAGAGTTTAAGAAAATGAAACCACCGACATTCCATAGGGGACTGGATCCCTTAAAGGAAAAGGCTTGGGTCCTTGGCATAGAAAAGCTATTTGAATTGTTTCCATGCCTTGAAACACAGAAAGTACAGTTGGCCACCTTTACACTTGAAGACGAAGCAAGGAGGTGGTGGATGTTAATCTGTGAAAATGACAAGGGCATTGATTAGGCACGATTTTTAGAGATCTTCTATGACAAATACTTTCCACAATGTGCCCATGATAGAAAGGTAGCTAAATTTGAGGGGCTTAAACAAGGTAATCTGACTATGGCAGAATACAAGGCAAAGTTTACAGAATTAGCCTTGTAACGCCCCGACTTCCGGGTTGTTAATAAATCAAATCAACCATAAATTTATAATTGCAGATAACTCATAATCTCAAATATACAAATCGTCTCCATAAATAATTAACTCAAATGTCTTCAAAACATAAATTATGCAAATCTCCAAAAATAATATATAGTTGTGGACTAAAAAAAAAAATCTCCAACTCAAATAATCTCTTTAGATGCTTCAACCCCAATCGCCACTAAATTTGCTCCACGCCTGAAAAATAAATTAATTTAGGAAGTATACAATACAGCAGGAATAACAAGGCTCGGATAGAAAATAAATCAACAGAGATCCAACAATTATACAACCGATTAGATTCGATAATCAAGCAATTTACCAAATTGCACAAACAAGTCAACTCGACATATGATAATTTATCCAGAACCAAATACCCGGTCTTACTTGGTACATGACCAGTGACTGGCCTCACCCCCCTCACCCAAGTACAACCGCTTATACGGGCTATTGGTACAGAGCATACTGGCAAAGTCCACTCGATCCATGTGCAGAGCATTTTCACGTCATTTAGCCAGACAAATCAACGTTTCCAACATAGAATAACTACACAGAGTTCATCAAATGACTAGAGTAATCAAATGAATCAACAACGAATAATTCCACAGAATTTATCAAACGATCAGAATAATCAAGAGGAGTACAAATTTATGGGAATTAAAAATAAACTCTTTGCAAAGAGAATTTAGGGAAGCATATTGTATACCACCAAATTACCTCAAATCAATCTCCTCCGTCTCCAACACTCGAACCTCAATCTTTCTCCATGAATCTCCAAAGTGGCATAAGGTATGTAAGATTCTACAACTCTCTTCCTTTACGAAAATGCTTACACACACTCTGTATACTCTTAATCTAAACTCAAAATTTCTATAATTTAAGAGAGAACAAAATGAGAGATAGAGATACGGATAGACCAAGAAGAAGAATGATAGAAATGGTTGAAAGGTGAGCTCAATTTATAGGCAAGGATGCTTGGGACAAAAGAAAAGGAAAAATAATAAAATAAAGTTTACTTGGTGGGCAAGAAAGGGGTGCACTTGGCACTTTTTCTTCTAGAATGCCATGATTACAAGCCTTGAGAATTGATCCCTCACGTTCTCCTAGGTTGGCCGGTTATGGGGAAGGGAAATGAAGAATATTTTATTCAATATATGTGTACTATGGACATATTCCCAATGTATATATATAGAATTGGTACCAAGGTCATCATTGCTCTAAGATTTCAAGGGATTTGTTTGTACTAAAGTACAATGATTATAGCCTAGGAAGTATGATGGCTAGCCATGTGCTCAAGATTTGGGGAGATTTTCCTATTTATTTTGTGTACAAATTCCATAGATATTGTCTACAAAAAGACTTGATGAATAAGAGGTACAAATATATATATATATATATATATATACAATGGTACTAACTTGGGGTCAAAGAAAGGAAATTTACTTGGTGCCCAAGAATAATGAAAAAAAAAATATTAGAAAACAAAGGAGATGAATAATAATAAGGTGAAGATAAAAAGAGATAAAATAAATGGAGAAAATAAGTTAGATTCTCATCTAAATATCTCACCACCAAACTACCATCAATACCTCTCACTAAAATATTAATACCACAAAAATTCAGGGTTTCACAAGCCTAGTTCGCACCGCATATGGTTGACACCGACTATCAAAAGGCAAGAAAATTTGAGGGTAGTCTTCGTAATGAAATCCAGGAAAGAGTCAATGTTTTGAAACTGCCTACTTACGTTGATGTATTGGATCGTGCTTTAATGTTAGAAACTAACATGGCCAATCAGAGTAAACCACCAACTAACTAGAAAAGTAAGAGACAGGGCTTCTTTTCAAAGAAGGGATCATTGAAAAAGTGGAATACAGGATCCTCAAGTACTTCGACCTTCACTAGAGATACAGCACCGACACATAATCAGTGCGGTAAGAAACACCGCGGGGTTTGTTACCGTATTTCCGGGGCTTGCTTTAAATGTGGTGAAATGGGACATATGGCAAGGGACTGCACCTAAACTGAGCAACTAAGAAGTGAGAAACCGGCTTCTAGTTCAATCGGATCCATCCCAAAATTGGGGAATACCACATGGCCTGCTGCTACCAAAGACATAATGAGACAAGAGAGAGTCTTTGCGCTCGTTCTAGGCGATACAAGGAATATTTAAGTTGTCGTCTCAGGTACTATCTCTATGTGCAATCAAGATGCTTTTATGTTAATTGATTCTAGATTAACACATTCCTTTGTGTCCACTACATTTGCATCTAGATTGAATAGACCTTCAGAATCATTGCCATATCTGTTATGTGTGTCTGCTCTATTGGGGAATCTGTGTTATGTACATTTTTGTATTGTATTTGTGATATGTGTATTGGCAATACTATTTTATATGTGGATCTGTTACCCCTGGACATTAGACATTTTGATGTAATTTTGGGAATGGACTGGTTGTCTAAGTACTGTGCTACTATTGATTATTAACAAAAACGGGTTTTGTTTCGACTGCCAGGACATGATGAGATGGTATTTGTTGGTAATGATGTAGTGCATCCACCTTATCTAATTTCAGCGATAAAAGCATGTAAACTGCTTAGGAAGGGGTGTCAGGGTTACCTATGTAGTATCTTGACTGAGCAATCTATGAATGTTGAAATGGATAATATTCCTGTTGTTAGAGAATTTCTGGATGTTTTTCCTGATGAACTGCCAGAGGGATTAGTTGATAGAGAAATAGAGTTTATCATTGATGTTGTCCCAGGCACCCAGCCTATCTCAAAAACTTCCTATGGAATGTCCACTGCTGAAATGAAAGAATTGAAAGAACAGTTGCAAGACTTACTTGACAAAGGGATTATTCGATCGAGTACTTTGTCATAGGCGCACCAGCGTTATTTGTAAAAAACAAGGACAGGACTCTACGTTTGTGCATTGACTACCGAAAGTTGAACAAGGTAATGATCAAAAACAAATATCCATTGCCCCGAATTGATGATTTGTTTGATCAGTTGTAGGGATCACGAGTATTTTCAAAAATTGATTTGAGATCTGGGTGCCACAAGTTAAAGGTGAAAGCTGAAGATGTTGAAAAAACCACATTCAGGAAAAGGTATGGACATTATGAATTTCTGGTTATGCCATTTGGAATGACTAATGCACCTGCAACATTTATGGATCTTATGAACCAAATTTTTAAATCCTACCTTGATGAATTTGTTGTGGTTTTTATTGATGTTATTCTGATATATTCAAAGAGTAGACTTGAACATGAACAACATCTGAGAATTGTCCTGCAAACACTTAGAGAAAAGAAATTATTTGCTAAACTAAAGAAATGTGAATTTTGGTTGGATGAGGTTGTTTTCTTAGGGCATGTCATCAACAGAGATGGAATTTTAATAGACCCATAGAAGATAGAGGCAATTGTGAACTAGCCTACACCAACCAATGTGATAAAAGTCAGCAATTTCATGGGTTTAGTTGGGTACTACAGAAGATTTTTGAAAGATTTTTCAAAAATAGTTGTACCTCTTACCCAACTTACACGCAAAGGACAACCATTTGAATGGAATGATGAGAGGGAATCTATTTTCCAAGAACTGAAAAGATTGAATACTGCACCAGTGTTAACATTGCCCACAGGTACAGAAAACTTTGTGATTTATAGTGATGCATCTTATATTAGTTGGGGTTATGTATTAAGGCAAGAAGGAAAGGTAATTGCTTATACCTCCTGACAATTGAGAACACATGAAAAGAACTACCCAACACACGACTTAGAATTGGCCACTGTTGTGTTTGCTTTGAAAATGTGGCCGGCATTACTTATATGGGGCAAAATGTGAAGTTTATATGGATCATAAAAGCCTAAAGTACTTTTTACTCAAAAGGAGTTGAATATGAGGCAGAGAAGATGTTTTGAATTAATAAAAGATTATGATTTTCAGATTCAATATCACCCGGGGAAAGCCAATATAGTTGCTGATGCCTTGAGCAAAAAATCAACGCGAAACTTGACTTGCCTACTCACTGAACAAAAGGAAATTCTGCAAGACTTTGAGAAGTCAGAGATTGAAGTGGTATTACATGAGCAAAATGGGTTGATAGCTGCCATTGCAGCCCAACCGACAATTATTGATGAAATCAAGCAGAGGCAAAGAGAAGATGACTTCTTCAAGAAGATAATTAGAGAAATTGAAGTGAATTGAAAACCGAGGTATAGTGTTGAAAATGAAGTGTTGAAATTTCAAGACAGATTGTGTATGCCAAACATTCCTAAATTAAAGAAGAGAATTTTAGATGAAGCTCACAAGTCAATGTTTGCGATGCATTTAGGCAACAACAAGATCTATCAGGATTTGAAACAAAGCTATTGGTGGCCTAATATGAAGTGGGAAATCGTAGTATATGTGTCCAAGTGCCTTCAATGTCAACAAGTTAAGGCTAAACATCAGAAGTCGGCAGGTGTACTTCAACCTCTCCTTATTCCAGAATGGAAATTGAAGCATATAACCGTGGATTTTAATGTTAGACTACCTTGAACCCCAAGAGGTATGAATTCTATCAGGGTTATAGTTGATAGACTGACTAAATCTGTGTATTTTCTTCCTATAAAGACTACTTATGATGCTTATAGACTTGCCTCTATATATATTGATGAAATTTTCCATTTACATGGAGTGCCAGTATCTATTGTTTTTTATAGAGACCCAAATTTTGTATGTAGATTCTGGAAATGCCTTCAGGCAGCAATGGGGACAAAACTCAAATTTAGTACTGTATTCCATCCACAAGCTGATGGATAGTCAGAATGGACTATACAGACTCTAGATGATATGCTTTAAATGTGTGCCTTAGATTTTTAGGGGAGTTGGGAAGATTATTTACCGTTGGCAAAGTTTGCATATAATTACAACTTCCACTCTAGCATTGGCATGGCGCCATATGAAGCCTTATATGGCAGGAAATGTAGGTCACCGCCTGTTGGACAGAAGTCGGGGATAGAATTTTGCTTGGGCCTGAAATTGTGCAAACTACCACTGAAAAGATTAAAATTATCCAACAAAGGCTCAAGACAGCACAAAGTCGACAAGGAGTCATGCAGATGTTAGAAGAATGCCTCTTGATTATGAGGTTGGTGATCATGTGTTTGTCTGTATAAATCCAATGAAAGGCTAGTTAAGGTTCAGTAAAATGGGTAAATTATCACCTCGTTACATTAGGCCGTTTCAAATTTGGGAAATACTTGGTCTAGTTGCTTATAGAGTTGCTCTACCGCTAAGAATAGAACAAATGCACAACGTATTCCATTTGTCAATGTTGAAGGGCTATCTACGAGATCCGTTCCAGTAATTGATTAACACCGAACAGCCCTTGATGTAACTATGGAGTACAAAGAATGGCCAGAACAGATTATTAACCAACAAGTTAAGAAACTAATAAACAAATCCATTTTGATGGTGAAAGTGGAATAGAAAGAACGTTATGGAAGGGATGCCACATGGGAGAAACAAGAAGAGATGCGAGAAAACTACCCACATTTGTTTCCAATGGAAGGTAACACAAGTTTGGAGGACCAAACTACCTAAAGGGATTATGCGCTTAATGTGAAATTGGATGCTAATTATGTGATTATATGTGTTATTGCATTTATATCTGTTCATCGTAGGAAATTTTGCTCGGTATTTGCTATAATTTGTAATTGAGTGCCGTAGAGGTGACAGAAACCGAAATTGACTATACCATTGTGATTAGCATAATTTTTAGAACCTTCAACGCAATTTGATTAAAATTTGAATTGGATCAAATTAATTAGATTAATCCAACTAAAATAAGCTTTAGATTAGTTAAACTAAGCCTTGATTAATTAGCTTAAGTGTGGATTGGTGAATTGAATTAATGAAGCCTATATATGCTAATTAAGGTGCTTAAGCTCATATTTGAGCTCAAAATTCAGCCAAGAGAAGTCTAGAGGGAGAGAGTGAGCCATTTTAGAGAGAGGAAGGCAAGTAGTTAAAGGAATTGACTTAGAGATGGAAGATTTGGGAAGCTAGGCACAAGATTTTGCTAGAGCTAGAAGGATTGAAGGCTCCAAGTGAGTATTTGAACTCTAATTCATGAGTTTAAGTCCGCAATTATGTTCATTCAAGAAGAATTGGTGAATTAATGTAAGATACAAACTCAACATGAAGAATTTGGTGCCAAATCACACATGTATGCATAATTTTGTTGAGCCTCGTGAATTTGAGCATCATTTCTACCATTTGAAATGGAATTAGAGACTATATGTCACATGCATGCATAATCCATGATGTTATGGAACTTGATTGCATGAGTTTTGAAGTTATCAAGAAGAATTTGAAATGATTTGGGACATGCATGATGAATTCATGATGATTTGAACTTCAATCTTGTAGAATTGGCTCTTATAATCATGTTAGTAGTTATATAGCTCAAATATAGGACATAATATGCAAGTTGTACCATTGAAACTCATGTTTTGACACCCAAATAGCATTCTAGAAAACCCAGAAATCGACCACATCGCTCGAGCGGTGAAGTTAGCGCTCGAGCGTAAATTGAAGGCATCTAATATTTTTGCAAACAGTTGCACGGTGGCTCGAGTGGTAAAACTTGCGCTCGAGCGAACCCTGTTTTCAACTATTCATGGCTCAAGCAACCAAAACTTCTGTTCGAGCCTAAAATTCAAGCAGCCAGTACTTTTGTAGAGCTTTGCAAACTGCTCGATTGCCCAAAGTTGTGCTCGAGTGAAGGGTCCTACTTCTGGAACTTTTGGAAAGTTGTTTTATGCTTCAAATTTCATTCTCTTCAATTTCTAAGCATTCTTAGGCACACATTGAGCATCCTAAATGAATGAAGCCTAAGAGAATTAAGAAAACTAAAGAACGGATTGAATTGTATTATAACCCAATGTGTTGTCACTTATGTGGGGTCAATTGAAAGGAAGAATCAAGCATCCAAACACAGTGAGTAATATCTTAGTAAAGATATTTTTGTGTATATGTTATTTTCTAAATGTTACCCATGTGTTAAGTTTCTGAACTAATGAATTTGTACTATGAATGAGTATTCTATTTGTTTGATTCGTAATAGAATCTGTAAAGTGATTGATGTATTAATATGAAATAGGCCTAAGGTCGTTTGGTATATTTGACAAGGATACAGATTGGGCCTAAGGCTGTTTCGAATGTTTAACAAGATACGGATTATGCCTAAGGTTGTGTGGAATGTTTAGCAAGATAGACCTAAGGTCCTCTTACACATGAATTGGACCAAAGGTCGTTTTATATGAATGTTAAATGGACCAAGGGTCATTTCGAACAATGAATTGATTAGACCGAAGGTCATTCGAATGTGAATATGAATGTAAACATGATCATGACTATAAATGCACACGTGAATCTAAAATTGGAAATAGTGGACCTAAGGCCGTTTTGTACATACGATGTGAAGGATCAAATGGTTCAGTACATTTGATATGATCTGTTATGAAACACGGTTATCTGTGATGAATATGTCGGACCAAAGGTCATTTCGATTATAAATGATTAGACCCGAGGTCGGTTTGTTATGATTTTTTTAAGTTTGTTATGAATGAGAATTGTGCTTCATATATATTAAGTACAAGCATGACATATCTATATGTGAATCTCATTCATTAACCTTTTTACTCTAGTATTATTCACTAAGTGTTAGCTCACTCTTTATTTATATGTATGTAGGTGAGCAGTGGGATGTCCAACCCCTGCCCTAGTGATATGTGAGAAAAACGAGTTTTGAGAAGTCAACCAAGGTCATCTCACACAAGAGGCCTTACTTTTGATTTGTTTTCCTTCTGTTTTCTTTTGTGGTTATATGTGACCAAGTTTGTATATAACCTTGGTTTTTGTCAAGACTGACTTTGAATGATCTTGGACTTATGCATATACATACTCTACATATTTGTATGGTGTGAGTTATTACGTATATTAGAAAAGTTTTTGTTCCATGCCATTATGCACAAGCTCATTGGACAATCTTTTCATTTTGTTTCTGCTTTTGGCCCCCTATTATTGAATAAGATTTGATTTTTGTCCAAGGCCAAAGGTAATCTCATGATTACTGGCTAGTTATGATCCTAATCCATAGGGGCGGGTTCAGGTCATGACGCGGTCGATCTTGGTGTGTTTGACATTTGATATTGGCCCAGAACAGCAATGAAGGCCCAGGTCTTGGCAGATTTTATCGTCGAATTCGCCCCTGCCTCGAGCATCAAACACTCGAACACCAGCTCGGTACAAGTGCCACACATCACCAAACTAGGAAAACAATGTGCATCAGGAGCATGGAAACTCTTCATTGGAGATATCTGGTAACTCTACATTGACGAATCATCCAATAACCAAGGCTCGGGGATAGGGTTGGTACTCATATCTCCAGGAGGATTCATCTATGAACAAGCTCTGAAGCTTGGGTGAAAAGCCTCTAACAACGAGGCAAAATATGAAGCACTATTGGCTAGTTTGTGTAGTGCCGAGCACTTCAACACGGATGAACTACTGGTTTTCAGCGATTCACAGTTAGCTGTCAACCAACTCACTGGACTCTATGAGGTATAAACACCCCATTTTTTACTGCCCTTAAGACTTGGGCGCCTCAAGTTGATCACTTGATGATGAAAGTTATACTGTACAAATGTTCAATTTCTTTAGCAAGAAGAGCTTCTAAATCCCAACCTTACACCCCATTTTGGACCAAAACTATTTTGAGAAAAGCTGCTGATATATATATCTATATCTATATTGATTCCCTCAGTCACATACCTCTAAGCAATGAATAGTGAAAAAGTCAACTTTACTGTTCACTATTCATCAAAAAGTCAACATTACTATTCATCATTCATCATGATTCATCCCACCGACAAATTCAGCACAGTAAAAGGTAGCCATCAACTTTAGTCACTCACCGAAAGTAGCAGACAGCTCCCATGTGCTCTTGATGCCCCTTTCAAGTCAAGAAAGTCAAGATTATTCACTCACAAGGCTAACAATATTCACTCATAAGGCTAACTGTAGTCTATTTTGATTATAAAAGGGTCTCTTCAGTCAAGAATAAGCTAGAGTTAGAAAATTGAGAGCATTCCTTCCTTAAGAAAATAGCTTTCTCTATAATTTTATATTTTCGAAAATTGTTTTCAAATTATGTATTTTGAAGAACTGCTTGCTTCATTCCAGTAAACAATTGTAAGTTTTATTAATGTTTATTTGAACTGTTTTATTATTATATTTAAACTGTTTTACTGTTTTCTGTTAGTGTTATTTCCTACTATTTCCTCTCCTCCTTCCTGCTTCCGTTTCCTTATGGTATTAGAGCCAAGTTATGTTGCAATCTGTTGCTTACTGAACCATTATTTCTGAGTTAACTCTATTCTCTTGTGTTGAAATAATACTTACAGCCCTCTTAATCTGTCTAAATTTTATCTGTGTCTTTCCACTTTGTTATTAGCCACCCATCTTTCGTCCCAGGTCCTAGGTAAGTCCTTTGGATAGGCAGTGTTGGATTTTAGGGGTTCTCCAAACTGGGTATATGTGAACACATCGTATGTGAAAACATGATAAATTTCGACAATGTATTAAGATCACTGTAAAATTATTTCACTTCAAGATAAAATTAGTCGATTATTTAGAAGTAATTCTTCAGTTAGTTCTAGGTCAACAACAACTTTGCCCTCTATACCTAAGCAAGGATTAGTAATTAATGAAGAAGATGTAGAAATACAAAATGATAAAATTGATTTAAGTTGGAATATACCAAAATTACTAATCAAAGAAATTTATAAAACTACTTTTTTACAAAACACGTTTCATGTTAATCTTCATGTTAAAACTTTAGAACAAGTTTATGCTTTAGAAAAACCTAAAGAAACATGTCAATTATTTGATGCTAATACTATTAAACGTCATTTGAAAACTGGTCATAATTTTATTCATTTAGGGTTAATTCAAGTTGGAATCAAACCATTAACACAACAGGGTAAAAATATTTCTATTTTACTATGTTTAAGAGATGCTCGTTTTATTGATTATAATGATAGTTTAATGGGTATGATGGAAACTGGTCTCCATAAAAGAGCTGTCCATTTTAATTGCTTTCCTGATTTTACTCTTAGTCTTAGAGATCCTCATATATTAGATGCTTTGACTCTGAATATTCAATTAAATGGCTCATTTACTAACATGAAAGAAAAAGTCCATAATATAGCTTTAATTTATCGTGTTCATTACAAATGTATTAAAACTAATTTGAATGTTCAAGCTTTACACAAAAGCCCAAAAGACAAAACTTTACTAATCCAAAGTAGTAATAAGATACTAATATAAATATTCCTCAAATGATTGAATGGAAAGATATTACTCTTCCTGACCAATGGGTCACAGTTAATGAAAACTAGAAACATAATAAAAAGCAATCTACTTGTCAAGATATCCAAGATATTCAACAATTTACTGATGGATCTATAAGAATTAAATTTAATCGATCCCAATCCTCTCAACACAGTATTTCTAGTATACCTACTGATACTGAAACTGAAGATGAAATCTTTAATATACACTTATTTAGAAAGAATGGTCAAATTCATATTGGTCAAACTTCCCATAGTAAAATGAAAGGCATTGATAACTCCACAACTTCTCAAATTAGTAAACCTGTTTATTCAACACATACACATTTACTTGAAGATGACACTGAATCTCAAGATTCCCCAACTTAAACTGATTTCGAAGTCATACCACCAATAAATCCTCAATTAATGACTATTAGCAAACCTTTTACACCTGATTTGGATAAATTACATATTGAATTTCGCTCCAAAAGTAATAAAACCAAACGTCATGCTTATCGGCTTAAATATGATTCTAATCAACAATCAAAAATCACTCGCAAATGGTACAAGTTTATGACTGAACATAATATTGAGATACCTTTCTTTGAATATTTAGAAGATCGTTATAAAGAAGTTAAAACAATTACAAAACATAAATGGAAAACTTCTCCTAATACTATTGTTAGTTTTAGTCATCCTCCTTTATCTACTATAATTATCGAACACCAAGGATCTGAAGTACCAGCCTCTCCATTTAAGCTACTCGGTACTGACCCTGAAATCAAAAAAGTTATTGAACAAAATAATTATACTAATCAAAGTTTAAAAACAATTGGTAAACAATTAGATAAGATAGAAACCAACTTAGAAGATTATTCAGCTAACCATGCCTCTTCTAGTAAACAAACTTTAGACCAACCACTATTAAATTTACCTAGTAATCGGTCTAAACGAGACAGTCCAATAACTAAAGATAATTCACTGTCAAAGTTATAGAACAATTATTTTCTAAATTAACTATTGACCAGGCTTCTCCTTCTACTGAAAAAGGTCTTACTGTTTTAAATCAACAACCTACTCTAGAACCTATTTCTACTCAATCAGAAACTGATACAACTGATAATGAAATTAATATCTTAACCCAACAATTTCAATCAACTAATCTTAATAAACTTCATTATCCTAAACCAACTCCAACCACTCTTACAAAAAATTGGTATTCTCGACCCACACCACCTGATCTCCAATATGAAGAAACTAATCTTAGTACTCAATTTTCTGTATCTACTAAAAAGTTATATGAATGGAATATCGATGGTCTTAGTGAAGATCAAATCCTTCAAAAATTAAATCATTTATCTATGGTTGCAAATAGTTATCTTGGTAATTACCCTGATTATACTCAACCTGAAATTGTCTCATTGATTACCTCTGGTTTTACTGGTATGCTCAAATCTTGGTGGGAAAAATATCTTACTGATGAACAAAGAGAATCCATTTTACATGCAAGTCAAAAAGATGAAAATGATTTACCTATATTTGATAAAAATATTGGCTACTATATACCTGATGGTATTAATACTTTAATCTATACCATAGTCCGACATTTCATAGGTACCCCTACTAATATTTATTCTCCATACATGATCAACTTAGTAATCTTACTTGCCCTACATTAAGTGATTTTTGATGGTATAAAGATGTTTTTACCTCTAGAATTATGTTAAGAGAATATTGTACTAAATTCTTTTGGAAAGAAAATTTATAAATAGATTACCCAGTCTTTTTGCTCATAAAATCAGGGATGTACTTAGTCAACCTACAGTGTTATTGAATATGATAATTTAACTTATGGTGATATAATTAGTGCTATTCAAAAAGAAGGCCTAAGAATGTGTATTGATCTTAAACTTAGTCAAAAAGCTGTTAAAGATAAACATAAGGCTAAATATGAATTAGGCAACTTCTGTGAACAATATGGTTTACCTCCTGTAGCACCCTCTCACCGCAAAAAACATAAATACACTAAACATAAGTCATCCTACAAATATTCTAATAAATATAAAAAGAATTATACACCTTCTAAATCCACTGATAAATTCTATACTAAACCAAAAAGAAATATTATAAGAAATCACATCCAAAATCTAAATCTAATAAAGATGTTACCTGTTATAATTGTGGTCAAAAAGGTCAGTATTCTAATAAATGTAAAGAAAAACAAAAATTAAAAGATAAAGTTAATCAACTACAAATTAATGACGAATCAAAAAATCAATTATATGAAATCTTTCAATTAAACCAATCTATTAGGAATTCCTCTTCTAATAATCCTGATACTTCATCTGATTACCATTCACCTAGTAATGCTTCTGATAATAATATTGAATTAGGATGTAATGATGTTTGTTGTAAACCAATTAAACAAATCATTGTTCTTACTAAACAAAATCAAGAAGAAATTGCTCTTATTGAATTAATTAGTCGTTTAGAAGATCTAGAGTTAAAACAAAAATATACTGATAAATTAAAATCTTTACTAACCAATCATGGTAAGAAACCTAAGTTTGATAAACCAATTATTAGTTTATCCAAAACCTTAGAAAGATTTAAAACTAAACAAAAAGAAATTACATTACAAGATTTACAACATGAAATTAATCAGATTAAACAAACCATCAAAGATTTACAAAATAAAGATAAATTATTAGAAGATGAGATTACTGTTTTAAAAATTAATAAAAGTTTAGATAATTTCCAAGCTAATGATGCCATTTCCCCAGAAGAATCTAATAATGAATCTGAACATACTAATCCTGATAATCTTTTATTTGATAATCGATCACATCAATCTCATAATCATGAAAATAGAAGATTAAATCTTCTCAATAAAATACATATTCAAAAATCATACTTCAAAATTAAACTAGTAATTAATGATTTTGAATTAGAAGTTATTGCTCTTATTGATACTGGTGCTGATCTTAATTGTATTCAAGAAGGATTAATCCCTACTAAATATTACAAAAAAACAAATGAAAAATTAACTTATGCTAATGGTAGTAAAATGCGTATTAAATATAAATTACCTAAAGTCCATATATGTTAACATAATGTCTGTTTCAAAACCTCATTTGTTTTAGTTAGAAATATGACTGATAAAGTTATTTTAGGAACACCATTTATATTCTTATTATATCTATTTACTACATCTAGTGAAGGAATAACAACTCAAGCTTTTGGTCAAACAGTTACTTTTAAATTCTTATCACCACCTGAAGTATTGGAATTAAATCAATTAAAAGACTATTCTATTTCCCAATCTATTAATCGATTAACACGTCAGTTATGTTTTCTCAAAGAAGAAGTCCATTATAAACGCATTGAACAACAATTTACTGATCCTGTTGTTATATCCCAAATTGAAGAATTTAAATTAAAATTAGAAACAACTGTTTGTTCTACTTTACCAACTGCCTTTTGGCATAGGAAAAAACATGTAGTCACTTTACCATACATTAAGAATTTTAATGAAAGATAAATTCCTACTGAATCTCGACCTATTCAAATGAATTATGAATTAGTTGAAATGTGTAAAAAAGAAATCAATGAACTATTAAAAAATCGAATTATTAGTCATAGTAAATCACCATGGTCTTGTCCTGCTTTTTATGTTAATAAAATTACTGAATTAGAACGAGGTGTTCCTTGCTTAGTCATCAATTATAAACCATTAAATAAAGTTTTAAAATGAATTCCCTATCCTATTTCTAATAAAAAAGACTTAATCAAAAGACTTAGTCAAGCTGTTATTTTTAGTAAATTTGGTTTAAAAAGTGGTTTTTGGCAAATACAAATTCATCCTAAAGATAGATATAAAACTGCTTTTACTACACCCTTTGGTCACTATGAATGTCATGTCATGTCTTTTGGATTGA
This sequence comes from Camellia japonica, assembly GCA_030407325.1. Classification (NCBI taxonomy): domain Eukaryota; kingdom Viridiplantae; phylum Streptophyta; class Magnoliopsida; order Ericales; family Theaceae; genus Camellia; species Camellia japonica. The sequence continues at coordinate 133,324,545 of JAPPVO010000031.1, forward strand.
AAAATGCACCTAGTGAATTTCAAAATATAATGAATGATATTTTCAATCCATTTAGTTATTTTTCCATAGTTTATATAGATGATATTCTCATTTTTTCAAAATCAATTAGTGACCATTGGAAACATCTTACCACTTTCTTTTATACTATTAAAAGTCATGGTCTAGTCATATCTACTCCTAAGATTAAATTGTTCCAAACTAAATTCAGATTTTTAGGATATGATATTCACCAGAATACAATTCTACCAATTAGTCGCTTTATTGAATTTGCTTCTAAATTTCCTGATGAAATCTTAGATAAAACCCAGTTACAACGTTTTTTAGGATCACTGAATTATATTGCTGAATTTTACAAAGACCTTAGGAAAACTTGTCCACCTCTATTTAATCGGTTAAAAGACAATCCTCCTCCTTGGTCTTCTACTCATACTGCTATTGTTAAACAAGTCAAACAATATGTCAAGTCTCTTCCTTGTCTGGGTATTCCTACTGAAAATTCATTCAAAATTATTCAAACTGATGCCTCTGATATTGGTTATAGTGGCATCCTTCTCCAGAAAATTACTCCTCAGTCATCTGAACAAATTGTTCGTTATCATTCTGGTGTCTGGAATAAAGCACAAAAGAATTATAGTACTATTTAACAAGAAATTTTATGTACTGTTTTATGTATTAGTAAATTTCAAGATGATATTTTAAATCAAAAATTTTTACTTCGTGTTGATTGTAAATCTGCTAAGTATGTTTTAGAAAAAGATGTTCAAAATCTTGCTAGTAAGCAAATTTTTGCCCGATGGCAATCTATATTAGGTATTTCTGATTTTGACATTGCATATATTCCTGGTTGTCAAAATTCTATTCCTGATTTTCTTACCAGAGAATGTTTGCAGGGTGGATAATAATGCCTATTCCCTCTATTTCATCCCATAAACAGAAAATTAAACACTACAACTCCCTAATTAAGCATACTGTTCGTCACCTTGCCTTTCTCAAATCAACCCATTTACCTACTAAAAGAACCCAGTACATACAATTTCATCGGATTAAAGCTCAAAAACAACAGCTTGCTCATTATATTAACTGTTTACATGAACATACTGATCAATTAGATATCCTCAGTGGATGCTAATTTATCTCCTCTATTTCACAGATGTCTCGTTCACGGCCTCCTTCCAAAGCCTTAGTCCCATCTAGTCAACCGTTTGTTCCTTCTCCATTGGAGTTAGTCACCAAATACCATCCTGCTAAATTGGTTAACCGTTACCAAATTCTTGGTAACATTCCTAAACCTAGTTATACATCTGCTTTGGCTACTGATTCTTTTGCTTCATCTAGTCAAGCAGTTACTCCATACCCTCCTAATCCTATTAAATCAGCCCGATCTGATTATGTTAAATCCACCACTACTAATCTCTTTTTCAAAGAACCTAGTCACCCAAAGAGTCATACTGTTCATGATCTGGTTAAATCTTATTTCCCTCCTGGATGGCATTTTATTCCTCTCTATCCAGAAAAAACAATTACTTTCTATAAAGACATCATGTTCCACCATCAGTCAATTGTAATTAAACCCATTTATGATCGCACTTAAACAAGTAAAATTGTGTACCATTCACTCTATATTCACAACTTTGTTTCTCTGGTTGATTGGGGTTCTCCTTATTAACTACGAGATCTGCCTGGTCATTCAATTCAATACAGTTACTATGATTACATTGATGCTTGGTTCAAAGTTCTCTTGTATCAAAATGAGTCAAATAGTCACTCCTGGTTTCTCCAGTTTGATCAAAAATTCAAATCTGAATTACCTACTTGGTTTCTACACTGGTGGACTCAGTATGGCGCCGTCCCAGAAATCTTTCTATCCATAATTATGGATCAAGTCAACTATTTCTCCACTGTTTTCTCATTTACTCCACAGCAAAGGAAATTCCCTCCATTGCTTATTTTTATATCCAAATACAAAATCCCTTGGATATTCAAATGGCAATATGGTATTTCTGATGATGTTATTTACCGGCAACACATGGTTAAGTGGTGGGATAATTTCAAGATTCCACGCATTGCTGAAATTGTTCAAACTGAATTTCCAATCAACATTCATGCCCCTACACCTGCCATGATTAAAGCTTAGCAGAACCCAACTGCTCCATTAACACAAGGAAGCCAACTTCCTCCAGTCAATCTTGGAAGCACAACATCCAGTTCTTCCAAGCCCAAGTCATCCAAATCAAAGATTAAATCCAAGTCAGCAAAGCCCAGTACTGACCAGCCCAAGTCAAAGGATAAGTCCAAATCAAAGGTTAAGCCCAAGTCCAAGTCATCTAAAGACGAGCTCCTCCAAATGGCTCGTCTCCTCATGGCCCAAGCCAAGTCAGACTCAGATAACAACAGTTCAGAAGATGGTTCAGACAGTTCAAACTCTTCTGAAGGTTCAACTACTCAAAATCCATATGGACCCGAGTTTCAAGATGCTCAGGACTCATATGCTTAATTAAGTCATTGGATTCTATATAGCTATAATTATCAGCATCAATCAATACTCGTCTTTTGAGAAAAGCGGCTGATATATATATATATATATCTATATTGATTCCCTCAATCACATGCCTCAACTTTACTGTTCACTATTCATCAAAAAGTTAACATTACTATTCATCATGATTCATGATTCATCCCACCGACAAATTCAGCACAGTAAAAGGCAGCCATCAACTTTAGTCACTCACCGAAAGCAGCAGACAGCTCCCATGTGCTCCTGATGCCCCTTTCAAGTCAAGATTATTCACTCACAAGGCTAACAGTACTCACTCACAAGGCTAACAGTAGTCTCTTTTGATTATAAAATGGCCTCTTTAGTCAAGAATAAGCCAGAGTTAGAAAATTGAGAGCATACCTTCCTCAAGAAAATAGCTTTCTTTGTAATTTTATATTTTTGAAAATTGTTTTCAAATTATATATTTTGAAGAACTGCTTGCTTCATTCCAGTAAACAATTGTAAGTTTTATTAATGTTTATTTGAACTGTTTTATTATTATATTTAAATTGTTTTACTGTTTTCTGTTAGTGCTATTTCTACTATTTCCTCTCCTCCTTCCTGCTTCCGTTCCCTTATGTTTTGACCAAAACTATTTAGACCTTAAAATCCTTTCTTTCAAAATATTTTTGAAAATGTTTCTACGATGTTCCGAGGCTCGCATTTCGTTAAAAATTACACTTTTCAGTAAACCAAGTAAGGACAAAGTGGAAATAAATGGAAGAGAGGTGAACTCTTTGAGAAATATTTAAAACATCTTATTTATAGGTATGGAGTTGAAGAAAATAGGAGGGGATGGAAGAAAACTAGTTGGGGAAATAGTTGAGCATGAAACCGTTAAGAGAGAACTGAGTAGCCTTCACTAAATCAGGCCTATATTTTTGTATACTTAGACTTTAGTTGTGGGGCCACCATCATGGGAAATTGGACTTCGGGGGCTTCAATTTAGACTCAAGAATATCCTAAAGCCGAGTCTGAATGAGGGAGATATGGCCGCTTGAAGTTAGGCATTAATCCGGTTAAGATAGAAATGAGCAGCCTTCACTAAAATAGGCATATCTCTTTGTACACTTAGCATTTAGATGTGAGGCCACCTCCATTGGAAATTAGACTTCCGAGGATTCAATTTAGAGTTAAGAATGACCTAAAATTGTGTTCAGCTGAAGGAGATATGCCCATTTGAAGTTGGACCTGGAAGTAGATTTTTGTGGTCAGCAACCCACTACTTATGGCCAGCCACTCACTATTAGTGGCCTGTTGGCCACTTGTGTAAAACACATATATTTTTTGCCAACTGTCCCCTAAAAGCTCCATCTATTCCTATATAGATATTTCCGACCTGAGAGGCTATTTTTCTATATATACAAGGCCAACCCTCATGTTTTTAGGTTACAAAAAATTCCAAAAGTCCCAAAACTTGAAATTCTCTCTCTATCTCCATCTTGAAACACACACACCTTACCGAAACACTTCCTAAACCAATATTGGAGCTATACTTGCTGAGATTATTGAGTCCAAATTTCAGTCCTTGAGAGTGAGAACTTATGGGTATGTTAACAAAAGAGTTGCCTTGCTTCAAGAGGTATAATTTTGAGCATCTTTACACTAGTTGTCTATCTTGTCTTGCTAATTTTGAACTGTTTTTATACTATTTTTGTGGGATGAAGCTTGTGGTTTAAGGCTATTAAAGGTAGAGGGGTTAATCACCCTTCTTTGTACCTTGTCTCCTAAGCCTTTCACCTTGTGTTTCCCATCTCTTCCTCAACTTTTTTCAAATTTTTACCACTGATTTTTAGAGTTTTTTAGAGGCTAAAAATTTTGTTTTGAGGTCCCAAAAATGGAAGGGTTAGCCACCCCTCCTTATGCTTGTTTACTAGCTCAAATGCTCCATTATTTTAGCTTACTCTTTTACTAGTTTTTACTTTAATTCCAGCACTGCTTTGAGCTATTTTAGGACTGTTTTTATGTGTTAGTTTCATTTAATCTTTTATAGTATGCTTGTAGTGTAATGGTCCTAATAGGCTTGGTGGTTTAGGCCTTAGCCACCAATCTATTTGAGTTGATAGCCTTTATTTCTTGCTTACCATACTTGTGTTCACCTCTAAGCATCTCTCCAACCTCCCCCCTTAATGATTTAATCCCTTTGGGGGTTCATCACCAACGGCATGATCTCCCTCTCATGCCTAAAACAACATTTGGTTTGGTACTTCTCTCCATTAGTGGACTTAAAGCTCATTATTAGACTCAATTGACTAATGAATGGAAGGTAATTAAAATGGAGTAATAAATTGGGGTTAAAATGAAGTAAGATAATAAAATGATTTGGTGTTCAATTAGACATTAATTGAACAAATGGAGACTTGGGTCATTTCATACTTGTTAGTGATGAAATGGTTCAAGTTTCCAAGGTCAACCTCTTCCCTTGATCAATCCATGATAGGGAGGAGGTTTTGGGAGTCTTTCATTATGCATTTATTGAAATTGTATCCCTTGGTTCATAAGTCATCACGCAATGAAGTTGCGTTGATTGATGGCTTGCGAATCAAGCCTACTCCTCCTTTGACATGTTTGCTGATAAGGAGAGGCAGGGTGGACAAACATCCCTTGAGAATACTCTGGTTTGTACTCTATTTGTTCTCTGTTGTTGCAGGAAAGAACCAATATTAGTGGCCGGCAGGCCACTTTTACTGGACAGCAACCAACTATTAGTGGCTAGCCGGCCACTATTTCTGGGTTGCCAGCCACTTTTTCCAGGCAGGTAGTGTCCTTTTTCCAACAGAGCAGAGCTGAGGCTGAGGCAAAATAGCGTAAGTTTCTGGCTAAAAAACAGAACCTTCTTGGTAGCAAAGTAGAGGCATTCATAGGGGAGAAATTCATGCGCATGCATAATCCATTCCCTTGCTTCTTGGGACCCGTTAAATTTGTTTTTTCTAATAGTAATATGTTGTATAACTTGTAATTAATTACTTAGTTAATTAGTTCCTTAATGTAACTAATTAGTTAGTTTAGTTGGCTAATTTATATTAATTAGTTAGAGTAGATAGTTGATTTAATTTTGTGTTGTACTTATTTAATTAGCTAAAGTAGTTAGTTAATTCATGATGTTGTAATAATTAGTTACTGTAGTTAATTTATTTTATTTGGTTTGTAATAATTAGTTAAGTAGCTTAGCTAATTTATTTATTCGGACCCTCTTATGCGAGGGCCAATATGTAATAATGTGTATGTCTTCCAATCCCACGTCTTTCTTCTTTTTATTTAGTTGCTCATGATGGGTTGTTTAGAACATAATGTTTCTTTTAGCATTTCTCATGTTTGCATCCACTTGTCTTGCATGCATCAAGGCTCGGTTCATCATTCTAACAAAGCATTGTTATTTATTACTTCTTTGAAAACATGTTTAAATCGTATGCTATCAAATTGATTCACATATCATAATTAGTAGCCGAGCCTATTAGCTGCATATCGCATGTGTTGCATTATTCATTTGCATAGTTAGGATCATGCATTTCTTCTAACTCTTTTATTTCTTTTTTCTCACCTTGGAGTACTAGGTGAGCTTTTATCGCTTTAGCATATTGCACGCGTGTAAATGTTGCCATGACAACCATGATTACCATGAGGCTAATTTCTTAAGTGCTATATCTATTTGAACGCTTGTGGATGAAGGCTAATTGTTTGAATTAAGATAATTTGATGAATTAGTAGAGGCCGATCTTTGATCGGGTAAGTGGGGTGCTCAATTCATGACCTTCCCCTCTCGTGCCTAAGTTCCCGAGCCGAGACAACTTCAGTAATGACGGATAAGTGGCCTTTGGAATGAGTCTCGGGTTTTCTAAATTTTCTAAAAATATTTAAGTGACGACTTTGTATCTGGAAAAGTAGTCCATTTTTGGCATTTTGATTCAAAATAGATTTTCCAAAAGATTTGCCGGATTTGGACTCTTTTGTGTTTATCTATTTCACATTGCACTTGTGGAATCAGATTCAAAGCCATGAGAGTTCGAACTGTAGGGCTATCGTATCCGAAAGGAGCACGAAAAGTCGAGCTACAGTTTCTGGCGACTCTGCTGGGGAATTTAGAGAACTTGACTCAAACTTCATGATGTGAAATTTTATCTACATATATATGTTCTTTGCATTGCATTGGTGCGCTTAAGTCACTGTGTTTGCCATCTGCTATTCCTGGACGATTTTCCAAAGGCTTGCCCAGGAGCTTGCCAAAAGGCTGACCAATCGTGGGCTCTACCATGTTGGGAACACAACCCGTGGATCTGGATTGCCATTGTGACGTTTGATTCTCCTTTCACTTCTCAATGTTTGTTGTGAAAGGTATATTAGGTAATCTTGCCAAGGTACCGTTTTGGACCAATTGGCCTAGTGCATATAGTATACTCTAGTGACCTTTCAAAACTTGGGCAGGATACTCTCCCATATATAGGATGATGTGATACCGTTTGTTTGAATAGTAAAGTCGTAGGTCACTCCAAAGCTAGGACAAGGAAACCCTAACCACTCGTAGGGGAGTTTTGAGTGCTTTTGTGCAAAATGTGAAATCTTTGGAAATGTATGACGCAATCCTGGAAGAGTCTTAATCTTGAGGCGATTCCTTTTAAACTTGAAGATTATATCAGAATCAGATTTGGGTCGAAATCTTGGGGTTTGTGTTTACTATGGGTGAATTTTCAGCAAAACCAGAACCAGGGTCCAATATTGTATCTTGCTTTGTTTTGACTGGCATACCCAGTATCCTAATCTGATTAGAGGCATTTGTTTCTTAATGCCAGGTTTGTCTGAGCGAGAGAAGGAGCAGTACTAGCCTTAACCCATCACAGTCCATCTAATTCTAGAAAAAAACCCACTCAGCAAAAGTCCAGTCCATTTGATCCCGAAAAGCCAGCTCAAAAAAGATCCAATCCCAAAAGATCCATCTAATGCCAAAAGACCCATTCTAAAAAGCCCAATCTAGTCAAACTTGTCAAGACTAATCCAGTTTAGATGCATCAAGTATAACTGGGTCAAAATCCTTGTCAGTCAGCTCTCAGCTTACACCCATCCATTTCCCCAGTTGCCGACTCAATAGACCCATGATGGCTTAGAGTCCAGAAGAAGTTGTGGCCATGATAACGGCCCCAAACTAGGGAATTGCCATGCAGGATGAGACCAATGTTGAAAAGCAACGCCCATCTAGCCCCAGCCGAACTTTGATCCACCTTTGCCAACTGAAGATTTGCGAGGTCCAGATCCTTGAGAAGGGTTGGCTCAAGCTCGAGTTTTCAAATCCCTGATACAGCCTAATGCGGGGCTTTATCCCCTTGATATTAATCATCTCGGCTCAACCTTGTTAAAAACTTTTAACCTTGAGAAGCAATTCAGAAAGGCACAGGGAATTAGCTCCATTCCTGATATTAAGGATGGGTACACCAAGGCTGCCGTAAGGCTCCTAGATAAATTCAAAATCCCATCCATTGACCGTTTCAACGGGTCTAGAGATCCTATGGTACATATCTGGCTTTTCTTGGATGTCCTGAAACCGATGGGTCTGACTAAGGCCCCATTTGGGAACAGACTAATTTAATAACTTTTTGGCTATTTGGCTAAAAAGGTAGGTAAAAAAAACTTGTATGTTTGGGATGACTTTTTGGCTAATTACGAAAAGCTGTGCAAAAAGTAGAGACAAGCCGTAATGTTTGACTTTTTGGTATGGGTTGTTGGCTTTTTGGCTAATTTAGTAACTTTTTGGCTAATTGGCTAATTTTGTAAGTCCCCAAACGGGGCCTAAGCCTTAAAACTCTCTCTGTATGGAAGAAGCCTATCGGTATAATAGCCACTTGGTACGCCAAGTTAGAGGATAAAGTGAAGCAGAATTGGGAAGATTTGGCTGAGGCATTTGTCAATTAGTATTCTTACAATACCCAAATTGAAATGACCACCCAAGAACTTGAAGCAACCCACCAGAATCTTAAAGAACCTTTTTGTGGAATTTGTTGCAAGGAAGAGAGCAAAGGCAGCACAAATGACAGATCGACCTTCTGAGAGAGACCAAGTGCGGATAGTGGTGCAGAACCTTGAGCCTGATATGTTACAAAAGTTAATAGTCGCACCATTATTCACTTACAAAAATTTGCATGAATTAGGGGTTCAAATTGAGAGTACATTTAATAGAGGGATTATTCCCAGAGCAAGCAAACCAACAAGAAGGGTGTTATTCGGAAATACCAATGCTAGCAGTAACACTATTCCGAAACCACCTGAAATCAACACTACCGCCACTGTACCTTTTTGCCAATACTAACCACAAACAGCCAATCTAACCCGAGCTCAAGGCAGAACTTTTACCCCCCTTTATATAAGCCTAACCAGGCACTAAAAGTCCTGATAGAAAAAGGGTATCTAAAAGCCCTTGATCCCCAACCTCTTCCTGACCCACTCCCTACTAGACACAACCCCGCCAAATACTGTGCGTACTATCAGCAGTGCAGTCATGGCACCGATCATTGCTATTGCCTTCGTCACGAGGTTCAGAATCTTATCATCAACCAGATGATAGCTCCACCTCAAGACCCCAATGTTACCCCCAACCCACTTCCCATTCGTGACCAAGTTCCTCTTTCTCACCTTAACCTCATCCATACACTACTTCTTACCTTCAACCCCAGCATATACATCACCCCAGCCCATCTGCCCAAGCCAAAGGTGTTCATTGTTAAAAGTACTAATTTGTGCATGATGGATGCACCCAATCCGGTTCAGGTATGCCGAGAACGCCAAATGGCCAAACCTACTACTCTTGAGATTGTGGGAATGATTAAAGATCTTCAAGGAACGGTGGCAGATTCAACATTTGGGGTTTCGATCCCGTCAAAAAACTCTCCAATCTTGGGGTGAGCTACTGTTGAAATGGGCCAACCCGAAGTTATCTCAAGTCTGGGCAACAACAAATTGGTCTCGCTTCAATATAGCAACCTAATCCCTTGGCCAAGTGAAAAAAGTGGCAAGAAAAAGGCTAGGACAAGTATTGATCCCTATACACAACTTTGATGGGCTATTGAGACTTTGCAGGTCAAAGGGTTAAACAAGCAACAAGTGCTTGAAGTTGTCGCAAAGACTATGGATGACATTTTTGTCACTCAGGATGAGAGCATTTTGGATCAGGGGGCAAACAATGAAAAGGGATGCTTTACCAGAAACACCCATCCTAATTCCAGTCCTAAGCCCATGAATACCCGGCCAATACCAGTTAACACCCCACCTAAAAATCCCAAAGCTGTCAATAACCCTCTCCCTGATGGCAATAGATGGCCACTCCATAACAAAAAACTGGCCCACAGCTTGCCAACAACCAACCTTTACCCTAGCCAACACAGTATACCTGCCAATGAGCGTAAACCCATTGTGTTCATTCCTGAATCTTCTGATTCTGATTTGAGCAAAAGGAACAAAATCTTTGAAGACATGGAAAGTTTACTCGATTTTGGTGAGTTCAAGCTTGATGAAATAGTGGGCTCTTTACAAATGACAACACTGGTGGTTAGAATGATGAACCTCAGTCTCAACTAGGGGAATTGTCGAAAGCATTTGGAAAGGACCTTCTGAACTAGGGGCATGGTGTGAAAAAGAAATTGTTTCAGTCAAGGAGATGTGTGGAGACAACGTAATTGTGAGGCTTAATCTATGAGACTCAATTTAAAAGTCTGAAATCAATCCTGTTGGGTGTGGATGTTAGTATTGCTAAATTGAAGGCAGATTTGGACCTTCTCATGGGCTACTTAGAGGTGTTTTTGAAATTCTGCAAATGGACTTAGCGAAGGAAAACCCCTTTTATCTCATAAATGCTTATTTTGTTTTGAGTTGTGTCCTGCAAATTTGTGAGTTTTATTTTCTTTGTCTTTTCTTGCGTCGTTGCATCAGTTGAGTCTTTTCCTTTGAGTCGCTCTTATGTACCCGCAGGTCTTCATCTTTATAAGAAAATGGGAGTTAAGTTTCTAATTATTTTATTGTGCCTATAGTGATGCATGTGTGACCTTTTTCAAATATAAAAAGGCTTTGAATTTGTTTTTGAATTTGTTTTTTGAATGAGATTTTGTTAATAAGCTCGAGTGTTGAGAAGGATTCCCCAAATGGTTTGAGTGAATTCTGACTTATTGGCAGAAAGTCATTCATGATTTCAAAGATTTCAAGCTATTTCTTTTTGCAAAACTTGCAAAGATAGGTTCAGAATTGTGTGTGATATTCTACATTGTCCTAGGGATTCTCTTCGCCATTAGCAGATCATTTTGGCAAGCACACAAGGTGGCTTTCAGACCTCACAAATCATAGAATTTCTCCCCTGGTGTTTTCATTATTTCAAAGAGAAAAGGATAAAAGACACCTAAAAGAAAGAGGGGAAAAAAAAAAGAAAAAAAAAAGAAAAGAAAAATAGAAAAAGAAAAAAGAAGTCAACCATCAAGCTAGGGATATCCATTGGAATGAAATCCAACCAACCATGAGGAAGGTCACTTTTGTCTGAATCTGAGGAGGCCGATACAAGGAAGTACCACATTGCGAGAAGAATCAACTTAGCAAATGGAGCGAAAGAAAAGAAGAAGACATGTATAAGAGAATGGTGAACCAAACTCAATTCAAGGCGAAGCCAGTTCCAGTGTTAGGGCAAGGATGACTATTGATCAAATTCACTGCAAATGTTGTAATGATATCCTTGAGAGGCTCGCTAGGCCGAAAACCTGAAAGGGAACCTAGGCAAAAGTTAGAGCATGAAAAATGAGAAATCAAACAAATAGAGCTTGCAAGGTTGAAAACCCCGAAGGGGTAACTTTAGCAAAAGTTAGAGCATAAAAGGAGATTGTCAAAACCCAAGTGAACCTTAGTCATGAACTACGTTGACCTGATTCCCATTCTTGGGATACGTAAGCAACTTCATTCTGAAGTTCGGTCTCAACCATATCTATCTTATTCATCTCAACCAGATCATCTTGCCCGATTCACGTTGTTAGCTTCGCATCAATCCATGAGCTACACTGACTGCTGTGCATATCACATACTTGCATTGGGTAAAAAGGAACTAGCTTCAATCAACAAGTGGAGCAATTTTCAAAAACTTGCACTTTTAAGTAAAATCTCTATCTTGAGCAGCAAAAATGAATCAAAACTCGGGTTTTACGAAATTGAGTTTTAAAAGGAACATAATTAAAACTAGGGGCACTATGAATGATCAGTTACCTGGAGTCTTTTTCTGCTTTTGGGTCAGTTGTGAGTTCTGTTGTGTCGGGCCGGATGTTTGTCTCAGTCTGCGCTCTGTATCAAGTCACCATAGCATGTATGTCGCTTAAAGGCACTCTTCATCGAGTCACCCTAGCAAGTCTGTCGCTCAAAAGTTCAATAGAGTGGCATGGTCAAAATTCCATACACAAATGTTCGCTTCAACTTGAAAACAAGTCCAGGTGTGGAATTGATTAACAAGCTGAGAGTGCCCATACAAGGGGCAACACATTCATGATCGGTGTATATAAGGAATCCATCGCTGCTTTAGAGGGGCTAGAGTAAGTTCTTAACATGCCGGGACAGAAGGGAAACATGAGTTTGATTGGTTGGCAGCTGTTCTAGGATATGATGATCTCCATCACACGTGCCTACATAATGTTGAAAGCAGTGGCCAGTGACTGGACACTAGGGGAAATTTCCAATACATTTGATCAGGCCATCCATTGAGCAAAGGGCATGAACCCAACAGTGGCCAGTGACTGGACACTAGGGGCAATTTTCAGTACATTTGATCGGCCCATCCGTCGAACAAGGGGCTTGAACCCAATCGGTGGCCAATGACTGGACACTAGGGGCAATTTTCAGTACATTTGATCGGGTCATCATCTGAACAAGGGAAATGAACCCAACCTTTCCCTCCATCTGCGAAAGCCTTTTGTTACGCACTTTTCCCTGGATTAGGGTGGGCTCACTCCCATGATGATTCTGATATGATTCAACTTTTAAAAGTTGTCCCCAACCATTTCAAAACTCTCTCGGGATTGCCATCTTCCCTCTGATTAATACATGTGTTTTATGCATGCGTGCTCATACACTCTGCTTGATTTGAACTGCGTGTTTGGTTGCTCTTGCTTTTGACTTTGTTCTATACTTGATAGAGTTTTGTTGAGTTACCTTCCGCAGTGTTTTTCAATTACATTTCAATGAGTTGTGGTAAGTTTCCCTACACTCATTTCATAAGATACATGATGCATTCCTCTATATATTGCTTATTTCCCTTTGCATACCATGCGTATTCACCTTGCATTGCACTATTTTGGCACTTTGCATTGTACTATCCTGTGCAACTTACATCACATTTGTTTTGTGCATTCTACCCTATATCGCACTGTTTTGTGTATTTACTCTTGTATTGTATTGTTTTGTGCACCCTGCATTGCACTGTTTTGTGCATTCATCTTATATTGCACCCCCACTCGCACTGTTTTGTGCACTTTGTATTGCACTATTTTGTGCACCTTGCTCACACTATTTTTTGCACCTTTATTGCACTGTCTTGTGTACTTGCATCGCGCTAATTTGCGCATTGCACTGTTTTGTGCATTCATCTTATATTGCAACTTGCATCGCACAGTTTTGTGCAGTCACCTTGTATTGCACTGTCTTATGCCCCTTGTATCGCACTATCTTGTGTAACTTGCATTGTACTATTTTGTGCACCCATGTAGCACTATTTTGTGCATTCACCTTGCATCGCACTGTCTTGTGTACTTATTGGGTGTAGGAGATCTTAAATCCCCTAAATGTGCAATTCCTTTGGTGTTTGTCATGCCCAAACAATTTCAGGCGGTTTGGTATAGCCGTCTGACTGTGTTTGTAGTGAGTTCCTAGGAGATCAACTGAGACCATGGAGACTAGAGTTTGAATGAATGAGGCCTAGAATGCAAAGGTTCGAAATTTCTGAGACTAAAGTCTAGTTTAATTACCCAGGGGTGTATTCTCGGCTTAAAATCTATATGGCAGCCCCATAGGTTGAGGTATCTTGTATGCGCCTCAATTCTAGATATTGAACCAACCTAGTCTGTCACCTTGTTGGAGAATAGGGAAAGTTGCAAACATAGCCGGGGAGAAAAGTAGTACCTGTGGTTTGGAAGCGTAAGATAAAGGAAAAAGCCTTAAAGCTGAGAAGACGAGGAAAATCCGTAGCAGCATAAGGTGAGTCATTGCCGATTGCTCCTATAAGGTGCTTTGTCAGGCGCCACTTCCCAACTGCTACAGCATAGTTATTATCGATTGCATCATATATATTACCTCTATCATGTTGCATATAGAATTTATTGCATGCATCTACTGCATCATACCATTTTATCACGTGTATCCTTTCCATGTTAAGCTTAGTTTGGCATGTGCCCATACCTTTCCCTTGTTGAAACATGGTTCTGTCATGTGTAAGTACCCAAGCTGTGCTAAGGCCAGTATTGAGGGTGTCGACACCTTTGTTGTGTTAGACGTGGTCTGTTCTGTGTCCATGCCTTATCTAGGTAAGATCTGGGTCGGCCTTATTCACTGCATCCATTGCATCCACTGCATTGTACTTTGTCTTGTTGTATTTAGCATTTAGGATCATTATCTTTCCCCAACAGATCAATCCTCACTTGTATCATACCACCCAATTAATATTTCTCTTTCTACAAAAAACATAGTTTTACATGTGCTCGTAACCCTTTCACGTTGAAACATGGTTCTGTTATATATATGCATCCATGCTGCGTTAAGGCTAGTATTAAGGATGTAGGCACTTAGCCTGTGTTAGACGTCATTTGGCTGTGCCCACTTCGTTTCTATATAAAATGTAGTTTGATTTGCATCTCCATTCCTTTATGGTATTCGTGCATTTTGCACTGTTTATGGTTTGATGATTTCATTACATTGTATATCATTTGCATCATTTCATTACAATTGTGTATCATTTGTACCCTGCCCTTGAACTACGCTGGTTTGATTCCATGCAATGGGATACGTAGGCAACTCTTGAGTTTAACCAACGGCATCTGTATTTTGTTTGTTTGCCCAAGTCTTACAGCATTGTCAAAATGGGTCGTCTTCGGGCTTTGACATTCACTCACGTCATTTCATGACTTTAAGCTCTGTAAAGAGGGGCAACTGTAGACACCCCATTTTTGACTGCCCTTAAGACTTGGGCGCCTTAGGTTGATCACTCGATGATCAAAGTTATGCTATATAAATGTTCGATTTCTTCAGCAAGAAGAGCTTCTAAATCCCAACCTTACACCCCATTTTGGACCAAAACTATTTTTGACCTTAAAACCCTCTCAAAATATTTTTGAAATCTTTCTACAATGTTCTTAGGATCGCATTTCATTAAAAATTGCACTTTTCGGTAAACCAAGTAAGGACAGAGTGGAAATAAATGGAAGAGAGCTGAACTCTTTGAAAAATCTTTAAAACATCTTATTTATAGGTTTGGAGTTGAAGAAAATAGGAGGGGATGGAAGAAAACTAGTTGGGGAAATGGTTGAGCATGAAATCATTAAGAGAGAACAGAGCAGCCTTCACTAAATTAGGCCTATATTTTTGAAAACTTAGATTTGAGTTGTGAGGCCATAACCATAGGAAAGTGGACTTCTGGGGCTTCAATTTAAACTCAAGAAACTCCTAAAGCTGAGTCTGGATGAGGGAGATATGGCTATTTGAAGTTTAGTATTAATCTGGTTAATATATAAATGAGTAGCCTTAACTAAAATAGGCATATCTCTTTGCATACTTAGAATTTAGATATGAGGCTACCTCCATTGGAAAGTAGACTTCTGGGGCTTTAATTTAGACTCAAGAATAGCCTAAAATCGAGTTCGGATGAAAGAGATATGCCCATTTGAAGTCGGGTCTGGAAGCAAATTTTGTGACCAGCAACCCACTATTTGTGGCTGGCCACCCACCATTAGTGGCCTGCTGGCCACTTGTGTAAAACACAGATATTTTTTGCCAGCTGTAGACACCCCATTTTTGACAGCCCTTAAGACTTGAGCGCTTTATTCCGAACACCCGATGATGAAAGTTACATTGTGCAATCTTTTGAATTCTCAGTGAAGAAATTTGGATTCAAGCTCTATTCCTAAACCCTACATCCCATTTTGGGCAAACTATTTTAGACCTTAAAACTCTCATTTCAAAATATTTTTTGAAATGCTTCTACGATGTTTCGAGGCTCGTATTTCATTTAAAACATTGCACTTTTCGGTAAACCGAGTAAGGAAAAAGTGGAAACAAATGGAGAAAGGTAAACTCTTTGAAAAATATTTAAAACATCTTATTTATAGGTTTGGAGTTGAAGGAAATAGGAGGGGAGGGAAGAAAATTAGTTTAGGAAGAAGTTGAGCATCAAATTGTTGAGAAAGAATGAGCATCCTTCACTAAATTAGGAATATCTCTCTGACCACTTAGAATTTAAATGTGAGGCCACCACCATTGGAAACTAAACTTCCCGGGCTTCAATTTAGACTCAAGAATCATCTAAAACTGAGTCTAGATGAGGAAAATATGCCCGTTTGAACTTGGGCCTAAATGTAGATTTTTGGACCCGGCTGGGTCTCAGTGAAAACTTTTCCAGAGTTGCTTTTTAGGCCTGATCGTGCGTTTTTGGGCTCAGCCGTGTATTTTGGGGCCTGGTCGGGTCTCACTAGCGAGAAACAGGACAGCTGGCTGGAATTCGCTAGCTGTTATTTTTTGGAGATATTTTCGACCAAATTGGCTCAAATTCTATAAATAGACCCCCTGCATTCAGATTTCAAGATTAGAAGATTTTCCTAAGGGCTTTGACGGAGATTGAAAGCTAAAACCATCCTCCTTGCTTCCTTTGACCTTCAAACCTTCTTTAGCTATACATACACAATACATACACCATTAGAGCTTGTTCTTGAAGCTTTTTGCTAGAGTTTCAAACCATATTTCATAAACTTGAGGGTGTTTGGAATCAAGTTTGATAAACAAAGCTTGCACTCTTCAAGAGGTATAAGCTTGTCACCTTTTTCCTTGCTTTTATTTCAATCTTTTTCTATCTTTTTCTTGTGTTTGCCTATTGTTTTAGATCCATTCCAAGTGTTGGAACTTGGGGTTGAAGAGCTACCAAAGGTAGAGAGGCTTAACACCCTTTCTTGCATCTTGTCCTATAGCTCATACCCTTTGTTCTTGCACTCTTTTCTTTGGTTTTTATACTAAATTTCAAAGTTTTAAAGGGCTGGAAAAAATGGTTTAGAAGTCCAAAAAGTGGAGGGGTGGAGCTTTATATCTCTTGCTTTTGTCTATCTTTTTGTGCTCTTTAAACACACTTTTAGCCACTGTTTTTGGGCTATTTTGAGACTATTCTTAGACTATTTTGGGGATGAAACATGTGATTTAAAATTGCAAAAAGTGGTGGGTTTAGCCACCCGTCCTTAGGCTTTAGTCCATAGCTTTTTTTCTACTCTTTTTACTTACTTTCTCTTGCTTTTAGCTACTGTTTTTTTTTTTACCTGTGAGGAGCTGTTTTAGGGCTATTTTAATTCATCTAATTAGCTTATGCTTTGAATACTTTGCTTGTTGTGTTGTAAGTCATCATGGCTTCGGTTGTTTAGGACATAGACACCGAGTCATCTGAGTTGATAGCTTTGTTTGTTTAGTTTCTATGTGAAATATCTCATTCTAATAATCAATCTCGCATAATCATTTCTGCACTCTCCCGTCTTTCTTGGTTTTTTTCTTTGTTTGAGAGTCATTTCAAGTGATTGATTTTTATTCAAGGCATGAGAAAGAGACCTATGCTCAATGGCTTAATCTCTACGGAGGTTCATCGTCAATGTGTATTCTCTCTTTCATGCTATGGATCACTTCTCGTTTGACATTTTTTCTCATTTAGTGGACTTAAATATCACCTTGGACAAAATGATTTAAGTAATGGAAAGGTAAGTCAAAAGGGATTATAAAATTGGCTTAAAATCAATGAAATCCACCTAAAGAAAATGTTTAGAATTGGTTGGATTCAGCCGAACGTTATGTTGGATCCATCGCTTCGAGAATTGTCACTTATCAGTCCATGATATTTTGACAAAACTTGAGGCGTGTCTATCTCCCTCTTTGAGCCTCCATGATGAAAGGGAGGGGTGGTTGTCTTCATTGCATTTATTAATTGTTTTGTCCAAATTGTGTTCGAAATCGTCAAGCCATCAACTTGTGTCTATTGACGGTTTCGGACTCAAAATCACTCTTCTCTTGAGTCTCATGATAAAGGGGAACAGAAGGGACCAAAAATGTTTTAAGGTTGCTCTGTTTGTACTATTTTCACCCCAAAGCACAAAAACAGATTTTTGCAAGACATTAGGGCACAACCGGCCTCATTTGGACCCAGCCAGGCCTCATTAGGGGCTGGCCAAGCTCTAATGTTTGGTAAACAGAATGCTTTTGGTAGAAACAGAGGGCAGTGGCTGAGGGTAAAACAGAGCAGTCTCTGAACATTGTCTTCATTAACGCGCATACGATCTTCGTGCATTCTTTTTGTTATTTATCTTACATATAATTATTGTAATTATGCTTGTTGTTGTTGTAATATTATTGATGTAATAAGTTAGATATCTAGCTAGATTTTCATTTGAATTTGTAATAATTAGTTTAATTCGGACATTCGGACCCTCTTGAATGAGGGCAAAATTGTAATAAGTGTGTATGTCTTCCAACCCCCATTTCTTTCTCCCTTTTATTTCTCCGCTTATGATGGTAGCATACAGCATCATGTTTCCTTAGCATTTTTTTTTATGACTTGCATCCACTCATGTTGCATAAATAAGATTTCGGCTCATCATTCTAACCAATGTCAAGATCAAAATCTTTGCTTGAATATATGCTTTATCCCATGTCTTGGATTGAATCAAATGTCATGCTAGTAGCCGAACTTGTTATTTGCATGATTGTATGTGTTGCATTAGCCATGTTGCATTATTTAGGAGCATGCATGTTTTCTAATTCTTTTGTTTTGTTTGGCTTGCCTTGGAGTACAAGGTGAGCATTTATTGCTTTAGAATATAGCATGCATGTGATTGTTGCCATATCGAGCATGCTTACCATGAGGCTAAGTGCTTAAATGATATACCTGTTTGAATGCCAGGAGATGAAGGCTAATTGCTTAAATTGAGATAATTTGAGTAATGTACATATGAGATCACTTTTTCAAATGGTACATATTCAAAACAATTTTCAAACAAACATGAAATCAAAGCGTTCCAACTTTTGCAAATTAGTTTATACATGTGTGCAACACATAGTAATGTTCGTCAAATAAATCGGAACAAGAGCATATAAAGTAAATAAAAATCACATCATGATTAATAGAGGCCAATCTTTGATCGGTCGAGTGGGGTGCTCAATTCATGACATTTCCCTCTTGTACCTAAGTTCCCGAGCTGAGACACTTTGGTGATGATGGATAAGTGGCCTTTGGCATAAGTCTCGGGTTTCCTAGATTTTCAAAAAATATTTATGTAGCAACTTTAAAATCTGGCAATGCAGTCCATTTTTGGCATTTTTAATTCAAATCAATTTTCCAAAAGAATTGTCGGATTTGGACTCTTTGTATATTTTCACTGTTTCACATTGCACTTGTGAAATCAGATTCAAAACCGTTGGAGTCCGAATTATAAGGCTAGTTGTATTCAATAGGAGTACGAAAAGCAAGCTACAGTTTATGGCGACTCTGCTAGGGAATTAGAGAACTTGACTTGAAATCCATGATGTGAAATTTTATCTACACTTATATGTTCTTTCCATTGAATTTGCATTGGTGCTTATAAGTCACTGTGTTTTCCATCTGCTATTCCTGAACGGCTTGCTGGAGGCTTGCCTAAAAGCTGGCCGGTCATGGGCTCTGCTATGTTGGAAACACAACCCTTGGATCTGGATTACCCCTATACCGCTTGATCCTTCTTTCACTTCTCGGTGTTAGGTGTGAGATGTATATTAGGTAATCTTGCTAAGGTACCTTTTTGGACCAATCGACCTAATACGTGTAGTGAGCTCTGGCGACCATTCAAATTAGGACAGGATACTCTACCACATTCAGGATGTTATAAAACCACTTGTTTGAATAGTGAAACTCTAGATCACTCCAAAACTAAGACAGGGAAACCCTAACCTCTCATAAGGTTGTTTTGAATGCTTTTGTGCAAAATGTGAAATCTTTGGAAGTGTGTGATACAATCCTTGGAGAATCTTAATCTTGAGGCGTTTCTTTTCAAAACTTGAGGGTCATATCAGAATCAAAATTTGGATCAAAATCCAGGGTTTGTGTTTGATATGGTGGAAAAATAACACAACCAGAACCAAGGCCAAAAAATTGTATCTTGCTTTGTTTTGACCAGCATACTTGGTATCTCGATCTGATGGGGCATTTATTTTTAATGCTAGGTTCATCTGAGTCAAAGAAGGAGGAGTACCCAACTCAGCAAAGGCCAAGCCCAATCCAACCCAAAAAGCCTTAACCCATCACAGTCCATCTAAACCCAAAAAAAAAAAAAAAAAAAAAAAAAAAAAAAACACCTACTAAGGGTCCAATCCATCTGATCCCCAAAGGAAAAGATCCATCCAATGCCAAAAGACCAATTCTAAATAGCCCAATCCAGTCAAACCCATCTAGACTAATCCAATTCAGATACATCAAGTATAACTAGGCCAAAATTCTTGTTAGTCAGCTCTTAGGTTACACACATCCAACTCAGCAGACCTGTGATAGCACAGAGTCCAGAAGAAGTTGTGACCATGATGACGACCCTAAACCAGGGAATTACCATACAGGACAAGACCAATGTTGAAATGCAATGCCCATCTGGGGCATCTACCACACATCCAGTCCCAAGCCCCCAGCTGAAGATTTATAAGGTCCAGATCCTTGAGAAGGGTTAGCTCATGCTCAAGTTTTCAAACCCCTGGTGCAACCTAATGAGGGCCTTTTTCTCCTTGCTATTAATGATCTCAACCCGATCTTATTAAAATTGCTAACCTTGAGAAACAATTCAAAAAGACACAGGGAATTAGCTCCATACCCGACATTGAGGATGTAACGCCCCAATTTTTATCACATTATAAAGGTACATCAACCAACATTCATTATATGAAGAAAAAAAAAAAAACAATTCTCCAACTTTTACATTTCTTGATCATGAGGATCATACAAAATAATTCCATATGCGAATATACATTCAATGATTCCTAGTACATGAATCTATGGCATGTAGAACCCTCAAATCCAAAAATAAATAAATACCCTCATGGGCTTACAAATTTCGAGGCTTAAGCCCGGTTACACAAAAATGGTCTCTCGGACCCATACATTTTTAGCCCTTGTCTAGCAAAATATACCACAACAAAATGAGAGCCTTGTGCTCTCAACAGATACATCCATGCCCTAACTCGGCAGGATTGCCACATCTTTTCCTTCACCAAGATCCCATAGGGTGAGCATAAAGCCAAGTAGAAATTTCTTAACAAAGTATATACATTTTATACAATTCTCATGAAATGATATGCACATGCCATGCTTTGCCTTCAAAAGACAATTCATCTTTATTCTTTCAAAATCCACATACACAATATGACATTGAAATTTTAACAATTTCACAATTTTACATCAATTTCACGAGGCGGTAAATACAGCTCAGGTAATCCCTAGGTTGGCGTCTGTAAGTAGGCATAGCTAGCACTATCAAATCCCCATTTTACCAATAGCTAACCAGAAGGCACGTAGCACCTACTCCGCGCGTGTTTTCGGTCTTTCACCCTAGACACTTAGGCTAACTTAATCAATTCCATCTACACCCCCTATCCGGACTTACCAACGTATTTACCCGAAAACATGTCAACAATATCTTATTTTACAACATTCTTTTCTCAATGCAAAAGTTTTCCAAAGTCAAACTCAAAATACTTTTAACAATCAAATCAATTAAAATACCAATGCAATATATGTTAAAGCAATTATAATGGCCTTTCACTTGTAACACTTGCACACATTTCTTCCATTTCAATTCATAATTTCCTTTCCCTGTTTAATGCAATTTCGCAACATAAGCATATAATAATTTACATCATTCCAAGAGTGGCAACACTTTCACCTTTCATATATTCTCAACAAACTAGTCATTTCATGACTATAATCACATCTTGAACAACAACTTCAAAAAAAAAAAAAAAAACCCACTATTTCTCATCTTTCATGAGATTCCTTTCATTCAACAAAATCATAACATTAATCAAAAATCAATTTCATAACCTCACCTCATTTTGAAAGACTCCCAAATTCTAGGGTTCTCATACGATTTGCCTCCTTATTTTGAAAGAATTTAACTTAAACTAACATTTCTCTACAATAATATAACTCACGATCTCAAGAAATTTGTAAATAAAAGAGACATTATGGAAACCCACATTTAAAAATCATCCTCAATTCATGAGTTAAAAACTAAGTTCAAACCAATAAAAAGGAGTTCCAATCGACAAAACAATTTGCGAAAATGTATATATGACTCAAAGAAATTCCTTACCTCAAGTTTTGGAGAAGAAAAGAGATGAAAGCCCCAAATCCAACGGTGCCAAAACCCAATCTCCACCGCACACAATGTGGTCGTTGCTTAGCTCTCTAATATTTGTGAACGATGTGGGTCAAAACCCCAATGGATTGCAAGAGATCAAAAGTTTTAAGAGATTTGGTGCAAGAAATGTAGAGAGAAAGAGCAGGGTATGGTTTTTAGAGAGAGAGAGAGAGAGATATGTAAAAAGTGATACACACACAGCCCAAGAAGGAAAGAAAAAACAAATTTTCGGAGTCTGCAGATTCTCGCACGTACGGTGCCCATTCCCGTACGTGCGGCGAGTACCTTTCGCACGTGGGCCTCTTACCCCAGACGTGCAGCCCATGTCCGCACCTCTCATCGCAGGTGTATATAATGCAATGTGCACCCTGGCAAGCCCCTAGTTTCCCACACGTGCGGCCTTTGCCCTCAGCCCAAAAATTTTCCAGCTCAAATGAAAAACCCCCGGATTCAACTTCAAACCTCCCAAAACAAGCGAAACTCAAAATTGAAATAAATAGGGACGAAAATTTTGAGAAAGAGATTTCAAAAGTAATGAACCCAACAGTTGACAAGACCTCAAGTTAGACCCTGACACCCTAACACGATGAACCCCAACACGCACAAAAGAAAAGTAGAACGGGTTACGTACTCGGTCATCACAGAGGATGGGTACTCCGAGGCTATCGTACGGCTCCCAGATAGATTCAAAATGCCACCTATTGACCATTTCGATGGGTCTGGAGATCCTATGGTACATATCTGGATTTTCTTGGATGCCCTAAAACTGATGGGTCTAACTAAGCCTTAGAAACTCTCTTTGTATGGAAGAACTCTGTCGGGTATAAAAACCATTTGGTATGCCAAGTTGGAGGATAAAGTGAAGCAGAACTGGGAAGATTTGGCTGAGGCATTTGTCAATCAGTTTCTTACAATACCCAAATTGAAATGACCACCCAAGAGCTTAAAGCATCCCATCAGAATCCTAAAGAACCTTTTGTGGAATTTGTTGCAAGGTGGAAAGCAAAGGCAGCACAAATGATAGATCGACTTTTTGAGAGAGACCAAATGCAGATAGTGGTGTAGAACCTTGAGCCAGATATGTTACAAAAGTTAATGGCCGCTCCACTGTTCACTTTCAAAAATTTGCATGAGTTAGGGATTTAGATTGAGAGTGAGTTATATAGGTGCCCCGGAGCATCCCACTAATATTACCTGGGACGCTCCCCCCCGCGCCACGTGTCGTCCCCCGATTGGTGATCCCTTCCGTATTTTGTGGCGTGTTGTCTGCTAGTGTCTCCACTCTGCGCCCAGATCTGCGGCCAGGATTAAAAATCTAAAAAGGCAAGCGCAAGCGGGAAATTTAAATTTAAAGGGAAGCGCAGGCGGAAAGGCGAAACAGTTAACATACGTATGGCCCACGATTTGGTGTTTCTGCATCGTTTGTGATCTGTTATTATTCTTGGCCATACGTTATACAGGAACATGGTTTTAAAATAGCAACTGTTCATGTTGACCCATGTCACGGTCAACATATTATGCCTATAAAATAAAATCGATGTGATGCATTTAATGGGTTCCATCATCGATTATGGCGACTACTTTCCGTTTTTCGCAACGGCGTCCATATATCGCCAGAACTAAATTAAATTTTAGTCGCCGTTGGACGACATCCAGCAGATCTGGTGTTTCCGGTCGAAGTTATTTTAAACTACGGAAACAAAGTTATTACAAAAAAAAAAAAAAAACGATTCACGTCTAAATCGTTGTGTGATTCCATCTGGAGGATTGACGATTTTCTCCCGTATGATGAGCCTCATTTTTTCCATTTCGATTTGCCGGAGGTTGGTACTGAGAGGGATGAACGACAATCCCGAAAATTGAAGCTGTTAGGGCTTTACATCAAGGGTGTAGTTTTACGTCAAACTGGTGGTCTCTCCGAAGTTGCTGCTGATACGCCTGCCTGGCCTCGAAAGCGACATGCGTGATGCCCCTACTCAGACTATAGAACAAACTGTGGACATTGATCCATCTGGTATACTTGACAATGGCCAATGTGAATTTGTCGTTGTGTTGGACCGGTTTCCTAATCCTGCATATACGCCTAAGTTTGAAGATGTCTTCCTGTGGTCCAATGGTGACCCACGAACTGGTTGTATGGTCAGGGGCACAGAAATAGACCGTTTTGTTGTATTGCGGCGTGTCCCTGTTGTAATGCCGCCGGAATCGAATGAATATCTAGTTGTTAACCGTCAAGGCATTAAAACATTTATCAACATCAGAAAGAATGTTGCATCTGAATTCCGAGATAGTTTAAATCAACTGAGCGGCACGTACAATAATATTGTAAAAAACGCAATTATTTGTTATTTTGTGTGGGAATGTCGCACAAAATCGATTGTAAGAGCGCATTTGAATTGTAGATTGAAATATTGTTACTAGTAAAATAATTTCTTATTAATACAATTGTTGGTTACAAATTATTTTACAATTGTCTCCGTTGTACATTTGCTTTCTGGGCCGATGTGGATCCTTCCACTGCGGCTTTTACAGCTTCTCCTATTAATTTAGACACCTCATCTGTAGTGAGTCTTGATGATTCTGAGTTATTGGATCCGGCCTCGCTTACTGATGAGCCTATGTCAACTGGGCCACTAGGCTGATTATTTGGCCCAGTGTTGATTATTGATGGGCCGTGGGTTGGCAAAATTATGTCGTGCCGACTGAATGATCCAGGCCCATCCCGAATTGAACTTGCTGACACACGATGCCCCTTATATAATAAATTCCCGCTTGCGCTTGCCTTTTTAGATTTTTAATCCTGGCCCCAATCTGGGAGCGGCGCTTCCCTTTTTCAACTTTTAATCTTGGCCGCAAATCTGGGCGCGGAGCGGAGACACTAGCAGACAACACGCCACAAAATGCGGAAGGGAGCACCAATCGGGGGACGACACGTGGCGCGGGGGGGGGAGCGTCCCAGGTAATATTAGTGGGACGCTCCTGGGCACCTATATAACTCACTCCCTCACTCTCTAAGACCAGTAAAGTTTTTAGAGAGTGACTTGCGTCATCCGAGAGAGTGAGTGACGTCATAGAGAGTGAGTTATGGCATCAATGCGACGTCGTTTTAGAGTCCAAAATAAGAACATCTTCCTCACATATGCCCAATGTTCCATACCTAAAGAGAGATTATTAGAGAAAATTAGAGAGCTGTTCACAACCAGGCCACCAAATTATGTGAGGGTTGCACATGAATTACATGAGGATGGGCAACCATATCCCATGCTCTTGTTCAATTTCCATACCGTTTCCAGACACAGGATGAACGGTTTTTCGACGTTACTCACGATCGAACTAATCGCCATTTCCATCCGAATGTACAAGGGGCACACAACCATCAGAATGTGCTGGAATACATCTCCAAACACGGGGATTACACGGAAATGGGGTGAATTCCGTGAGAGGGGCCGCTGAGCTAACCAAAAAAACAAAGAAAATATATATCACGACGCACTTGCAGCCGGCACCAAGGACGAAGCACTAGCACTGGTACGAAATGGCGATCCAAAATGTTTTTGGCTAAATTATGACAAGTTGTCATCCAATTATGACCGGATTTCATTTAATCCGCCATTGCCGTATGTTCATCAATTTACAGATGTAGTATGGATCGTCCCCGCAGCTATACAGCAATGGGTTGCAGAAAATATAAGGGACGAAGCCCAAATACCGCATAGGCCCAAGAGCATTATAATTGAAGGCCCATCTAGAATTGGGAAAACATGTTGGGCCCGGTCTTTGGGGCCCCATAATTATTATTCTGGCCACATCGATTTGAGGGACCACAAGGACGACGCTTTCTACAAATTATGACAAGTATAGACTAAAATTGCAAGAATTGGAATACCTCGAGTCATGTTTGTTTTGCAAAATTGTTTCGAAATGTGGACCACTTGAAAAATTGATCGCATATAAACATTGCTCAATTTATTCCAATTCAAGCAATAAGCCTTCATCCACAGGCATTCAAGCTATTTATCAATTAAGCAATTAGCCTTATGGCAAGCATGTTAAACATGGCAACATTCACACACATGTGATTTTGCTAAAGCAAGTAAAGGCTCATCTAGTACTCCAAGCCAAAAAAGAAACAAAGTTAGAAAAATGCATGATCCTAATTATGCGGTTATGGCTAATGCAACACATGCGATATGCAACTAATAAGCTCGACTACTAATTTATGGCATGTGAAACAATGAAATAGCATACTGTTTAAGCACATATTCAAAGAAATATTGAAATGACAATGCAGTTAGAATGAAGAATTGAGCCTCGGTGCATGTAATACAAATGGATGCAAGCATGAGTTATGCTAATAAAAAACGTGATGTCCCTAATCTAGCCATCATAAGTAGTCAAATAAAAGGGAGAAAGACGTGGGATTGGAAGACATATACATTATTACATTACACTCTCACGAAGGAGAGTCTGAATAAATAAACTAGCTAATTAACTGACTAATTACAGCTAAGCTAATTAAGCTAATTATTACAAAACAAATAAAATTAGCTAAACTACTTAACTAATTATTACAAATGAATATGAATTAACTAACTATTCTAGTTAACTAACTAATTACAAAACGAAATTTGAATAAACAATTAACTAAATAATTAATTACAACACTTTACAAAATTAACTTGATACAACTAATTAATTACATTCGACAAAATATAGAAGTGAAAATGGATGAAGATTGCATGCACAGCACCTGAGAGCTACTCTATCTGCCCAAGCTACCTTTGTTTCACCTTCAGCTACTGCTTCTGTTTTCTGCAAAACTGCACTGCTGGCCACACACTGAGGGCCGGTCGTGCATCACTGATGGCCGGCTGTACATCAATTTGGTTCAAAGCTCTGTTTTTGTGTTATGAGGTGAACCAATACAGGCCAGCTGTACATCAATTTGGTTCAAAGCTCTATTTTTGTGTTCTGAGGTGAACCAATGCAGACAGAGTGTCCTCAAGCTGTTTGTCCATTTCTTCCTCCTCTGTCATAGGAAAGCCTTGAGAGAAGGTCGAATTTTATTCCAAAGCCATCAATGAGAAAAATGATTGCTTGATGGTCTCAGATGCAATTTTGGACAAAAGTCAATAAAATACAAAGAATAAGACCACTCGTCCCTTTTGTCATAGTATGAACTCAAAGAGGGAGGTTGCAACGCTTCAAGAATCATCAAAATGCCATGGATTAGCATGTGACGACTCTTGACACAAGGAACTTGGCATAACGTCCGGCCAAGTTGAAGCAATTTAAGCCATTTTCTTTATGTGTGTTGATCCAAGTTTTAAGCTCATTTTATTAAGCCTTGCCATGCTTTAGTCCATTTGTCCCAAAGTGATGTTAAAGTCCTCTAAACCTGAAGTAATGTCAAACGAGATGTTCTTCTAAAGCATGAGAGAGAGAGAGAGAGAGAGAGAGAGAGAGAGAGAGAGACCACATCGTTGGCAATGAATCTTCGAAAAGATTAAGCCATTAAGTAGGAGTCTCCCTTACATGTCTTGAACAACCTCAATCGGTTGAAATCATTCTCAAGAATGAAAGAGATGGATGGTGGATTAATTGTTAAAATTAGACTCTTAAACATGGAATTGAGTAGAGGAAAGCTTGGAACAACATGCAACAAGTTATGTATGCCAACTTATGAGACAACAAATGAACTAACAAAGCATGAATCAATTTAAAAGGCTTGGACAGCCCTAAAATAGCCCTTAACATGCGAAAAGCAGAGGCTAAACATGCATAAAAGAGCTTAAAAAGCTAAACAATAAAAAGAAGAATGAAGGTTAGTAAGGAAGAAGAAGGAGGGGTGCCAAACCCCTCCACTTTTGAAACTTCAAAACATGATTTTTGGCTCTTTGAAGACTCTGAAAATCAGTGTAGATATCAAAGAAAAAGAGTGGACAATGAAGGGTTTCAGCTATAGGTAAAGGTGTAGAAAGAGAAGGCTCCCTTTAACCTTTTGGTAGCTCTTCAAACCCAACCTTAAACACTTCAAATAGACTCAAAACAACACAAAACAATAAGAATTATGAAGCAAATGAAAGAAACGAGAGTTAAGCTTGTACCTTTCAAGGGGTAAGCTTGTTGTTTATGATCCAAACTTGATTTCAACCCCCTCTCAAGCTTGAATTATGCTTCTCCAAGATCAACCAAGGCTCTAAGGTGGTGAGACAAGGTTGTCTATGGAGTATAGAGATGACACAAGGAAGTTAGGTTAGCTCAAAGGTTGCTTGCAATGGAAAAAGGAGGAGAGAGGAGCTCGCAAGGTGTGTATAGGCTCTTTAAATTTTGTTCAACCCTCAAAACAATCACACAACTTCGTTTTTATAGAATTCGAGCTCAAAAGGTGATAAATATCTTCAAAAATGGACAGCTAGTGGGCTCCCACCCAGAATAGTATTTTTTGCCACCAAGGGCTGGCTGGCCATTCATATCCACAGCCGGCCATCACTGATGCACGGCCGAGCTTTGATGTCCTCCCCGGTTTTTTGGTTCAAACTCAACTCAGAGTGGAAAAAGGTCCAAATATGAAACTCATAGGTTCAAACAAGGTAAATGGTGAAGATTTGAGGTCAATTTGAGAGCCTGATCGAATCTGAATCACTGTGAATTCAAAGCACACAATTCAAATTTCATCATCGAGTGTATCGAACCAAGCGTCTAAGTTTTGCGGGTGGTCAAAAATGGGGTGTTTACACCCCCCTCCATATGAGCCTAACTAGCGCACTAAAAATCCTGATGGAAAGAGGGTATCTCAAACCCCTTGATCCCAACCTCTTCCTGACCTACTGCTTACTAGACATAATCCCACCAAATATTGTGCGTACTATCAACAGTGCGGTCATGGCACCGATCGTTGCTACCACCTTCGTCATGTGGTTCAGAATCTCATCAACAACTAGACGATAGCTCCATATCAAGAACCCAATGTTACCACTAACCCACTTTCCATCCATGACCATATACCTCCTCATCCATAGACTACCTCCTACCTTCGACCCCAATATATATATATATATATCACTCCATCCCATCTATCCAAGCCAGAGGTGTTCATTGTTGAAAGTACCGATTTGTGCATGATGGATATATCCACTCCGGTTCGAACACCCCAAGAGTGCCAAATGGCAGAACCCACTGCTGCTGAGATATTGAGAATGATTGAAGACCTTTAAGGAACGGTGGAAGATTTAACATTTGAGGTTTCGATCCCTTAAAAAAGCTCCCCAATCTTGGGGTGAGATACAGTTGGAAATGGCCAACCCGAAGCTCTCTCAAGTCTGGGTGATGACATATCAACAATAAGTGGGCCTCGTTTCGATATAGCAACACAATCCCTTGGCTAAGCAGAAGCAAGTTGCAAGAACAAGGCTGGGATAAGTATTGATCCCTATGCACATCTTCGGTGGACTATTGAGACTTTGAAAGTTAAAGGGCTAAACAAGTAACAAGTGCTTGCAGTTGTTGCAAAGATTGTAGATGCCACTTTTATCACTCAGGTTGGGAGCATTTTGAATTAGGGGGTAAGCAATGAAAAGGGATGCTTTACCAGAAACACTCATCCTGATTCTAGTCCTAAGCCCATGAATACCCATCCAATACTTGCCAATCCCTTTGCCAATATTTCTAAACCTGATGTTTCCTCCTCTCAAAAAAGAACTTTTACCCATCTCCATATGAGCCCAACCCTCGCCTTGAAGGTACTGATGGAGAAAAGGCATCTCAAACCGCTCAATCCTCGACCTCTCCCTAACCCTCTCTCATCTAGACATGACCCTACCCAATATTGCACATTTCATCAGCAGTACGATCACCATACTGACCGTTGCTTTCGCCTTCGCCATGAAATTCAAGACTTGATTGACAATAAAATCATCACCCTACCAAAACCCAAAGTTGCCAATGAATCTCTCCCTAACTGCAATAGATTGCCACCCCGTAACATAAATACCATCCATGGATTGCCAACAACCAACATTCACCCCAGCCAGCACGGCCAAGGAGATGTGTGGGGACAACTAGGATAATTGTGAGGCTATCCTACTGGGTGTGGATGTTAGTATTATTGAATTAGGGGCTGGTTTGGACCCTCTGTGGGCCACTTGAAGTTGTTTTTGAATTCTGCCGGTGGACTTGGAGAGTGAAAACCTCTTTTTGGTCTCAAGGATGCTGATTTTGTTTTGAATCGTGTCTAGTAAATAGTTAAGTTGTGAGTTTTTTTTTTTTTTTTTTGGTTATTGTTGTTGTTGTTGTTGTTTTTTTTTTTTTTTTTTTTTTTTGCGTCAGTTGAGTCTCTTCCTTTAAGTCGCTCTCGTGTACTCTTGGGTCTTCATTTTTTTGTTATGATAATAAGAAAGCGGGAGTCAAGTTTCTGATAAGTTAGATATCTATTTAGTTATTCATTTGAATTTGTAATAATTAATTTAATTCGGACACTTGGACACTCATTCGGACCCTCTTGAATGAGGGCAAAATTGTAATAAGTGTGTATATCTTCCAACTGATCCACCTCTGCCAACTGAAGATTTGCAAGGTCCAAATCCTCGAGAAGGGTTGGCTCAAGCTCGAGTTTTCAGACCCTGATGCAGCCTAATGAGGGGCTTTATCCCCTTGATATTTATGATCTCGACCCGACCTTGTTAAAAATTGTTAACCTTAAGAAGCAATTCAAAAAGGCACAGAGAATTGGCTCTATTCCCTGTATTAAGGATGGGTACACCAAGGCTGCAAAAGGCTCCCAGATAGATTCAAAACGCCACCCATTGATCGTTTCGACAGGTCTAGAGATTCTATGGTGCATTTCTGGCTTTTCTTGGACGTCTTG
This sequence comes from Camellia japonica, assembly GCA_030407325.1. NCBI lineage: Eukaryota > Viridiplantae > Streptophyta > Magnoliopsida > Ericales > Theaceae > Camellia > Camellia japonica. The sequence goes on from JAPPVO010000031.1 coordinate 133,355,557, forward strand.
AAACTGATGGGTCTGACTAAGCCTCAGAAACTCTCTGTGTATGGAAGAACCCTGTCGAATATAGTAGCCACTTGGTATGCCAAGTTAGATGATAAAAGTGAAACAGAACTGGGAAGATTTGGCTGAGGCATTTGTCAATCAGTATTCTTACAATACCCAAATTGAAATGACCACCCAAGAGCTTCAAGTAACCCACCTAGAATCCTGAAGAACGTTTTGTGAAATTTGTGGAGAGCAAAGGCAACACAAATGAAAGATCGGCCTTCTGAGAGGGACCAAGTGCGGATAGTGGTGCAGAACCTTAAGCCTAATATGTTACAAAAGCTAATAGTCTCTCTACTATTCACTTTCAAAAATTTGCATAAATAAGGGGTTCAAATTGAGAGTGCATTTAACAGAGGGATTATTCATAGAGCAAGCGAACCAACAATGAGGGTGTTTTCCGAGAATACCAATGCTAGTAGTAGCACTATTCCCAAACCCACTAAAATCAATACCGTCGCCACTACCGACCCTTTTGCCAATACCAACCCACAAACAGCTAGCCCAACTCGAGCTCAAGGCAGAACTTTCACCTCCCTCTATATGAGCCTAACCAATGCACTAAAAGCCTAGATAGAAAAAGGGTATCTCAAAGCCCTTCATCCCTAACCTCTTCCTAACCCACTCCCTGCTAGACATAACCCTACCAAATACTGTGCGTACCATTAACAGTGCGGTCATGGCACCGATCCTTGCTACTGCCTTTATCATGGGGTTCAGAATCTTATCGACAACTAGACGATAGCTCCACCTCAAAACCCCAATCTTACCACCAACCCACTTCCCACTGTGACCAAGTACCTCTTTCTCGCCTTAACCTCATCCATACACTACTTTCTACCTTCAACCCCAGCATATACATTACCCCAGCCCATTAGCCCAAGCCAAAGGTGTTCATTGTTGAAAGTACTGATTTGTGCATGATGGATACACCCAATCCGGTTCAAGTATGCAAAGAATGCCAAATGGCCAAACCCACTACTCTTGAGATGTTCGGAATGATTAAAGATCTTCAAGGAATGATGGAAGATTTAACATTTAGGATTTCGAGCCCGTCAAAAAGCTCCCCAATCTTAGGGTGAGCTGCTGTTGAAAAGGGCCAACCCGAAGCTATCTCAAGTCTGGGTGATGATAGATCAACAACAAACGGGTCTCGCTTCAATATAGCCACCCAATCCTTTGGCTAAGCTGAAACAAATGGCAAGAACAAGGCCGGGACAAGTATTGATCCCTATGCACAACTTTAATGGGTTATTGAGACTTTCAAGGTTAAAGGGTTGAACAAGAAGCAAGTTCTTGAAGTTGTCGCAAAGACTGTGGATGACATTTTTGTCGCTGAGGATGAGATCAGTTTGGATCAGAGGGCAAACAATTAAAAGGGATGCTTTACCAAAAACACCCATCCTAATTCCAGTCCCAAGCCCACGAATACCTGGCCAACACCCACCAGCCCATTTGCCACTATTTCCAAAACTAGTGCTCCCTGCTCCCAGAAATGAACCTTCGCGCAACTCCATATGAGCCTAACCTATGCATTGAGGGTACTGATGGAGAAAGAGTATCTCAAACCACTCAATTCTTGACCTCTCCCTAATCTTCTCCCACCTAAACATGACTTTACCCAATATTGCACATTGCATTAGCAGTATGTCACCATACTGACCGTTGCTTTCGCTTTTGCCATGAAATTCAAGACTTGATTGACAAAAAAGTCATCAACCCACCTAAAAATCCCAAAGTTGTCAATAACCCTCACCTTGACCGCAATAGATGGCCTCTCCATAACATAAAACCCACCCATAGCTTGCCAACAACCAACCATTACCCTAGCCAACATAGCATACCCGCTAATGAGCCCAAACCCATTGTGTTCATTCTTGAATCTTTTGATTCCGATCTGAGCAAAAGGAACAAAATTTTTGAAAAGATGGAATGTTTACTCGATTTTAGTGAGTTCAAGCTTAATGAAACAATGGGCTCCCTACAGATGTCAGCACTGGTGGTTGGAATGATGAACCTCAGTCTCAACTAGGGGAATTGTCAAAAGCATTTGGAAAGGACCTTCTGAACTAGGGGTATGGTGTGAAAAAGCAATTGTTTCGGTCAAAGAGATGTGTGAAGACAGCATAATTGTGAGGCTTAGTCTATGAGACTCAGTTTAAAAGTCTGAAATCAATCATGTTGTGTGTGGATGTTAGTATTGCTAAATTGAACGTAGGCCTGGACCTTCCTGTGGGCTACTTGAAGTTGTTTTTGAAATTCTACAGATGGACTTGGAGAAGGAAAACCCCTTTTGTCTCATAAATGCTTATTTTGTTCTGAGTTGTGTCCAGAAACTGTAGCTTGACTTTTCGTACTCCATTTGGATACGATAACCCTATAGTTTGAACTCCCGTGGTTCTGAATCTAATTCCACAAGTGCAATGTGAAATAGATAAACACAAAAGAGTCCAAATCCAGTAAATCTTTTGGAAAATCGATTTTGAATCAAAATGCCAAAAATGGATTGCTTTTCTAGATACCGAGTTGCCACCTAAATATTTTTGGAAAATTTAGGAAACCCGAGACTCCTGCCAAAGGCCACGTATCCTTCATCCCCAAAGTGTCTCGGCTCGGGAACTTAGGTACGAGAGGGGAAGGTCATGAACTGAGCACCCCACTCACCCGATCAAGGATTGGCCTTTACTAATCATGATGTGAATCTTATTTACATTATATGCTTTTGATTTGGTTATTAGGCTAACATTACTATGTGTTGCACCCAAATATAGACTAATTTGCAAATTTTGGAACAAATATGATCTCATGTTTGTTTTTGAAAATTGTTTCGAATATATACCACTTGGAAAAACTTATCTGATTTGCACATTACTCAAATTATCCCAATTTAAGCAATTAGCCTTCATCCACATGCATTAAAACAGGTATATCAATTAAGCACTTAGCCTCATAGAAAACATGCTTGATATGGCAACAATCACACTTATGTAATATGCTAAAGTAATAAGTGCTCACCTAGTACTCCAAGGCAAGCCGAAACAAAGCAAAACAATTAGAAAACATGCATATTCCTAACAAATGCAACATGACTAATGCAATACATGCGATATGCAATTAATAGGCTCGGCTATAAATATGGTATATGAATCAATTTGATAGCATGCAGTTTTAAGCACATTTTCAAAGAAGTATTTAAATGACAATGTTTGTTAGCATGATGAACTGAGCCTTATGCATGCATGACAATGGATGCTTTTTACATTGAAAATGCTAAACAAAATATGATGTGCTACACTATCCATCATAAGTATGGAAATAAAATGGAGAAAGACGTGGGATTAGAAGACATACACATACATATTTCGCCCTCGCACCAGGGGGTTCTCAGAAATGAATTAGCTAAGCTAGCTAACTAATTAATATTACAACACCGAATTTAACTAACTATTCTGGGTAATTAAATAATTATAACACAAAATTAATTACTCAAACTAATTACTACAAATTAACTAATTAAACTAACTAACTAGTTACATTACGGAAGTAATTAACTATGTAATTAATTACAAGTTCACTCACAACATACTACTAGTAACAAAACAAGTCTAATGGGTCTTGAGAAGCAAGGAAATGGTTTATGCATACACATGAATTTGTCCCCCCCCCCCTGATAATGCCTCTGCATTGTTTTGTACCTCAGCCTTTGCTATGCTCTATGACGAAAGTGGTACTGCCTGGTTGAAAAAGGTGGCCGGTAGGCCAGCGGTGGTGGCCGACCGCCCAATAAAGGTGGCATGTCGGCCACTAATGTTGGGTTTCCCCTGCTGCAATAGAAAACAAACATAGCACAAATAGAGCATTCTCAAGGGATGTCTGTCCACCCTGCCTCTCCTTATCATCAAACATCTCAAAGGAGAGGTAGGCTCGATTCGCAAGCCATCAATCGATGCAAATTCATTGCATGATGACTTATGAATCAAGGGATACAATTTCAATAAATGCACAATTGAAGACTCATGAACCTCCTACCTATCATGATGTTGATCAATGGAAACAGTTGACATTGACTCTTGAACCATTTTCATCACTAACAAGTATGAAACGATTCAAGACTCAATGGGGTTCAATTAATGTCTGATTGAACCCAAGTTGGCTTTATTATCTTGCTTCATTTTACCCCAATTTTATTACTCCATTTTATTACCCTTTCATTCATTAATCGATTGAGTCCAATAATGAGCATTAAGTCCACTAAATAAGGGAAGTGTCAAACCAAGGGTTGGTTTAAGGCGTGAGAGAGATGTCATGCCATTAGTAATGAACCACCTAAGAGATTAAACCATTAAGCACAACAATCTCTATCTCAAGCTTAAACAAAAAAATCAGTTTAAAACGACTCTCAAAGCAAGGAAGAAGCCAAGAAAAGTGAGACGTGCAGAGATGATTAGATGTGAACACAAGTGTGGAAAGCTTGAAATAAATGATATCAACTCAAATAGGTTGGTGTCTAATGCCTAAAATACCAAACCTATGAGGACCGTTATACTACAACCATGCAATACAAAGCATAAATGACATAAACAATTAAAAAAACAGTCCTAAAATAGGCTAAAATAGCACTAAAATTAAGGTAAAAACATCTACCAAAGGAAACTAAAATAATGGAGCAATTAAGCTAGTAACCCCTCCATTTTTTAGACTTCAAAACCACATTTTATCCTCTAAAAGACCTCTGAAAATCAGTGTTTAAAAGCTCAAAAAAAGATAATGAAAAGATGGGAAACACAGGGGTACAGGCCTAAGAAGCAAGGTTCAAAGAAAAGCGATCCACCCCTCTACCTTTAATAGCCTTAAACCACAAGCTTCAGCCCATAAATACAAGTGAAAAATAGTACAAAAATAGCAATAAATGATGGTCAATGCATAAGGAAAAGAAGCTTGGAGTCATACCTCTTGAAGAGGAATGACCCTTTGAATCACAAACCACTAGTTTCACACCCTCAAAAGTTTAAAATGCAAGCTCAAAGATCTCAACAAATAACCCTCGATGTTTGGTTTGGAGTGTCTAGGCAAAAGGTATAGAAGTTACAATGGAGAGAGAGAAATGTAGAGAGAGAAATATTTTTCAAAACTTTGTTCCACAAACTTTTCTAACCCTAAACTATGAGAGGAAGTCATCTATATATAAAAATATATGAGACTATCTTGAAAATATCCATACAGATACAAACAGCTGTAGACACCCCATTTTTGACCGCCCTTAAGACTTGGATGCCATAGGTTGATCGCTCGATAATGAAAGTTACGTTGTACAAACGTTCGATTTCTTCAGCAAGAGAAGCTCTAAATCCCAACCTTACACCCCATTTTGGACTAAAATAGACCTTAAAACCCTCTTTTTCAAAATATTTTTCCCAAATGTTTCTACGATGTTCTGAGGCTCACATTTCGTTAAAAATTGCACTTTTCGGTAAACCGAGCAAGGACAAAGTGGAAATAAATAGAAGAGAGGTGAACTCTTTCAAAAATATTTTAAAACATCTTATTTAGAGGTTTGGATTTGAAGAAAATTGGAGGAGAGGGAAGAAATCTAGTTGGGGAAGAAGTTGGGCATAAATCGTTAAGAGAGAACCAGACAACCTTCACTAAATCAGGTCTATCCTTTTGTACACTTGGACTTAAGTTGTGAGGCCACTACCATTGGAAATTGGACTTCCAGGGCTTTATTTTACACTCAAGAATCTCCTAAAGCCGAGTACGGATGAGGAAGATATGGTTGGTTGAAGTTAGGCATCAATCTAGTTAAGCCAAAACTGAGCAACCTTCACTAAAATAGGCATATCTCTTAGCACACTTAGAATTTAGATGTGAGGCTACCATCATTGGAAAGTAGACTTCAGGGATTCAATTTAGACTGAAGAATGACCTACAAAGGAGTCAAGATAAAGGAGATATGCCCATTTGAAGTTGGGCCTAGAAGCAGATTTTTGATAGCCGACAATCCACACTTCTGGCCGATCGGCCACTGGTGAAAAACCTAGATATTTTTGGCCAGTTATCCCCCACAAGCCCAGCTATTCAAGGCTTGATATTTTCGACTTGTTAGGTTGTTTTTCTATATATACCAGGCCTTCCCTTGTGGTTTAAGGTTACAAAAATTTCCAAAAGGTCCAAAACTTGGAATTCTCTCTCTATCTCTATCTTGCAACCTATACACCCTCTCTCTACACTTCCTGAACCAATATTGGAGCTCTCCTTGTTGAGATTCTTGAGTCCAAATTTCAGTCTTTGAGAGTGAAGGACTTGTGGTTTGTGAACAAAAATGTTATTTCTCTTCAAGAGGTAAAATTTTTTGCATCTTTGCACTAATTCTTCTGTATCTTTTCTTATTGATTTTGAAGTTTTTTCAATTGTTTTCATAGGCTGAAGCTTGTGGTTTAAGGCTATTAAAGGTAAAGGGGTTAACGACCATTCTTTGAACCTTGTTCTCTAAGCCTTTCCACTTGTGTTTCCCATCTCTTCATCAACCCTTTTGAGATTTTTACCACTGGTTTTCATAGTTTTCTAGAGGCTAAAAATCATGTTGTGAAGTCCCAAAAATGGAGGGGGTTAGCCTTCGCTCCTTGTGCTTGTTTCCTAGCTTAATTGCTCAACATTTTAGCTTGTTATTTTAGCTACTTTTGTCTTCACTCCAGCCCATTTTTGTACTATTTTTGGGCTATTTTTGGACTGTCTAAACTCTATTTTTGTGAGTTGAAATTGATAGTTGTAGGCCATTTAAAGATAGGGGGTGAATCACCCTCCTTTATTCCTTGCTTGTAAGGCCACTCTACCTTTGTTTCCCACTTTCAAACTATCTTTTTTTCGGCTTTTGAACACTAAATTTCAGAGTAATTTCAGTGGTGAAAATCATGTTTTGAGGTCTAAAATTAGAGGGGTTAGCCTCCCTTCCTTGTGTTTTGTTTACTAGCTTCACATGCTCCATATTTTCGCTTATTTTTCTAGCTTTTGTTAGCTTAATTCCAGCATGTTTTAGGGCTATTTCAGACCTGTTTTAAGACTATTTTTAAGTGTTTATTGTGTTTGTGCTTTGTTTTGCATGCTTATAGTGTAATAGTCCTCATAAGCTTAGTGTTTTAAGCCTTTAGACACCACTTGTTTGAGTTGATTGCCATGTTTTAGTGCTTTTCTTACTTAATTTCAACACTATAAACTCTGCAACCTCCCTATTTGCTTCACTCTTTCATTTGCTTTTGAGGGTTGTTTCAAGCTTGGGATCCTTTAAGCTTGAGATTGAGGCTATGCTTAATGGTTTAATCCTTTTTTAGGGTTTATTACCAACAACATGATCTCTCTCTTGCCTTACATTATCCCTTGGTTGACAATTCTTTCATCTTAGAAGACACTCACCAATAGACAAATTGATTAAAGAATGATTTGGTAACTAAAATGTGTAAACAAAATTGGCAAGTAAAAGTGGCAAAATAAGCATTCTTTATGTTGCATTGCATGTGTTCAAATCGGATGTTAATTTGAACACAAGGAAAATGGGACATTTCATACTCAAAAGTGATGAAATGTGTCATTTTCCTAGATCTCCATTGCCTTTGATCATGCATGATAGGGTGATGGTCATTTGAGTCTTGTTTGTGCATTTATCAAAGTTGTACACACTTGGTTCTTTGGTCATCATGCAATGAAATTGCTTGGTTGATGGTTTGAGAGTCTAGAGTATCACTCATTTGAACTTATTTGATGATAAGGAGGGAAATAGTACAAACAAACCTTCAAAAAGTACACTATTTTGCTCTGTTTGCTCTCTGTTACAGCAAGGAAGTCCAAGCCAGTTCGACCAACCACCATCAGTAGCCGACCGGCTATCATTGTTGGTCGACCGACCATCGACAGTGGCCGATCAGCCCCACTGTCAGTCACCAATGAAAATTCAGCAGAGTGTTTCTGAAGCAAAGCAGAGTTGATCTAGAGAAGGAGAAAGTGTAAGTGTCTCTGTGCAACAGAGGCTTGCAGTAGCAAAATAGTGGCCTTTTGGTGAAAAATTGAGCATGCATGCATCCCTCGTTTCCCGAGGCCTTTTAGTTAATTTGCTTAGTTAATTAGTTGTAGCTAATGCTTGCAAATGGTGTAATTATTTAAGTAGATTAGTTAATTAATTCATGTTGTAATTAATTAGCTTAGTTTCTTTCTAAACAATTAGTTAAGGATTTAGCTAATTAGTTTGATTTGTAATATTTAATTACCTTAGATAGTTAATTATTTAATTGTTTTACTTAATTAGCCTAGAATAGTTAATTAAGCCATTTAACGTGTTGTAATAATTAGCTTAATTAATTTAGTTTAGCTAGCTAGTTAGCTTTTATTCATTCGGACCCTCATTCGCGAGGGCGTAATATTGTAATAAGTGTGCGTGCGTGTGTGTATGTCTTCCAACCCCACGTCTTTCTCCATTTTATTTACCCATTTTTGATGGTTAGATTAGGGACATGTTTCAATTAGTATACCTTATGCTTGCATCCATTCATTCGTATTGCATGCACCGAGGCTCGGCGCATCATTCAAACTGCATTGCTATTTCAATATCTTATTTGAATACGTGCTTAGACTACATGTTATTTAAATTGCTTTATATGCCATATTAGTAGCCGAGCCTATTAAATTGCATATTGCGTGTGTTGCATTAGGCATCTTGTATAATTAGGAATCATGCATTATTTTCTAACTCATATCTCTTAGCTTGGAGTACTAGGTGAGTTTTTATGCTTTAGCATACTTGCATAAGTGTGAATGTTCCCATGATTAGCATGCTTGCCATGAGGCTATGTGCTTAAATGCTAAACTGCATGAATGCCTATGGATGAAGGGTTGTTATTTGAATTGGAACGATTCAACGGATGTAAGTTTTAAGCCCACATTGTTAAGTGGCAAATCATGTTTTAAGCCCACTATGTTTGGTGACAAATCCGCAAACTTTAAGCCCACTTGAGGTAGCAAATTCAAACCATTTTCACAAACAAACATGAGTTGAATTGTTTCAACTTAAGCAAACTAGTCTATACTTGCTTGCATGCATCACATAGTAAAGCTAGCTTAATAACTGGAATAAGAGCACATAATGTTTATAAAATATTATATCATGATTAGTAGAGGCCGATCTTTGATCGGGCGAGCGGGGGTGCTCAATTCATGACCTTCCCCTCTCGTACCTAAGTTCCTGAGCCGAGGCAACTTTGGAGATGATGGACGCGTGGCCTTTGGCACGACTCATGGATTTCCTAAATTTTTCCAAAATAAAATATTTAGGTGGCGACTCTGTATCTGGCAAAGCAGTCCAATTTTGGCACTTTTTGATTCAAAATCAATTTTCCAAAACGATTTGCCCGATTTGGACTCTTTAGTGTTTATCAGTTTCACATTGCACTTTTAAGATTAGATTCAGAACTGTAAGAGTCTGAACTGTAGAGCTTTCTTTCAAACCTTCCGAAAGGGGGTGTGCAAAAGGCGAGCTACAACAGTTGGCACAACTAGCAAAAAGATCAGAATTTTTACACGAGTGGCTGGCAAGCCATTAATAGTGAGCGGCAAGCCACTCGTGGTTCTGCAGGTCCCCGGGTGTTCAGGCTTGAAAAATTACTATTTTGGTCCAAAAACAAGGCACAAGATTTGTAGGTTCAAAACTGAGGTTCCTTGCTAAGGAAATCGAGCATTTGGACAAGCATGTAAATTCATCATTGGGTGATCAATCGGTGGCGCCCAAGTCTTAAGGGCCGTCAAAAATGGGGTGGCTATAGTTGCTCCTCTTTGACAAAGCTCGAAGTCATAAAATGACGTGAGCGAATGTCAAAGCCCATAAACTACCCATTTCGACAAGGCCGTAAGACTTAGGCAAACAATCAAGACATCACTTAACTTAATTGAGCTCGAAAGCTACCTATATATCCCTTTGCAAGGAATCAAACCAGTGTAGTTCAGGGGCAGGATGCAAATGATATGCACAAAGAATATACTTTGAAAGCTACACTCACACACCTCGTGAAGCCAGCTATTTTGAAAATCCATGATCATGGAAGATGATGCAATAAGCAATAACAAGATAATTGCAAAGAAGTCCAACCATGTTCAAAAAATAATTGCAAAGAAGTTCAACCACGTTTCACGCGGAAAGAAATAAAAACACACTAAAAAGTGAACAAGTGTGATAGATGCACAAGGCAGTAAGAGTGTGCGAAAGATGCACAATGTGAATAAGTGCGATTGATGCACAAAGTGAATGAGTGCGATAGATGCACAAAGTGAATAGGTGCGATAGATGCACAAAGTGAGCAAGTGCGATAGATGCACAAAGTGAATAGGTGCGATAGATGCACAAAGTGAACGGGTGCAATACATGTACAAAGTGAATGGGTGCGATAGATGCACAAAGTGAACGAGATTGAAAATCAATAAAATGACAACGCATGGAGATCAATATAATGACAACGCATGTTTAATGCAAGATAATTGAAAGCATGTTCTATGCAAGGTAATTGAAAGCATGTTCTACGCAAATAAATCGACAAAATGAACAATAGCGATGTTTGGCAACAACCCCCCACTTACCCCTTAGAGGCTTTGCAAAATGTTCAAAAAGGATACACCTTGTTCATATTTGAAATTAGGGCACGTTCGCACGCTGGAGTACAGCGAGCATTGGAACGGCGCAACCGAAACACAGTTTCGAGCTCCTTGGAAATCAAATCCAATGTAAATACCTCAATCCTTCTGTCCAGACCCAAAATGGGACCTCCCATACATTGCTAGGGCAAAGGGGGAACAAAACTGGCACTAGGCCACAAAAGGGGCCTACCAGCCAGTAATAGTGGGCGATCGCCCACTTTTAGTGGCTTGCCGGCCACTAATGTAAATTCGGGGGCAAATTCGACATTTCAGCTTCGGTCTACTTAAACACATCACCAAACTTCATTTCTTCACACCCATATGACCGAAATCTCTCTCCTTCTCTCTCTAGGTGCTTCATCTCTCTAGATTTGTGCTTTGTACGCGTTTTCCAACACCCCACGCAAACTTTATTCGCAAAACATTTTTGGTCCTCTTCACTTTGAGCTGATCAGATTTTATTTTTGTTGGTTTTTTCAGGTTTTCAACACTTTGGGCTTGTTTCCCTTGAATTTTTCTTAGTTTTGTGAATTTTCCTGGATTTTGACTTTTTCTCCCATTTTTTCTCTCCTAGGGTTGACTTTTTCTAAGTTTTCCCTTTTTTCTCCATTTTTCTTCATTTTTCACCAACTTTCCAAATGGAAGATGATGTTCCACATGATGGTGCTCCTCTCAAGGTACTTTTGCCTCCACTTGTTGTCGAGGTTGAGAAGCCTATAGCTGTTGAGGCTGGCGAGGCTACAGAAGACGTTGTCGCTGACTTCGAGGAAGAGGTAGAGGTCTTCGCCCCAAGGCCCAAGCTTGAGTTACCACCAATGGGGGTGAGGCCCTTTGATCCGACCACATACCACCCCCGTACGTACACGATGGCGCTTGGAGGCATGATGTGCTTTGATGACTTCATTGATGGCGTGCCATAGGATATTTTGCTGAGAGAGCAGGACTCCCATCTTTCCCACAATGTTACTGAGGTACAACACTATGTTTATGCTTTACTGTCTTTCATCTGATTGTGTTGTACCACTGTAGACGTCCCCGAACGTCCAGGGAAAAATCCTGTTTTGTTCATTGGGCTCACTACAGCTCGGACTCAAAATGTCTCAGTCCTTAATCTAATCTTGCAAAGTGCAATGCAAGATCAATAAATCACCAAAGAGTCCAAATCCGGCAAATCATTTTGAAAAACTGATTTTTAGAAAGAAGTGCCAAACATGGACTGCTTTGCCAGATACAGAGTCGCCACCTAAATATTTTATTTTGGGAGAATTTAGGAAACCCTGACTCGTGCTTAAGGCACCTTTTCGTCATCACCAAAGTTGCCTCGGCTCAGGAACTTAGGTACGATTGGGGAAGGTCATGCAATGAGCACCCCCACTCGCCCAATCAAAGATTGGCCACTACTAAACATGATATCGAGTTTTTGAAAACACATGTGTTCTTATTCCGGTTATTTAACCTAGAATTACTATGTGATGCACACAGCAAAACAAGTATAGACTAGATCGCCTAATTTGGAACAAAGCATTGCATATCCGTTTGTTTGAAAAATGGTTTGAATTTTGCTACTCGCAAGTAGGCTAAAATGCAGATTTCAAAGAATTGTCCCAACTTAAGTAATCCAACCTTCACCCACAGGCATTCAGGCAGTTAAACATGTAAGCAAATAGCCTCATGGTAAGCATGCTATCATGGCAGTCACTCACACACATGCAAGGATGCTAAAGCATAAACACTTACCAAGTACTCCGAGCCAAAACAGTAACTAGTTAGTAATCAATGCATGATCCTAGTTCATGTTAAGATGGCTGATGCAACACATGCAAAATGCAACTAAGATAGGCTCGGCTATTCTAAGATGGCATATGAGATGCTACAGATAACATGTATTCAACTTGGAATTGAAATACAATGCAGTCAGTATGATGCGCCGAGCCCGGTACATGCAAGACAGATGAATGGATGCAAGTGAACATAAGGATGCTAATTGAAACATGCCCTAAAACTAACCATCAAAAGCAGATAAATAAAAGAGAGAAAGACGTGGGGTTGGAAGACATGCATCACACACACGCACACTTATTACAAAGCTCGCCCTCTCGACGGAGGATCCGAATAAATAGTACAGAACCAGCTAGCTAATCTAAGCTAATCTAATTAAGCTAGTTATTACACAACGAAACGAATAACGAGCTACAGCTAATTATTTACACAATATCTAATTTAAGTAAGCAAACTACATAAGCAAGTAAACTAAATGAAAGCGGGCTGCCTCGGCTCTGTTTTGGAAGACAATGGATGCATGCATGCTCGAGTTGCCTTGTTCGGAAATCCATCGCGATGGCCCGGCTTGCCTTTTTTTGCAATTGATCTCAGAAACTTGCACAAGGCTCCAAGGAGATGAAACTCTACCCCAGGAATCTGCGGGAAGGCTGCCGACCAGCTTCTAGGCATGGGAGACCAACTACCGACCACCTTTTGTGGTGGAAACCAAAGAAGGTGGTCGGCCTGCCAGAAAACCTGGTCGGCCGACCAGTTTCTTCTCCTGGATTCTGTTTTTCTGCAACAAAGGGAAAGAGAGGCACGACAAAGCATTTGCAACACATGTGTGCACGACCACTCTCCCCGTCACTGGATAAGCTCGAGGGAGTGTAGGTCTCGACCCTCGGGCCACCAATCACGCATCTGAATGCATGATGGCCGAGGGGCCAAATTGTGTGACTCAATATGGAAATGAATGCATAAGTAAACACCTAAAGCCCACAACTCCATCATGGGTAGTCAAGAGTGTCAGCGACCCAAGAATCGAGGCACGTTTCGTCACTTTGAGTACGAAACGTCCCTCGTTTCCCGTGTTCGGACTAACTTCTATTCCGAGCACAATGCAATAGATAATATGGCATGACATATCCAAATGCAACTCTAGCATACAAACATGCAATGCAACCTAAGCATGCAAATATGCAAGGGACATGATAGCATACACAATGCCAATATGAAGTGCAACATGGACAACCTAACAGGGCTAATGGCGTGCACAATGCATAATGCTCAATGCTAATGCAGGCATACTCAATGCAAGATAACATAAGCATGTAACAATATGACACAATGCGACTAACATACACAATGCGAATGTCAAATAGCATACTCAATGTGATGAACTACCCGGCATGCGCAATGCTAAGGATAATATGGTATACTTAATGCAAGATGGACTTAAACCAAAATGAATGGGCCTCAGGCACACCCAAATCAGTGGCCAAACATGATGAAAACAAGGCTCCGAAATTCATGAAACATGCGCAATGCGATGGCCCCGAGTGTAAGGCATAAAATGCAACTCTCCAAGAGCATTGAAAGGATGAAATATGGCATACAATGACACATGTTCCAGCTCTGAAATGACATACAAAATGGTCCTGAATCATGCAAACAACTCACACAATGCATGTTGGAAGGCTCAAAACCGAAACTAGTGAAGCACATTACACTAGAGGCATGCAAGGCGATGCTCAAATGATAAAACCAATCCCAAACAGACCTTAAGCAGGCCCAAAACAGTGGCAAAATGAGTTGGGATGATGGCTCAAAAGACACCAAAAGAAGCTTATGCAATGGCTCGCAAATAGACTATAATGGTGCAACTCTCAAACACACTTAAGAGTGGAAAATATGAGAACACGGCAACCCTATATGCTCTGAAATCATGGTAGGAATGATGCTAAATCATGTCAAAGGCCCAAACAACGCATGCTAGTGGACCCGATATACAAAGCTAGTAAGCTTGATTGAACCATGACCATATACAACAATTCATGCATGACCCAAAACACTTCAAACAGAGCTAAGGCAGCCCAAAATATGAATAAAATTAGTTTGGACCATGGCCAAAATATGCTAGAATGGAGGGCCAAAACAACATGCATTATAAGCTAGTAAACCATGATTTACACTACAACCATATGAAGCACATGAGAGGTCACCAAACCAGCCAAAAACATAGTCATGCCATGCGAAAAGATGGCCAAAAACCCACTGAAACATGGCCAATAGATGAGAGAATGAGGTGCTACTTTGATAGGCTATGCAAGGGGTTGTTCTACACATGCAAGAAGCAAACAAAAGAGGACCAAACCAGCCATAGACAGAGTCTAGGAAGATCCTAAAAGTCACTAAAAATGGCCTGAACCAAGGCTATGAAGTGTGGAAATATAGGCTCCTTTGAAAGGCCAAAAATGCCAACAAACAAGGCCAAAAGAGAGAGGGTCTCCCCTCTCTGATTTTGGCCCTCAAAATAGCATACCAACCACTGAAAATCCACTGGATTTCAGTGGCTAAAGGGCCAAGCAAAGCTCAATACAAAGGTCTCATGGCATGGCTCAAAACAAAGCTAAATAGAGCATGCAAGAGGGTAGATGACCCCCAACACCAAAAGAACCTTAAACAAACATGAAAATCACTTAAAAATGAACCTTTTTTCAGTTGATAACAAAGCTCAAATAAGCATGCAAATGAGGCTAAGAGAAGGATCAAAATAATGCTCAAAAGAGGGAAAAGTGATTACCCTTGAAGCTCAGCAAAACCAGCAACTTTCTGGACCAAAAAAACCAACCCTTGAGCTCTCTCAAGACCCTCCAGCAGCTTAGTAACAAGGTGAGGGTGTTAGGCTATTAGGTTGTGTGCAATAGGTCAAGAATAACACCCCTTTTGGCTCAAAGTATAGAGATATAGAGAGATATATATTTTTTGCCTTAAACAAAATCTGAACCTGTGCCAAGGAAGAGGAGGGCCTCTCTTATAGAGATACAAGGCCAAAGTTTCTTCAAGAAGCTAAAAAATGAGGCTCAAGATCCTCCATACACGTGTATGGAGGATCCAGTCTGTGCCTTCCAGCTGGCACAGCTGGCATGCACTCAAACAGACAAAACAGGAGGAAGCTGGCCGACCAGAGCAGGTGGTCGGCCGACCACTTCCCCTGGTCGGCTGACCAGGGCAAGTGGTCTCCCAAGACAAAGGGTGGTTGGCCAAGGGGATAGGTGGTCTCCACATTGAATGCAAGCTAGTGGTATGGTGGGAGGCTAGTAATTGTGGCCCAAAGATCAAGGAGACCAGTTTCTTGACAAGAAAACCAGCTGGCGGGGGAAAAGTGGTTTCCAAGGAGAAAAGGTGGTCTCCCACCCTTGTACCACCTCCCTAACAAGGAAAACAAGGTCCATACCAAAAATGAACCAAGACGGATGCAAAACGAGAGTTCGGGAGTCAAAACGCGCGGCCGAAGGCCCCGAAAATTGGCTGTTGAGCACCGAAAATGGCATGCGATCACAAAAGTGGTCTCCCGGGCCACAGTGTCCCTCTAGACAGAGGAAACAAGGTATGTACCAAAACCGGGCCAAACAGAGAATGTTAAGCGGTCTCGAACCGAGGCGCATGGCCGACGGCTCCGAAAACCGGAAACTAGTCTCCAAACGGGAACAGTGGCCTACGACCACGAAAAGTAGTCTACGACCACTGAGAGATAGTCTACAAGACCTCTCCCTCCCTCCGGGAAGAGAAAACAAGACTTGGTCCACAGACCGAGTCAAAGCACAAAAGAGTTTCGAGGTCCGGAGGCAAGGCTCTCAGCTGAAACTCCGAAACCTTGAAACGAGCACAATATGCGCAATCACTGAGCGCTCAATCGATGACATCTGAGTCTTAAGGTCGGTCAAAAATGGGGTGTCTACAGTTGCCCCTCTTTGACAGAACTCGAAAGTCATAAGTGATGGGAGTGAATGTCAAAGCCCAGAGACGACCCATTTTTGACAAGGCCGAAGACTTAGACAAACAGGCAAGATAATCAAAGAGATGTGCCCGCAAGCAGGGGCAAAATGCAAAGGGTATGCACAAAGCCGAACATAACTTATCACCATGCAAAGAAAGCTGTAATGAAGCAAATATACACAATAAATGCAACAATTTTAAGCATAAATGCAAATCAAACTACATTTTATGCAGTAAGAATGTAAAAGAATTATACAATTCTCGCTACGTCTTATACGGAGAATACAATACCATCCGGTTCGTCTGGTCGCATTAGCTTCAAATGAACCGTACATACAATATCGTCTGGTCGTATCAGCCTTGAATGAATTGTACATACAATATCATGCCTGTAAAAGAGAGAAACTTAATAGGTACAATATAGTTAGCAACACATGTTCAACGCTTTATCGAACGTGGATACATACGACGCTGATGGAAAAGGGCATAGCAATGCAAGTGAAACGTGCGTGACGACGCAAGTTAAGTATGGATGCGTGGTCACATCAATGAAACATGTACAACGATGCAAATAGTGTGCATAACAATGCAGGACAAGTGCAACTTCAAAGCATGTTTGTAACAAAACGCTGAGTAAAGAAATGCAAGCCTCGAAGAGAGCAACTCAAACACGACCTCCGATTTACCTCTCGGAGGGGTCGCAACATACTCAAAAAGGATACACCTTGCTCTTGGCGAGTAACGACGAGCCACGCATCGAAGACTTGATTTGAAGTTCCTACGGAGGTGTTTTGCGCCAAAAAGTGCACTTTTCTTGAACTTTCTCGAGAGCCGGGGACTCCAATCATCACCAAAATTCAAAGGGAGGACAAAGGGACCTGGGAGACCACCCAGGAGGGCCACCAACCAGTTTTTGCCCAAGGGGTGGTCGCCCAGCCAGAAAAACTGGTCGGCCGACCAGTTTACCAAAAATGGGGGCAGTTTGGTCCTTTTGTGTTTGGATCTTTAAGTACACACATCCCAATCATTCATGCTCACACCCCTTGAGCCTGAAATCAGCCCCTCTTCCTTCCTAGACCATTTTCTCCCTCAGATCTGCACTTTATACACATTTTCCAACGCCCCACGCAAAGTTGTTTCGCGAAAACTTTCAGTTCTCTTCACTTTGAGATGATTAAAATTTGATTTCGGAGCTTCTTTCTCCATTTTCACCACTTGGGGTACGTTTGTCTCGAAGTTTGGCACATTTCTCGGGAGTTGACTTTTGTTGACTTTTTCCTTTCCTGAGAGTTGACTTTTGTTGACTTTTTGCAATTTTGGCTCATTTCGCTCATTTTGCTCCTTTTGCAGATTTCTTCGAATGGCGGATCACTTTCATCACGGTGGAGGTCCCCCACATGCCGGGGATGAGCCAGACATTATGTCCTTGCCTCCGAGGATCCGGCCTTTTGACCCCGAGAGGTACAACCCTCCGGAGCATGTCCTTCCTCCGAGTGCTTTCCTCTATTTCACTAATTTTGCGCGACAGGCGCCTGCGGACTTGTTGCTACGAGAGCTTGAGTCCCATTTATCGCACCACGCGCGAGAGGTACGTACTTTTCTTTTACATTTTCTGCGAAGTATTCTGCATTTACTACACGTTTCACGCTTTCGCTATGTATTTTGTCTGCTCATTCTGAACACATTCACACGCATGGTACTTTCGCTTATCCTGGCATACAGCTCGCACATAGCACAATACCAATTTGGCACACAGCTTAATTAGGATATGAGGCTGACTTGGCACACAACTCATAGCACAATATTCTGTTAATTTGTCACACAGTTCAATTTGAACACACGGTTCGTCCTGATCACATAGTTCATCCCGAGCACACAGCACATTTTCGGGCACACAACTCGTTCTTCGGGCACACAGCTCATTTTCCGGGCACACAGCTATTTCTTCTAGCACACAGCTCATTTTCTGGGCACACAGCTCGTTCTTCTGGCACACAGCTCATTCTTCGGGTACACAGCTCGTTCTTTGGGCACACAGCTCATTTTCTGAGCACACAACTCGTTCTTCGGGCACACAGCTCATTCTTCGGGCACACAGCTCATTCTTTGGACACACAGCTCATTTTCTGGGCACACAGCTCGTTTTTGGGGCACACAGCTTGTTCTTCTGGCACACAGCTCGTTCTTCAGGCACACAACTCATTTTTGGGGCACACAGCACGTTCTTCTGGCACACAGCTCATTTTCCGGGTACACAGCTCGTTCTTCTGGCACACAGCTCATTTTCCGGGCACACAGCTCATTTTCCGCGCACACAGCTCGTTCTTCGGGCATACAGCTCATTCTTCAGGCACACAGCTCATTTTCCAGGCACACAGCTCATTCTTCAAGCACACAAATCATTCTTTAGGCACACAGCTCATACTGAACAGACAGTTTACAACACAATATTTGATTTGATTTACACACAGCTCATACTTTAATTTTGAAACTGAATACATCTGTTCACTCTGAATGCATGTATCTTCTCGTTCCACACGGGGCTATGGGTCAATCCTTGCCAGGGAGTGATATGTGGAGCTCCCAAATACCGTTCGCCAGATCGTGGACGAGGCAGGATTTGGGCCTTTCTGCGCGGTGCTATCACGTTACCCGGCGAGCAGGACCCTTATGGGGGCACTTGTGGAGAGGTGGTGGGACACCACTAACTCGTTCCACTTTTCAGCTACCGGGGACATGACGATGACCCCATTCGACTTCTCTATGCTGACTGGCCTTGACGTAGCCGGCCGACCGGTCCCATATGACGCAGATATGGGCGAGTGGGAGGCAACTTGGATTTATCTTCTAGGAGTCCGCCCGCCGATCGACAGATCATCGGGTAAAGTCAGGTACACTTGGTTTTCCATGCATTACAGGGGACTTCACCTAAGACTGTTGAGGAGATAGATCAGTACGCTCGGGGGTTTCTGATGTTCCTCCTCGGGACCACTTTGTTCTCCGACAGGGGGAACACTGTTGGTCTTTATCTACTAAGTGCTTTGGTAGACCTATCACAGGTCAGCCAGTATGATTGGGGTGGCGCCGGCCTTGCTACCCTTTACTGTTACGTGAGTGCGACCTCCCGCGGGCGGGGGAACATAGTCGGTGGTTACTGGAGAGCCTGGGAGGTACTTTCTGCCCTCCTGATTTACATTTTTGCTTTTCATTATCTGTATACTGCGCACACGGCACACTTTACATTCTGTACTTTGCACTCCGCTCTCAGCATTCTGCATTCTCCGTATATTCTATATTCACATTCTGCACTCAGCATTCTGTACTTTCTATATATTTTGTATTCTGACAACCACTGTCTTGCCTTTCACAGCTGTAGGTTTACGCCTACTTTCCGACACTCACTCCCGAGCCGGAGGTCGAGACTCCTCTTGAGGTCCCCTATTCATGCAGATTCGAGGGTCGGTGCTGGCCGAGGCCTCGGAAGACTCTGCCCTTCCTCAGATAGTTCTTTGACACCATACGACCGACGGAGGTAATCTGGAACTCTCAGTTCTTCATGTTTTCATCTTTGGTTTATCTTGCATATTTATGACATCTAATCAGTTGATGAATTTGTTATCCGCAGATCACCTGGTAGCCCTGGGCACCCTTGGGAGGAGATATCCGGTTTCGGTTCCCTGGGGGGTGGGCCACTTCTCGGTACAGGATCTTATTTGAGGGACCAGTTGGCAGGGCCTGGTTTCTGGGTGATCGCTTCATGCGTCAGACTATGGGCCACCCTGATCAGGTATCCCCACAACACCTCCAGACGACATGCGATCCACTAAGAGACTCACTCCCCAGGAGGTCGAGGAGGCTATGATAGGCACTGATGTAGTTCTGCTCTTGGAGGAGGGGGAGTACACGACCTACCGCCATACGTACTTGATGCCCCCATTGACAGGTATCCGTACTCCCACGCGGAGAAGAGCTGCTGATATGCCGTTGTCGAGTCGAGTCCGGGCTGCAGATACCCCTTCGACTAGTAGGGCCGGCACATCGAGAGGTGGGGTTGGACCGATTCCCCCGACTTATTATCATGCTGGATGGCCAGATCTCCCAATCGAGCTGACAAGCTGGCGGTATGGGACGTCTTACTCGATTCCATTGGAGCCTCCATTGCTTGATCATCGATACATCAGTGACCCTAACTCGCCACCGATATGCTTTACAGTTTTGATGTAACACTCAGCCATTTAGACATTCATTCATTCACTGATGACTTGAGCTTGTGTCTGCAGCCTCCCAGAGAGTATTGTGATGGATTACTCAGAGTGGTGCCCTCACTCGAGAGTATGGTTTTGTGGAGGGAGATGCAGTTGTTCATCGCCGGTGTTTCGGTACTTTTCAGTTTTCTTGCATTTATCAAACTTTTGATGACATGCTGAATCTGAACATTTCACTGCATTGGTCGACTGCATGTGTAGAGCACATCTGACACATATCACATTCATATATTGTATCTACATGCACCTACTCTTTTTGCATCTGATATATATATTGGCTAATGTATTCAAATTGCCCTCTTTTTCAGATGCCACCGCTACAGGCTGAGCCATCTAGGTCTTCTCGAGGAGCTGGGAGAGGGGACTCGACTCACAGCTGAGGCAAGCGTAGAGCGCCTATCAGAGATGATGAGGAGTCCAGTGAGGAGGAGGAGTCTGCGCATCCCTAGTCAGAGACATCCGCAGACAGAGAGGGTGACTCTGGTTCCGGTTCTGAGAGTGGAGGTGATGCCGAGGAGGATTCCGAGGACGCCAGCTCTGATTCAGATGATGATGCTGGTACAGAGGTTGTTCAGCTGAAGAGGACGAAGAGGGCCTCTCAGTCCTGCGCTTGATAGCACTGATCTAGATGTTCTTGCTTTATTTTCCTTTTTTACTTGTAGTTGTAGCACATTGCACAGTGTTAGGCAGTTTTATTTTCTTTAAAACTTGTACCCTTGTTGTAAAATGTTATAAAAAGAACTATGATGGAATGAAACAACTTTTTTTGTTCAAAAGTGTTGTATTTTATGTTCTTAGCATTGCATCGCATCACTTTGCACAAAAATGAGATTGAATGGAAATTGAGCATTGTACATCGCCAAGTCAGGTAGTGAACTGACGCAACAAACTAAACGACTTAACTTACTAAGAAACAACAAAACCTTAGCAAGTTTTACAACTCGATAAGCAAATCCTGACCAATGTTGATAAACAAAGAGCAACCATTCGACGAAAAAAACTCGACAACTCGATAAAACTTAACAACTCGATGAACTTAACAACTCGATAAGCAAAACTACAACTCGATAAGCAAATGCATTTCGGACAAACCGAGCGACGGAATGCATCCGAAACAGAGCGAAATGCAGACCTTCAATACTCCCAACACATGAAAAAGCTAGGAGCTCTCTTCTAGAGACTAGGAAAAGACCAAAGACCAATTTTCCTCCATGGCCGACCACCAGAAGTGGCTGGCCGACCAGTTTCTTGCCTTGGAGACCAATTGTGTGGTCGGCTGACCAGAAAAGCTGGCTGGCCAACCAGAAAAAGTGGTCGGCCGACCAGTTGGCTCGGCGACCTCCAGATTTTTGACACGTGTCCCCCGAACAATGCCTTACCCTCCATAAAGGTTCCAACTTCGTGGTTCTCTCATTCCATCTCAATTTTACATCAAAATGGAGGCATTTCTCTTTGAAAATCTCACAGCTTGGATTGCTACCTTGGATGGCTCGAAAAAGTTGAACTTCTGGGGTTTTGGCATAAATGCACTATTCACGTTGAGTTGCACTCCGTTGCATCTTCCATTTCTCCACGCTGTGGCAAGGTTTTGGAATCCGGTAACACATGTCTTTAGCTTTGGCGGGCAAGAGGTGTGTCCTACCTTCGAAGATTTCCAAGCATTGATGGAATCCGAACGTGACGAAGAAATCTTGCCTCAGCTTCGCTTCGGCCACGCTCAAGCCCTAGGACGAATGTGTGGGCTCACTATGCACGACGCTCGGTCTTTGATCTGCAACGGAGAATTGGACATCCTCGGCTTGATTCATCGCTTTTCTGACGCCGGTGACCGCGGCGACAATCATTGGCAAGGTTTTCGGCATCATGCCCTTTGTTTGTGCATGCTATCTCACTTTTTTCTTGCCCCAGGTTTCAGCGGGTCTAGCACTCGTCTAATCGAAGTTACCCAAGGCTTGAAAGAGGGCAAGAGCTGCATTGCCATGACATTGGCCGAGACATTGATGGGCTTGGATGCTTTCCATCGCCGGGTAATGACCATATTTGCAGGGAGTCCACTACTGCTGCAAGTAATGTTCCCACCCTTCTTCACATATATATTGCTCACGTCACTCGGCCCTCAGGCTCGATTTTTCCCTCAAAACCCTTTTCTCACTTTTCTCTCATCATACATCTCTCTATTCTTTAATCCCTCATTTTTCATCCCTCCCCAGGTGTGGTTGATGGACAAATTGCAGGTTGTGGTCTCTTGCCCAACATACTCAGCTTGCGGCTACTTCTTTCGACGACGTCTAGTCGATGCCCTTTATGAGGGATGGTGGTTCGACTGGATGTGCAATTTGCCCGCAGACCGCATTGCTTGGCGCTTGTTGATTCAATCTACCGGCAATGAGCTACAGCATGTCCCGGCAGCCCGGGATTCAGTTGATTGGCCTGACACATTGTGTCTTCTACTTTCTTCTGGTTCCGGCGTCAGTTTGAACATGATCAGACTTGCCCGGTGGAGGGGATAGAGTACCCAGCTGCATTTCCGGTCCGAGGCACACAGCTAGCTCAGTATGCCACGACATGGAGGACGAGAGAGCTTTGGCCCCCGCTTCCACTTTCAGTTGCACCTTGTCTGATGAGTACATAGATTGGGTCAATAAAGAGGCACAGATTGGGCCCAGCTTGGCATCAGAAGCTTCGACCAGCTCTGGGAGGGGGCGCAGGAACATCTGACCTATCTATGCCTCGAATTTATGGCATTATCAGCACTTTCAAGTTTTCTTTATGAATGTAATAAAAAGTAACTTCAATTTGTATGCAAAAGCAAGAGAACTCTGTACTGAAATCAATGTAATTGAAGGTTGTGGGTACTGAAAATTTTCCGTTTGGTCCAAAAATGGTCTAAGTTATAAAAAGATTAATTTAAGCAAAATCAACTTTTATTAAAACTTTTCAAAACCATTTTCGATATGGATCAGAACTGGACACGCCTGAGATCTGTCACTGAGATGCACAACCCCGGATCCAGCAACTGGAAAGTTGCCCCTAGTCTGAATAACATTGTACTGGAGATCGCAACCGCTCTTGAATGCAGAATAGGCAAAGAGGACCGAGATGATCAAATGGACAAAGTTGATCGGGGAAATGTTTATAGCTGGACTTCAAGATGAAGTTGCCTACGTATCCCAAAGATGGGAATCAAGCCTTACGTAGTTCGGTTCAGGTTCACTCGTGTATTAACCCTCACCTTTTGCGCTCTAACTTTTGCCAAGGCCGCCCTTTGTGGGTTTTCAACCTTGCGAGCCCAGTTTTTGTAATTTCAAATTTTGCATACTCTAACTTTTGCCTAAGTCGCCCTTTCGGGTTTTCGGCCTAGCGAACCTCTCAGGGTAATATTTCTTCAACTTGTCCATGTTGATCGGCTGTGAGAACTCCAGGCCATCTAGGTCCATCAGAATGATAGCTCCACCCGACCAGATAGACTTAATGATGTAGGGACCAGTCCAATTGGGTTAGAACTTGCCCCTAGGTCGTAGATAGGAGCTCGGTTGTCTTTGAGCACCAGATCTCCTTCTTTCAAATTCCTGGACTTAACCTTCTTGTTGAAAGCCCTAGCGATTCTTCGTTGATAACCCTGAACATGGTACAGTGCTTTCAGTCTGTGCTCGTCAAAGAGCATGAGTTCTTCGAATCTGCTCTGCTGCTAATCTGCTTCGGCTATCTGACACTCAGCCAGTACTCGCAATGACGGAACCTCAATTTCGATAGGTAGAACGGCCTCCATCCCATAAACCAATGAATACGGAGTCGCCCCAGTAGAAGTTCTGATTGAAGTCCAGTAGCCCCACAGAGCAAATGACAGCTTATTTGGCCTGTCCCGGTAGGTTTCCACCATCTTTTGCAAAATGTGTTTGATGTTCTTGTTGGCGGCCTCAACTCCTCCATTGGTCTGCGGCCGATATGTAGATGACTTATGAAAAGCCACGTTGTATTTTTCCAACAAGTCAATCACTTCCTTCTTGAAGTGGGAACCGTTATCTGAAATAATCTCGTTTGGGAAGCTGTAGCGACAGATGATGTTGTTCCTGATGAACTTTGCAACATGTGAAGCCTTCAACACCACATAAGATTGGGCCTCAACCCACTTCGTGAAATAATCTATCGCGACCAGAATAAACTCATGCCCATTAGACCCCTTCGAAGTGACAGCCCCGATCACATCGATTCCCTAAACTGAAAATGGCCATGGCGAAGTCATATTGTACAGCTTCGACGGCGGGATGTTCATGTGGTTTGCATGGATCTAACATTTGTGGCATCGCCGAACAAAGTCGATACAATCCTCCTCCATGGTAGACCAGTAGTAACCCTGTCTGAGGATCTTTCGTGCTAGCATCACCCCGTTCATGTGCGCTCCGCACTCTCCTCCATGGATGGCCTCCATCAGGCGCTTCGATTCTTCGACATCAACCCACAGCTTATGCATTCCCAGATGACCTCTCTTATACAGTTTACCCCCATAGACGATGAACTGAGCAGCCATTCTTCGGATTGCCCTCTTTTGTTTGGCATTTGCCCCTAGTGGATACGCTCTTTTTCCAAGAAGTTCCAGATATCGTGATACCAAGGGTTCTCATCTTGTACCTCGTCTATGGCAGCAATCAGCTCGTAAGCCGGCACAAACTTCTGATCAATGATGATCGGATGCATCCGGACTCCAAAAGGAATGTCTATCATAGAGAGATAGAGTTGTGAATCGGCAAACCTGTTGTTCTCTCTTAATAGATGAGCGAAGTTCAGCTTCTCAAACCGAGGAATCAGTAAGTCCAAGGTCTGATGATAGATTCTCATCTTTTCGTCTTTGACTTTCCATCTCTTTTGCTTGAGACACAACAAGGTTCGAGTCCCCGATGACGTCTAACCGTTTTTCCCCTAGTTCTAGGGCGGCTTCTAAACCAGCAATGCATGCTTCGTATTCTGCTTCGTTGTTCGAGACTTTGAATCGGAATTTGAATGCTAAGGGATACGGGAATTGTCGGGTGCTATCAGCAACACCCCTATCCCATACCCATTGGTTTGATGCTCTGTCAAAGTACATCATCCAAAATTCTTCTTCAACATGCAAATGGCCTCATCTGGGAAAGTACTCAACTGCTTCATCCCCCTCCACTGGGTGATCGGCTAGGAACTCCGCTATCGCTCTCCCCTTTACTGACTTGCGAGTCACATACTTCAGATCGAATTCGGAAAGCAGAAGCAACCAACAAGCTAGCCTACCCGTAAGTGCGGTTTCTCGAAGAGATATTTGATGGGATCTAATCTTGAAACCAACATTACAGAGTGAGCTAACAGGTAGTGCCACAGCTTCCTGGTAGCCCATACCAAGGCCACAAGCCTTTCGAGTGGAGTGTAGTGAGTCTCGTAATCCAACATCTTCTTGCTCAGATAGTAGAGCTTCTCCACTCTGTCCTCAGACTCTTACGCAAGCATGCAGCCCATTGTAGTTTCAGTCACTGAAAGGTACAAAATCAACGGTTTCCCCGGCTCGGTGGTGACAACACGGGTGGGTTCTGTAGATATTGTTTGATCTGTTCAAAAGCAGTTTGGCATCGGCCGTCCATTGGAACTTCTTTCCTTTCTTCAGGAGACCAAAAAGTGGTTCACAAGTCAAGGTTAATTTTGAGATAAACCGTCTTATAAATTGCACTTTACCCAGAAAGCCTCGCACCTCATTTTCAGTCCTTGGTGGTGGCATTTCTAAGATGGCCTTGATTTTGGAAGGGTCGACTTCGATACCTCTCTGTGTAATCAAGAACCCCAGCATTTTCCCTGCTGTAACACCGAATGTACATTTCTGAGGATTCAGCCGCAACCGAAACTCTCTGATCCTTTGGAAGAACTTTTGCAAGGCGGTGTAGTGGCCCTCTCTTTCTTTGGACTTGACAATCATGTCGTCCACATACACCTCAACCTCTTTGTGGATCATGTCAATGATATCGTGGTCGCAGCCCGTTGATATGTAGCTCCAGCATTCTTCAACCCAAATGGCATCACCTTATAGCAATATGTCCCCCACGGAGTGTGTGAAAGCAGTCTTCTCTCGGTCTTCGAGTGCCATTAATATCTGATTGTAGCCGAAATCCATCCATGAACGAAAGCAACGCATGCCCAGTGTGAATCACTAATTCATCAATGTGTGGCAGAGGAAAGTCGTCCTTCAGACTGGCTTTGTTCAAATCCCTGAAATCCACATACTCGAATCCTGCCATCCTTCTTGGCACCGAAACAATGTTGGCCAACCAAGTTGGGTACTCAGATACCAGCAGGAACCCTGCATCGATTTTCTTGGTGACCTCTTCTTTAATTTGAGAGCCCAGTCGGGCGGATTCTTCTAAGTTTCTGTTTAACGGGTCGGCCTCTGGGTCAAGAGGGATCCGGTGCTGTACAATCTCAGATCGATTCTAGGCATGTCTTCGTAGGACCACGCGAAAACATCTTTGAAATCTTTTAATAAAGCGACTAAGCGCTCGCGCTCCTCCGAAGACAATGGACCCGATCTGGACCAGCCGCGGGTCCTTCTCAATACCAACATTAACTGTAGTGATTTCATCAACCAAAGGTTTAACAAATCTCTCCTGCTCTTGATCAATTAATCGTTGTAAAACCGGAGGAATTTCTTCCTCGTCGTTTTCATCAAAATTTTGAAAGTCCTGATTAATACAATAAATCAAAGGCACAGAAAAGTACTCAGAAAACCACAGCCATTCCATTCTCATTAAGCATTTCCAAATCGTCCGATTATTCTGTTACAACAGACTAAAAGAGAAAGAAAAAGACGACCTAGACAGGACTGTGGCATCCGGGTTATCACCCCCAGGAATACCGGACTCAGACTCAGTCGAGCTGGAACCTGATTCCGACTCCACAGACTCGGTGGAATCAGATTCCGGCTCACTACTGACCCGTGCTGCTTGATAAAAATCCTCCTCATACTGCCAGATAAGGGAGGGTGCGATGGATGCATCCAAAATGTTCGAAGGTGGGCTCGCAGCGTTTCATTCCCGATCATGGACACCGAGAAGTTATCCCCCAAGCACTTCTGCACGATTGGAGGATCTGAAAGTAGACAAGCCAGCGCTACCCCCATTTCAATTTCGGTGTCCTTAGAATCCACTGTCTCACATGCTCAACCTCAGCTGATGGGTCTCTGCTCTTCGGCAACATCATCCCGGATAACTGCAGTCGAAGAAGATCTCAAACCCTGGCAAGCGACGCTTCTCCGCATTCAACCATGGCTCTGGGAAGCCACAAAATGGAAAGTCCTCCCCCTTCCGGACAAAACGTCCGTTTAGGGTACCCTGAATGGGTCGGTGCATTAACTCAAAAGGCTTCCCGCCTGCTTTGCTCTGGCTCTGCCAGCCATCTCCTTGCCTTTCCTCACCCAATCCTCTTGGTGGGCACATAACCCAAACCAAAGGTATGTAGGTTATGCGGCACTCGATCGATATTGGATGCCCTTCCAGCCACTTCTTCCTAGTCCATCCCAGGGATGTGCTGGAGTTTGTTCATGAGGTATACTGACTGAGTGCTAACATACAGCCCTTCATCTGTAGCTAAGATGTTCTGCACGACCCGGGCCTCGGCCAGGGTAAAACCCGATAGGAACACATCCTCCGTGCCATGCTCGATTTCCAAAACCAGTGTAGACACTTCTAGTGGCAGATGGATTGACGAATTTCCAAAAACAATAGCCACCCCCTTCCCGTGAGGGTATTTCAACATCTGATGCAGGTGGAAGAGACTGCCTTCACCTGGTGCAGCCACGGCCGCCCAGGAGTAGATTGAAGGTTGCGGGAACGTCCAAGACATGAAAGTCAATCTCGTGTTGTCCTGGACCAACCTGGTCTGAACTTTCACAGTCCCCATCACCTCTCTGCTTGTGTTATCATATGCCTGAATCACCTGGGCTGTTGGCACAAAGTCTGCGGGCTTCAACCCGATTGCATATATAGGCCGTCCTTGATGGGCACATGTTAATAGCGGATCCCGTGTCGACAAGAACCACTGGTATCCATTTGTTTCTACACTCCACAGAGATATAGAGCGGTTTGTTATGATTCGCACCCTTAGGTGGCAGTTCTTTGTCGGAAAAGGTCAACATCGAGGATGCCCCTCCCGAAAAAACCAATCCCACCAGCTGTTCAAGCGTGGTGTCTATTGAGAGTTTGGCCTTGTCCATTGCCGATAAGACAGCTTGTCTATGAACACGTAAAGCCATAAGCAGTCCCCAGATGGAGATGTCTGCTTGTATCTTCTTTAACTACTTCAGCACAGCCTCTTCTTCAAGTAGCTTCTCTTTCTTCTTCTCCACCTCCTTGTCCTTCCTGGACGCCTCTGGTTGATCTAGGTGCGGGGGCTTGAAATACCGCCCACTCCTAGTCATATGGTCCACTTCGCCAATATACCAGGTATCGTCCGATTGGTTACTCCCCCAGTCCTCATCGGTGTGGGCAAGACGTAGGTCATCGTCTTCCCACCACATGCCCTCGGCAGTCGAAAGACACC
Source organism: Camellia japonica (assembly GCA_030407325.1). Taxonomy (NCBI): domain Eukaryota; kingdom Viridiplantae; phylum Streptophyta; class Magnoliopsida; order Ericales; family Theaceae; genus Camellia; species Camellia japonica. Next base: position 133,384,845 of record JAPPVO010000031.1, read on the forward strand.
TGCCCGACTCCGTCACAAACATTCCTGTGCCCACAGCACCTTGCGTTCCTGTACTCGCAGCACCTTCTGTTCCTGTGCACACAACATGTTCAATCCCCACAGGAGCCTTGGCTTTCCTAGCTCTCTCAGAATCTTCGATCCCTTTCCATTCTGACTGCGTCAGTGCAGCTTGCTGTTCAACATTTCTTGTATTCAAAACGCCCAAATCCCGAGCGAAATTCTTGGCACCGGCGCTCTTCGGCGATGCATTCTGATTTCCGGCCCTTCCGGCCATAGCTGATGTCCTTGTCCCTAACAGGCCTTGTTCTAGCTGAGATTCTTCCACAACATCGGGTTGGTCGTCAAGCCACCCTGTAATCTCTGCTGACTCATCAAAATCAAACCAGTTAACTATCATGTCTCCTGAATCTTGTTCATTGAAAAACAGAAGGTCAGCGAAGTCCCATTCCAAGGCTGCTATCCTCTGATCAAGTCCGTCCCCCCGTATTACACAAATCTCTACTCTCACTGGCAACTCCACACTCGGCCTAACCTGGCCTACTGACGTAATGTAATCACTCGGATCGTATACCTCTTCAGCGGGGCTCCCAAGTTCCTCAGACCCTGAATCAACAACCCCTCTTTCCTCCGAAATCATCCATGTTCTGCCTTTGACAGTCACCACCATGGGTTCAGGTTGGGTTCGGGAGATGTCCAACATGCACAAGTCGGTGCTGTCGGGAATGAACACCTCCGGCTTGGGTAGGTGAGAAGGAGTGATATATATGCTGGCTTCGTATCACACAACCCCAGTCTGGATTAAGTTGATGCGTTTGGGAGGTGGAGCTTGGTTATGCGGTGGGAGAGAGGGTAATAACCCCGACCCATAATTAGCTATTAATCAGTGATTAAAGATGCTAATTGAGTGGATCAAATGAATTATGGGATTAATATGTAAATTGCATGATATTTGGCCTTCTATCTATTACTTATAGAAATATCTGTTTGGAATTCCACTTTAGTATATAAATTGAAAGCCTTATCGGCATCCTAAACCGAAATTGACTGCACCGATATGTTATTTGGAATTTTTAGAACCATATGGCAGGTTTTATTAAAAATTGATTCAGTCTGATTCGTTAAGTCGCGTTTGGCAAGCCTTATGTTCAAATTAGTGTATTTTAGCATCATAGCTTTATATGTGAGATATAAGCTCATTTGAGCTCATTTGTTTCATCTCCCTTCAGTGGCAAAAATCTGAGGTTTTCATTTTAGAGAGAGAGGGGGTGCAATTTTAGAGAGAGAGAATGAGAGATTAAGGAGGAATTGAAGGCCATAGCTTGAATTGATCAAAGATTGTACTAGAACAAGAGTGATTCAAGACTCTAGGTACGATTACAACCTCTAGATTGTGTAACTAAGTCATTTAACATGAAATTTCTTCAAGATTATGTGTTTAAGGGTGTGTATTGAGCTTAGAACATTTTCTTACAAATTGAGCATAAACTCCAAGAATTCTCTCTTGCAAGTTTGAAATTCATCTTCATTTGGGGAAATCATCAAGTTTCAAGTTGTTTTGTGGTGTTTGCTCATGTTTTGAGAAGTTTGATACAAGAAAAATCCATGCATGTTGTGTTCACAAACATTCTTGAAGTTTTAAGTTGAAATTGTGAGTTTTTAACAAACCCTTGGGTCATGATTTTATGAAATAATCCTAAATTCTTCATGTTTTACAAGTTTACTATGTTATCTCAAGTTTTGGGGCCCAAGAGATGTGTTTTGAAGGTTGGAATTCGAGTTTTGAGCTTGGGAGGTCAATCTGGATTTTCCAGAAATTTGACCCACGCTCGAGCGAGGACTTTCACGCTCGAGCGTGAACCCTGAATTCATGCACCATGCTCGAGCATAGGTCGAGCGCCCGTCGAGCGTGAAAATCTTGCATCCAATACTTTTTAGAGTTTACAGTCAGCTCGAGCAGAGCTTCATTGTCTGCATGTCCGCTCGAGCGGGGAAACCCACGCTCGAGCGTAGACCTCATTTTCAGAAAATTTGACTAAGTGTTCCAATTCATGTTTTGGCATCCTCATTGCATCTTAGGCATTCCTAAGCCTTAATTAAGCCATAGTAATGAGGTTATGGATTAGAAAAACACTAAGAAAAGAATGTACTAAGTTCCGAGACTGCAAGTGCGTGTGTTTTAGGCAATGTGATAAGAAAGAACAAGAACCAACGTAATGAAAGCTAAGCCGTGTTGGCCACATGAATGTGTAATGATAAGACGTGCTTGTGTTATGTATTTTGTGGTTGTAGGTCAAGACTCGAGGATTGATTGACCGCTTACTAGAACCACTGTGAATAACGTTATTGTAAAGATACGTTCATATGAATTATGTTCCAAATGAAATATGATAAGTTCTGATTTCTGAAATGATATCTATTTTCGTGAACGAATATTCCAAGTTTGAAATCTATTATGGCATCCATAGATAGTCCCAAGTCATGGGGGACGGCATGAAAATGCGAGTCCATGACATACAAGTAATTACGAGATCTCGTTAGCCACTTCATTGTGGTGATATGTGTTTAATCGGTATCCAGAACCGATTACTCTAGTCGGAAGATGTTCTGTGATGTGTTCTATGGGATGTACCATTATTATGTTCTGATATGAGAATGATTATGCTCTTATCTGTTTTCTGCTTATGATATATTCGGATTTCATTCACTAAACCCTTTACCTTAATGTTATTCATTAGGCTTTAGCTCATTGTGTGTATATATATGTATAGGTGAGCATTCTGGAGCCCGAGCCTGATGGCTTTTGTCTGGATTTGTGTTCCGTTGTCAGCCAACCATTGTGCCTCACGTGGAGGTTCCTGAAGAGTCCTGTGTTTAAGCTCCGTTGTTTCTGTGCATATTAGACTTGGTAGTTTTGTTGGCTGTACTTAAGATACTTTAATGTGTGTGGGTATAATGTATGAATGACTATTACATACTCATATAAAGTTTTAAATATTCTGTTCATATAATTCAGCGCAGCTCATTGGACAACTATAATTATGTACTTGCTTCCGCTAGCCCCTTAATTTTGTTAATCTGTTCAGAGGCCTTCAATAGTCCAAGGATTACTGGCCGGTTACGATGCTAAACCTATAGGGGCGGGTTTGGGCTCGTGACAGAGTGGTATCAAAGCACGAGTTATACCGCACACACGTGTCCATATGAACTATAGGATGTCCTAGAAATGAAATAGGGACATTGCATTACCATGTTTAAGTGTATGAACTATTATGAACACATCCTCTTTGAAAATAAACTGAAATGAAACCTATGTGCATGATCAAAGAAGTTAAGTGGAATAACATGTAACGTTAATTTCAATTCCGAATGTGGAATCTATGTGAACATGAACGTATGAAAGTATAAACGCGTCTGATATGAAATGAAATGTGAGAGCAGTGAGAACTTTCCTTATATTAATAAGCACCCTGTTTGTGTGTAGCTAATGGAGAGGACAAGGAATATAGACGAATCTGAATCTTCTGACGCTAGAATTAGCCGGTTAGAAAGAATGGTTGAAGCCTTAACCGAAAATCGGAAACAACAGCAACAAGGGCAAATACATGTACCTGAACCAGCTAATTATGATATAATAACACTGACACAGAAATACAATAAGATGAAATCACCGGAATTTCAGGGGGGTATTGAACCGTTAAAAGCCGAGGCTTGGGTCTTAGAAATTGAGAAAATATTTGAGTCATTTCCGTGTACTGAGGCACAGAAAGTTTTGTTGGCAACATTCACGCTCAAAGAGGAAGCTAGGAGATGGTGGATGTTAGTACAGTATGATAATGAAGGTGTGACATGGGATAGGTTTAAAGAGATTTTCTTCGAAAAATACTTTCCCCAATGCATCCGAGATAGAAAAGTATCTGAGTTTGAACAACTTAAACAAGGCAAAATGACTGTGGCTGAATATGAAAAAAAATTTACTGAGTTAGCCCGTTATGCACCCCACATGATAAACACTGACTACAAAAAGGCTAGGAAATTTGAAGGTGGGCTTGACTTGGATGTGTTTGATCGAGTTAGCGTCTTAAAATTGCCAAAATACGTGGATGTTCTTGATAGGGCCTTAATGTCCGAGGCAAACATAGCAGCCTTGAAAATATCAAAATCAACATCATCAACTGAATCAGAAAGAGCGAAACAGAAGAAACAGAAGGTTGAAATGACTAGTAATTCGATAACTTCTACGAATGAAAAATCTTGGGCGAAAACTGTAAACAAAGAAAGCCGGGGAAGCAATGGGAACAATGGTGTACCTATTTTTAAAGAATGTGGGAAACAACATTGGGGCATTTGTCGCCGCCTATCAGGGGCTTGTTTTAGATGTGGTCAGAGAGGGCACTTGGCTAAATCTTGCCCGTGAACTCATTCGAACAGCACTAGGTCTAAAGCTAGTACGACTGGTTTTGCTCCTATACCCTAGTTCCAGAAAATGCTCGGAATACTGAAATGACTGACGCAGGTATTACCTTAACTATGTGCAATTATTTATATGAGAATTTGTGTGGAAAGTGTACATTCCCTAACTTGATATAGATTGTGGACATGTTAATTGGACCAATTGAATTGTTAGAATTATGAACCCTAGTTATTGACTGCCTTGAAAACTTACTAATTTATGTGAGATACCCGAAACCCTATAACGAATCACCTGAACTTCGGGAATTGTTGAGACTTATGGACAATGAGAAATTGCTGGGTTATATCTTTATACCGTATTGCAAAACTTCAATATGAACTGTTAGGTGTGACCTTTGAATTATACTAGAACTATCGAACAAGGGAATACATTATGATTGACTATAATTTGAGAAAATTTGTATGACCATGACTTGAACTGAACCGTTGTGTGTGGAACTTTTGAAATTGAGAACCTATGTCAATTTGGAAGAATGAACCTTTGCTTATGAATTTGCGAATGAATGTCTAAATGATCATTGATTCTAGACTCGTATCCGTATACATTTGTCCTTGCTTGTACACTTTGAGACCTACTGCCTGATGTGAACTATGTGTGACGCTTTAGACCCTTTTGTTTAACAACTACCTATGCTATGGAGAATGTTCGGACTTACATATGCCTACACCTCTGCGTGGGATGTTAGTTAATTGAACTCGACACACTCTTTGTGTCTGCTGCATTTGCATCTAGACTGAGTAGACTTATGACTTGCTTCTTTAACTATTGTATCTTGGGAAACTGTGTTGTGTTCATTTGTATATAGACCTTATGAATCTGCGCCGGGAAAGTTACTAGACTCTGGACATGTATATATATGACTGTACCTTTGCTCAGAATGATTGATGTGATTATTTGTTTGATAACTTAACCGTTGGGACTATGACTCTGGGATTGTGTGACTAAACCCTGAATGATAAACTCTAAACTGTGGACTGTGATGGTTGAACATGGACAAGACTGTTTGACTCGACTAGTGAGCCTATACTTTAGCGACTGTACGACCGATTTGAACCTTCTGCACAACACTCTGCTATTGTGTACCACCAAGAAACTTTATGTGCTACGCCGTTGTGTACCTTATGCTTATATGAAAGACTTATTTGGGAAATTGCTATATTGACTGTGACGCTTACCTCTCAATATGGACAACTGTATGCCTATGCACCCACATGTAAACTTATTTGGAGAATGCCACATTGTATATGACCTGAAATACTTTGATTAGAACTATTATGATACATGACTCTGATGTAACTTTGAGAATTGACGAACTTAGACTAATTGTGGAAACTACTGACTATGCACCTAAGCGAATGGAGTATGAACTATAGAACCAAATGCATTTCGTTTGAAAATGATGGAGGTAAAACTTATATTTAGTCTGATCTGATAGAACCTTGGTTTGATGAGACCTTTGTTTACCTGAGAGAACTTCTGTTTGATGACTCATGCTTTGAACTTTTATTTGATATGACTAGGTAGAACCTTCATCTGGTATGACCCGGTAGAACTTTCATTGATTTGATCTGAGGAGACCCTTATTGAGAGCTATTACCTGATTGATTACATTATGGGGCATTGTGAATTGCTTATGACTGAATAACAGGGCCGTGTTGCTAAGGGAACTAACCGAATAAAAATTTGAATTAATCTCGAACACTTAGGAAGAATGTGAACCGTTAACAGCAAACTATGTGATTATAAAATGCCTTTTCACCATACGCCCATAACCGATGGGAAACACGCGAATGGGATTATGGAATTTGGTAACTTATGTTTGGAGAATATGGGATTACTATAAATACGACATGTGATTAATTACCTGGTATTACTGTTATGACTATGACCTGGTCTGACTAGACAATGATTGTGTTGGTGCTACTGTACTTCAAAAATGATGAAATTTATTGACAACAGACTGGTTTGGTTACAAACTCTGACTATCTAGAAGTATATGTAATCAGTGTGACTGCTTCTGTATTGACACATAATATGATTGAATCTGTGAGAACCGAAGCTGATAAATAGTATATGAATGATTACTTTAGAATCTCGTCTATTGCTATAGGATTAATGTACGAAGTTGCCGGGTACTCCTGATAACTTTAGCATGACCTGGACTGACTGTGGTGGATTACTGAATTAAGAACCAAATTGAATAAAGACCGAGTGAATGACTCGGAAATGAATAAATCATATCTCCGTAACTTAACGGGGGAAATTACTTATGAAAATGGAAACAGTGCAGATGTATAACCCCGATATAAGTAGTATGAGTAATAATACAGTAAAATTGTGTGCAACTGTATTTATGATCTGTGTCACGAAGTAAGTTTTGTTTTCTGAAATGCTATAGGCTGCATACTGAATGCGTGTTCAATCTCTGATATGTATTCGTGACTCTTGGTATTATGTGATATCTGTTGGCTGTTACCCGGTATCGGAGGTTCCTTTATGGAACTTATATCTGTTTGTACTCTGTTACCCGTACCGGAGGCCCCGTCATGGGGGCTCAACTTCTGTTCTGTTACCTGGATTCGGAGGTTCCTTTATGGAACTGGTTATTTATAACCATCACGTGTCTGCATCTGTTCTGTATCTGCTATGTCTGCATCTATTCTGTATCTGCTATGTCTGCATCTGTTCTGTATCCGCTCTGTTAGTGCTAATGAATGCACCACGTATGCTTAAACAAGACTTGTGACACCTGCGTATGATCTAGACCAAAATGTGAATATGAACATGTATACGAATATGTTTCTAATTAAAATATGAATACGTATAAGACTCTATTTTGATACGAACCCTAATCTCTGTATGTAATTTGTGATTCTGTTCCTGTACGGCTAAGGTCGAGATTGGGTTATGAGCATATTTATGAATATGGTTATGCTTCTGTTTTGTAAAGAATTGCAGTTATATTTTTGATCGACATCATTTCTTTTGATATAAGATAACTCAAGTTTGGAGGACCAAACTTTTTAAGGTGGGGAGACTGTAATAACCCCGACCCGTAATTAGCTATTAATCAGTGATTAAAGATGCTAATTGAGTGGATCAAATGAATTATGGGATTAATATGTAAATTGCATGATATTTGGCCTTCTATCTGTTACTTATAGAAATATCTGTTTGGAATTCCACTTTAGTATGTAAATTGAAAGCCTTATCGGCATCCGAAACCGAAATTGACTGCACCGATATGTTATTTGGAATTTTTAGAACCATATGGCAGGTTTTATTAAAAATTGATTCAGTCTAATTCGTTAAGTCGCGTTTGGCAAGCCTTATGTTCAAATTAGTGTATTTTAGCATCATAGCTTTATATGTAAGATATAAGCTCATTTGAGCTCATTTGTTTCATCTCCCTTCAGTGGCAAAAATCTGAGGTTTTCATTTTAGAGAGAGAGGGAGTGCAATTCTAGAGAGAGAGAAGGAGAGATTAAGGAGGAATTGAAGGCCATAGCTTGAATTGATCAAAGATTGTGCTAGAACAAGAGTGATTCAAGACTCTAGGTAAGATTACAACCTCTAGATTGTGTAACTAAGTCATTGAACATGAAATTTCTTCAAGATTATGTGTTTAAGGGTGTGTATTGAGCTTAGAAGGAAGATTTCAGTGGCAATTCATGCATGCATGTACATTTTCTTACAAATTGAGCATAAACTCCAAGAATTCTCTCTTGCATGTTTGAAATTCATCTTCATTTGGGGAAATCATCAAGTTTCAAGTTGTTTTGTGGTGTTTGCTCATGTTTTGAGAAGTTTGATACAAGAAAAATCCATGCATGTTGTGTTCACAAACATTCTTGAAGTTTTAAGTTGAAATTGTGAGTTTTTAACAAACCCTTGGGTCATGATTTTATGAAATAATCCTAAATTCTTCATGTTTTACAAGTTTACTATGTTATCTCAAGTTTTGGGGCCCAAGAGATGTGTTTTGAAGGTTGGAATTCGAGTTTTGAGCTTGGGAGGTCAATCTGGATTTTCCAAAAATTTGACCCACGCTCGAACGGGGACTTTCACGCTCGAGCGTGAACCCTGAATTCATGCACCACGCTCGAGCATAGGTCGAGCGCCCGTTGAGCATGAAAATCTTGCATCCAGTACTTTTTAGAGTTTACAGTCAACTCGAGCGGAGAAAGGCACGCTCGAGCGGAGCTTCATTGTCTGCATGTCCGCTCGAGCGGGGAAAACCATGCTCGAGCGTAGACCTCATTTTCAGAAAATTTGACTAAGTGTTCCAATTCATGTTTTGGCATCCTCATTGCATCTTAGGCATTCCTAAGCCTTAATTAAGCCATAGTAATGAGGTTATGGATTAGAAAAACACTAAGAAAAGAATGTACTAAGTTCCGAGACTGGAAGTGCGTGTGTTTTAGGCAATGTGATAAGAAAGAACAAGAACCAACGTAATGAAAGCTAAGCCGTGTTGGCCATATGAATGTGTAATGATAAGACGTGCTTGTGTTATGTATTTTGTGGTTGTAGGTCAAGACTCGAGGATTGATTGACCGCTTACTGGAACCACTGTGAGTAACGTTATTGTAAAGATACGTTCATATGAATTATGTTCCAAATGAAATATGATAAATTCTGATTTCTGAAATGATATCTATTTTCGTGAACGAATATTCCAAGTTTGAAATCTATTATGGCATCCATAGATAGTCCCAAGTCATGGGGGACGGCATGAAAATGCGGGTCCATGGCATACAAGTAATTACGAGATCTCGTTAGCTACTTCATTGTGGTGATATGTGTTTAATCGGTATCCGGAACCGATTACTCTAGTCGGCAGACATTCTATGATGTGTTCTATGGGATGTACCATTATTATGTTCTGATATGAGAATGATTATCCTCTTATCTGTTTTCTGCTTATGATATATTCGGATTTCATTCACTAAACCCTTTACCTTAATGTTATTCATTGGGCTTTAGCTCATTGTGTGTATATAGATGTATAGGTGAGCATTCTGGAGCCCGAGCCTGAAGGCTTTTGTCTGGATCTGTGTTCCATTGTTAGCCAACCATTGTGCCTCACGTGGAGGTTCCCGAAGAGTCCTGTGTTTAAGCTCCGTTGTTTCTGTGCATATTAGACTTGGTAGTTTTGTTGGCTGTACTTAAGATACTTTAATGTGTGTGGGTATAATGTATGAATGACTATTACATACTTATATAAAGTTTTAAATATTATGTTCATATAAGTCAGCGCAGCTCATTGGACAACTATAATTATGTACTTGCTTCCACTAGCCCGTTAATTTTGTTAATCTGTTCAGAGGCCTTCGGTAGTCTAAGGATTACTAGCCGGTTACGATGCTAAACCTATAGGGGCGGGTTTGGGGTCGTGACAGAGGGTTGGTTGTGACATTGGGTTTTTCTGGAGGCACAATCACCCGATTGTCAATGAGATCTTGGATCTCATGACGCAATCTAAAGCAATGGTCGGTGTCATGACCATGCTGCTGGTGGAAGGCACAGTATTTGGCTGGGTTATGTAAAGGGGGAAGTGCCCTTTCTTAATTAAAACCCCCAGAGCCTTGGACAGGGGCATGTATAACGGCGTGAAGGTTCTTTGGCCTCGAGGTTGGTACTTGGTTGTTTGTGGGTTGCTTCCGGACGCACCGGTGAATGGTGTGGCTGCAAGGGCTCTTGGAGGGGTGGTGGTGACCATGCTCACTTCTGAGGTTCTGGCATTTGTAGCACTGCTTGTGCCTTCATTTGCGTTGTGGTTAAAGGTTCTCCTAGGCTGCTCTCTGTCACTGTCAATCAGACCCTGCTTTAAGGCGTCCTCAATCTGCACCCCAATTTCATGTAGATCTGCAAAAGTGAGGAGAGGGAGGACGATCATTTTCTGCATAAGCTTAGGCTGCAGGTTGCACACAACCATCTGTATTTGATCTTTGTTCGTTGGCCTAATGGTCATCATTGAGGCCTTGGCCCTCCAGCGAGTTACGAAATCGGAGAAACTCTCCTTGGGCTCTTGCTGAGTCGTCTCAAGATCACGGGTTGTAATCTCGATCTGTGTATTATAGGAGTATTGTGCTATGAAGGCCTCGGCCATCTCCTCCCAACTCTTCTTGACGGAATCTTCCAATTTCGCATACCAAATGACCGCTACACCTGACAAGGTCCGGCCAAACAAAGATAGCTACTGTAACCTGGTGAGGCCCATTGGTCTTAGTATGTCCGAAAATAACCACAAATGCACCATGGGATCCCCAGATCCGTCAAAGCGGTCAATATGTGGCATTTTAAAGCGGTCTGGCAGCGTCACGGCCGCATCGGTATACCCATCTTCAATGTCTGGAATGGACTTAACACCCTGAGATTTCTTGAACAGCTTTTCAAGCTTGCTCGCTTTCAATGTTGTGGGGGCCACCTCGAACTCAAAGGGAGAATCCGGTAGGTTGGTGGGGGTTTTGGATAACTGGGGTAGGATTGGAGGCGGAGCCGGCCCTATCGGAATGTCCGTATCTCCCTGGACATTTGGTGCCTCCCCGGGTACTGGAACTCCTGGTGGAAGAGGGGCTTGATGCGAAGCAGATGCGCCGGTTTACTGCTGCAGCCTGGCAATTAACTCTGCCTGTTGAGCCATGACCTCGGCCTGTTGTTTGGCAAATTCTGCTTGTCGGACAGCGTCCTACTGCATGGTTCTCATACTTTCTTGGAGTTGACGCATCATTTCCTCCATTCCTGCCATACCGCCCTGATCTAGCTAAACTACTGGTATATGTTCCCTCTCTGTAGGAGAAACAGAACCCTGATTCCTACTATACTCCGGTGGGGTAAACAAAGCCCTCTGAACTGACTGCTGAACTGATATCCTCTGCCTAACTACCCTCCGTCTGGTAACCGGGGGTAGAGAATGAAACACTGGTTGTCCGTCCACCAGATCCTCAGATCGATGGAGTCTGCGACCTCTAGTCCAGAGTGCTTGGGGAATATCTGCTTGGTGGGAAGCAATTGTGCTACACTACCTAGCAAAAAGATAAAATAAAGCATAATAAGGAAATAAACAACCAGAAAACGGACAGCATAACGGCTTAAATAAACACAATACACAGTCGGTATGACAACACACAGTTGGCTTTTGTAAGCTGAATATGCTGTTCTCAACTACTGATCATTGTTCCCAAATCACTGCCTCAAATCTGAATATGATACCCGCAGATATAACTGATTCTCAAACACTGATGCTGATGCCCGCAGGCCTAATACCCAGACTTGCAAACTAATACATGCATTCCTGTAGAGACACACTCTAAAAGCACATAGCAAACAAGTGAGAGCCAAAAACACCCCTATGGAGCGGTAGGGTTTCCCTGTCCTATTTTGTCAGGAGCTAGGGTTTCACTACGCACGCAGCGGTTTCAAACAACCTATAATCGGGTAAGCAACCTGTCCTAGTTTGGGATGGTCACTATGGATTCCGAATATGCACTAGGTTGAATGGTCAAAAAGGGTACTCCGGAAAAAACCGGGGTTTGTGTTCCCATCGTGGCAGAGCCCGTAACCGGTCAGCCTTATGGAACACTTCTCAAAGCGAGCCTCTGGCAAACCGTTCAGGAATAGCATATGGCAAACACGGTGTCCTAGGCGCACCAATGCAAATGCACTGCAAAGAAACACATAAGTGTAGTCAAAACAAGATATCATAAGTTCGAGTCAAGTTCTCTAAATCCCCAGCAAAGTCGCCAGAAACTGTAGACATCCCCGAACGTCCCAGGAAAAATCCTGTTTTGTTCATTGGGCTCACTACAGCTCGGACTCAAAATGTCCCGGTTCTGAATCTAATCTCACAAAGTGCAATGCAAGATCGATAAATCACCAAAGAGTCCAAATCCGGCAAATCGTTTTGAAAATTTGATTTTTAGAAAGAAGTGCCAAATATGGACTGCTTTGCCAGATACAGAGTCACCACGTAAATATTTTATTTTGGGGGAATTTAGGAAACCCTAACTCATGCTTAAGGCCACGTGTCCATCATCACCAAAGTTGCCTCAGCTCGGGAACTTGGGTACGATTGGGGAAGGTCATACAATGAGCACCCCCACTCGCCCGATCAAAGATCGGCCACTACTAAACATGATATCGAGTTTTTGAAAACACATGCATTCTTATTCCGATTATTTAACCTAGAATTACTATGTGATGCGCACAGCAAAACAAGTATAGACTAGATTGCCTAATTTGGATCAAAGCATTGCATATCCGTTTGTTTGAAAAATGGTTTGAATTTTGCTACTCGCAAGTAGGCTAAAATCCAGATTTCAATGAATTGTCCCAACTTAAGTAATCCAACCTTCACCCACAGGCATTCAGGCAGTTAAACACGTAAGCAAATAGCCTCATGGTAAGCATGCTATCATGGCAGTCACTCACACACATGCAAGGATGCTAAAGCATAAACACTTACCGAGTACTCCGAGCCAAAACAGAAGCTAGTTAGTAATCAATGCATGATCCTAGTTTATATTAAGATGGCTGATGTAACACATGCAAAATGCAACTAAGATAGGCTCGGCTATTCTAAGATGGCATATGAGATGCTACAGATAACATGTATTCAACTTGGAATTGAAATACAATGCAGTCAGTATGATGCGCCGAGGCCGGTACATGCAAGACAGATGAATGGATGCAAACATGCGAACATAAGGATGCTAATTGAAACATGCCCTAAAACTAACCATCGAAAGCAGATAAATAAAAGGGAGAAAGACGTGGGGTTAGAAGACATGCATCACACGCACGCACACTTATTACGAAGCTCGCCCTCTCGACAGAGGATCCGAATAAATAGTACAGAACCAGCTAGCTAATCTAAGCTAATCTAATTAAGCTAGTTGTTACACAACGAAACGAATAACGAGCTACAGCTAATTATTTACACAATATCTAATTTAAGTAAGCAAACTATATAAGCAAGTAAACTAAATGAAAGCGGGCTGCCTCGACTCTGTTTTGGAAGACAATGGATGCATGCATGCTCGAGTTGCCTTGTTCGGAAATCCATCGCGATGCCCCAGCTTGCCTTTGTTTGCAGTTGATCTCAGAAACTTGCACAAGGCTCCAAGGAGATGAAACTCTACCCTGGGAATCTGCGGGAAGGCTGCCGACCAGCTTATAGGCATGGGAGACCAACTACCGACCACCTTTTTGTGGTGGAAACCAAAGAAGGTGGTCGGCCTGCCAAAAAACCTGGTCGGCCGACCAGTTTCTTCTCCAAGATTCTGTTTTTCTACAACAAATGGAAAGAGAGGTAGGGCAAAGCATTTGCAACACATGTGTGCACGACCACTCTCCCCGTCATTGCATAAGCTCGAGGGAGTGTAGGTCTTGACCCTCAGGCCACCAACCACGCATCTCGATGCATGATGGTCGAGGGGCCGAATTGCGCGACTCAATATGGAAATGAATGCATAAGTAAGCACCTAAAGCCCACAACTCCATCATGGGTAGTCAAAAGTGTCGGCGACCCGAGAATCGGGGCACGTTTCATCACTTTGAGTATGAAACGTCCCTCGTTACCCGTGTTCGGACTAACTCCTATTTCGAACACAATGCAACAGATAATATGGCATGGCATATCCAAATGCAACTCTAGCATACAAACATGCAATGCAACCTAAGCATGCAAATATGCAAGGGACATGATAGCATACACAATGCCAATATGAAATGCAGCATTGACAACCTAACAAGGCTAATGGCGTGCACAATGCACAATGCTCAATGCTAATGCGAGCATACTCAATGCAAGACAACATAAGCATGTAACAATACGACACAATGCGACCAACATACACAATGCGAATGTCAAATAGCATACTCAATGCGACGAACTACCCGGCATGCGCAATGCTAAGGATAATATGGTATACTCAATGCAAGATGGACTTAAACCAAAATGAATGGGCCTCAGCTACACCCAAATCAGTGGCCAAACATGATGAAAACAAGGCTCCAAAACTCATGCAAACATGCACAATGCGATGGCCCCGAGTCTAAGGCATAAAATACAACTCTCCAAGAGCATTGAAAGAATGAAATATGGCATACAATGACACATGTTCCAGCTCTGAAATGACATATAAAATGGTCCTGAATCATGCAAACAACTCACACAATGCATGTTGGAAGGCTCAAATACCGAAACTAGTGAAGCACATTACACTAGAGGCATGCAAGGCGATGCTCAAATGATAAAACCATTCCCAAACAAACCTTAAGTAGGCCCAAAATAGTGGCAAAATGAGTTGGGATGATGGCTCGAAAGACACCAAAAAGAAGCTCATGCAATGGCTCGCAAATAGAGTATAATGGTGCAACTCTCAAACACAATTAAGCAGTGGAAAATATGAGAACATGGCAACCCTATATGCTCTGAAATCATGGTAGGAATGATGCTAAATCATGTCAAAGGCCCAAACAACGCATGCTAGTGGACCCGATATACAAAGCTAGTAAGCTTGATTGAACCATGACCATATACAACAATTCATGCATGACCCAAAACACTTCAACTAGAGCTAAGGAAGCCCAAAATATGAATAAAATTAGTTTGGACCATGGCCAAAATATGCTAGAATGGAGGGCCAAAACAACATGCATTATAAGCTAGTGAACTATGATTTACACTACAACCATATGAAGCACATGAGAGGTCACCAAACCAGCCAAAAACAGAATCATGCCATGCGAAAAGATGGCCAAAAACCCACTGAAACATGGCCAATACATGCGAGAATGAGATGCTACTTTGATAGGCTATGCAAGGGGTTGTTCTACACATGCAAGAAGCAAACAAAAGAGGACCAAACCAGCCATAGACAAAGTCTAGGCAGGTCCTAAAAGTCACTAAAAATGGCCTGAACCAAGGCTAGGAAGTGTGGAAATATAGGCTCCTTTGAAAGGCCAAAAATGCCAACAAACAAGGCCAAAAGAGAGAGGGTCTCCCCTCTCTGATTTTGGCCCTCAAAACAGTATACCAACCACTGAAAATCCGCTGGATTTCAGTGGCTAAAGGGCCAAGAAAAGCTCAATACAAAGGTCTCATGGCATGGCTCAAAACAAAGCTAAATAGAGCATGCAAGAGGGTAAATGACCCCCAACACCAAAAGAACCTTAAAAAAACATGAAAATCACTTAAAAATGAACCTTTTTTTAGTTGATAACAAAGCTCAAATAAGCATGCAAATGAGGCTAAGAGAAGGATCAAAATAATGCTCAAAAGAGGGAAAAGTGATTACCCTTGAAGCTCAGCAAAACCAGCAACTTTCTGGACCAAAAAAACCAACCCTTGAGCTCTCTCAAGACCCTCAAGCAGCTTAGTAACAAGGTGAGGGTGTTAGGCTATTAGGTTGTGTGCAATAGGTCAAGAATAACACCCCTTTTGGCTCAAAGTATAGAGATATAGAGAGATATATATTTTTTGCCTTAAACAAAATCTGAACCTATGCCAAGGAAGAGAAGGGCCTCTCTTATAGAGATACAAGGCCAAAGCTTCTTCAAGAAGCTAAAAAATGAGGTTCAAAATCCTCCATACACGTGTATGGAGGATCCAGTCTGTGCCTTCCAGCTGGCACAGCTGGCATGCACTCAGACAGACAAAACAGAAGGAAGCTGGCCGACCAGAGCAGGTGGTCGGCCGACCACTTCCCCTGGTCCTCTGGTCGGCCGACCAGGGCAAGTGGTCTCCCAAAACAAAGGCTGGTCGGCCAGGGGGATAGGTGGTCTCCACATTGAATGCAAGCTAGTGGTATTTTGGGAGACTAGTAATTGTGGCCCAAAGATCAAGAAGACCAGTTTGCTGACAAGAAAACCGGCTGGCGGGGGAAAAGTGGTCTCCAAGGAGAAAAGGTGGTCTCCCACCCTTGTACCACCTCCCTAACAAGGAAAACAAGGTCCATGCCAAAAATGAACCATGACGGATGCAAAACGAGAGTTCGGGAGTCAAAACGCGCGGCCGGAGGCCCCGAAAACTGGCTATTGAGCACTGAAAGTGGCGTGCGACCACAAAAGTGGTCTCCCAGGCCACAGTGTCCCTCTAGACAGAGGAAACAAGGTGTGTACCAAAAATCGGGCCAAACGGAGAATGTTAAGCGGTCTCGAACCGAGGCGCACGGCCAAAGGCTCTGAAAATCAGAAACTAGTCTCCAAACGGGAACAGTGGCCTACGACCATGAAAAGTAGTCTGTGACCACTGAGAGATGGTCTACAAGACCTCTCCCTCCCTCCAAGAAGAGAAAACAAGACTTGGTCCGCAGACCGAGTCAAAGCACAAAAGAGTCTCGAGGTCCGGAGGCAAGGCTCTCAGCCGAAACTCCGAAACCTCGAAACGAGCACAATATACGCAATCACCGAGCGCTCAATTGATGATGTCTGAGTCTTAAGGTCGGTCAAAAATGGGGTGTCTATAACCACCTTTTGTCTGACTCTTCTTTTATCACATGTCATTCATCCAATTCACTCTTTATTTGCCACAGGAGGACTCGCTCTTGTAAGGGCTATGGGGCAGTGATAGCCAGGGACTGGTATCACGAGCTCCCCCCTCGGGTCTGTGACCTTGTCGATGAGGAAGGTTTTGGCTTACTCTACACCGAGCTTATGCGCCACATGGCTAGCCGGGCCATACTTAGAGCATTAGTGGAGAGGTGGTGGGATACCACCAACTCCTTTCACTTTTCCTCTACTGGGGAGATGACGATGACCCCCTATGACTTTTCGATGATCACGAGCTTAGGAGTAGGGGGTGATCCGATCCCTTTCGACATGGACATGGGCTAGTGGGAGGCGACTTGGATCTACCTGCGCAGAGCGAGTCCGCCTCTATGCAGGCCAGCTATGGTGTGATACAGTTGGTTCCTCGAGCGCTTCCGCCGTAGTCAGCCTGAGACACAGGAGGATGTAGAGCAATACACCCGAGCTTCTTGATGTATCTTATCGGTACCACCTTGATCGTGAATAGGTGGAACACTATAGGTTTGTACTTGTTGAGTGCCTTTGTAACCCGGCCCCGGGTTCGATTTTACGACTGGGGTGGAGTCGGCCTTGCCACACTCTATGACTACATGAGTTTGAGTTCCCGCATGAAGGGAGACAGGGTCGGAGGCTACTGGAGAGCCTAGGAGGTATGCACTACACTTTCAGTTTTGTTTACTTATTCTTATGCTTTCTGCTTTGCATTTTCTACCTTATATCTATTCATGCATTGTGTCTTCTGCCTTGCACTTTCTGTTTAGCATCTGTTCACACACTATGCCTTCTGACTTGCACTTTTTACTTGGCATCTATTTACACACTGTGCCTTCTGACTTGCACTTTTTGTTTGGCATCTATTCACACTACTGACCTTTCCATGTAGCTATGGGTTTACGCCAATTTCCCAGGCCTTACCCCAGAGCCGATGGATGAGATTGCTCCAATCGTGCCCTACTCGCAGCGGTATGATGGCAGGTGCCATCGCCGGAGCCACGAGGACATGACCTTTGCCTTCTATCGTCGCTACTTCGACACAGTGGTTGCCCACGAGATAATCCGAAACTCACAGCAACTAATAACCTGTAAAATTTCTTTTGCAGATCACCTAGCAGCCTTAGGTGACGATGTCAGCCAAAGTTAGAGACCAGTATACCGGAGCCTGGGTCATGTCCCGATATCAAATTCTGCTAGAGGGCCCATTTTGTCGGGCTTAGTTCCTAGGTGAGAGGTTTGTATGCCAAACACTGGGCTTGCCCGCCCCGGTTGTTCCTATACCCCCCAGCATCTATGAGGACAGTTGATAGCCTCTCAGCCGAGGCCATTATCCAGTGTATGGTGGGGCTGGATTCCAACTACTTCAGAGGGGAGGGTGACGACACAGCCTTCATCAGAACTCACTCGAATAGAAACACATCCTCCGTGCCATGCTCGATTTCCAAAACCGGTGTAGACACTTCTGGCGGCGGATGGATTGACGAATTCCCAAAATCAATAGCCACCCCCTTTCCCGTGGAGGTATTTTAACATCTGATGCAGGGTGGAAGAGACTGCTTTCACCTGGTGCAGCCACGGCCCCCCCAGGAGTAGATTGAAGGTTGTGGGAACGTCCAAGACATGAAAGTCAATCTCGTGTTGTCCTGGACCAACCTGGGTCTAAATTTGCACAGTCCCCATCACCTCTCTGCTAGTATTGTCATATGCCCTTATCACCTGGGCTATTGGCACAAAGTCCGCGGGCTTCAACCCGATTACATATACCGTCCTCGATGGGCACACGTTGATAGCAGATCCCGTGTCGACAAGAACCACTGGTACCCACTTGTCTCTACACTCCGCAGAGATATGGAGGGGTTTGTTATGGTTCACGCCCTCAGGCGGCAGTTCCTTGTCAAAAAAGGTCAACATCAGGGAAGCCCCTCCCGGAAAAACCAATCCTACCAGCTGCTCAGGCGTGGTGTCTATTGAGAGTTTGGCCTTGTCCATCGCAGAGAGGATAACCTGTCTATGTACTCTTGAAGCCATAAGCAGTCCCCAGATGAAGATGTCTGCTTGTATCTTCTTCAGCTGTTTCGGCACAGCCTCCTCTTCGAGCAGCTTTTCTCTCTGCTTTTCTGCCTCCTTGTCCTTTCCAGATGCCTCTGGTTGGTCTAAGTGCGGGGGCTTGAAATAACGCCCGCTCTTAGTCATGTAATCTACTTCACCAATGTACCAGGTATCATCCGGCTGGTTATTCCCCCAGTCCTCATCGGTATGGGCAAGACATAGGTTGTCATCTTCCCACCACATGCCATCGGCAGCCGACAGACACCTATCCAGCTCCGTCACAACTATTCCTGTGCCCACAGCACCTTCCGTTCCCGTGCCCGCAGTATATCCTATCCCCACAGGGGCTTTGGCTTTTCTGGTTCTCAGAATCTTCGATCATTTCTCGCTCAAACAGCCTTAGTACAGCCTGCTGTTCAATTTCTTCTATTCCCAAACTGCCCATATTCTGAGCAAAATTCTTAACACCGATGCTCTCCGACGATATACTCTGCTCTTCGGCCTTTCCGGCCACAACTGATGTCCCCGTCCCTGACAGACCCTGTTCTAGCTGCGGTTGTTCAATAATATTCGACTCATCACTGAGCCATCCGGTAGCTTCTGCTGACCCTTCTAAACCAAACCAGTTGACAGTCACGTCTCCTGGATCCTGTTTGTTGAAGAATTGAAGGTTCGCAATATCCTCCCATAGTTCTGCCAGGTCATCCAGCCCCTGATTAAGTTGATCCTCCCTAACTACATTGATCAGTGCCTCCACTGGCAATTCTACCTCTAGTTTAGGCTGATCCGTTGGTGTGATATAACCGCTTGGGTTGTACTCAAACCTTGCAGATCCCTCAGGGTCTAAATCTTCATTCCTTTTTGCTCCCAAAGTAATTTCTATTCCATCTTCGATAACCACCACCGACTCAGGGTTGGTTTTGGAAGATGTCCAACATGCACAAGTCCGTGCTATCAGGAATGAACACCTCTGGCTTGGGCAGGTAGGAAGGGGTGATATATATACTAGGGTCATATGACACAACCCCAGTTTGGATCAAATTGATGCGTTTGGGAGGTAGAGCTTGGTTATGTGGTGGGAGAGGGTTGGTTGTGACATTGGGTTTTTCTAGAGGCACGATCACCCTGTTGTCAATGAGATCTTGAATCTCATGACACAATCGATAGCATTGGTCGGTGTCATGACCGTGCTGTTAGTGAAACGAGTAGTATTTAGCTGGGTTGTGGGAGGGAGGAAGTTTTTCTGGCAATAGCCGCGGCTCTAGGGGCTTCAAGTGCCCCTTTCTGATGAAAACCCCCAGAGCCTTGGACAAAGGCATGTATAACGAGGTAAAGGTTCTTTGGCCTTGGGGGGAATACTTGGTTGTTTGTGAGCCACTTCCGGACGCACCTCTGAATGGCGTAGCTGCAAGGGTTCTCGAGGTGGTGGTGGTGGTAACCATACTTACGTCTGAAGATCTGGTAGCTGCAGCACTGCTTGTGCCTGCATTGGTACTATGGTTGAATGCCCTCTTGGGCTACTCTCTGTCTTGGTCAATCAGAACCTGTTTCATTGCATCCTCGATCTGTACCCCTATTGTAGACACCCCATTTTTGACCATCCTCAAGACTTGGACGTCACTGTTTGAACACCCGGTGATCATCCATGTTTGTGTTTGTTTGGAGTTCCCGGAGGTCTCGGCTACGCGCTTTGCCTCAGGATCTCCGAACTCGACTGTTTTGTGTCTGGTTTTGCACCAAACACTTATGTTTTGCACCAAACACTTATGTTTTGCCTTGGAAGGGCAGGAAATGGCTTGTTGGCCATCCCCACACCCCACCGGCCTTTCCCTACCATCACCGGCCGTATATGTGTATCGCCGGCACTGTTTAGTTAGAATATTTGGCCGGTCGGCACTATATGTTGATGACCGGCACTTTTTTGTGCCGGTGATTTCTTTGGCTGGCCGGCGTGCACCCTTTGCACCCCTGAGGCATGGTGCATGCCAGCTGTGCCAGCTGGAATGCACCATCACTCATCCCCGTGCACAGGGGTGACCACTTTGCACCTTTGCACCCCTAAAGCTTCTAGAAGCTTGCACCTTTGGCCAAGCTTCTTGGAGAAGCTTGGCCAGCTGTCTTAGCTTCTCCAAGAAGCCAAGACCCCTTTGCACCTCTTGCCCCTTTTCCTTTGCTTAGCCATTAAGTCATTTGGCTTGGTCTTGGCCTATAAAAACACCACCTCTCTCCCTTTGAGAGGGGGTTAGCCATTTTCAACACAAAACCAGAGCTTCTATATCTATACATCTGTGTTGTACTCTCTCTCATCCTTGTGTGTGTGTTTTGAGCCTAAATAGTGTGGTTTTACCTCACTTTTGCACTAATACACACACCATTACACCTTATTTCGAGATTGAGGGACTTGGAGGGTTGTTTGTTGAGTTTTTGGACTGGTTTTGATCACTAGAGGAGGGCTGCACCACCTGTTCTTCAAGTGTTCTTCAAGGGTGAGCTAGTTACTTTAGTTTCCCCATTTTTGCAACTAGTTTTTACCTATCTTGCTTTGTGTTTTAGGCTTTGTGTATAACTAAAAAAAGTCTTAGATTTTCTTGCTCTTGAACTTTCATTAAGGTCATTTTGTGGTTTGAGTGCAAACTCACCCTTTTAGGCCTTGTTTTGGCCTATTTGGTGTCTTTTCCTTGAAGCCTTGTTTGCTTTGTTGTTTTTGTCTTCTCATCACTGAAAATCAGAGGGTTTTTAGTGTTGAGGAAAGTGTTTTGAGGTCTTGTATAGGGGAGGGACACCCCTCTCCCCTTTGTCCCTTTCTTGCCTTTGTCTTTGGCCAAAAGGGTAGCATGCATGAGTGGTTGCATTTGGCTTTATTTCAGAGTTTTTCTTGGTGTTTTGGAGCATGTTTAACCTCTGTCTAATGTGGGTTTGTTGGCCCTTAACATGCTTTCTATACTTGCTTTGTACCCCTCCATTTTGCTTGGAAATGTGCCATGCCATTAGCCTAGCATATCCTCATGTTTTAGCCTAACATTTTGAAGCACTTGATCATGATTTGTCATGTTTTAGATCTGTTAGCCACTGGTTTTTCATGTTTGGTGTGCTTGATGTGGTTACTTTGTGTTTTGGCTTGTAACCCTTAAGCATATCGACCTCTAACATGCTTAGCTTGGACCATCCTCATGATTTGGCATCATTAGGGTCATATTTCAGTCCATAAATCATGTTTGTATGTTTGCATATGTGGCTTATTCCATGCTTTTAGGGTGTGCCCTTTTATGCCTAGGAATAGGCCTTATGCAAGCTTGTATGTTTAGAGCATTTCGGGACTGCCATATCAAGGGGATTTGGGTGTTTTTTTTTTTTTTTTTGCATGCTAGAACTCTGTTTTTATGTGCCTAATATATGCCATGAGTGGTCATGATAATGGTAGTAAGATGCTCTCTTTGGTGCCATAGGTTTAGGCCCATTTGTTTGCATGCTTGCATGAGTGTTGGTCTACTATTTTGGGCATGTTTTGTCACTGTTTTGGGGAGATTTGAGGTCTGCCCCATTGTGGTTAAGTACACCATTACACATTTATTTGATGTTTGTTGCATGCTTGGTCAATATGGTCTTGACACATGTCAATCCTATTGCCTTAAATGTCCATGTTTGCATCATACTCTGCGTCTTGCATACCTAGTATTGCACACTTGCCATAATATGTTGCATTACATTCGATATGTCTTGCATTTCATCTCATATTGCACCCTTTGAGCCATGTTTGCATAACATGCATTGCATTACTTGGTTTGGGGTGTCAAACCAAGTATGAGAAATGAGGGGTGTTTGTATTTTAAGTGACAAAACACACCTCAATTCTCATGTCACTAGGGCCCTTGATCTTGACATGATAGGGACTTAGTTCTCATTTTGTATGTTGCATGCATTTTTACATTGAAATGCAATCTTGGTTCCTTAGATTATCATGCACCAAGATGCATAATTGATGGCTCGAGGACCAAGGGTCATGCTTCCTTGAGTCCTATACATGATAGGGAGCATTGGCCATGCTTACATATGCTCAAAATTCCACCATGCACTGTCTGTCTGCTGTTGCTGTCAAAACTGTCCTCTGCAGGAATTCTCTGCCGACCGGCAGTATATAGTGCCGACCGGCACTACATTCATGGCCGATAATCTCCTAAACAGCCGATGGAAATTGTGAGTGGCCGGTGGGCATTTCCTCCAGCCGGTGGTACACAGCAGTATGCAAGGAAGGTGTTCTAGGACTTTGGCAATTTTTGGAGAGACAGGGCAGTAAGAACAGAGGCAGCAGTGGCATGGTGCGGGTTTTCCGGGCGAGTCGGATTCGAGCATGCATCATTCGCGCACCCCGAGACGGGCGGCTGTGGCCACCTTTCTTTTTGCATTTAATTTATTAATTAAATTAGAAGTTTTGTAATAATTAATTCCGTATTATTTATTCGGCCTGTATATTCTTTTGGTCCCTCCGAGCGAGGGCAAATCTGTAATAAGTGTGTGTGAGTATGTGTATGTCTTCCACCCCCACGTCTTTCTTCCCTTTTATTTACTAGCTTTTGATGGTTAGTTTAGGGCATATTTAAATTAGCATACAGTATGACAGCATGCGTGCACCCATACATTTGTCTTACATGCACCGGGCTCGGTACATCACGCTAACTGCATTGTATTTCAATTTCCAAATTGAATACTTGTTACTTGTAGCATTTCACATGCCATGCTTAGGATAGCCGAGCCTGTCTAAATCGCACCATTGCTTGTGTTGCATTAGTCACTCTAACATAAACTAGGTCATGCATGCTTGCTAACTAGTTTATTGTTTTGGCACGGAGTACGATGTAAGTATTTATGCTTTAGCATCTCGCATGCGTGTGAATGTTAACATGACAGTATGCTTGCCATGCAGTTAAATGCTTACGTGATATAAACTGTTTGAATGCCTGTGGGTGGAGGTTGGATTGTTTGAGTTGGAAAAACTCGTTGAAATCCGTGTTTTAGCCTACTTGCGAGTAGCAAAATCCGAAACGTTTCAAAACGAACGGATATGCAATGCTTATTTCCAAATTAGGCAATCTAGTCTATACTTGTTTGTTGTACGCATAACATAGTAATTCTAGGCTAATAACCGGTTTAAGGGCATATAATGTTTTCAAAACGAGGTATCACGGTTAGTAGAGGCCGGTCTACGGACCGGGCGAGAGGGGGTGCTCATAGCTGACCTTCCCCGATCGTACCCGAGTTCCCGAGCCGAGGCAACTTTGGTGATGACGGACACGTGGCCTTTGGCACCGAGTCAGGGTTTTCTAGATTTCCCAAAATAAAATATTTAGGTGGCGACTCTGTATCTGGCAAAGTAGTCCATGTTTGGCACTACTTTTCACAAATCTGTTTTTCTTCAAAATGATTTGCCAGAGTTGAACTCTTTGGTTCAGATTAAGAACCGCAACAAAACAAAACAAGGGAGTCCGAACCGTAGAGCGAGGCCCAAGGGCGCGTCTACACCTATCTCATGTAAATTTGAAAAGGTGGGGAGGGGGAGAACGATCATCTTCTGTATAAGTTTGGGCTGGAGGTTGTGCACAACCATCATAATCTGATCCTTGTCCACAGGCCTGATGGTCATCATCGAAGCCTTAGCCCTCCACCGAGTCACAAAATCGGAGAAACTCTCCTTCGGCTCCTGCCTATTTGTCTCAAGATCACGGGTCGTAATCTCGATCTGTGTATTATAGGAGTATTGAGCTA
Source organism: Camellia japonica (assembly GCA_030407325.1). Taxonomy (NCBI): domain Eukaryota; kingdom Viridiplantae; phylum Streptophyta; class Magnoliopsida; order Ericales; family Theaceae; genus Camellia; species Camellia japonica. The sequence goes on from JAPPVO010000031.1 coordinate 133,409,653, forward strand.
TAAAGGCCTCGGCCATCTCCTCCTAACTCCTCTTGACGGAATCTTCCAATTTTGCGTACCAGATGGCCGCTACACCCAACAGGGTCCGACCGAACAGAGAAAGCTTCTGTAATCTGGTGAGGCCATTGGCCTTAGTATGTCTGAAAATAGTCGTAGGTGCACCATAGGATCCCCAGATCCATCAAAGCGGTCAATATGCGGCATCTTGAATCGGTCTGGCAGCGTCACGGCCGAGTCAGTGTACCCATCCTCAATATCTGGAATGGACTTTACACCTCGAGATTTCTTGAACAGCTTTTCAAGCTTGCTCACTTTTAATGCCATGGGGTCCACCTCGAACTCAAAGGGAGAATCCGGTAGGTTGGTGGGTGTTTTGGATAACTGGGGTAGGATTGGGAGCAAAGCCGGCATTGTCGGAATGTCCGTATCTCCCTGGACATTTGGTGCCTCCCCGAGTATTGGAACTCCTGGTGGGGGACGAACTTGGTGTGAAGCAGATGCTCCGGTTTGCTGTTGTAACCTAGCGATCAACTCTGCCTATTGAGCCTTGACCTCGGCCTGTTGTTTGGCAAATTCCGCTTGACGGACAACGTCTTGCTGCATGATTTTCATACTTTCTTGGGGTTAACGCATCATTTCCTCCATCCTTGCCATGTTATGCTGATCTAGCTGAACAACGGGTATATCTATTCTTGTAGTAAAAACTGTGGCCTCAGAGTGACTATCCACTGATGGGGTAGACCACTGTTCTGACAACCGCTGCAACGATGCACTGCGTTTTCTTGACCTCCGTCTGGTAACTGGGGGTAGAGAAAGGAACACCGCTTGTCCGTCTATCAGATCCCTAGATCGATTAAGTCTACGACCTCTAATCCAGAGTGCTCGGGGATATCTAACTAGTCGGAATCAATGGTGCTAAACTACCTTGCAAAAAGATAAATAAAGCATAATAAGAAAATAATGAACAGAAAAACGGACAGCATAACAGCTTAAATAAAGACAACACACAGTTGGCGAATACAAGCTGAATGAACTGTTCTCAACCACTAATCACTGTTCCCAAAAATCACTGGCTCAAAATCTGAATCCGATACCCGCAAATATTACTGATTCTCAAAACACTGATACTGATGCCCACAGGCCTGATACCCAAACTTGCAGACTAATACGTGCATACCCTGTAGAGATACACTCTGAAAGCACATAACAAGTAGATGAGAGCCAATACACCCCTATGTTGGGGTAGGGTTTCCCTGTCCTAGTTTCGTCAAGAACTAGGGTTTCACTATGCACACAGCGGTTTCAAATAACCTATATCGGGTAAGCAACCTGTCCTAGTTTGGAATGGTCACTATGGATTCCGAATATGCACTACGTCCAATGGTCAAAAAGGGTGCCTCGGTAAAACCGGGGTTTGTGTTCCTGTCGTGGCAGAGCCCGCAATCGGTCAGCCTTATGGCACGCTTCTTAAAGCGGGCCTCCAGTAAACCGTTCAGGAATAGCATACGGCAAACACGATGTCCAAGGCGCACCAATGCACATGCAATGCAAAGAAACACATAAGTGTAATCAAAACAAGATATCATGAGTTCAAGTCAAGCTCTCTAAATCCCCAGCAGAGTCATCAGAAACTATGGACGCGCCCTCGGGCTTATGCTACCACAGTTCGGACTCGTTAGTCACGGATCTTAATCTGATCTTGCAAAGTGCAATGCAAGACTGATAAATCACCAAAGAGTCCAAATCCAGCAAATTGTTTTGAAAAACAGATTTTTAAGAAAGAAGTGCCAAACATGGACTGCTTTGCCAGATACAGAATCGCCACCTAAATATTTATTTTGGGGGAATTTAGGAAACCCTGACTCGTGCCTAAGGCCGCGTGTCCATCATCACCAAAGTTGCCTCAGCTCGGGAACTTGGGTACAATTGGGGAAGGTCATCTATGAGCACCCCCGCTTGCCCGATCCGAAGATCGGCCTGTACTAAGCGTGATATCAAGTTTTTGAAAACACATGCGTTCTTATTCTGGTTAATTAGCTAGAATTACTATGTGTTGCGCACAACACACAAGTATAGACTAGATTGCCTAATTTGGAACAAAGCATCGCATATCCATTCGTTTGGAAATGGTTTGAATTTTGCTAGTCGCAAGTAGGCTAAATCACGGATTTCAAATGAATTGTTCCAATTCAAGTAATCCAACCTTCACCCATAGGCATTCAAACAGTTATATCACATAAGCAATTAGCCTCATGGCAAGCATGCTATCATGGCAACACTTACACACATGCAGTATGCTAAAGCATAAATGCTTACCTAGTACTCCGAGCCAAAACAATAGCTAGTTAGTAATCAAATGCATGATCCTAGCTCATGTTAAGATGGCTAATGCAACGCATACAAAATGTAACTAGAATAGGCTCGGCTAATCTAAGAATGGCATGTGAAATGCGACAACTCAATACATGTATTCAAGTTGGAATTGAAATACTATGCAATTAGTATGATGCGCCGAGCCCGGTGCGTGCAATACGAATGAATGTATGCAAACATGCAATCATAAGTATGCTAATTGAAACATGTCCTAGAACTAACCAACAAAAGTAGGTAAGTAAAAGGGAGAAAGAAATGGAGGTTGGAAGACATGCACACACGCACGCACACTTATTACAAAATTCGCCCTCTCGACGGAGGGTCCAAAAGAATAATACAAACCGAATAATGAATCGAATATCCTAGCCAATTGGTTATTACAAACCCTTAATTAATTAACAAATTAATTACAAAAGGAGGCCGCCGCAGCTCCACCTCAGAATGATTGAATGATGCATGCTCAATCGCCTCGCTTGGAAACCCGTTGCCATGCCACATATTGCCTCTATTTGCACTATTTTGCTCCTCTGAAGACTGCACAAGTCCCAAGGATGTTTCTGAACCACTCCCTGAGCATTGTAGGATGTCATCGGCCAAGGTAGGGGAACACTGGCCATGTGGAATTGGTCATCGACCAGAAGTGGGGACCATCGGCTGGATATTGGTGGCCGGCTGGCACTGAAGATGGTCGACCGGCCATGTATTCCTGCAGAATTCTATTTTTATTGCAGCAGAGGACAGACAGTGCATGGCAAGGCATTTAAAAGATGATGTGTGCACGGCCATTCTCCCTATCATGCTATAAACTCAAGAGAGTATGGCTCTCAACCCTCGGGCCATCAATCACGCATTTCAATACGTGATGGCCAAAGGTGCCAAGTGTGCGAATCAATATGGAATGAATGCAACAAAACAAATGAACGCCTAGAACTCTATCATGCTTGATCAATAGCGTCGGCAACCGAGGGTTGAGGGACATTTCGTCACTTCAAGTACGAACGTTCCTCGCTCCTCGTGTTTGGTTTGATACCCCAAACCAAACACAATGCAATGCATGTATGCCAAATACGATGCAACATGGAAATATAATGTAATGCAACATGAGCATGCCAAAAGTGCAATGTGACTCAAGCATGTACACAAGACTAATGGTAACAAACATGTCAAATACAATGCAACCTAAGCATGCAATTCAAACTAATGTAACATGAACATGCCAAGTATGCAACAATGTTATGTGATGCAACTAGCTAAGCATCATGCAATATACCGAACACGCAAACATGATGCAATACAAGCATGCAAATATCATGAATGCAAACATGCTCAAATGGACTTAAACTAAAAGGCACCAACATGCGAAACAAACATGTACACATATTGGTCTAAACACAATGCAACAATGCACAATCCTCAAACATGAGCAAAATGGGACAAACATGAGAACATGACAATGCAATGAACTCTGAAATTATGTGAAGAATGATGCCAAATCATAAACACAAGTGAAGCATAGCATGCCAATGGGTTCAATACTCAAAGCTAGTCAAGGAGCTCATACCATGGCCATGTCAACCAAGCCCCAAAGGGCCAAGATGACCCAAAATAGTCCCAAGGCTAGAACATGCATGGGATGAGGTCAAAACATGCTATAAAGGCGAGCACAAAACAAGACGCATGCAAGGCCAAAAAGGGCAAATGCACTACACCTATTACAACCAAACATGGCATGAATTATGCAATGAAAAATAGAGTTATAATATGTCAAAATAAGCCCCAAAACCCAATGAGAAGGCATTCCAAAGACCTAATCATGGAGGCATATACAATGGTCCAAACATGGAGCATAAGACAATAACTCTTCAAAGCATTGAAAGGATGGCAAATGCAAGCATACAAGCATGGAACATGGACTAAAATATGATGACAAGTGATGCCAAATCACTGAAATAGCCCAAGTGAAGCATGCTAATGACTCACACACCCAAAACTAACAAGCTAGAATGCATGGTGGCTATACAAAGCATGGCAAACATGACCAAGACAACACCAAACAGAGCTTAAGCATGATAGAACAAGGCCAAAAACTTCTCAAAGTTAAGTCAAAACATGCAAGCATGATGGTCTAGATGCAAGATGCATATTATGCAAACATGCAAGATTACTCTACAAGTATGAGAAGCATGCAAGATGCCATCAAACCAACATGGAATAGAGTTAAGGCAGGTCCTAAAAGCCACTAAAAAGTGCTGAAATAGAACCAAAACATGCTAAGCAAACATGCAAATGTTATGAGCCATTTATGCTAGCAAATGAGACACAAAGGGAGAGGGGTGTCCCTCCCCTATTCAAGACCTCAAAACCACTTCTCCACCACTGAAAATCCTCTAGATTTCAGTGGTGAGAAGGTTAAAGTAAGATGATCCCAAAGCTCAAAAGTAAGGTCACAAAACAAGGCCAAACAAGGCCTAAGAGGGGGTAGACAACCCCCAACCCAAAAGTGACCTTAAGCAACAATAACAAGCATACAAAATCAAAACTTTTTGTAGTTTAGAGTCAAGCTTAAAACAATATAGAAGTATGTGTAAAAGCTTAAGCCAAAATGGGGTATCAAAAGCAAGTTGACTCACCCTTGAAGAACACTTCAAGAACACCAACTCCAGCACCTCCTTCTGATCAAAACCAACTCAAAATCTCTGAAATCAACCCTTTAGCACCTCAGTAACTAAGGGATAGTGTACCACTAGGTGCTTTAGTGCAAAAATATGAACAAAACACCCTTTAGAACACTATTACACACACAACTATATAGAGAGAGGAGATATAGAGAGAGAGTGATATATCTCTTCTATATTAGTTAGCTAAACCTCTGGAAAGGGAGAGGAGGCCCTCTTTTTATAGAAATGCAACTTAGCCAAGCTTCCAAGAGAAGCTAAACAAGGCTCAAATCCCTCCATACACGTGTATGGAGGGCAGAGTCTGTGCTTACCAGCTGGCACAGCTGGCATGCACAATGCTTGAAAAAGGCAAAGAAAAGGCCTCGGCCAGAAAACGTGGCCGATCGACCAAAACAATGGCCGACCGACCAAACAAAGTGCCGACCGACCAACACTCTTGGCCGATGGCAAGAAAAGGGGGCCGATGGCCTCAGGCCTTGGCCGGTGGGTTGAGAAAATGGCCAACAAGCCACCCTCTTCCCTCAGAAACAAAAACATAGGTGTTTGGTTCACAACCAAGCACAAAAACAAACAAGTTGAGAGATCTTGAGGCAAAGCACGCGACCGAGACCTCCAAGAACTCAAAACGAACACGAACATGGATGATCATCGAGTGTTCAAACGATGAGGTCCAAGTCTTAAGGACGGTCAAAAATGAGGTGTCTACAACATGTTGTAGAGAATGATCATCGTACCACTATCAACCTTCGTCGCCTTACATGAGTTAGGGGTTCAAATTGAGAGTGCTTTCAAGAAGGGAATCATTCAGAGAACCAGCGAACCGGCAAATAGACCATTTACTAGGGGTACCAATGCTAGCAATAACACTATTTCTAGGCTTGCTGAAGTCAGTACTGTTATTACAACAGCCAAGATAGCAGATCCATTTTCTAGCACAACCTCACAAACCACTCCCATCAAAAACCTTTTTACTGAAAATAGCCTAAGAACTCGGCCCCAAGCCCGAAATTTTCATCCTCTTTACATGGATCTTTCTCAAGCCTTGAAAATTCTGCTAGGAAAAGGGCACCTAGAGCTCCTAGAATCTCGACCCCTCCCAAGTCTTCTTCCACCAAGACATGACCCCGATAAATACTGTGCCTATCATCAACAACACGGACATGATACGACCCGTTGCATCTGTCTTCATCATAAGATTCAGGATCTTATTGACGAAGAGATCATAGCTCCACCAAAAAGACCTTATGCCACCACTAACCCATCACCTCCACACCTCAACCTAATCCATACATTGCCATCCACCTACAGCCCTAGCATATACATCACCCCAACCCATTTACCCAAGCCTGAGGTGTTCATTCTAGAAAACACGGACTTATGTATGATGGATGCACCAGAACCCCAATCATCTCAACCCCCAAAATTTGAACTCCCAGTCCAACCCACTCCAAAGAGCCTGGCCCAACCAGTTCACTAGGACCAAGTCGGTTCAAATACTTCACAGGCACCAATAGCCGAACCCACTACTTCTAAGCTGTTGAGCATGATTGAAGATCTTCAGAGCACTGTGGTAGATTTAGCCTTTGGGATCTTGGCTCCGTCATCAACCACATCACGTGCCAGAAATTTCACGTCAAAAATCTTGAGGCGAGCTACAATTGAAAATGACCAACCCAAAGTTATTTCAAGTCTGGTAATGACATGTCAACAATGAATGGGCCTCGTTTCGATATAACCACCCGATCTTTTGGCAAAATTGAAACAAGTGGTAGGAACAAGGTTGGGGCAGGCATTGACCCCCATGAACATCTCTGGTGTGCCATTGAGGCTTTGAAGGTCAGAGGGTTGAACAAACAGGAAGTGCTTACAGTTGTTGCAAAAATTGTGGATGACACTTTTGTCATTCAAGTTGGGAGCATTTTGAATCAAGGGGCAAGCTGGCAAAAGGGATGTCATACTAGAAATACCCATTTCAGTTCTAATCCTACACTCGTAAGAGATCATCAAACCCAATCAACACCTGCTAGCCCCTCTGTCAATCCCTCAAGGACTGGTAACCCCCGTACCTTCAATCCCCTTAACATGACCTTGTCCAAAGCTCTCCAAATCCTCATATAACAAGGCCATCTCAAGCCCCTTGACTCTCGGCCTCTCTCCAATCCTCTTCCAGCCAGGTATGATGCTACCAAGCACTATGCCTTCCATCAACAATTTGGCCATGACACTGACTGTTGTTTTCGCCTTTGCCATGAAATTCAAAACCTGATTGACAACAAGATCATCACTCCACCAGGTCTTACAAAGTCTATCGGCACTGGATCAATGAACTTGGGGGATAGGACGACTGGTCCTGTGATCGGGGATAAACCACCTACTGATGGCACGCATTTTACTCCAAACATGATGGATGGCACGCACTGATTTTAGCAATTTGGAAATGCTTTTTATTTTACTTTCTGAACTGGGTGTTGAGTCAGTCTTGTTGTGTCAGAGTGTGGTGATTTCGGGGGTGTCCTGGGCATCACTGTCTTATTTGTTTTTGTCTTGTCTTTTCTTTCTTTCCTTTGAGTCTGTTTCAGTTGTTGAACCAGAAGATCCAAATGAAACAACAGTAATTTTTACCTACTTCTCTGTGCCTTTAAGTCATCGCATTGACCAAAGTTTTTCAAAAAAATTTCCAAAACTCTGATAAAAACAAAGAGGAAGAATTTCCTCGGGATTTGCAAATTTTGATCAACTGAGAAAAAGAGAGGTGTACTAAGCCCTTAATAAATAAAATCATTTTTGTTAATGTGGGTACTGAGAAGGATCCTAGCTTGGTCCAAATTGGTTCTATCTTGTCTTTGTAAGAGTATGAGTGATTAGTCACTTTGTGAAAAGATTTCAAAAACTATTTTTGCGTGGTCCTATGAAGACATGCCTGGAATTGATTATACAACATAGGATCCCTCTTGACTCGAGGTCTGACCTCCTTAGCTCCTTAGCCTTCAAACTGTGATTCGAAGTGTTCAGTAATCAACCAAAGCATGAGGCTTGCATAGCCAAAATGGAGGCAGCCCTTGAACTAGGGGCAATGATATGATTCAAATGGAGACAGCCCTTGAACTAGGGGCAATGATATGATTCAAAGTGGAAATAGCCCTTGAACTAGGGGCAATAACATGATTCAAATGGAGGCAGCCCTTGAACTAGGGGCAATGATATGATCAAAGTGGAAATAGCCCTTGAACTAAGGGCAATCATGTAGGCCTGTGATTCAAATTGGAAGCAACCCTTGAACTAGGGACAAGAAAGTCGGATGTGATTTAGATTTGAAGCAGCCCTTGAACTAGGGGCAAAAGGTTGGATGTGATCAAAGAGTTAAAATTGAATCGTTTCCCAATGAAGACCGCCCAGAAAGGCAAAACCCAAAATTTAAGAGAATGAATTTTATTATTGAAGGACCGTCGAGTTCCTATCCACTACACTAGGGGCAAATTCAGACTCAATTAGCCTAGTCCATGCATCATCATAACTACTGGTCAAATGTAGCAGTTGTTCTTATAGATGGCCTAGAGATTTCACGCCCAATCAACATGGACAAGTTAGAATGAAAGTAACCCTTAAGAGGCTCGCTGGGCTGAAAACCCAGAAGGGCAACCCAGGCAAAAGTTAGAGCAGAAAAAAAAAATAGAAACTCAAAAGAAAAAAAAGCGAAATGAAAAAAAAAAATGAAATGAAAAAAAAAAAACCAAAAAAAAATAGAAAAAAAATGAAAATGAAAAGCTCACAAGGTTGAAAACCCGAAAGGACAGCTTTGGCAAAAGTTAGAGCACAAAAGGAGAGTGTCAATACCCGAGTGAACCTTAGTCGGAACTACGATAGCCTGATTCCTATCTTGAGGATACGTAGGTAGCTTCATCTTGAAGTTCGGCCCCAGTAATTTTTCTTAACTCATTCATTTTGTCCATGTTTGATTGGTGTATCTTTAGTCAACCTGGTTGTCCTATCCGTATTTGATTGGTGTATCTTCGATCTGCTCAGTTCAGTTGGTTCGATTCAACTTGGGTTAGTTCAGTTCGATTTGACGGTTCAGTTCGGTCCAGTTCCACTCAACTTCATTCGGTTCGGATTGGCTTGGTTCGGATATCACCATTGATTATCTGGCTTGGGGCTATGCACCCTAATGGTTGATTCCATGTTAGTTGAGTAGTGGCCATTTGCAAAAATAGATTTTGATTAATTTGAATGAAGCTGACTAATTTTTCTCGAAAATTGTGCCAGTTTTGCAAAATCAGACCATTCTTTGGATTTTAAAAAGGAAAAATCTCAGTGCTTACAACTTAGCTTACATGATTTCAAAACAGAAAATGGAATAAGTATGCTAATCCAATTCTCATGTTGATCAAAACAATTTTACAAAAAAAAAAAAAAAAAAAAAAATCAAGGCAATGAACTAGGGGCATAGTCGAGTTAGAGATTCTGTCTTCTCCGCCACTCGAGTCAACTATTCAATGTATATAAGTGTGTATTCATACCAGTCAGCATGTATACTATCGCACGATCATAACCATATTGCGCATCTATCGCACAATCAAACGTCTACCACACAATCTCAATCCATCGCGCTATCTTGCGCATCGCACTATCTTGTGCACTTGTCAAGGTCTAGGAGATCTTAAATCCTCTAGAGGTACAATTCCTTTGGTGTTTGTCATGCCCGAACGACTTCAGGTTGTCTGGTATAGCCACCTGCTTGTGTTTGCAATGAGTTCCTAGGAGACCAACTGCAACGGTGGAAACTAGAGTTCAAATGGCGATGCCTAGAATGCAAAGGTTTTGAATTTCTTAGACTAAAGTCTGGTTTAAATACCCAGGGATGTATCCCTGGCTTGAAATCTGTATGGCAACCTGTAGACGTCCCCGAACGCCCCGGGAGGGTTAAGTCCCGTTCTGTTCATATCGGGGTCACTACAATTCAAGGACTCAAATGTCACGGTTCTTAATCTTGAACCAAAGAGTCCAAATCCGGCAAATCGTTTTGAAAACAGATTTTTTGAAAGAAGTGCCAAACATGGATTGCTTCGCCAGATACAGAGTCGCCACCTAATTGTTTTTTAATGGGAAATTTAGGAAACCCTGACTCGGTGCCAAAGGCCACGCGTCCGTCATCACCAAAGTTGTCTCGGCTCGGGAACTTGGGTACGATTGGGGAAGGTCACTTCGTGAGCACCCCCGCTCGCCCGGTCAAAGACCGGCCTCTACTAACCGTGATATCTTATTTTGAAAACATTGTATGTTCTTATTCCGGTTATTAGCCTAGGTTACTATGTGATGCTCGCAGCAAACAAATATAGACTGGGCCGCCTGAATTGGAACAAAACATTTCATGTTTGTTTGTTTGAAAATGGTTTGATGGTGCTACCCGCAGGTAGGCTAAGACGCAGATTTGCCACCCTCATGTGGGCTTAGAAAACATGATTTTGCCACTATCTGGTGGGCTTAAAGCAAACACTTGATGAATTGTCCCAATTCAAGTGACTCAACCTCTACCCACAGGCATTCAAGGCAGTTATATCACATAAGCACATAGCCTCATGGCAAGCATGCTATTCATGGCAACACTCACACGCATGCAAGGATGCTAAAGCATAAAACTCACCGAGTACTCCAAGCTAAAAAATAGAAACTTGATTAGAAATCATGCATGATCCTAATTATACAGAAATGCCTAATGCAACACATGCAGTAATGCAACTATAGCAGGCTCGGCTATTCTAAACATGGCATGTGGAATGCAACAACTAACACGTATTCAATTTGGAATTGAAATACAAATGCAGTTTGTATGATGCGCCGAGCCCGGTGCGTGCAAAACAGATGAATGATGCAAGCATGCTATCATACTGTATGCTAATTGAAATATGCCCTATATCTAACCATCGTAAGCGGGTAAATAAAAGGGAGAAAGAAATGGGGGTTGGAAGACATACATCACACTCACCCACACTTATTACAATTATGCCCTCGCGCAGAGGGTCCGAATAAATAATACAGTCCGAAATAAAAGAATAATACAGTCCGAAGTTACAGTCCGAATAATATACAGATTTTCTAATATAAATAACAATTTAAATAAGAAAACTTTAAACAGGCATGCAAGCCAGGGGCTGCCTTGACTCTGATGAATGATATATGCTGGGCTGCCTTTGCGCAGAAATCCACTGGGATGCCCAATTTAGCCTCTGTTTGCAATATTTCTCGAAAAGCGTGCCGGACTCCGAAAAGTTGCTGATTCCTTATTTTGCGGCGACAGAGAGCAGGAAAAGGGCATAGCAATGTATTTCACAAATATATGCATGCATCGATTCTCGTGCCACCAATCGCGCATATCGATGCATGATGGCCGAGGAATCAGATTGCACAACTCAATATTGGGTGCAATGTAGATGAATGCAACAAAACCTAACTCCATCATGGGTAATCCGGAGTGTCGGTGACTGGGGAATTGAGACCCGTTCCGTCACTCGGAGTACGAAACGTGCCTCGTTTTCCGTGCCCGGGCTAACTCCTATCCCGAACGCGATGCAATATGCACCTGATATGCATGAAATGCAGCTAATATGCAATCCTAGCATGCACAATGCTATGGAAATGAGACGCCTCGAAATGCGTACACGCGGGTACGCAAACCGAGGCGATGACATAAAGGCATGAAATGACATGAAAAATGAGACTAAAAATGAGATGTCTCGGAATGCGTGCCCACGGGCACGCAAACTGAGAAAATGGCATACGGAATGCGATGAAGCTAAAATGATATGCAAAATGCAAAATGGACTTATACCAACATGTGAGGACCTCAGTCACTCTCATACGGGGGGCCGTCGGATAAAAAGAAGTGCCTCGAAATGCGTGCCCACGGGCGCGCAAAGCGAGGCGATGCATTAAAGCATGAAATGACATGAAATATGATCTGTAATTAGGCTAAAATGAGATGTCTCGAAGTGCGTGCCCACAGGCACGCAAACCGAGGAAATGGCATACGGAATGCAACAGGACTAAAATGAGATATGCGATGCAATATGGGCTTACACCGACATGAGTGAGCCTCAGCCACACTCACATAGGAGGCCATCGGATAAAAGTGAAGTGCCTCGAAATGCGTGCCCACGGGCGCGCAAACCGAGGCGATGCATACGAAATGCAAAATGACATGGAAATGATATATAATGAGGCTGAAATGAAATGCCTCGAAGTGCGTGCCCGCGGGCACGCAAACCGAGAAAATGGCATACGGAATGCAATGATGCGAAAATGACATACAGAATGCAAAATGGACTTATACCAACATGAGAGGGCCTCAGCCACTCTCATACGGGAGGCCGGCGGATAAAAATGAGGTGCCTCGAAATGCGTGCCCACGGGCACGCAAACCGAGGCGATGCATTAAAGCATGAAATGACATATGGCATATGGAAAATGTAAATTTCAGCAGCCAAAATGATGCAAAAACAGTCCCCGAATTATAGCAAAATTACACCCGATGCCCGAAATGCAATGTTATGCACCCGAAATGGCCTACAGCTATGCCAAACATGCACAATATGGACATCACATGTAAAGACAGATGCTAGGCAGCCCCTAAAATAGCATTTTTCCAGTACAAAGAATGGCCAAACAACAATCACAAGTATGGCAAAAATAGCATGCAAAAATGGGGGAAAAGAGGGGAATAATGAAGCAAACGATATATACAATGCTCAAACTGAAAAAAACAGTTCTACAACATTAAAGAGGGACCAAAAATATGCACATTTACAGTAGATGACATCCCCCAATTCAGTATGTAGATATGCTTAACATAGCATGCAAAATATGAGCCAACAAAGGCTATAACATGAGATACCAAAAGGATGCACCAAACAGCCTTGGACCCTTAACAAAATATGACAAGAAGTCCAAAATAAGACTCTTTCCTAGCCTGATGAAGGCTCAAAAACAGAAGCATGGTGAGCTAGCAAGACATGCAAAAATAAGGGACTAAAGGGGGTATAACATGAGGTACCAAAAGAATTCACCAAATAACCTAATACCCTTAACAAAACATGACAAGAAGGCCAAAATAAGGATATTTCCTAGCCTGATTAAGGCTGAAAACAGAAGCTAGGTAAGCTCAAAAAGGCATGCAAAGTGGGGTCAAAGGGAGATATAAAGGCAAGTATAACATGGAGACCCCAAAAAAAGTTGATCCCTTCTAAAATATTGTAGAGGGACACAAACTAAGCTCACTCACAGTTCATGACATGTTCCAAAACAGACTGCATGTAGGTCAAATAAATCATGCAAGTTTACGGTAATTTGAAGGAAATATGAAGCAAGTGCATGATAGAGAGGCCAAACAGGGTTAAGCCCTTCTTCAATGTTTAAGAGGGGCTCAAAATAGTCCTACTCACAGTTTATGTCATGCTCGAAAACAGATCACTCATAAGCTAAATATTTAATGCAAAATATTGACATAGAAGATGCTATTGAAGCAAGTGTGCCATAGAGGGCTCAAACAGGGTTACGCCCTTAATCAAAGATCAAAATGAGCTCAAAAGGGGACCACTTTCAGTAGGGGTCAAAGCTCAACACAATAGGGAAATAGGGTTAAGAAAGGAAGCAAGAAAATGGTACAAAAGAGGGATTTGAGATTTACCCTTGAAGATAAGACTTTTGCTACCTCTTTGCTTGATGAAAGTTGCTTCTAAACCTCCCAAGAACTCCTTCTTGCTGCTGGAAATGAAGTGGTGTTGGTGGTGCTAGGAGATGATGAACAAAAGGCCCTAAACTTTGAAGATTTTGGAGGTTTTGGAGATGGAGATGGAGCCAAATGGAGATCAAGTCTTGAGAGGAATTTTTCTAACCCTAACAAAGAAGGAGGTCAGCCCCTTAAATGGGCAAGAAAGGGGTGTAAAAGGGAGGGAAATGCATCCAAGCTTTCCCTCCCAAAATATCCCTCAGAGGCAAAAGATATTTTGAAAAACAGCTGGACAGCTGTAAAGTGGTCAAAAGGGGGAAGCAAGCCGGCCAGGCACTTTTCTTGAAGATGGCCGGCCGGCCACCCCACTGGTCGGCCAGCCACTCCCCATGGCCGGCCGGCCATGGCCAAAAATGAAATGAACAATTACTGGCCGGCCACCAACTTTTGGTGTCCTCCCAGGTGTGTAGAACAAGGTCCCATGGTTGGAATTTGGCAACTCTGGAACATGAGTCACAACATTGCATTTGAAAGAGAGGCTCAAAAATGAAAATAACAATTACTGGCCGGCCACCACTTTTTAGGGTCCTCCCATGTGCCCTCATCACAAATATGTGGTTGTGGTTGGAAGAAAATGGCCCTAGGGTATTCAACATTAGCCCGGAAGTGAGAAAAACGGGCGCCGGAGGAGCATAACTGGTTATCTGAGATAATTGCTGGCCTCCTACCCTCCAGTGATCTTCCTGGTGCTAAAACAGAGGTACCTGCCAAAATTGAACAAAAACTGATGCGAAACGAATGCTCGGGGCCCAAACCGCGAGGTTCGGGGCCCGAAAACCGGCTGTAAGCACCGAAAGTGGCATTCAGCCACGAAGTGGGTATTCAAGACCCCAGGGTTCCTCGTTATGACAAAACAGAGGTACCTGCCAAGAACCGGAGGAATCGGAGATGGTTGGGTGGTCCCGAACCGAGGCACACGGCCTGACGGCTTCGAAAACCGGAACCGGGCTCCGAAATGGGCAAAATGCCTACGGCCACGAAATGTAGCCCACGGCCACTGAGAGATGATCTACGGGACCTCTCCCTCCCCTCAGGAAAGAAAACAGAGAAAACCGAGTCTGGTTCGCAAACCGAGGCAAGGTACAGAAGAGGGTTCGGAAGTCCGGAGGCAGGGCGCACGGCCGCGACTCTGAGACTTCTGAACGAGCACAATATGCAACATCACCGAGCGCTCAATCGGTGACGTCTGAGTCTTAAGGTCGGTCAAAAATGGGGTGTCTACACAACCCCATAGGTTGAGGTAGCGTGTATACGCCTTAATTCTGGATACTGAACCAACCTAGTCTGTCACCCCGTTAGAGAATAGGGAAAGTTGTAAATATGATCATAAAATAATAATAAAAAAAAAAGGGCATCTGTGGCTTCTGCGTATAGAGGTTACCCCTAATCATTCTACTATACCTTCTTCCGTTCGCGCGAAACGCGTTTGGATTTTGACTTTACCTTCCCTCTTTTCACGTGAAACGTGTTAAGATTTGATGTTTATCATTTCAAGTTCACATACTCCTCTCGCGTAAGACGCGTTTGGATCTCAAGTTCACATACTCCTCTCGCATAAGACGCGTTTGGATCTCAAGTCCCCTTCCTCTTCTCACGATTTCAGCGTGGTTAGAGTGTGTCCTTCCTCACACAATTTTAGCGTGTTTGGAATTTGTTTTTCCTCTTCTCACAATTTCAGCATGGTTAGAGTCTTTTCTCTTCTCATGATTTCAGCGTGGTTAGAGTGTGTCCTTCCTCACACGATTTCAACGTGTTTGGAATTTGTTTTCCCTCCTCTCACGACTCCAGCGTGATTGGAGTCCCTTTCTCTTCTCACGATTTCAGCATGGTTAGAGTGTGTCCTTCCTCATACGATTTCAGCGTGTTTGGAATTTGTCTTTCCTCCTCTCACGATTCCAGCGTGGTTGGAGTCCCTTCCTCTTCTCACGATTTCAACGTGGTTATAGTGTGTCTTTCCTCTTCTCACGATTTCAATGTGATTAGAGTGTGTTCTTCCTTACACGATTTCGGCGTGTTTGGAATTTGTTTTTCCTCTTCTCATGATTTCAGCGTGGTTAGAGTGTGTTCTTCCTTACACGATTTCAGCGTGTTTGGAATTTGTTTTTCCTCTTCTCATGATTTCAGCGTGGTTAGAGTGTGTCCTTCCTCACACGATTTCAGCGTGGTTAGAGTGTGTCTTTCCTCTTCTCACGATTTCAACGTGGTTAGAGTGTGTCTTTCCTCTTCTCACAATTTCAACGTGGTTAGAGTGTGTCATTCCTCACACGATTTCAGCGTGTTTGGAATTTGTTTTTCCTCTTCTCACGATTTCAGCGTGGTTAGAATGTGTCCTTCCTCACACGATTTCAGCGTGTTTGGAATTTGTCTTTCCTTCTCTCACGATTCCAGTATGGTTGGAGTCCCTCCCTCTTCTCATGATTTCAGCGTGGTTAGAGTATATCTTTCCTCCTTTCATGTGAAGCATGTTTAGGATCAATGTTTGCTTACTTCTTTCCGCGTGAAACACAGTTAGACCTTTTTTGATTTAAGCTTAAGGCTTGTTACCTATATTGTCATCCTATTATTGTTTGTTGCATCGTTTTGCATGATCATGAATTTACTAGTTTCGCGACGTGTGTAAGTCCAATATTTTTGTGCATATCATTCTGCATCTTGCCCATGAACTACGCAGGTTTGATTCCTTGCAAACGAGATACGTAGGCAACCTTCTGGTTCAACCACTTGCATTTGCACATTTGTTTGTTTGCCCAAGTCTTACGGCCTTGTCAAAAGGGTCATCTTCGGGCTTTGACATTCACTCACATCATGAAATGACTTCGAGCTCTGTCAAAGAGGGGCAACTGTAGACACCCCATTTTGGCCGGCCCTAAGACTTGGGTGCTTTCTTTTGATTACCCAATGATGACAATTAGAATGTGTTTCTCACAGAATCCTCAGTAAGAGAGATGGAATTTGAACTTTAATCACAACCTTCACCGTTATGGCCAAATCGTTTTAAAATACTAAATATTTCATTAGTTTAGTATTTTTGTAATTTTGCATAATTTTATTCATATTTTTGGTATTTTTATATAAATTGGTATAAATTATATATTTTATATATATATAAAAGAAAATAATAAAAAATATATTTAGTATTTTGGTATAAATATATATTTTATATACTTTATATAATATATTATATAATAATAATAAAAGAATTTGATGTCGGTCAGCTCGGTTGCCGACATCAACCAGCATATTACATATATATATATATCTTATGATTATATTATTATTATTATATTATATTATTATATTATATATATTATTTTGCCTATATAAGGCAATCAAAGGGGGGGAGTCTAGGGGCTCAGCAAGAAAAGAAAAAAAAAAAGGGAAGAGAGGCCCAGCAAAAAGAAAATGAGGAAATCAGGGAGAGAAATAAAAAAAAAAAGGAAGTGATGCGAGAGAGTTTGAGAAGAGAGAGAGGGAAAATAAAATATTTTCTTTGATATTTTTATTTCCATTTCATCAATACACCATTCAAAAACCAACCACTAAAGCTGTAATTCCAAATTTTGGACTGAGAATTGAGAACACATTCCACAGACTTGAGAGTAATCAAAAGAAAGTTTGTGACTCAGAAAATTCATCATTTCACCAAAAGTTGAGTTTTTGCAAATTTTCATTTAATTAAAAAATGTGATATAATTTGTTTAAATACTTCATTTACTTCTTTTCATAACAAATTTTTTTTTTATCGCTTTACTGGGAAGGCTGCACCACCCACATATCTGCTGTAATTTAAATATTGTATATAAACTGTTGTAATTTATTACTTTAAATAATTTACCCCGCCGGATGAATAGTAACCTCCGACGGTGAATAGTAACCCCGACGATGAATAGTACCTCCGGCTATTTAATTTTGCTCACTTNTAGGCAGAGGAGTCAGGAGGTTTAGAGGGAGCTCGGGACAACAAGAGGCAGAGGGGTTCCATCCCACAGTAGTCCCAGAGAGCACAATCTAGATCTAGTTTTTTCGTACCAAGTTTTGGGTTAGGGAGGAGTGGTTAGGATGGGATCACTTGCATTAAGTGTGGTCAGCTAGGCCACAAGTCTTTAGTTTGCCCACAGAGGGGAGGAGGGCAGCAGTCTGGGTCGTTTGCGGCTCGTTCTCAGAGCTAGAGTCAAGGGAGAGGGTAGCTGCCTACCTGTTATCAATGTGGGCAATCAGGGCACGTGAGGCGGTTTTGCCCTTAGTCATGTGGCACATGTGGTGTGTCTGGATTGAGGTAGACATTGAGCCATTAGCCTACACCGTTAGTACAGGCCTCGAGAGCTAATCATGGAGCCTCTTCCACTCAGTCAGTGTATCAAACTTATGCTCCGAGGGGTGAGCAGGTAAAGCAGAGACCCACTAGGCGTGTGTATGCTGTTACCATGCCAGATTTGTTGGCAAAACCTTCAGTAATGAGAGGTAACTTCTTGTTGTGTAATTTTATTACCAATGTGTTGATTGATATAGGTGCATTGCATTATTTCATTTCGTCTACATTCGCATCGGTATTTGGGTTAGAAGTAGCTTGGTTAGCATCTCCACTCAGGGTAGAGTCACCTGTTGGTGGTAAGGTTGTGTTGGATCAGGGATGTCGGGGTTGTGAGATAGAGATTGCTGGTCGGCGACTTCCTTTTGCTTTTGTGTTGATTGACATGTTGAGTTTTGATGTCATTTTGGGCATAGATTGGTTGTCTTCTTATTAGGCCATTATAGACTATTACCATAAGAGAGTTACGGTGTGCACCTTGAGTGGTGATTGTTTTTATTTCCTGGGGGATCGAGTTTATAGAGTTCTGTTGCTAGTGTATGATCCACGTGGTCAGGGTGAGCTTAGTCTCTTTCTTGTTACATTCTTGGGTGTTAAGAGTGATGTGGTCTGAGTTGAGTTGCAAAGGGTAGTTTGTAAATACCCGGACATCTTTCCTAAGGATCTCACTAGTTTGCTACCTCACAGTGAGATTGAGTTCTCTATTGATTTAGTGCTTGGCACGACACCAATTTCCATGGCACCATGTAGATTTGCACCCCCCGAGTTGAGTGAGTTAAATGAAGATTCAACTTTAAGAATTATTAGATAAGGGCTTTATCTGCCCTAGCACCTCGCCCTGGAGAGCACCGACTCTCTTTGCCAAGAAGAAGGATGGCCCATTGCTGCTTTGTATTAATTACCGGAAGCTGAATCGGGTAACTGTTAAGAACAAGTACCCATTGCCTCATAGAGTGTAACACCTTGCTAATACATAAAGGAACATACCAAGATAAATACCATAATGTATCCCAAAGGTCATCTTTCTCATTAAACTAGAATTTAAGAGATTACAGTTCGACATTTACATTCCCAAAGCACCTTGAGTTCGCTTTCCAGTTCAATAAATTAGATGGCCTTACAAAAATAATAAGCCTCAAGGGCGTACAAAATAACAATACAAATTCAAAAGTCTAGGTACAATGCTTTCTACATTAACAACAAAATATTCTTGAGCCAATCTTTCCCCAAATCGGACTATTGCTCGTTTTTCCCCAACTCATCAAGGATGTAGTGTATCATAAATTCTTGAAAAATAAAATAGGGTTGAGCTATACCCCCAGTAAGAACACATTTAACTAAGTATTTAATTATTCGAATAAGCTTGTGGCATCATTGAGACAAAACACAAGAAGAAGTTTATGTACACATGTAATTATTGTCAATCATGTAAACAACTTAACAATTGAATAATCACATTCACATCCCATATCATTCTTCATCACATCAAAAGAAAATAACCCATGAGTCCTATGTATGAGTCAAAGTCAAAACACAAGTTTCTTTTGTTTAAAAAAAAAAAACCTTTAATTAAAATACCATTCTCTACCCAAGTTTGAAACTACAATTTCATTACATTTGGGGCTTTCTCCACTTCTTCAATTATACGTGTTTCCATTACCATAATATGCAATATTGACCAAAAAGAGTTTGGGAAGTTTTAATTAAAAGCGAGAGAAAAGTCTACTTTGAGTAAATTAAGAGTTTATTTCACCCCAAACACCAATAGTTCATCTTAAGCCACAACAATACCTCAATCACTTCTTCAAAATAAAGAAATTCAATACGTTAAAGGTAACCCTACCTCGATAATCAAGCAAGATAGCAAAGCTTCTATGAGAATAGGAGAATCCTTCGCAATTCCAAAGTTCAATCGGTAGAAAAGTAATATCTTTAAGCCTTCTTCACTTTTTGATAAGTGATCTTAGCCAAATCTTAGCGAAATGGAAGGTATTTTAGAGTGAGAATATAGGGTTTTCGGATATGAAGTGAGAGAAGGGAAGATAGAAAAAAAAAAGATAAGGAAATGATCTAGAATGTCCTTTTTAAATTGCTGATATCGCACAGACTGCTCGAGTGCAACTATCTATGGTCGAGCATAAGATACAAACTCGGAAGGCTCGCTTGAGCGACAAATCCTTCGCTCGAGCGTAAAACGACAAGTCCCAGAAGTTTTTCAGAGCTACAGTGAAACAAATGGGAGCCAACATTCTCCGCTCGAGAGCAACTTCCTGCACTCGAGCGACCCGCCTGTAAACTCGCAAGATTTTGAGAGCTACAATTCTCTATTCGAGCGTAACTTCCTTCGCTCGAGCAGGCACTTGGAACAAAATGTCACAATCTCTTCCCCTTAGGGAATTTTGTCCCCTAAATAACATTCGCTCTCAATCCAATAACAAAGGATGGTAACAAAACATATTTATCAATCTTTAGCAACTCCCAATCAAACAATGTCAATTTAAAATAAAAAACAAGGACAAGAGAGACTTGGAAAAATAATAGTCCATTTTCAATTCACCATATACAAGGAAGAGTAAAGGAGCAATTACATCACAAATTTGAAAACAAGTCTGGATATTTCTCACAAACTTCAGCTTCACACTTTCATGTAGCTTCCTCTACACTGTGATGGTGCCATAACACTTTAACTAAGGAAATTGTTTTTACCCCTCAAAACTTGCTCTCTAGTATCTAAAATTTGGATTGGTCTTTGTTTATAAGACAAATCTTCATCTACCTCAATCTTTGTCCAATTTAACACATGAGAGGGATTAGGTTTGTATTTGCGAAGCATAGACACGTGAAACACATCATGGACCCCAAAGAGTTGTGGTGACAATGCAAGGCAATATGCAACTTCTCTAATCCGTTCAATGATATCAAAGGGACCGATGAATCTAAGTGACAACTTTCTACTCTAGCCAAACCTCATCAACCCTTTTCCAGGAGATATCTTCAAAAAGACATGGTCACCTACTTCAAAGGATAAGGGTTGTTTTTGTTTATCTGCATAACTCTTCTGCCGACTTTGAGCTGTGACTAACTGTGGGCTCGCCTTTTTCCACGCCCCGCCTTTCGGAAAGGGTTTGAAAAGAAGGCCTCACAGTTCGGACTTTACCTGTGGTTCTGAATCTAGTCTCACAAGTGCAATGTGAAACTGATAAACACCAAAGAGTCTAATCCGGCAAATCATTTTGGAAAATCGATTTTAAATCAAATAATGCCAAAACTAGACTACTTTGCCAGATTACAGAGTCGCCACCTAAATATTTTGTTTTTGGAAAATTTAGGAAACCCTTAATTATGCCAAAGGCCACGTGTCTGTCATCACCAAAGTTGCCTCGGCTCGGGAACTTGGGTACGAGGGGGGAAGCTCATGAATTGAGCATCTCCACTCGCCTGATCAAAAGATCGGCCTCTACTAATCATGAGAAGATCTTTTATAAACCTCATGTGTTCTTGTTCCGGTTATTAGCTAACTTTACTATGTGACGCACACAAGCAAGTATAGACTAAGTCGCAAGAATTGGAACAACTCAACTCATGTTTGTTTGTGAAAATGGTTTGAATTTGCCACCTTCAAGTGGGCTTAAAACATGATTTGCCACTTCGCAAAGTGGGCTTAAAACATACATTTGTTGAATTGTCCAATTCAAGTAACAAAGCCTCCATCCACAGGCATTCATGCAGTTTATCATATAAGCACATAGCCTCATGGCGAGCATGCGAAACATGGCATTATGGCAATCACACTCATGCAAGTATGCTAAAGCATAAAACTCATTGAGTACTCCAAACCAAAACAAAAACTAGTTAGAAAAATGCATGATCCTAACTATACAAGATGCCTAATGCAACACATGCAATAATGCAATTAATAGGCTCGGCTACTAAACATGGCATATGATTCAATTTGATAACATGCTTGTTAAATACATATTCAAATAAAATGTTGAAATTGCGATGCAGTTTGAATGATGCGCCGAGCTTTGGTGCATGCAAGACAAATGAATGGATGCAAACATGCGAGCATAAGGTATGCTAATTGAATATGTCCCTAATCTAACCATCGAAAGCGGAAAATAAAAAGGAGAAAGACGTGGGGTTGGAAGACATGCACACACACACGCACACTTATTACAGCATTGCGCCCTCGCGAAGGAGGGTCCGAATGAATAAGAGCTAAGTTAATCTAAGCTAAGCTAATTAAACTAATCTAATTAGACTAATTAGACTAATTATTATAATACTTAACTAATTAGCAACTAATTAATTAAATTTCAACACAAATGTACAGAAACTAATCATGCGAAATATCTAAAATACACTGCCATAGCTCTGCTTTGGGAAGTGGAGGATGCATGCACTCGGTTCTCGCCCCGAAAAGCCTCCGTTTTGCTCTTGAGAGGCTCTGTTTGCAGGGTTGAACACACTTCAAAAATTTTCTGCTCCAACTTACCAAATCAATGCTGAGGATTACACCAGTGGCCTGCCGGCCATGGGTGGTTGCTGCCGCCCTCTGCCGCCAAAAATGTGCCTTGCCGGCCAAGAGTGAGACACTGCTAGCCATCAGTGAGCCACTGTCGGCCACTGGTGCTCTGAGCTACCACACTGCAACAGAGCACAAATAGAGCAAAAGAAAGGTTTTTCCAAGGGTATGTTTGTACTGTACCCCTCCTTATCATCTCAAAACCTCAAAGGAGTGGCACTCTTGGATCCAAAACCACCAACCAAGCATCTTCGATGCATGATGGTCAAAGAACCAAGGAATACAATTTCATTGTATGCAAAAACAAGACTCAAGACCATCACCTTATCATGTGTGATCAAAGGCAATGGAGACCAAGGAGATTGGCTTATTTCATCACTTTGAGTATGAAATGCTCCAATCTTCCTTGTGTTCAATATAACGTCCGATTGAACACATGCAATGCAACACAACATGCTTATCTTGCTCAAGTTTTACTTGTCACTTTTGTTTACTCATTTTAAGTTACTAACTCATTCTTTAATTGATTTAGTCCATTGGTGAGAGTCCTCTAAAGAGAAAGAAGCGTCAACCAAAGGATGATGTAAGGCAAGAGAGAGTTCATGCCGTTGGTTAGTAGAAACCCTCAAAAGAGGATTAAAACCATTAAGCACAAACTCTATCTCAAGTTTAAAAGATCCCAAGCTTAAAACAACTCTTAAAAGCAATTGAAAGAGTGAAACAAATGAGAATGTGACAGAGCCATATATGTTGAAATTACATGCAAAATGACACTACAACATGCAACCAGCTCAAGCAACTCATGTTTAAAGGCCTAAAACAATGAGCTAGTGAAGGAAATTACATTACAACCATACAATACAAGCCTCAACTGAATTAACCAGCCCAAAACAGAGCCAAAACAGGTCAAAACAGAGGCAAAAACATGCTGAGATTAAGCTACAAAATGCTAGAAAAATAAGCTAACACATAGAGCTACCTAGGCATGCAAGCAAGACACAAGGAGGGGAGGCTAACCCCTCCTATTTTGGACTTCGAAACATGGTTTTTGCCACTGAAAATCCTCTGAAATTCAGTAGTTAAAAGGGCCAAAAAAGTTGATTTGAAAGTGTTGGAAGATAGCACAAAAGCTTTAACAAACCAATAAACAAAAGGGTGAACCACCCCTAACTCGAAAGGAACCTCAAACCACCATTTTTAAGCCTAAAAAATAGAGGTTTTTGTAGTTGAAAATCAGGCCAAAAACAGTACAAAAAGATGGCAAGACAAGTATTTAAATAAAGCTCAAAATACAAGTGTTCTACCTCTTGGAGACAAGATACAATTTAGACACCAAAACCAAGCTAAACCAAGCTAAAATCCTCTTCTAAAGCTCAAAGAGGGCCTCAAGTAACCTCAACTCAATGGTGATGGTGATCAAGTTTGATCAAGGGTTCATATGCAAGAGTGGAGATTTTAGGCTATAAGGCACAAAATATCAAGAGAGAGGGAATTCTAGAGAGAGAGAGAGAGAAATTTTTTGTCTTCAAAATTTCTAACCCCTCCACATGCAAGAGAGGGCTTCTATATATAGAGAAGGCAAAATCCCCTCATAAAGATCCAGCCACACACGTGTTGGAAGATGCTTCAATTTGTGCAAATAGCTGGCACAAAATATCAGAAAATATCTGCTGATACACTGGTGGCCGGCCGGCCATCAGTGATGGCCGGCAGGGCACATCAATGGCCGGTAGGACAAGAGCCATGGCCTGTAGGCCATCCACAACAACATGCTGAAAGGACCTAAACATGGTCTAAAGTTGAGACAGAATGGATGCAGGGTTTGGAAAACTCAAACCTGTGGCGTTCCGCCGCGGACTTCGAGCGCTCGACAAGCAATCAAACTCATCTCGGATGTACCTGCAAGAACATCCAAGTCTTGAGGACTGTCAAAAATAGGGTGTCTACACTAATCTTTTTCGAATGAGGGCTATTTTCTCCGTAGTCTCACGAACTAAATCTGGGCCTAGCAATGGTGAGTCTCCTACTTCGGTCCAGCACATTGGTGATCTACATGGACGCCTATATACTCGAAAGGTGCCATCTCAATACTAGCTTGATAGTTATTGTTATAAGCAAATTCAACTAAGGGTAGGTGCTTCTCCCAAGACGCCTTTAAAATCTAGTGCACATGCCCTCAACATGTCTTCCAGAATTTGAATAGTACATTCAGATTGCCCGTCGGTTTGTGGGTGGTAAGCAATATTGAAATTCAACTGAGTACCCAAGGCACTCTGAAAACTCTATAGCCTGGCTGTAAAGCGAGGGTCTCTATCAGACATTATACTCATTAGAACCCCATGGAGATAGATAATCTCCCAAAATATAAAGTTCAGCTAGAAACTCTATAAAATCCCCCATACTCATGGCGAGGAAGTGGGCTGATTTGGTGAGCCTGTCGATGATTACCCATATGGCATCATTGTTTCTTTGTGTTCTAGAAAGGCCTATAACAAAATCCATGTTAACATGCTCTTTTTTTCATTTAGGAACTGGAAAAGGTTAGAGCAGTCCTACAGGTCTTTGGTGCTTGGCTTTGACTTGTTGATAAGTTAGACATTTAGACATGAATAAAGCTACGTCCTTTTTCATACCTCTCCATCAAAATTGTCGACTGAGGTCATGATACATTTTGGTGCCTCTTAGATGCACGGCAAGGCGTGAGTGATGGAAATCCCGCAAAACTTCATTCCTCAAGAATGTGGGCACAAACAACCGGTCATGTTAACGGATTCTAGAGTCCGTATAAATATTCAGACCCCTCTCCTCTTTCCTTTGGGAGATTCTTTCTCTAATCACGTCCACTTCCGGATCACCCAACTGTGCTTCTAATACTTACGCAACAAGGGTGGGTTGTACAATGGTGGTGAACAGGGTAGCTTGTCCCGAGGATTCACGAAGCTACAAGTCAAATTCATTAGCATCTCTTATCATCTTCCATTCCCTCATTGCTAAACTAGCCATAGTACTTACGGATTTCCTACTTAGAGCATTCGTTACAACATTAGCCTTACCGAGGTAGTAGTGTATTTCAAAGTCGTAATCTTCCAAAAACTCCACCCATCTCCATTGACGTAGATTCAAATCTTTCTAGGAGAATAGATACTTAAGGCTCTTATGATCGGAGAAGACTTCGAATTTTTCACCATACAAATAATGTCTCCACAGTTTCAAAGCAAAAACGATGATAGCAAGTTCTAAATCGTGCGTTGGGTAGTTCTTCTCATGAGTTTTCAATTGGCATGAACCGTAAGCCACCACCTTACCCTCTTGCATCAAAACACATCCTAACCCCTCTCTAGAGGCATTACAATAGACGGTATATCCCAAGCCACGTTCTGGAATGATAAGAATATGAGCGGTGGTCAATCTAAGCTTTAGTTCTCAGAAATAATTCTCGCAAGCTTTACTCCAAACGAATTTCATTCCCTTGCGAGTCAATCTACTCAATGGTGATGCTATGGAAGAGAAGTTCGTTATGAACCAGCGATAGTAATCGGCTAAGCCCAGAAAACTACGAATTTTTGAAGCATTTGTAGGTTGTTCCCAATTCTGTATGGCTTTTATCTTTGAAGAATCCACCATAACTCCATCTCCGGAGACGACATGGCCTAAAAACTTCACTTCTGAAATCCAAAACTCGCACTTCTCATATTTTGCATACAGACGATGTTTTCTAAGAAGTTGTAATATAGTGTGAAGATGCCTTCATGCTCCTCCTCTGAATGTGAATAAATAAGAATATCGTCTACAAAGACGACTACAAATTTGTCAAGAAACTCTCGAAAGATTCTATTCATTAGGTCTATGAATATGGCTGGAGCGTTAGTCAAACTAAACGGCATAACCAAGAACTCATAGTGACCATACCGAGTGCGAAAAACGGTCTTTGGAATATCTTCCTTTTTAACTCGGATTTGGTGATAGCCTGATCGTAGATCTATCTTGGAGAAACAACGAGAGCCTTTAAGTTGGTCAAAAAGATCATCTATTTTGGGCAAGGGATACTTATTCTTAACCGTGACTTGATTCAACTTGCAATAATCTATGCACAACCTTAATGAACCATCATTCTTTTTCGCAAACAAGCCGAGGCTTCCCAAGGTGAGGCACTAGGGCATATAAAGCCCTTACTTTACAGTTTCTGTAATTGTTCCTTCAAAACAACCAGTTCAGCTAGGGCGAATCTATATGGTGATAGGGAGATAGGTGCTGTATTCGGAATTAGATCTATTGTGAACTCAATGTCCCGGTAGGGAGGTAACTCAGTGAGATCCTTAGGAAAAACGTCAAGATACTCACATACTACTTTTGGAAACTCATGCTGGACTATGCTACTCCCATCGTCTAAGAAGGTTGCTATGAGAGAAGTAAATTCACCTCGACCACGTGGATAGTATGAGGAGGGTAATGATCTATCATGTCTATCCCCCAAAAATGTAAAACAATCGCCGTCCGAAATACATACAGTAGCTCTCTCCCGATAGCAATCGATAATTGCCCGGTAAGTGGTCAACCAGTCCATACCTAGGATCACATCAAAACCAGACATTTCCAACAGAACAAAATTGAACAGAAGTTGTTGACCCCCAACCTCAATCACGCATCCTTGACACCCACAGGTCAGAACGACCTTACTCTTAACTGGTGACTCTACTGTGAGTGAAGATTTTAGTTGTTTATCTTCTAAACCCAATAATGATGCAAATGAAATAGCTATAAATGAATGAGATGCCCCAGTGTCAATCAATATGCTAGCCTAGGTATTGAAGATACAAAATGTATCTCTCATAACTGAAGGCCCCGAAGTTTGCTCAGAAGTGGTGACAGCATGCACCCTTTCCTGTGATCTCTGCTCCTCTACATCACTTCTCTGAGCATAAGGTTGTTGTGCAGATTGTGCAGATGTAGCTCCCTGAACTGTTGGGGATGTCTGACTTGATAGAACTGGGTAGTAAGACTGTCTTTGTCCCTGGCCCATCTGAAGACCTCTAGACTGCCGAGACCCTGCCACACTAGTAGTCCCTACTTTTTGCGAGTAGAC
The DNA here is from genome assembly GCA_030407325.1 of Camellia japonica. NCBI lineage: Eukaryota > Viridiplantae > Streptophyta > Magnoliopsida > Ericales > Theaceae > Camellia > Camellia japonica. Next base: position 133,437,406 of record JAPPVO010000031.1, read on the forward strand.
CTTCTTCAAATGCCCCGGCTGACCACACTGGTAACAAGACTATGCTTGGCCCCTATTCTGAGATTGGCTCTATGGACGCATAGATTGGGACTGTGCTCCACTTTTCTGCTCATACTCGACAACTTTCTGACCCATCTGGCCACATCTATGACAAGCACAATGGACTCAGGTCACACTCCCTGAACTTCCACCCATCACAAAATCAGATGATTTGGCTTGTTGTGGAGGCGATTGAAAAGACGATGATGAACACCTAGACCTTTTTGAAGAACCCGCATCACCCCGGGATTCTGAGTGCCCTGACCTTTTCAACCTCTGTCTTGCCTCTTTTGCCTCCATCGTGATCTCTACATGGGCTGCCGTTTACCAAGTAGTCATAATCTCGAATCATGTTACCCACTACCTTCATTAGGATCTTCGTCCTCAACCTCTTTTCGAATTCTAGACATCGATGCTTCTCAATTGCTACTAACTCAAGTGCAAAGCCTGATAAACTAGTGAATGTGGCTTCAAACTTCGCCACTGGTGTGTTGAGCTGGAGTATCTCCTCAAACTGTTTCCTCAATTGCTCCCTAGCTATGGGAGGGATGGACTTTTGTTGGAAGACGTGTACAAATGCCTCCCATGTGTGTTTGACTCAGTTCTTAATGTACTTCCACCATTGCCTGGCCTCTCCCTTTAACAGATAGGTCGCTAATGCCACTCATAACTCATCCTCCCGAATGTCCAAAATCTCAAAGGACTTGACAATTTGTTCTAACCATTCATCTGCCTTTATTGGGTTAGGTCCACCGCTGAACTCGGTAGGGTTTGAGCGAAAGAACTCCTTTTTTTTTAAAAAAAGCTTTAGTTTCTCCTTCCATCGTCCTAGTTGCTTGCTCGGCTCTAAGCATTTCCATGGACTCCCGAAGAGCCCCTCCATCTCCCTGGCTAAGGCCTACATAGTTTCTTGGGCCGGTGGAACATGTATAGTGTTTTGACCCACTCCATCTTCTTGCGGAGGGATCTCAGGTTGGGTTAGAATGTTCTGGCCTCCTTGATGAGGTGTACCACGAACTCTAGCATGTCCAAACATCTATAAGAAATAGAGACAATATTAAATTCAAGACCAACTTTTTGCACCTAAGTGCTCTATTCCAGATCCTCGTATTAATACATCATCCAAATACACAAATTTCAACATAATCACACACAATTACATAAAGCACACATGAGTTGTCCTCCTAAGATATTGGCTAATTCCATGGCAATCAAGGACCTCAAAGTGGAAAGAGCAATGATCAGATGATTTTCCAAAAGGATCTCGATGAATGCAACGGACAAAAGCCACATCATAGAAGTTTAACTCCACACCCAATACAATCACATAGATGCACAAAACACACAAGACACTCCAAGCATTCCATTCTAGTCTAGGAACCCTATCGTGACACACGTCACTTCCCACGAGCCCAAGGTATTCCAACCCATTGCTCTGATACCAATTTGTAATGCCTTGCTAATACATATAGGACGATACCAAGACAAATACCATACGTATCCTAAAGGTCATCTCTCTCATTGAACTAAAATTTAAGAGATTACAGTTCGACATTTACATTCCCAAAGCACCTGAGTTTGCTTTCTAGTTTAATAAACTAGATGGCCTTAAAAAAAAAAAAAGCCTCAAGGGAATACAAAATAACAATACAAATTCAAAAGTCTAGGTACAATGCTTTCTACATTAACAACAAAATATTCTCGAGCCAATCTTTTCCCAAATCGGACTACTGCTCGTTTTCCCCCAACTCATCAAGGATGTGGTGTATCATCAATTCTTGAAAAATAAAATAGGGTTGAGCTATATGCCCAGTAAGAATACATTTAGCCAAGTATTTAATTATTCGAATAAGCTTGTGGCATCATTAAGACAAAACACAATAAGAAGTTTATGTACACATGTAATTATTGTCAATCATATAAACAACTTGACAATTGAATGATCACATTTACATCCTATATCATTCATCATCACATCAAAAGAAAATAACCCATGAGTTCCATGTAAGAGTCCAAGTCAAAACACAAGTTTCTTTGTTTAAAAAAAAGCCTTCAATTAAAATACCATTCTCTACCCAAGTTTGAAACTAGGGTTTCATTACATTTGGGGCTTTCTCCATACATGTTTCCATTACCATAATATGCATATTTGACCAAAAAGAGTTTGGAAAGTTTTAATTAAAAGTGAGGGAAAAATCTACTTTGAGTAAATTAAGAGTTTATTTCACCCCAAACACCAATAGTTCATCTTAAGCCACAACAATACCTCAATCATTTTTTCTAAACAAAGAAATACAACGTGAAAGGTAACCCTACCTCGATGATCAAGCAAGATAGCAAAGCTTCTAGGAGAATCCTTCACGATTCCAAATTTCAATCGGTAGAAAAGTAATATCTTCAAGTCTTCTACACTTTTTGATAAGCGATCTTGGCCAAATCTTAGCGAAATGGAAGGTATTTTAGAGTGAGAATATTGGGTTTTCAGAAATGAGGAGAGAGAAGGGAAGATAGAACTGAAAAAGGTAAGAAATGATCTAGAATGTCCTTTTTAAATTGCTGATATCGCACAAACTGCTCAAGCGCAACTATCTATGGTCGAGCGTAAGACACAAACTTAGAAGGCTCGCATGAGTCACACATCCTTTGCTTGAGCGTAAAATGACAAGTCGTAGAAGTTTGTTAGAGCTATAGTGAAACAACTAGGAGCCAACATTCTCTGCTCGAGCGCAACTTCCTGCGCTCGAGCGACCCGCTTGTTAACTCGCGAGATTTTAACAGCTACAATTCTCTGCTCGAGCTTAACTTCCTTCGCTTGAGCGGGCACCTGGAACAAAATGTCACATATAGATGATTTGTTTGACCAGTTGTAGGGGTCTTGTTGCTTTTCTAAGACAGACTTGAGATCGGGTTATCACCAATTGAGAGTGAAGGAGGAGGATATCTAGAAAATGGCATTCCGTATGTGGTATGGCCATTATGGGTTCTTAGTAGTTCCTTTTGGGTTAACCAACGCACCAACTTTGATTATGGATTTGATAAATTAAATCTTTCACAAGTTCTTAGATCGTTTTGTGGTTGTCTTTGTTGACGACATTTTGATTTACTCACCTTCTGAGGACGAACATGAGGAACACTTATGGGTTGTACTTGAGTTGCTGAGAGCCTACAAATTGTATGCTAAGTTCGGGACGTGTGAGTTCTGGTTGAAGGAAGTGAAGTTCTTAGGCCATGTCGTATCCGGGGAAGGGATGACTGTAGATTCTTCTAAGATACAGATGGTACGAGATTTGGAACAACCTAAATGCCTTTGAGATCTAGAGTTTCTTGGGGTTAGCCGGATATTACCATCATTTTGTGAAAGATTTCTCTAGATTAGCCTCACCGTTGACTAGACTGATGAGGAAGGGAATTAAATTTGTGTGGAGTGAGACTTGCGAGAAATCATTTCAAGAGCTTAAGGTTAGACTTACCACTGCTCTAGTGTTGATTATTCTGGAGAGAGATTTGGGCTATTCAGTGTATTGTGACTCGTCTTAGGAAGGTATGGGTTGTGTCTTGATGCGAGAGGGGAAGGTAGTGGCTTATGGCTCATGTCAGTTGAAAACACACGAGAGAAACTATCTTACTCATGACCTAGAGCTTGTAGCAATGATCTTTGCCTTGAAGATTTGGAGACATTATCTTTATGGTGAGAGATTTGAGGTATTTTCCGATCACAAGATTCTGAAGTATCTATTTTCACATAATGATTTGAATTTGAGATAGAGGAGGTGGATGGAGTTTATGTAGGATTACGACTTTGAGTTGTATTATCATTTGGGAAAGACCAATGTAGTGGCCGATGCCTTGAGTAGGAAATCCATTAGCAGTGTAGCTAGTATTGTTATCTGGGAATGGGAGATATTGGGTGCTATTAGCGAGTTTGACTTGCATTTTGGCGAGTCTGTTGAGTCGGCAACTTTGTTTACCATAGCTGCTCAACCTACACTTGTGAGCTGAGTTATAGAAGCACATCGGGGTGATCACGAGGTAGAGACCATCTGGGAGAAGATATCTAGTGGAAAGGTAGAGAAGGGCTTGAATGTGTATTCTGGCTCGAGTGTTAGATATCTTGATCGTCTTTTCGTGCCAGAGTCATGTAGGGAGGAGGTATTCCAAGAGTTCCACCATTCACGCCTTGCGGTACACCTTGGAGGCACAAAGATATACCACGACCTTAGCAGCCAATTTTGGTGGAGGGGGATGAAGAGAAATGTAGCCTTGTTTGTTTCGAGGTGGCTTACTTGTCAACAAATGAAGGCCAAGCATCAGAGGCTAGCGAGTTTGTTGCAACCCTTGCTTGTAGTCAAGTGGAATTGGGAGCATATCACAATGGATTTTGTTGTGGGTCTTCCAAGGACTCAACGGGAAATGATGTCGTGTGGATGATAGTCGACCGGTTAACTAAGTCAGTACACTTTGTACCTATGTGCACAAGTGACTTAATAGATTATCTTACCGACCTTTATGATAGGGACATAGTTCGACTTCATAGAGTCCCTGTGACTATTGTTTTGGATAGAGATTTGCGTTTCACGGCTCAGTTTTGGCAGAGCCTACAGAATGCCTTGGGCACTAGATTGGCATTTAGCACCCTTTATCATCCTCAGACTGACGGGCAGTCAGAACGTACCATTCAAATCCTAGAGGATATGCTTCGAGGTTTTGTTCTCAACTTTAAGGGTCGTAGGAGAGCCATTTACCTTTAGTGGTGTTTGCTTACGAAAATAGCTTTCAGGCGAGTATTGGCATGGCACCGTTGGAGGCCTTGTATGATCGACTATGTAGATCTCCAATGTGTTGGGCCGAAGTGGGTGACGCACCTATGTTAGGTCCTGAGTTAGTTCGAGAAACGATGTAGAATGTTGCACTTATCGGTAAGAAGTTGGTTTCGGCTCAGAGTTGTCAGAAGAGTTATGTCAACTGTAGGAGGAGACCATTAAGGTAGGGGATCACATCTTCTTGAAAATATCACCTAGACGGGGTTTGACGAGATTTGGGAATAGTGGTAAGTTGTCTCTTAGATTTATTGGGCCTTTTGAGATTCTAGAGCGCATTGGGAAGGTAGCTTATCGTTTGGCCTTGCGGCCACAGCTTTCTAGGGTTCATGATGTGTTTCATATCTGTATGCTCCGAAAGTATGAGCTGAATCTGTCACATGTGTTGGATTGGACCGAGTTAGAGGTAGATGAGGATACCTCGTATGAGGAGAGACTGGTTAGAGTCTTAGATACATGCGATCAAGTCTTGCGAGGCAAGACAATTCCATTGGTAAGGTGTTGTGGAGACACCATGGTGTTGAGGGAGGCTACTTGGGAATGTAGGGCGGAAGTCTGTGAGAAGCATTCAGACCTTTTTGTTAATGTTTGAAAACTTGTATTGAAATTCTTGTTATGTTGATTAAATGTAAACATTGTATATGTTTTGGAAAAGTGAATTGTATATTTAGTATTGAAAACTTGTTTATCATGGTTACGAGAATAGGTGGATCATTGTTGTGGTTGATTTAAATACAATGGTTATTGTGTTGATTTTAAAATTTAGGGGATGAAATTCTTTAAAGGGGGAGAGGTTATAGCGATTCTAGTTTAGACCCGACCTGTTTACTGTTTTGAATCCGGGATTCCTAATCTTAAATGGTTGTTCATACCCTTATACATCCTATTCTTGGTTGAGTTTGGTTATTTGGATGTTGTTGTTGCGTTTGAAATAGGTTGGGTGTTCGTTTTTCAAAGGAGTTATTGCCTAGTATTTTGCTCGTTCGCTTGAGCAAACCTTCTTGTGCTTGAGCCGTCTTTGAGAACTCTCAACACTTTTGTAGGCCTGCAAAACTACTAGGAGGGTGGTGTTTTTTGCTCGAGCGGTTAGTCCCTGTCTACAAAACTTCTAGGAGGGTGTCATTGTGCGCTCAAGTTGTAACTTTGTTCGCTCGAGCGATCTCACTTTTTGTGTCTAGTCGCTCGAGCGGTTTGCGTGTCTATCAGTTCATAAAAGTCACTTTTTGGATCACTTTTTCATCTCTCTGTCTCTCTAAACATTTCAAAACCCCAGATTTTCTTTCTCTCTCTCTAGAACTCATTTTCTACCTTCAAATACACTATCATCCATTGATCTCTACATCCTAGTCCCTTTGATAAAAAGGTAGAGCTCATCTAGAGCTTCATTCTAATCGAAGCAAAGTTGATTTTCAACTTCGTCAAGGTTTCTTCTTTCTCTCCCTTGTCCTCTAGCTTCAAGGTAGGGATTTATCCACACTTTTGGATGGTTTTTGACTTGGTTATTTGTTTTTCTAAACAATATTGTGGAAAGGGGATTTTTGAACAAAATCTAGGGTTTTGGTTTAAAAATCAAAAGAGTGGTTTTCAAATGGGTTCTCAAATATGATTGTGGGTTTGTAAATGTGGTTGAGTTATGATAAAATGGTGGATTTTTAACCTTGGAATTGATTTATAAGGAAAAAGGAGATTTTGCCCTAAAATGTGAATATTTGATTTTGTAAAGAGAAAATGGAAATAATGTTAGGTTTTGGTGAAATCGAAATGATGATAATGATGGTGGAGTTGGATATGCATTATCACTCCCATCTTGAAATTTTGGAAAGTAATCTTTATTGGAAATTATCTATCTATTTAGAGATATTTGTTTAGGGTTATCAGTGGAGGATAACTATGATTGTTGTAGAAATTGCATGAGAATTAGGAGAATTGAAACTAATTTCTCATCCATTTACATTGAGCATTGTTGCATACTTAACACAATGAAAATGTATATTGTTTCGAGAAAAAGGGTGAATACCTTGGTGAATCTGGGTAAGGGTGTGGTTGTGGTATTATTGTTGGCCTGTGTGTCCTTGGTGAAAGTCCAAAAACCTGCGCAGTTAGGTGCCAAGCCTTCTGGTTAATACCAGTAAAAATGGCATTGGTAGTGCTTGTATAGCCTACTAGCAAACACGTATCTAGAGATTCCTAGTGCTTGTATCCACTGTTGTGTTTTCTATTGCAAAAGAAATGTTTTCATGAATTTTGATATAAACCTGGCATTGCATGTTTTTTTAAAAGAGATAAAAATGTTTTGGCATGAGCATTGCATATGTATTCACCTTATAGCTTTGTTAAGATTAATACACTGTGTTAGAGTATCTCTACTGGGCTTTGGCTCACCCTATGTGGAAAACCGTTTTTAGGTGCTAATGATATGCCTCCGCCAAGGCCATAGCTTGGGAGGACTTGGAGCCATGAGCTTCTTGTTTTGTTATTGTTATATTTATTTTTATACAAGCCTAGAGCTTTAATTGTATTGAGTTTAAACTCACTTTTAATGTAACCAAGCATTGTCTTGGAAAGTTGTAGCCACTAGGGCACTTACATATATCTATTTAACTTTTATTTCATATCATTAACTTGTGGTACAAGCTATAGATTTAGGGTTAGGACTTATAAATGTATAATTGAATGTGTAACTTTTGTACAATGGGATCATATGAATGGAAGACTATTATTTTGGCACATGTTGTTATTTAATTAATATCGTGGGATGAATTATGGTTATTATTTTTGGGGCGTTAGACCTTAATTAGGCTCAATCCAACTAATCAAAGCATGATATTTTATTGACAAACTCTAATTTCCATCCTAATTTACTTCATTTCATCAATAGGGTCAATTTCAAACTCATTCGCACATTGCCCTTCGGATAGCTTGAATTTTCTACTTTACTGGTAACTATCCGGTCGGACCAGTAATCCCACATGGACAAGTTTTCGATCTTTCCACATTACATTCCGCACATCCCATATGGACCAACACAATAATTGCTCCTTGAAGGAGTGCCAAAATTTCACAATTAATTGCTCCTCAAATGAGTGCCAAAAATAGCAGAACAATGTTTTCCAAATGTGCTCACATGCTTAAAAAACAGTTGAACATGAACGAAGGAATTATTATTTTTTTTTTTTTTCTTGGGCACGAAAACAAATTGAGTGGAAAAAACGTTTAAAATTGGGGGAAATTTTTGGATAAAGAGAGGAAATGAAAGTGATGTTCAGTAGTGACTTTAGGCTTGTTTCTTGATGATTAATGATGGGCTTCTTGTGATCTTTTTTGGGTCACTGTGGTAATGATGGTGTGCTCGTAGTTGGAGGTGCTTGTTTCTGAGCCTTCTTTTTGGCGATAAGGAAGAAATGGGATTTTGGGAATCATGGATATTACGTCAAATCATTAGAATTTATTTTGTGTCAATTGTAATTGGGAGTCTTCCCTTTTTGGTGGTTGTTTCTCCTATTTATTTGAAGGTCTTATTCATGAGTCCCCAAGAGTGAATTTCTTTCTTTCTCCCATGGATGTAGGCATTGCTGAACCACGTTAATTCCTTCTTTAGTGATTGTGTGAGTTTCTTCATGGTATCACAGTAGGTTTTGCAATCTGTGTCTTTGATCTTAATGCTGTGTTTGGTTGGAGGATTTGGGGAGGGATTTGGAAAGGTAGGTGAGTTTCTTCATGGTATCACAGTAGGTTTTGCAATCTGTGTCTTTGATCTTAATGCTGTGTTTGGTTGGAGGATTTGGGGAAATGGAAAAGGTTGGTGAAATGTGAATAAAACATGCCTATATTTCACCTAGTTTCACACACCTTTTCCCTTTCCCTTTCCAAATCCCTTTCCAAATTCCCCAACCAAACACAGCATAAATGTTTTTTTTGTCCGACTTCACGGAAAGCATCATAACTTTTTAATCATAACTTGGAATCGATCACCGTATGTGCCACTGGACTCGTACTGTATGTATCCAACTAATGTTTGAAGTAGATGGTCCAAGAGTTGACACGGTTAACGTACAAACGCAAAAATATGACTCCACGATAGGAAAGTACAGGAGTGATGTAAAAAATCGTCATCAAAATTAATTTCAAATTCTAGGAATTTGTAGAAAAATAGTGTAACTGAGAGAGAAATATGTTTAGCTATTAACCATATGTTGCTTTACAAATGATGGGTACCTTTTTATAGGCAAAGTCACAATGTGAACACATATGAAAAATGGGGTTGACGACTATATGACTTTAATGCATGTCGTGGAAAGTCTTTACTTCCTCATACTTTTACTACTATTGTTGCCAACTACACTTGCACACTTGAACACGACAAAGCCGACATTGATCTACAACAAAATATTCTAATATTAAAAACTAAATTTTAACATAGATTTTATTACTTCTTATTTCTTTAAAAATGCACTGTTTGCCAAAGTCCTTTTTTTTTTTTTTGTTGAAAAATTCCCTTAATATAATGCATCGTTATAAAATCTATATGTAAGGTCCACAATTATTGCCATTGGCCATGGTGACTTAAGGTTACTACCAATATGCAATATTATTTCTCTTTCGGTATTTTTCTATTTTCCCAATGCAAGTGTAGACAAATAAGAATTATTAACCAGGAGTCTCACTTGATCGCCTCTTGAGAAACACCATACTATTGCTTTCACCATGTAGACTTGACTTGTACAACACGCACCGCTTGTATATGATGCACGGCGTTCATACATCGCACTTTCAACAACAACTATGTAAGAAATCAATAGATCCACTTTTTTTTTTCATTGAAGGTCTGTAATCCTTGTGCTAGACAACTTTGGAAATTTGTTAAAAACATAGAGCTAGTCAGTAGTGCTAAGGCTTGTTGCTATCTTTAGTCAAGCCAACTAAGATATTAGAAGAAATCCTTAATTAGTTCTTTTCATCGGGTCAAGGTTGGCAACTAGAGACAACCTTCTAAAAATAGACATTTTCTTGCCTCTATAATTTGTGAAAAAATCACCCACTAAACACAAGCAAAGGCCAATCAATCACATCGCAATAGATTCAATGAGTCACACAACCATATTTGTAACCATTGTTTTATCTGTCTTCTTTCACATCCCAACTCCAACAAAGTCCACTCGGATGCCTTTGAATTCTACTTCCTACAAACTAGTCAACGAATTTTGCAACTAGACTAAAACAAAACATTCTACTTCGAAACTTTCAAAATAGATCCTCGAACTGCGTTAGCCCTAGATCAAGTAACACTTGTGAAAGTCACCATCGACATAGGAACAAACGACATACCAAAACTCAGGAATCACGTATCTCTTGTGCTTCCCAAGCATAGTACAAACCCCTCCCCCAGCAAAGCTAGCTCTTCAAAGTTGTGTATCTTCATTTGACGTGGCATCTGAATTTTTGAGAGGCACACTCAAATTTGTCTCCAGTCCACACGACGAAGATTCTTATGAGACCACAAGTGAAAACATTTTAAATACAGGCTATTCTGTAAAAAGTTGTCAACGCGGGTTGGATTATAAAGGGGTTCACGATCCATCAATTTCCCATGTAGTGACAGCTACATCACGTGTCATTGGATTTGCTTTCGGAATTACAAACAATGTCCCCACCCCCACCTATTAGTAATCGCTCAAAATTTATGTTATAAGGAACGAATTATTTGTTTATAGCTCAAGCCTAATACCATACCATGTACTTAATTTTTATTTTTATTTTTTTTCGTCATATATTTGGAATTGTCTAAGAAGAACAAAATAATTTTATCATGTCTTTGTTACTATGACGAAGGAATCAAGTTCTCAATTTGGGAGGGCTACAACCCATTGTAGCACGTTACCTTCAACTACATGTAGAATAAGCGATGCATTTTGAGAAAACTACAAAGTGTTCTTTTGTTCAATCTCTACTTTATTAATGTAGATCATACACGATATTATGTTAACTAGTCTCTTTTGTTCAGAAAAAATACTAACGGAAACCTTTGTTGCAATTTTACATACTCCGAACATTTAAATTTTCAAGAGGTCGCTCGATTGAGTGATTACCAATAGTTTCGACTAGGTCATAGTTTGTTCCGTTAAACTAACAATTGATTTTAATTGCACTTTCGTTTCTTATTCATTCACCTTTGATCCTTTCACGTACTTTCTTTGATGACGGATATTATTGGCTCAAGTTATAGTAGCCATTTAATTCAAATTGTTTTCATTTCTTGCAATACAATCCATCTATTCAACATGAAACAATAAACTGTGAGTAAAAATAATCTCACACTTTGGTTCGGTTTTAAGATGATAATTAGGCGCAATCCAATTAATCAAAGCATGATATTTTATTGACAAACTCTAATTTCCATCCTTATTCCCTTCATTTCATCACTAGGGTCAATTGCAAACTTATTCGCACCTTGCCCTTGGGGTAGCTTGAATTCACTGTTTTACTGGTAACTATCCGGTCGGAGTAGTTATCCCACGTGGCCAAGTTTTTTATCTTTCCACATTACATTCCGCATGTTGCACACGGAGCAACACATTAATTGCTCCTCGAAAGAGTGGCAAAATTTAGAACAATTATCTTCGAATGCCTTCAGATGCTTAAATATGAATGAAAAAAAATTGTTTTCAGTTTTTTTCTTTTTTTTGGTGGTACCAGAACATATTGAGTAAAAAAAGGCATTTAAAATTGAGGGAAATTTTTGGACAAAGAGAGGAAATGAAAGGGATGTTCAACAGTGACATTATGCTTGTCTCTCGATGATTGACGATTGGCTTCTTATGATCTTTTGTAGGTCACTGTGGTAATGATGGTGTGGCCGTAGTTGGAGTTGCTTGTTTCTGATCCTTCTTTTTGGCGAGAAGGAAGAAATGGGATTGTGAGAATCATGGATATTACATCACATCATTGGAATTTATTTTGTGTTGATTGCAATTGAGAGTCTTCCCTTTTTGGTGGTTGTATCTCCTATTTATTTGAAGGTCTCATTCATAAGTGCCCAAGAGTGAATTTCTTTCTTTCTCCCATGGATGTAGGCATTGCCGAACCACGTTAATTCTTTGTTTAGTGATTGTGTGAGTTTCTTCATGGTATCACAGTAGGTTTTGTAATCTGTCTCTGTGATGACAAATTTTTTTTTTTTTGTGCGACTTCAGGAAAAGCGTCGAAACATTTTAACCGTAAGTTGGAACCGATCGCCATGAGTGCCATTGGATTTGTATTGTCTGTATCTAGCTAACGTTTGACGGGGATGGTCTAAGAGTTCACACGGTTAACGCACAAACGCAAAAACATGGCTCCATGTGTGGAAAGTACGAGAGTGATTTCAAAAATCATCATAAAAATTAATTTCAAATTCTAGGAATTTGCAGAAAAAGAGTGTAACTGAGAGAGAAATATGTGTATCTATTAACCATATGTTGCTTTACAAATGATGGGTGCCTTTTTTTAGGCAATGTCGCAATGTGAACACATATGAAAAATCGGTTTGATGACTACATGAATTTATTGCATGTTGTGGAAATTCTTCACTTCCACATACTTGTACCACTGTTGTTGCCAACTACACTTGCACATTTGAACATGATAGAGCCGACATTGATTTGCAAAGAAATATTCTAGTATTAAAAATTAAATTTTGACATAGATTTTATTACTTCTCATTTCCTTAAAAATGCACTGTTTGCTAAAATCCAATTTTTTATTTATTTTTTATTTCTGGAAAAATACCCATAATATTATGCATCGTTATAAAATCTAAACGTAAGGTCCGCAATTATTGCCATTGGCCGTGGTGACTTAAGGTTATCATCAATATGCACTGTTTGCTATCTTTAGTCATGCCAACTAAGATATTAGAAGAAATCCTTAAGTAGTTCTTTTCATCGGGTCAAGGTTGGAAACTAGAGACAACCTCTAAAAATAGACATTTTCTTGCCTCTATAATTTGTGAAAAAATCCCCAATTGAACCAAAGCAAAAGCCAATCAAGCACATCACAATGGATTCAATGAGTCACACAACCATATTCGTAACCATTGTTTTATCTCTCTTCTTTCACGTCCCAACTCCAGCAAATTCCACTCGCATGCCTTTGAATTCTACTCCATACAAACTAGTCAACGAATTTTGCAACCAGCCTAAGAACAAAACATTTTGCGTCGAAACTTTCAAGTTGGATCCTAGAAGTGCATTTGCCCCGGATCAAGTAACCCTTGTGAAAGTTGCCATCGACTTAGGACTAAACGACATATCAAAACTTAGGAATCACGTATCTCTTGTGCTTCGCAAGCATGGTACAAACCCCACTGCAAAGCTAGCTCTTCAAAGTTGTGTATCTTCATTCGACATGGCGTCTGAATTTTTGAGCGGCACACTCAAATTTGTGTCTGGCCCATACGACGAAGATTCTTATGTGACCGTAAGTGAGAACATTTTAAACGCAGGCTATTCTATAGAAAGTTGTCAACGCGGGTTGGATTCTAAAGGGGTTCACGATCCATCAATTTCCCGCGTAGTGACAGCTACATCACGTGTCATTGGGTTTGCTTTCGGGATTACAAATAATCTCCCTACCCCCACCCCTTAGTAATCCCTCAGAATTTATGTTATGAGAAACGAATTATTTGTTTGTAGCTCAAGCCAAATACCATACCATGTACTTTATTTTCATTTTTATTTTTTTGGTTCATTTATTTGGAATTATATGAGAGGGAGAAAATAATTTTATCATGTCTTTGTAACTATGACGAAGGAATCAAGTTCTAAGATTGGGAGGGCTGCACCCCATTGTAGCACATTACCTTTGATTAAATGTAGAATAAACGATGCATTTTGAGAAAACTAGAGAGTATTCTTCTGTTCAATCTTTGGTTTATTAATGTTGCTCATTCACGATATTATGTTTACTTGTCTTTTTTGTTCAGAAAAAATACTAATGGAAACCTTTGTGGCAATTTTACATACTCCGAACATTTAAATTTTGAAGAGGTCGGACGTGTAAGCAATTACCATTAAACTAACAATTGACTAGGTCATAGTTTGTTCCCTTAAACTAACAATTGATTTTAATTGCATTTTCGTTTCTCATTCATTCACCTTCGATCCTTTTATCTACTTTCTTTAATCGCCAGAAACTGTAGACCGCCCCGAACTCGCTCCGCGCGCCCCCCTTTCGGAGAGAGCGCGAATTAGGTTCATAGCTACTACAGTTCGGACTCTTATCACGGTTCTAAATCTAATCTCACAAAGTGCAATGTAAGACTGATAAATCACCAAAGAGTCCAAGTCTGGCAAATGAGCACCCCCGCTCGCCCGATCAAAGATCGGCCTCTACTAAACATGATATGTTATTTTTGAAAACACATGTGTTCTTATTCTGGTTTATTGGCTAACTTACTATGTGATGCACGCAGCATACAAGTATAGACTAAATCACTCAATTTGGAAAAAAACATCTCATGTTTGTTTTTCGAAAATGGTTTGAAGATGCTACTCGCGAGTAGGCTAAAATGTAGATTTGCCACCTTCAAGTGGGCTTAAAAGAACATGATTTTGCCACTCCAAGTGGGCTTAAAACGCACGTTTTGATGAATTGTTCCAATTCAAGTAATGAAGCCTTCATCCACAAGCATTTAGACAGTTAAACACTTAAGCAGATAGCCTCATGGCAAGCATGCTGTCATAGCAGTCACTTACACGCATGCAAGGATGCTAAAGCATAAACACTCACAGTGTACTCCGAGCCAATACAGAAACCAATTAGAAATCAATGCATGATCCTAATTGTACAAGATGCCTAATGCAACACATGAAAAATGCAACTAAGTAGGCTCGGCTATCTAAGATGGCATATGAATGCAACACTCGATAACATGCTTTGAAACACGTATTCAAGTAAGTATTGAAACTCCATGCAATTTGAATGATGCGCCAAGCTCGGTGCATGCAATACGAATGAATGATGCGTGCATGCAAAACATAAGTATGCTAATTGAAACATGCCCTAAAACTAACCATCAAAATCTAGTAAATAAAAGGGAGAAAGACGTGGGGTTGGAAGACATTCACACACTCACGCACACTTATTACAACATTGTGCCCTCTCGATGGAGGGTCCGAATGAAATGAGAGCTAACTAGCTACACTAATTAAGCTAACTATTACAAATTACTACATAGATCTATTAGCTAAACACGTTAACTAATTAAGTACAGAACCAATGAATTAACTAGCTAAGCAAAGCAGTTAAAAGGCCTCGAGGACGAGGGATGCATGCATGCTCGGTCGTGTCCTCCCGGAAATCTACCACCTTGCCTCAAGATGCCTCTTTTTGCACACCTTTAGACCTCTGAAAATTGTGCCAACTTCCAAATTGCTTCTGACTGATCTCAGGAACATGCTGAGGGATGATCGGCCAGAGATGGTGGCCATCGACCAGTAATGATGGCCGGTCGGCTGCTCTAGTGGCTGGTCGGCCACTCCTTCCTACAATTTCTCCTTTTGCTGCAACAGAGCACGAACAGAGGCATAGCAGTGCATTTGCAAGGGAATGTGTGTGCAACCACACTCCTTATCATGTCTCAAGCTCAAAGGAGTGTAGTGCTCGGCTCTCGAGCCACCAATCGCGCATCTTAATGCATGATGGCCAAAGAGTAAAGCTTGCACAATGTTGATGAATGCATAAACAAGACTCGATGAACCTCCACCCTATTATGCATGATCAAAGGTGTCGGTGACCTAAGGAATGAGGCACGTTTCATCACTTTGAGTATGAAACGTCCCTCATTCCTCGTGCTTGGATTAACGTCCAATCCAAACACATGCAATGCAACACACATGCAAATAACATGCTAATCTATCAATGCTAAAGTGGCATGCGCAAGGCTCTATCATGTAAGCAATGCATGCATGGCATGTTTAAAGGCTAAGACATCAAGACTAGTGAAGTATATTATACATGAGGCATGCATTATCAATCTTGAATGGTCAAACCACACATGGACAGACCTAAGATACTTCAAAACAGTGGCCAAAACTCAATAAGACTTAGGCACAAGAAGCAAGGAATGCATACTCAATTCATGGCTCGCAAGCAAGGCATAAAGGCACAACTCTTAAACACAATTAAAGAGTGATAAACATGAGACTATGACAAGGTTATATGCTCTGAAATCATATGCCAAATGATGATATATCATGCAAATAGCCCAAGCAAAGCATGCTAGAGGACTCAAGAATTAAAGGTAGTGAGGAGCACAACCCTAGGACTATGCAATACTATTCACAAACAACCAAACCAGTCCAAAATAGAGCTATATCATGGCAAATCAATGACAAAAACATGCTGGAACTAAGGCTCAAAGGAGTAGAAAATCATACTCCTTTGATAGCTCACAAGTAAGGCACAAAGGCACAACTCTCAAAAGCTCTCAAGGAGTGAAAGAAGTGAGAACGTGACACATGTATATGCTCTGAAATTACATACCAAATGATGCCATATCATGCAAATAGCTCAAATAAAGCATGCCAAGAGGCTTGAAACACAAAGCTAGTCAAGGGCTTTTACACTACAACTATGCAAGGCAAGGCATATATGATCAAGACCACTCAAATCAGACCTAAAGCATGTTAAATCAGTGGCAAAAATGTGCTGGAGCAAAGCTAACACATGCTAGAATGATGAACTAAAGCATGAAGCATATTAGGCCAAAGAGCATGATTGCACTACAAGTATCAAAAGCAAGCAACCAATGACCAAATCAACCAAAAAAAGATTTATGGAAGGTCGAAAAAGTCAATAAAACATGCTTGGATTCAGCTTAAAAAAAGTAGAAAAGCATGCTTAAGTATGAAGCCAACAAGGCAAGGAAGCAAGACAAGAGGAGAGGGGAACACCCCCTCTCATTTTGAACCACAAAAACACCTTTCCACCACTGAAATTCTTCTGAGTTTCAGTGGTAGAAAGGCCATGCAAAGGTTACTACAAAAGCTTCAAGGAATGGCTCCAAAGCTTAACAAATAAGGCATACAAGGGGGTGAAACACCCCCAACTCCCACAAGGCTTCAAACAATCATTTTAAACACTTAACAATAAAGCTTTTTGTAGTTGAAAGCCAAGCCTAAAACAACATGCAAAGGTGGCTAAGATGGCATACAAAGATAAGCTTAAAAGGGGAATACACTCACCCTTGAAGAATAGCAGAAAAGCAAGCCTTCCTCTGAGCCAAAACCAGCCTTTTGAGTCCAAACAAGACCCTCAAGTACCTCAGCAGCAAAGTGATGGTGCTTTACTAGGTGTTGTAGTGCAAAAGTGAAGAGAAAACACACTTTAAGGCTCAATATAGCATAAATATAGAGAGAGAGAGAGTGAGAATTCTAGAGAGAGAGAGATATTTTCAGCTCTC
Source organism: Camellia japonica (assembly GCA_030407325.1). Classification (NCBI taxonomy): domain Eukaryota; kingdom Viridiplantae; phylum Streptophyta; class Magnoliopsida; order Ericales; family Theaceae; genus Camellia; species Camellia japonica. Next base: position 133,454,701 of record JAPPVO010000031.1, read on the forward strand.
AAATTTTCTAAACCTCTAGAAGGGGAGAGGAGCCTCCCCTTATATAGAATTACAAGCCTCAAGCTTGTTTGGCAAGTTAGAAGCTTGTTACAATCCCTCCATACACGTGTATGGAGGATACCTTCTGTGCCCAACAGCTGGCACCAAAATATCTGCAAAAGCAAAAAAAAAGGCCTCGGCCAAAAATTATGGCCGACCGGCCATCAGTGAGACCGACCAGCCACCACTGATGGCCGATGGAAAAAAGGCATGGCCGATGGGCACGGGGCCTGGCTGATGGGTTGTAGGGCTGGCCAGCAGGCTACCCTCTTCCCTCAGAAACAAAGCCACAGGCTCTTGGTACACAACCAAGCACAAAACAGACAAGTTGAGAGGCTCCAAGGCAAGGTGCACAGCCGAGACCTTCAGGAACTCAAAACGAACAGGAGTATGGATAATAACCGAGTGTTCAAACGATGATGTCCCAGTCTTGAGGACGGTCAAAAATGGGGTGTCTACACGACTATTATTGGCTCAAGTTATTGTTGCCATTTAATTCAAATTGTTTTCAATTCTTGCAATACGATCAATCTATTCCACATGACACAGTAAGTTGTGAGTAAAACTGATCTCACACTTTGGTTTGGTTTTAAAAATCTTATATATTAGCAACTAGCACAATAGATATAGCATGCATAGATGTAACAACACAAATTGTGCCATGCTTTGGTCAGATGGATTTCGTGGAACATCAGTGGAGATATTACAATATTATAAAAGATTGGTGGCACATCTCCGATGTTAAGACGTTAATTAGGCGCAATCCAATTAATCAAAGCATGATATTTTATTGACAAACTCTAATTACCATCCTTATTCCCTTCTTTTCATCACTAGGGTAAATTGCAAACTTATTCGCACCTTGCCCTTGGGGTAGCTTGAATTTGCTGTTTTACTGGTAACTATCCGATCGGAGTAGTTATCCCACGTGGCCAAGTTTTTGATCTATCCACATTACATTCCGCACATCGCACACGGACCAACACATTAATTGCTCCTCGAAGGAGTGGCAAAATTTAGAACAATTATCTCCGAATGCCCTCAGATGCTTAAATATGAATGAAAAAAATTGTTTTCAATTTTTTTTTTTTTTTTTTTGGGGGTACCAGAACATATTAAGTAAAAAAAGACATTTAGAATTGAGGGAAATTTTTGGATAAAGAGAGGAAATGAAAGGGATGTTTAGCAGTGACATTAGGCTTGTCTCTCGATGATTGATGATCAGCTTCTTGTGATCTTTTGTAGGTCACTGTTGTAATGATGGTGTGGTCGTAGTTGGAGTTGCTTGTTTCTAATCCTTCTTTTTGGCGAGAAGGAAGAAATGTGATTGTGGGAATCATGGATATTATGTCACATCATTGGAATTTATTTTGTATTCATTGCAATTGAGATTCTTCTCTTTTTGGTGGTTGTATCTCCTATTTATTTGAAGGTCTCATTCATGAGTGCCCAAGAGTGAATTTCTTTCTTTCTCTCATGGATGCAGGCATTGCCGAACCACGTTAATTCTTTCTTTAGTGATTGTGTGAGTATCTTCATGGTATCACAGTAGGTTTTGTAATCTGCCTCTGTGATGACAATTTTTTTTTTTTTATGCGACTTCAAGAAAAGCGTCGAAACATTTTAACCGTAAGTTGGAATCGATCGCCGTGAGTGCCATTGGATTTGTATTGTCTGTATCCAGCTAACGTTTGACGTAGATGGTCTAAGAGTTCACACGGTTAATGCACAAACGCAAAAACATGGCTCCACGATTGGAAAGTACGAGAGTGATTTCAAAAATCATCATAAAAATTAATTTCAAATTCTAGGAATTTGCAGAAAAACAGTGTAACTGAGAGAGAAATATGTGTATCTATTAACCATATGTTGCTTTACAAATGATGGGTGCCTTTTTTTAGGCAATGTCGCAATGTGAACACATATGAAAAATGGGGTTGATGACTACATGAATTTATTGCATGTTGTGGAAATTCTTCACTTCTACATACTTGTACCACTGTTGCTGCCAACTACACTTGCACATTTGAACACGACAGAGCCGACATTGATCTGCAAAAAAATATTCTAATATTAAAAACTAAATTTTGACATAGATTTTATTACTTCTCATTTCCTTAAAAATGCACTGTTTGCTAAAATCCAATTATTTATTTATTTTTTATTTCTGGAAAAATACCCATAATATTATGCATCGTTATAAAATCTAAACGTAAGGTCCGCAATTATTGCCATTGGCCGTGGTGACTTAAGGTTATCATCAATATGCACTGTTTGCTATCTTTAGTCATGCCAACTAAGATATTAGAAGAAATCCTTAAGTAGTTCTTTTCATCGGGTCAAGGTTGGCAACTAGAGACAACCTCTAAAAATAGACATTTTCTTGCCTCTATAATTTGTGAAAAAAACCCCAATTGAACCACAGCAAAAGCCAATCAAGCACATCGCAATGGATTCAATGAGTCACACAACCATATTCATAACCATTGTTTTATCTCTCTTCTTTCACGTCTCAACTCCAGCAAATTCCGTTCGCATGCCTTTGAATTCTACTCCATACAAACTAGTCAACGAATTTTGCAACCAGTTTAAGAACAAAACATTTTGCGTCGATACTTTCAAGTTGGATCCTAGAAGCGTATTTGCCCCGGATCAAGTAACCCTTGTGAAAGTCGCCATCGACTTAGGACTAAACGACATATCAAAACTCAGGAATCACGTATCTCTTGTGCTTTGCAAGCATGGTACAAACCCCACTGCAAAGCAAGCTCTTCAAAGTTGTGTATCTTCATTCAACGTGGCGTCTGAATTTTTGAGAGGTGCACTCAAATTTGTGTCTGGCCTATACGACGAAGATTCTTATATGACCGTAAGTGAGAACATTTTAAACGCAGGCTATTCTATCGAAAGTTGTCAACGTGGGTTGGATTCTAAAGGGGTTCACGATCCATCAATTTCCCGCATAGTGATAGCTACATCACGTGTCATTGGGTTTGCTTTTGGGATTACAAATAATCTCCCCACCCCCACCCCTTAGTAATCACTCAAAATTTATGTTATGAGAAACAAATTATTTGTTTGTAGCTCAAGCCAAATACCATACCATGTACTTTATTTTCATTTTTATTTTTTTGGGTCATATATTTGGAATTATCTAAGAAGAAAAAAATAATTTTATCATGTCTTTGTTACTATGACGAAGGAATCAAGTTCTCAGATTGGGAGGGCTGCACCCCATTGTAGCACATTACCTTTGATTAAATGTAGAATAAACGATGCATTTTGAGAAAACTATAGAGTATTCTTCTGTTCAATCTTTGGTTTATTAATGTTGCTCATTCACGATATTATGTTTACTTGTCTTTTTCATTCAGAAAAAATACTAATGGAAACCTTTGTGGCAATCTTACATACTCCTTAAGTAGGAAATTTGAGGTGTTTTCTAACCACAAGAGTTAGAAGTATCTGTTTACACAGAAAGACTTGAATTTGAGGCAGAGAAAATATATGGAGTTCATAGAGGATTATGACTTTGAGTTGCATTATCATTTGGGGAAGGCCATCATTGTGGCTAACGTCTTAAGTAGGAAATCAATTAGCAGTATAGCTTGTATCGCCATCCGGAAATGGGAGATGTTGGGTACTCTTGGTGAGTTTGACTTGCATCTTGGCGAGTCTGTGAAGTCTGCAACCTTATTTACGGTAGTCGCACAACCTACACTTGTGAACCGAGTGTTAGAAGCATAGAAGAGTGATCTTGAGGTAGAAACCCTATGGGAGAAGATTTCCAGTGAGAAGGTAGAAAAGGGCTTGAATGTGTATTCTGACTCAAGTGTTAGATACCTTGACCGTCTCTTTGTGCCGGAGTCTTGCTGGGAAGGAGTACTCTGAGAGTTTTACCATTCACACCTTGCAGTGCATCCGGGAGGCATAAAGAAGTATCACGACCTGAGTTGCCAGTTTTGGTAGAGAGGTATGAAGAATGATGTGGCTGCGTTTGTGTCAAGATGCCTTACAAGTGAAGGCCGAGCATCAGAGGCCAGCGGGTTTGTTGTAACCCTTGCCTATAGCTAAGTGGAAGTGGGAGCATGTCACGATGGATTTTGTTATGGGCCTTCAGAGGACTCAACAACGTAGTGATGCCATTTGGGTGGTAGTTGACCGGTTAATCAAGTCGGCGCACTTCATACTTATGCGCGTGAGTGATTCGATAGATTATCTTGTCGACCTTTACATTAGGGACATAGTAAGGTTGCACAGGGTCCCTGTGATGATTGTTTTGGATAGAAATCTGCGTTTTATAGCTCGGTTGTGGCAGAGCTTGCAGAGTGCCTTGGGCACTAGACTGACTTTTAGCATAGCATATCACCCTCAGACTGACAGGCAGTCCGAGCGTACTATTCAAATCCTTGAAGATATGCTTCGAGGTTGTGTCCTTGACTTCAAAGGGTCGTGGGAGAGGCATTTGCCCTTAGTGGAGGTTGCCTATAACAATAACTTCTAATCAAGTATTGGCATGGCACCGTGTAAATCTCCGATGTGTTGGGCCAAGATGGGTGATGCACCTTTGTTGGGTCCAGAGTTGGTTCTGGAAACGACGGAGAAAGTGTCACTTATCCGTAAGAAATTGGTTACGGCTCAGAGTCGTCAGAAAAGTTATGCCAACCGTAGGAGGAGACATTTGTCTTTTGAGGTGGGAGATCATGTCTTTTTGAAGATATCACCTAGGCGGGGTTTGATGAGATTTGAAAAGAGTGGGAAGTTGTCCCCTGCATTTATTGGACCTTTTGAGATCCTTGAATGGGTTGGATAGATTGCTTACCATTTGGCGTTGCCGCCACAACTTTCCAGGGTTCATGATGTGTTTGCTTCGAAAGTATGAGCCGGATCCATCTCACGTGTTGGATTGGACCGACTTAGAGGTAGATGGGGATGCCTCATATGAGGAGATACCGATGAGAGTCTTGGATACCCGGGACCAAGTTTTGCGAGGCAAGACAATTCCCTTGGTGAAGGTATTGTGGAAACATCACGGGGTTGAGGAAACAACTTGTGAACGTGAATTGGAAGTTCAACAGAAACATCCAGACTTGTTTGTTGATGTTTGAACATGTATTGAGATTTTGATTATGCTAATGAATAGTAAAAGCATTGTATATGTTTTAAAAATACGAGAACATTGTATATGTTGTGGATGTTTGGAAACATGGATTCTATATAAGCAATGTATATGTTTTGAGAATATCAAAACCCTAGATCTACTCCCTCTCTCTCTAGTTCTTGAGCTTTTGCACGTAATACTCTCAATCGGTGAGTTTCTTCACCCTAGTCCTTTGGAGAAAAACATTGAGCATGTCGAGGGCTTCATTTTGATCGGAGTATCTAGTAATTTTGACCCTGCCGAATTCTACTCATCTTCTTTTCATGTCTTCTACTTTGAAGTAGGGACTTCTTTGACTCATTTTATGATTTTTAACTTAGTTATTTGTCTTTTAAAAGGGTTATGTGTTTGGAAAATTTTGGCAAAACCTAAGGTTTGGTTTGAAATCAAAACATGGGTTTTCCAAATTGAGTCTTGAAAATGGTTGTAGGAATATGGTTGTGGACAAGTTGTGTTGAAATGGTGGAAAGCTTTTTCTCAAAATTGATTTTGGAAAGAAAATAGGGTTTTTTCCCCTAATTTTGGGTATTTGAAATTGTAAAAAGGAAATTGGAAAATGATGTTGGATGATGTGAAATTGGAATAATAGTTATATTGATGATGATGGTGAAGTTGGATATGTAACATCACTCCCATTGTAATTGATGAAAATGTATCTTTTGATTGGAAATTATCTATTGTATAGAAATATTTGTTTTGGACTATCGGTGGAGGATAGTCTTGATTGTTGTAGACATAGCATGATGATTGTGTTGAATTGAAACTAATTTATCATCCATTGTGCATTGTTCATTGTGTATCATTTTACATTGAACGTTGTAAATGTATTGATTTTTGAGAAAAAATGGGTGAATACCATGGTGAATCTGGTTAGGGGGTGTAGTTGTGGTTTTATTATGTTGGCATGTGTGCCCATGATGAAAGTCCAGAAACATGTGCGATTAGGTGTCGATCCTTCTGGTTAGTACCGGTAAAATGGCTTTGGTAGTGCTTGTATAGCCTACTTGCAGACACGTACCTAGAGATTCCCAGTGTGTTGTATCCACTGCCCTGTTTTCTGTATAAAAGATTATTTTCATGAATTGGTATATAATCTTGCATTGCATTGTTTTGAGATGGAAAATAAGAAATGTTTGGAAAATGGCATGCATTGGGCATTTACCTTATGATTTTGCTAAGATTCATATACTACGTTAGAGTATCTCTATTAGGCTTTGACTCATCTGTGAAACCCGAATATACAAATTAAGTAAACAATTAAATAATAATAATTTCACAATCTCAAATATTTTGATGGTGAATCCTAAAGTGTAAATTAATTATTATTGAATGATCTTTTAATTAATTTTAAACCTAAAATAAATTTATGGTGTAAGTCTTTAATTTAGAGGCAAGATTTATTATAAAATATATATAGAGAAGGGAGGGTGTGACTTGAACTCTAGACCACAAGGTTAATAAATAAGACTCTTACCATTCGAGTTGCATATAACTTATATATATGTTTTGTATATTTATCTATTTATTTGACCTATGTGTGCCGACCACTAGTATAAAATAAAATAAAAACAAACCCTACTCTATTATTTGTTCACCACATAGGGCAACAACACAGCAGCCACGGGAGAGAGTTTGAGAGAAGGAAAAAAGAAGAAGAAGTTGCAATCAAAGAACTTTTGGGTGTGTGGTAGGGTTCTAACTTTCTTCTTTATTTTATATTTGTTCTTTATCCTTATTCTATTTTATGATTTAATTCATTGATGGGGAGGTTGTAAGTGTATGTAATTTGTGTATATATATACTGTTAAGAAATCTGAGGAGTTAAATTCATGTATAAAAAATGGTGTAATTCTTAGTCCAAAAATTCTGTACAGAATCACAAACTTTAAAAATCAAGAAACCATATCAAACGAATGAATTTTGAATTGAAATCTTTACAGTAGATTAATTACATATTGAATTGCATATCTGAATTTTCTCATAAATTTTGGGAATCGAAATCTATATTAACTGGTGCGTTCAAATTTGTCCAGAAAACTGGTTTAAAACAGTAACTTCGGAAGTGTCGTTCTCTTTGGGTATAAATCCAAAAATTATCAAATTAGCGTCATTAGAACAGGTTATGAGTCTAGTTGCTTACATTTTTATCCTTGCATTGATTGCTCTTGTATACTAAGAGAACCATTAATTTCTTTAAAGTGCTGCAGAAAACAACCTGTTTGGGTGTAATTAATTGTAAATAATTATTTTGTTTAGCAAATCAAGTGAAACAATTTGGATTTGAAACTTAGGATATATTACTTGTTATCTGGAGGGTTTTGGAATTTTTCGAACAGTGTGGAGTGGGTTTTGTAATTTTCAAAGTTAGCGAATAGATTGGGAAAGCTTGTTTAAAATTCTATTTTATCTTAAAGTTACTTTTAATTAAGTTTCGATTTGAACCCATGTCTTGGGTGATTTTAGACCTTGAAGAACATGAACTTAGGAAATATTTAAGTGTAACTGTGAGTTGGGTTGAGCCGTGTTAATGCGCTTTAGTTTGAGGTTACTTAGTTCCTATTCTTTAGTATTTTTAAATTAGTAGTGACGTGTAGTTTTCATACTTGGTTCAGGGCACTAGTTGGACTTTTATACTCTATTCGAGGATTACATTATTCCGTTTTCAGGTGAGTAGTTTCATGCTACATATTTTTATAAATGTTCTCCTATCCTGAACTATTGGAAAATTTAATTGTTGTTTCAAGACTAAACTGTTTTGATAAATTATTATATTATTAATGGAATTAAATTATTTCTGAAATATGTTTGAACTTGGCATACTGTAAATTATTTGTTTTGGTCTCATGTTTATAATAGTGAACTACCATGTTTTGTGAAATTGATGTGTATTGATTATTGGGACCATCTGTGTATTTTAGTCCAGGGAAATTATTCCACTGTGTGTGGTGACTCTGACCACGAGGGAACAGATCCGGGTTGGGCCGTGATGACTCTAATGGTTAACGATTGCAAGGAAAAGACCTAGGTTAAGCTAGGTGACCTTCAATCGGATCGTCTTAGAGAAAAGGCTTGGGTTGCCACCTTGAGAATGACTCTTAGGTCAGTATTGGATCCAACGGGGCTTATAGCCTTGAGAACTGTGTGGCATCTTACTTGTTATTTCTTGGTACCCAGAAAATTATTGGTGTTCATGTTGTAATCTGTTTTAAGTGGAAAATGTCATTTATCATATTCTTGAGAGACATGAGTATTTTAACTGTTGAACTGTGGAACCTTCTTTTTGAAACATATTGTCTTAACCAAACTGTATACCAATCTAGTTCCCGTGATACATATCTTATTTTGGAATTGAACCCTGTTTTCAAAACTGTATTTACTATCCATGTTGGTACTCACTGAGCTATCAGCTGACTTAGTTGTTTATCATATCTAGGTGTTAGGACTTAGAGTGGACTTGTGGCGTAGTGGGGACTCAATTGCATGAACCTCTAGGACATTCATTTATTTTGTTTTATATTGTTATGTTAAGTTTGTGCATATTTATTATTATTTTTATTATTGGGGTTCATTTAAGATTATTTTGATATGTGGGCTGTTTATATCTCATAAGTTTAGATGGTTTTGATTACAGTTGGTTTTGCCGTTTATAATTGTGGCATGTCACTGGATTGAGTTTGGTTATTTATTATTGGACTTTTGTTTAGTTGTTCAATTTGATTATGGTTTCGTGTCTAGGCTTACGTGTACTTTGCACTAAGGCCCTGTGGGCCACGGCCCGTCATATCCAAGTTTGGGGTGTGACAACCCTGTAGAAAACAACTTTTAGGTGCTAATGATATGACTTCGCTAAGGTCATAGCTTGGCATGACTCGGAGCTTAAGGCTTCTTTTTGGTTTTGTTTTGATGTAATTATTTGTTTATGCCTCGGGCTTTATTTGTATTGAGTTTAGACTTATTTTGTTGTAACCAAGTATCGTCTTGGAAAGTTGTAAGCCATTAAAGCATTTTTTTATGTGATTTTAATTTCCTTTCTACTTTTGTATCGATGCCATATGCTATAGATTCAGAATCCAAGATTTATAAATATATATTGCGTATGTCATCTTTTGTAATGATCAAAGATAAAATGAATGGAAGATATCAGATTATTGATCAATTGACTTACTGTTATGAGTTGGGCTTTATGTTAATTATTTCGGGGCGTTACATTTTTGATCTGCATGTTGTTTATTTTTTTAATATAATTGTTTTTTATGTTTTCGAAAAAAAAAAAATGATACATTTGATAAAAGTTTGATAAGACAATAGGACACAAATAAACTACTCCCACATTTGTTGTTTCCATGAAATATAGTGAAAAGACCTCACGATATACCTTTCAAATTCAATAGGACTTAATAGTCTATAAGAAAATTGAAGGAACTTTCTGCATTCTCATTTAGAATGAGACTTCTGACAAATTCTCCTTAATTTATTCAAACTTTTTTTATGACGTAAGTAATTGATTGAATGTAAAATTTGATCAGCTTCAACTTTAAAGAAATTATTTATCTAGAGGCAATTCTAACTAATATAGTCAACAATCTTTTATAAACAATCCACACATTTAGCAAATAACCATCCATTATTATTAAATAATTCACCACTTCAATGATTAAAAAAAAAAATAGTGAAATTTTATTTTTAAATTATTAATACAATAAAGTAATATTTGATTCACTGAAATGAAATTGAACCAAATAGAATTATTATTCCTTAGCCTCTCACAATGGGGAACAATAATTTTGCTTATAATATATTTTTTGATACAAAATAGAATTGTTGTTACTTAGCCTCTCACAATGGTGAAAAATAATTTTGTTTATAATATATTTTTTGATCATTTTTTTTAATGAACTGAATGTGAAAATAAACATTATAATGGAATGATTACTTCATTTCAATCCATTGTACCTAACATGAGAACTTTATCATTTGGGAGCACTATTTTTTAGACAGAATTCAGAGGCTAATGCTGCCTTTCTGGCCATACCTCAGGGTTGGCCTTGGTCTGGGTGTTTGCATAGTGCAAGTAATAATGGATGCACCAAGCTAAACCAAGTATAGTTCATTAAAAAAAAAAAAAAAAAACCAAATAGATATTTATGTGATTGTTTTGTTTTTTCCCTTTTTTTCTTCCACTTGTAGAAGATATATTACGAATAGGGAAAATTATATTTTATCCCCTTGTGAATTGGTCAATATACTGATTATCACTATATCACATTAGACAATTAATCATGAGGGAAATCCCAACACATTCACTAGAATATAAAAATTCAATGATGACAAGAGAAAATTTCATCAATCCAAACATCCAACTATGAAAAATTGTCTAACATATATACACCAACATATGACAAACATAACCAAAAAAAAAAAAAAAAAAAATGAAGAAGAAGAAGAAGAAGAAGAAGAAGAAGAAGACACCAAACAAATAAAATACAAAGACGTACATGTAGTATGAAAGAGTCAAATCCAAAAGCTTCTTAATTAACGAATTAATTTGTCAAAATCTGGATCTGACAGGTACCCATTCGATCCTCCGTCAAGATTTGAAGGAAGATCATCATCACTATTTGATGGAAAAGGGCTCACCCCACCAATTGTCATGTAACCATCAATAGAGAAAACGCTACAACAAGAAAGGTCAATCACAGGTAACTCAGCACCAATCTCACAATGATTCTCCCAAGCCTCCTGTAGTAGTAGTGCAGATTGAAGGCTCCTTACCACAATGTCTATTGAGGGTCGCCAGTTGGCCTGATCAATTAGACAACTTAATGCAATATTAACAAATTCCTTCAAGCATTTTGGTGCTATTTTCCCTATCAGATTTGGATCAATGACTTGATCAATGGTTTCGATACCATTCATGAACCGACGTACTAATGACATACCCCAGCCTTCCACATTATCATATGGCTCCTTAGCACATAATACTGACAGCAATACCATACCAAATGAATATACATCAGATTTTGCTGTCAATTTTCCATCCATGGAGTACTCTGGTGCCATATATCCAATACTATACTGATAATCTAATGTTTTATTGTACAATGATTTGGAATACCCGCAATGAAAAAGTTTTGCAACCCAATTCTTGTCCAGCAGAATATTAACTGGATTTATGTCATGGTGGATGACTATTTGCTCCGCACTCTCATGGAGATGTTGTAGTCCTCGTGCTGCACCAAGGCAAATCTTGAGTCGTTCTTTCCACAGAAGTGAGTCGTTGTTTGTGATGAATAAATGATCTTCTAAGGACCCGTTCTCCATGTAATCATACACGCCAATTAACTCTGGTTTCTCATTGCAAAATCCAATCAAAGAGACTATGTGGGGGTGATTCTTGAGCAAGGAGTGTACCTCAATATTGGCCCTAACCTCTTCCCAATTACAGAGTGAGAACAAGTTATTGAACCTGTTGATCATAACAATACTAGTTTCCCCATCCATATAACCTCTGTACACCTTCTTACAACTATCATTTTTTATCAACAGTCCCCCATTGAAATCATTTGTAGCCGCTCGAATCTGGGCAAGTGAAAAATGATGGAGTGGTCGGGTAACACCATTCGAAAGTGGTTCCCAAAACAAATCCTTCGACGGTCCACTCTTTGAACCGTTGTCCTGTCTCTTCCCCCACCACTGATTCATACCTTTTGGCACAATTGCAATACCCTTAAACATCTTTCCAATCATTCCTTCCGACCTTCTTTTACGTTGTGACACCAATGCAAGATCAAGAGTCCCCACCACTTCACCCATTGTAGGCCTTTTCTTTGGACTAGTATGTAAACAATTGTAGGCAACTTCTGCAAAGTACTTTAGACACTGTGGTGTTATTTGTCCACTCAATGAGGGATCAATTATTCGATCAACCTTTCCTTTTTTGATGTGTTGTTTAGCCCAAAGGATTAAACTAATTTCCTGTTCCTCGAGGTTTGTATCCACCGGTGGCCTCCCACAGAGCACTTCCAACAACACCACACCAAAAGCATACACATCAGATTTCTTGGTTAGTCTGTGGGTATAAAAATAATCAGGATCTAAATACCCAAATGTACCTTTGACTTTTGTGCTAACATGGGTTGCTGAATTGCTTGTAGCACCTTTGGACAGTCCAAAATCTGCTATCTTCGCTACCCAATTTTTATCTAACAGAATGTTTGTTGTCTTCACGTCTCGGTGTATGAAACTTTGATCGGTACCAGTATGAAGGTAGTCTAACCCTCGTGCTGCACCGATACAAATGTTGAGCCTCCGCTCCCACATGAGATGAAAAGTACTAATTTCAGTTTGGTTTCTACTTCTTTTATAGAGATGATCGGCTAGGGTCCCACAAGCCATATATTCGTAAACAAGGATCATTTCTTGGCAGTTGTTGCATTGGCCGATCAGAGCAACAAGATGAGTGTGTCGGAGCTTAGACAACATCCTGACCTCATTCCAGAACTCCTCTGCGCCTTGATTGGACTCTGCTTTCCACCTCTTTACGGCAACAGTTGTAGCACCGTTGTCGATGAACCCCATATATACCTTACCAAATCCGCCAATCCCAATAACTAATTCTTCATTAAAATTGTTGGTTATTGATTGTATCTCAACTAGTGAAAAGCAACGGCATGAGTAGTCAGATCCAATCACAACGCTTGAAATTGCATCATCAGCACTTAAACCAGACATATCTCAGATTTTACATAATTGAATTTTGCCCTATGCCTATGATTTCTTCTCTTTCAGCAAAAATCTGAAATTTCAACAAATTTGAGAAATATTGTTTCAATTTCAATTTCAATTTCAGCAAAAATCTGAAATTTCAATTTCAATTTGAGAAATTTCAACAAATTTGTTTCAATTTCAGTAAAATCTGATTTCTTCTCTTTCAACAATTTGCCTAACTTATATAGTCAATTTCAGCAACATACAAAATCTGTATATATATATACACCAATTATGTAGGAATTTCAGCAAGATACAAAATCAATTTCAGCAGGAATTTTGCCCTAATTTTGCCCTAATTTCAGCAAGATACATATATATATATACACCAGATTACCTCGTCGTCAATGGGATGGAAATAGAGGGAGTCGGGACTCGGGAGGACAGAGTTGGGCGTCAGGAGGACCTGTCGTCGGCGTGAAGGGGAGGAGTCGTCCGTCGAATGAGATGGAAAGAGAGAGAGAGAGAGAGAGAGAGAGAGAGAGAGAGAGAGAGTCGAGAGTCGGGCGTCGGAGTCAAGGACGTCGGAGTGAAACGGAGGAGCTGAGGGAGTCGGCCGTCGGAGTTGGGAGTTGAGGAGCTGTCGTCCGAGTGAAGGGGAGGAGCGGAGCTGTCTGCCTCTCGTCTCTGTTGTCATGGAGCTGTATTTCCCAGTTTGAATTCTGATAGAGGAGAGCGTGGCCCCTGTACATCACGGGACCGATCACGTGCCTGTCTCAGAGAGGGTCGTGGGGGTCGGTTTATGAGGGGTCCTTTGGGGCTCACTCTATAACTCCCTTTGTTTTTAATTGGTCAATTATTTGTTTTTTTTGTTTTTTTTGTTTTCAACAATTCTCAATGCTGATGTGTGTGTGGGGATGGAGTGAAAGTTTTAAGAGAGTCTCGGGCTTTAGAACAGGTTAATTTAATAATTTTTTGATTATTTAATTAAAATATGAGTTAAAAAAAAATTAATATGTTTGAGATAATTTTTTAATTTTTTACGAAAAAATATGTAAAAAAAAAAAATTTTTAAATTTTTTAATATAAATTATTGATTTTTTGACTAATTTAAAATTTTTTTAATTTTTTAAATAAAAATGAAAAGTAGGCCTCAATCGCGACCCTTAGTCATTAAACACCTTTCTCACCATCCAATAATGTTTCAAATGCCCACACGTCTATAGACAAATGGTTGACACGTGGATGGATAGCGTTGGTGACATTGAAACCTTATCCTAGAGGTTGGATTATTTTATTTATTTTATTTTATAAATATTATTAATAAAATAAAGGAAAGTTAGTGCACGCCAGAATCTTTTTGGCGGGTTGGGACAGATGGTAGCGGGAGTTGCTTGGTTTTGAAGATTGGTTTTCTTTATTATTATTAGGGATCGTTTGGAATATCTTAAATAAATGTATTTTTAAATTTTTAAAATTAAAAGTTAAAAAAATATATAATTATTTAGGTTAATTTTTTGATTTTTTATGAAAAAATATGTATTAAAAATTATATAAATTAGTATGTAAAGAAAAATTAAGATTGAGAGTTGTACAGTCGTACTTTTTGACTTTTGATAAATAATAATAATTTTTTAACTTTTAAGTAACTTTTTAATTTTTTAATTTTTTTTCAACCTACCAAATTTGGCCTTAGGCCTAGTTTGGCATAATACAAAAAATTTAAAAAGTCAAAAAGTCACTATCTTATTTAAATCATATCATCTCATTTAAATCACATCATCTCTCTATCACATCACTTCAAACCCAACTCATATTTCATGTTTTTTCATAAAAAATCAAAAAATACACTTATTTAAATAATCCCAAACAACCCCTTAATACATTCGAAATTATACAAGTGATTAGAAAGTCGGTTCAAACGGAAAATAATAAAACCAAATAGAATTATACAAGTCATTAGAAAGTTGGTTCTTTTAAAAGGACATAAAAAATATTTAAAATGCATATGTTATAATAATTTGAGTTTAAAATGTATACAAGACAGGCGTGGGAGAGAGTTTAAAATAATTTTACCGTGCAATTCATGTGTCAGAAAAAAAAAAAAAAAAAAAAGAGAGGTGTGGCGGAGACGTTGGGGGAGAGTGAGGTATATATAATAATAATAATAATAATAATAATAATAATAATGATAGGGAGTTTTAATTTTAAAATTTTAAAGAGAGTTTTAATGATGTGGTAAGAGAAAAAAAAATATAAGTACACACATCACATTACATGTGGGTCTCACTCCTTATCACATCACTAAAATTCTCTTTAAAATTTTAAAATTAGAATTCTTAATCTTTATTCTTATAATAATTTCACCGTGCTGCACCGCGTACACTAGAGAGAGAGGGAGTTGGGAGAGAGTGATAATAATAATAATAATAATAATAATAATAATAATAATAATAATAATAATAATAATAATAAAATGAGTTAATTGGACAATTGATGGGCAATTCATGTGGGTTTTGTCCCACGCTTAGGAGTGTAAAAATGGCTCGCGACCCGTGGACAGTCTGAAGCCCGTGGTGGGCCTAGCCCAAGCTCCAGGGCTAGGGCCAGGGCTTGGGCCATCATTTTGAAGCCCGTCTCAGCCTATGGCCCAGTCCATCGGCCTGCTTAAGGCCCATTCAAGGCCCGATTCGAGGTCCGGCCCGTCTGAGGCCTAGTGTTTTTTTAGTGAAAAATAATAAAATTTTGGTAGGAAAAATAAAAAAAAACAAAAGAAAATAGTCAGGCCCGCCCAAGCTCGGCCTAATCCCAAGGCTAGGCCCAGGCCTACTGAGCCGGCCAGCCCAGGGCCTGAATACCCTTGGGCTTGGGCCTAGGCCTGAGCCTAATTTTTTTGCCCGTGGCCCGGCTCGTCCCGAATTTTGACGGAAGCTTGTAAGGCCCAACATGGGCCGGCCTGGGCGAGATTTACATCCTTACCCACGACATAATACCCTAAAAAGTATATTTTATTTTATATATATACATATATATTTTTTGGGACATACATATCTATGTGTGCATAGATATTCAAATCAAATTATAAAATCTATTTATATTTTGATCTCAATTTTATTTTATTTTATTTTTTTATAATAAATTTGATAAATTATATTTAAATCTATAACAAAATGAGTGTATGAGTGGTGTGCTTGTGTGATAGAAAGAGAGAGAGAGAGAATGTGAGAGTGGTGTGCGTGTGTCAGTGAGGGAGGGAGAGAGAGAGAGTGTGTGTGTCAGAGGAAATTTTGGGCTGTGTTTGGTTAGGTGTTTTAAATATATTTTCATCCACAACTCTGAGTGTGGTATTTATTTTGAGCTTTCAAATTATAATTTCATACCTACTTTTAAAAAAGGGAAATGCTAGGTTTAAGGAAAATTTTTAAGGAAAACCACCATGAAAACTGTCTGCACCGTTAGATCAGATATGATCTCATGATCCAACGGTGCAGATGAATTTTCATGATGGTTTTCATGAAAATTTTCATGAAACCTAGCATGACCCTTTAAAAATCCTTTCTAGACGGGAAAATTTGGCTAACCCGGTCATCCTTCTGGACATCTCGGCTAGTTGATCGGAACAGTATTTGGCTTTTTTTTTTCTTTTTTTTTTTGCGCCTGTTATTTTTATATTGTAAATAAAGAATATTTTTGATTTGTTTTTAATTTTTATATGAGTTTTGGGTTGTGTGTTTGGTTATAAGTTGTAAGTTTTTGAATCAAATAACTTTTCTAATTTAAAAAAAAACTCCTTCCAAAACTCTTTTCAAAACTTATAACTAAACAAATTTTCCACACTCAAATCATAATGTCAAAACTCACAAACTCAAAATACAACTCTATTTTTACAAATCATATTTAAAAAATTCTATCAAACACTACCATGATTTTTCCTTTAAGCTAATTTGATTGGGGAATTCCCAGTGGATAACTTTTTAACCCAGGGACACACCACTTTTTTGTGTGCATGGGTGGGTGAATAGATATATGTGTGAGTGGATGTATATACAAAATAAAATATATTTTTGTGTGTTGTTGTGGCATGGGATAGAACTATTTTTGTGTATGTGTATTGGTGGATGTATATAAATAAAATAAATATATTTTTGTGTGGTGTTGTGCCGAATGGTTGGTGTAGCTTACTTTTCGTACTCTTTTTAGATACGATTAGCTCTACAGTTTGGACTCCTGTGGTTCTGAATCTGATTTCATAAGTGCAATGTGAAATAGATAAACACAAATGAGTCCAAATTCGGGAAATCTTTTGAAAAATGAATTTTGAATCAAAATGCAAAAAATGGACTGCTTTGCCAGATTACAGAGTCGCCACCTAAATATTTTTGAAAAATTTAGGAAACCCGAGACTCGTGCCAAAGGCCACTTATCCGTCATCACCAAAGTGTCTCGGCTCGGGAACTTAGGTATGAGAAGGAAAGGTCATTGATTGAGCACCCCACTCACCCGATCAAAGATCGGCATCTACTAATCATGATGTGATTTTTATAAACAATATATGCTCTTGTTCCGATTGTTAGGCTATTTTTACTATGTGGCGCATACAAGTATTGACTAATTCACCCAATTTGGAACGTTTTGATTTCATGTTTGTTTTGAAAAGAGTTTTGGATATGTACCACTTGAAAAGTGATCTCATATGTACATTCATCAATTTATAGCAACTTAAGGAAATAGCCTTCATCCATAGGCATTTGAACAGGTATATCAACTAAGCATTTAGCCTCATGGTAATCATGCTTATCATGGCAATAATCGCATGCATGCAATATGCTAAAGCAATAAGTGTTCACCTAGTACTCAACCGAGATGAGCCAAAAGAAACCAAATTGTTAGAAAAATGCATGTTCTAATATGTAAGTGCCTAATGCCATACATGCAAAAATGCAACTAATAGATTCGGTTGTCAATATGCCATGTGAATCAATTTGACAGCATGTGGTAGCGTACGTATTTGAAGAAGTAATAATGACAATGCTGTTCAAAATGATGAACCGAACCCTATGCATACGAAACGAATAGATGTGAATCATGGACAATGCTAAAGGAAACATAATGCTCTATGTTATCCATCATAAGCAAGTAAATAAAAGGGAGAAAGAAATGGGGATTGGAAGACATACACACATTATCACATATTTGCCATTGCATAAGAGGGTTCAAATAATGTACTAGATAAGCTAATTATTAGAACGCCAAAATAACTAGTTACACTAACTAATTATTACAAATCCAAGTAAAACTGACTAATTAGTTACAACACAGAAATAATTAACTAAGTAATTAATTATTACAAGTTCAAAGGATTTACACTTGATCAATTACAACACATTACTATTAGCATAAATTAACGGGCCATGGGGAACAAAGAATTGTTCATGCATGAATGCGAAGTTCCACCCGAAAATGTCCTCTGTTTTGCTGCCAAAATGTTTTTGTTTTGCAGTTAGAAAATTGAACTATTTTCACTCCAGCTTCAGCTCTGTTTTGCAAGGAAAAAGACACTGCCTGGTTGAAAAGAGGTGGCTGGCCGGCCAGAAGAAGTGGTCGGTCGTACAATGAGGTGGCCGACTGACCACTAGTTTTTGTTATTCCCCTGCTGCAACAGACATAAAACAGAGCACGAACAGAGTTTTTTCAGGGGATGTTTGTCCACCCTGCCTCTCCTTATCATCAAAGAGATCAAAGGAGTGGTAGGCTTGATTTCACAAATCATTAATCGACGCAAACTCATTGCGTGATAATCTATGAATTAAAGGACAAAAGCTTAATAAATGATAATGAACGACCCGCAAAACTTCCTCCCTATTATGGAATATCAAGGGAAGTGGTAGACTTTGAATCTTGAGCCATTATCATCACTAATGAGTATGACATGCTTCAAGACTCAATGGGTTCAATTAACGTCCGATTGAACCCAAACCATTTTATTATCTTATTCAATTTTAGTCTAATTTTATTGCCTCTTTTAATTACCTTTCCATTCATTAGTCATTTTGGTCTAAAAATGAAAGTTAAGTCTACTAAATGGAGAGAAGTGTTAAACAATAAGTTGTTTTAGGGATGAGAGAGATATGATGCTTTGGTAATGAACCTCCGAAGAGGTTAAACCATTAAGTATGGAAGGGCTCTTTCTCATATTTAAACAACACTCGGTTGAAACAACTCTCAAAGAAATGAAAAAGCCAAGAAAGGAGGGAGAGGGCAGAGATGATTATGAGTGAACACAAGTATGAAAAGCATAAAATAAATGCTATCAACTAAAATAGGTTGGTCTCTGAGGCCTAAACCACCAAACTTATGAGGACCATTACACTACAAACATGCTATACGAAGCATAAACCAATAAACCACCTAAAACAGTCCTAAAATAGCTAAAAACAGTGCTGAAATTCTCATGGAAAGCTTGAAAAAGTTAGTTACAATAATAAGGAAATGAAGCCAGTAAACAAGCATAAGAAGGGGTGGCTAACCCCTCCATTTTTGGGACTTCAAAACTACATTTTTAGCCTCTGAAAATCAGTGGTAAAAAGTTGGAAAATAGATAGGAAACACAAGGGCAAAAGCTTGGAAAATAAGGTTCAAAGAAGGGTGGTCAACCCCTCTACCTTTGATAGCTTTAAGCAATAAGTTTTAACCCATAAAAATAGTGGAAAATAGTCAAAAAATAGCAAGTAAAGATAGGAAAGAAGTAGTGTAAAGATGCTAGAAGTTTTACCTCTTGAAGAGAGGTAACTCCTTTGTTCACAAACCAACAAATTCTCATTCTCAAGGGCTGAGATTTGAGCTCAAGACCCTCAGCAAGAAGAGCCAAATTTTCGGTTTAGGAAGTTTAGAGAGTGAGTGTGTAGGTTGCAAGATAGGGAGAGAGAGAGTGAGTGCTATGCAAGTATTAGAGCTTTTGGAAATTTTTCTAACCTAAAAACAAAAGGGAAGGTCAAGTATATATAGAAGAACTGGTTGATATCTCGGAAATATCTGTATTGAGCCAGCTAGTGCAGTACATGCACCTGGGGGGACAGCTGGCAACAAATATCTATTTTGCTAGGAAACTTGGCCGGCCGGCCACCAAAATTGGCCTATGGGGACACCTGGCTGGCTGGGTAGTTGAATTGGGTGGAATTTGCATCAACTGGCCGGTTGGCCACCTTTAGTGGCCGGCTAGCTGCTTTGCAAGAAAAAATTATTTTCAAGCTTGACTTCAAACGGGTATATCTCCCTCATCCATACTCAGTTTTAGGTGATTCTTGAGTCTAATTTGAAGCCCCAGAAGTATAATTTCCAATGTTGGTAGCCTCACATTTGAAGTCTAACTGTACAAAGAGATATGCCTAATTTAGTGAAGATTGCTCATTTCTTTTTTAACGGTTTGATACCCAACCTCTTCCCTAACTAGTTTTCTTCCATCTCCTTCTATTTCCTTCAACTCCAAACCTATAAATAAGTGTTTTTAAATATTTTCAAAGAGTTCACCTCCCTTTCATTTATTTCCACTTTGTCCTTACTTGGTTTACCGAAAAGTGCAATATTTTCAACGAAATGCGAGTCTCGGAACATCATAGAAACATTTGAAAAAATATTTTGAAAAAGAGGGTTTTAAGGTCTAAAATAGTTTGGCCAAAATGGGGTGTAAGGTTGGGATTGGAGCTCAAAATTGAAACTTCTTGCTGAAGAAATCAAAAGTTTGTACACCGCATCTTTTCATCATCGTGTGATCAACCTGAGGTGCCTAAGTCTTAAGGACAGTCAAAAATGGGGTGTCTATAGTTGCCCCTCTTTGATAGAGCTCAAAGTTATGAAATGACATGAGTGAATGTCAAAGCCCGAAGACGACCCATTTTGACAAGGCCATAAGACTTGGGTAAACAAACAAAATGCAGATGCAGTTGGTTGAACCCGAGGGTTGCCTACGTATCCCTTTGCAAGGAATCAAACCAACATAGTTCAGGGGTAGGATGAAAATAATATATAGCTCAATGCAATATTATAATCAAACTACAAGTAATTGGGTGATATGATATAAGTGAGGAATGATCTGTTGGGAAAAGATAATGATCCTAAGTCCTGAATGCAACTAGACAAAGTACAATGCAATGGATGCAATGGATGCAATGAATAAGGAGTGCAAGCCGAACTACGTCTTACCTAGAAAGGGCATGGACACAAAACAGACCACGTCTAACATAGAAAAGGTGTCGACACCCTCAATACTAGCCTCAGCGCAGCATGGGTACTTACACATGACAGAACCATGTTTTAACGTGGGAAAGGTTTGAGCACATGCCAAACTAAGCTTAACACGGAAAGGATGCATGATGTAATGGATGAGATGGATAATGTAGTAGATGAATAGGGTGACATACTCCAACCAAGTTGGAATCGTGAGAGGAGGAGAACAAATTCCAAACATGCTGAAATTGTGTGAGGAAGGGAACACTCTAACCACGCTGAAGTCATGAGAAGAGGTCCTACCGCTCAAGGTCGCGTTCCATGTGTCCTGAGATAAAAAACCGCTCGAGAACACTCTAACAACATCAACATTGTGAGAAGAGGTCCTGAGAAAACCACTAAGGGTAGCGTTCCTGCACGCCCTGAGATAAATTCCAAACACGCTGAAATCGTGTGAGGAAAGGAACACTTTAACCACGTTGAAATCGTGAGAAGTGGAAAATCACCCAGGGTCGTGCTTCTGCACGCTCTGAGATACTCTAATCATGCTGAAATCGTGAGAAGAGGAAAACTGCCCAGGGTCATGCTTCAGCACACCCTGAGATACTCTAATCACGCTGAAATTATGAGAAGAGGAAAATCGCCCAGGGTTGCGCTTCTGCACGCCCTAAGATACTAAAAATAGCTCGGGAACGTGTCTCACGTGTCTTAAGAAAAGCCCCGGGGGGACAATGATCCTAAACACTATTCAGCATAAAAGGATAAATGATACAAGATAACACAAGATGTAAATGAATGCAATAAGTGTGATAAATGATATGATATGTGTGACAAGCAATGTAGTGGATGATGCTTAGGAAATGCAATAAACAAACAAAGTGGTGCTTTAGAAAGCACTTCATAGGGTGAGTGGTGATGAACCGCTTTACTCAAATGAGAATCTCCCTCTTATGTTCTTCGAACTCTTACCTTCAACTCACAATTCAAAGGTCCTCAAATATTGACAAGGGGTAACACTTGCATGTAGAAGCCACGGATGCCACTTTTCTCCCTGATCATACTTACAGCTTTCCTTATTCTCTAACGGGGTAATAGACTAGGTTGATTTAATATCCAGAATTGAGGCGCATACATGATACCTTAACCTATGGGGTTGCCATACAGATTTCAAGCTGTGGATACACCCCTAGGTATTTAAACCCGATTTTAGCCTCGAAAATTCCAAACTTTTGTGTTCTAGGCATCACCATTTGAACTCTAGTTTCCATCGTCACAGTTGCTCTTCTAGGAACTCATTGCAAACACTGTCAAGATGCCTTTGGCAGGGAATAGTGTTTAGGGAGAGTGCTTTGATCACCATTCTGACTTTAAAGCAAGCTTGAGGTGCATCCGAAATGCAATCTCGAAATTTGCTGAAGTTGAAACAAACTGAATGCTCCAATTTTCTCTCTTGCTTCTTTGCTTTGCAGTCCAGAACCTATGTAGCTTCAGATAGGTCCTTGTTCTATTACTCTCTCTTTTGACTTGGGATGGACCCTGCAGTTTATGAAAGAAAGAATCTTGTTTTGCATGACATGTTGGGAACGACACGGCACTCTGAGCACAAAACGATTTATTTTTTGAAATTGAAACTGAGAATGAGTTCTTAACTGGGTATTGAGTCTACGACTGACCAAAGTCAAAACGACTCAACAAAGGGAAAAACAAAGTAAAAACAACCTAAACACATCTATTTATACTCATTGAAATCAAAACAACTAAAAACAAAAACAAACTAAAACCACAAACATAACACTTGGATGTTTTCCAATGGCGGGAGACCTCTCGGTTCATGGGGAGCCTGCTTCTCCAAGTATTGTTTCCCACCCTTTCTTATTTATGGCTCTTACATCACTTTGGCCCTCAATCTCTATTTCTCTGAAAAGCCTTTTCCTTACTTTTTCTCTTAGCACACATCTCTCTATTCTTTAATCTCTTTTTTTTTTTTTTTTTTTAATCCTTTTCCAGGTGGGGTTGATGGATAAGCTAGAAGTTGTGGACCTTATGAGGGGAGTTGAATATCCATCTCTATTTCTAGTTCATGCTTCGCATTTGGCTCGATACCTCATTGCTTAGAGGATGAGAGAGTTTTTGGCACCTGCGACTAGCTTCAATTGTGTTCTTCCTGGCAAGTGCATTAATAATGGGGAAAAGACAGAAAGCCTAACTCAACTGTGTCCCTAGTTCATCACTTGACTACATTTTTGTTTTTAGCTTTCAGCTAAAACAATTTTGACCAACATGAGAGTTTAGATTAAAATGCTTGTTCGACTTTCTGTTTTGAAATCATGTAAGTCAAGCTGTGAGCACCGAAAAATTTCCCTTTTTTGGGTCCCAGAAATAGTCCAGTTTCAAAAAAATGGAATACTTTCTAAGAAAATTAGTCAACTTCATTAAAAATCCTCAAAAACTGTTTTTGCAAATGGCCACTACCCGACCAACATGGAATTAACTCTTGAGATGCACAACCTCAAATCCGAACTTGATTTGTCATGCAACTGAATCCTTTAATGGAATAGGACAACCAAATTGAACAAAGACGAGCCAACTGAAAATGGATAGGATAGTCGAGTTGGATAGGGATAAGCCAATCAACATGGATGAGACAAGCAGGCTGAACAATGGTTGGGGCCGAACTTCAGGATGAAGTTGCCTATGTATCCCAAATATGGGAATCAAGCCTTATGTAGTTCTGTTTGTTCAACCCTTTGATCTTCAAAGCCTCAATAGCCCCACTGAAGACGTACGTAGGGATCAATACTTGCCCTGGCCTTATTCTTGCCACTTGTTTCAGCTTTGCTAAGGGATTGGGTGGCTATATCGGAGTGAGATCCATTTGTTATTAACCTGTCATCACCCAGACTTGAGATAGCTTCGGCTTGGCCCTTTCTAACTACAGCTCGTCCTAAGATCGGGAAGCTTTTTGACGTGAAATTTCTGGTATGTGTAGCTTGACTTTTTTGCGCCTCCTTTTAGAAGTTTGAAAGAAGCCCTACAGTTCAGACTCCCGTGGTTCTGAATCTAATCTCACAAGTGCAATGTGAAATTGATAAACACCAAAGAGTCCAAATCTGACAAGTCTTTTGGAAAATTGATTTTGAATCAAAAATGCTGTAGACACCCCATTTTTGACCGACCTTAAGACTCAGACGTCATCGATTGAGCGCTCGGTGATAGTGCATGTTGTGCTCGTTTCGAATTTCTGGAGTTTTGGCTGAGAGCCTTGCCTCTGGGCCTCTGAACTCTTTGTGCGTCGGCTTGGTTTGAGGACCAAGTCTTGTTTTCCTTGCCTGAGGGAAGGAGAGGTCTTGTAAACCCTTTTTTGTGGTCGTCGACCACTTTTCTCGCTTGGAGACTAGTTTCCGATTTTCGGAGCCTTCGGCCGCGCGCCTTGTCCCGGGACCGCTTAACGTTCTCCGTTTGGCGTGGTTTTTGAACCACACCTTGTTTCCTTGGCCTGGAGGGCCACTGTGGTTTAGGACATCACTTTTGTGGTCGTGAACCACTTTTGGTGCTTGTCAGCTAGTTTTCGAGGCTCTCGGCTGCGCGCTTTGCCTCCTGAACTTTCGTCTTGCATCTGTTTTGGTTTGTTTTTGGTACAAACCTTGTTTTCCTTTTTTGGAAGGTGGTACAAGGGTGGGAGACTAGTTTCTCTCCCCGCAAACCACTTTTCTTCTTGCCAGCCAGTTTTCTGGTCTGACAACTGGTCTCCCTGATCTTTGGACCATCAAAAGTGGTCGACCACCACACCATTTGCTTGTTCTCATGCTGCTGACCTTCTCCCACCATGGCCGACCACTTTTATTTTTGGGAGACCACTTAAAGTGGTCGACCGACCACTTTAAGTAGCTGGCTAACCACTTCAAGTGGTCGGCTGCTTTTTGGCACCTTTTTGGAGATATTTTTGGCCAGTTGGCACAGCTGGAGGGCACCAGAGCCATCCTCCATATGGAGGGATGGCCTCGAAGCTTAGCTTCCTTGAGAAGCTTTAGCTTTTGTTCTCTATAAGAGGGAGGCTCCTCCTCTCACCTCTAGGTTCAGAAAATTGGAGCTTGAGTGATACATATAATCTATATCTATACTTTTTCATTTTGCTCTTGTTTTGTGTTCAAAAGTGTAGTTTTGTCATACTTTAACACATAAACACACACTCAAACACCATACTCTTGGAGCTGAGGTCCCTTGAGGTTGTTTTTGAAGTTCTTGGACTGGTTTTGGTTCAAAAAGTGTGCTAGAGTTGCAGCCTTGAAGTGGTTCTACAATGGTGAGTTTCTAACCCTTAAAACCCCCATTTTTGCTTAAGCTTTTGGACATATTTGCATGCTGTTTTAAGCTTATCTTTCTACTGGAAAAAGTTCTATTTTTGCATGCTTAAAATGTTTGTTTAAGGTCACTTTTTCTTTGGGGGTGATCTACCCCCTCTTAGGCCTTGTTAGGCCTTGTTTTGAGCCATCCCTTTAGGCTCTTGTTGTAGCCTTTGCATGACCTTTCTACCACTGAAATCCAAAGGATTTTCAGTGGTGGAAAGGTGGTTTTGGGGTCCTAAATAGGACAGGGTCATCCCCTCTCCTTGTATTTTGAATACTTGTTTCATATGCCTCATGTTTGAGCATGTTTATTACGCTTGTGTTGGCTTGTT
Organism: Camellia japonica; assembly: GCA_030407325.1. NCBI lineage: Eukaryota > Viridiplantae > Streptophyta > Magnoliopsida > Ericales > Theaceae > Camellia > Camellia japonica. Next base: position 133,480,509 of record JAPPVO010000031.1, read on the forward strand.
CTTAGCATGTATTTGGGGTTATTTTGAGCTGTCATACCACTGTTTTTGGTTGTCTTGATCATCCCTTGCATGCATAATACACTTGTAGTGTAAATCTCATAAACTAGTCTTGTATGCTTCATGAAGTAGCATGTCATTCTAGCTTATTTTGAGTCCATTTCAGCATGTTCTTGGTGTTGTTTTACCATGATATACCTCTGTTAAGGTTTGGTTTAATGGTCCTATGCATGCTCTATGCACTTGTAGTGCAATTCCATGAATTAGCCGAATGTGTCTCATGCTTTACCATGTCATTTTAGCATGCTTTTGGCTTAGCTCTGAGAAGATTTTGTTCATGTTTTACCATGTTTAAGGTCTGATTTGTGTTTTTTTGGTCATGCATGCCATGCTTTGTATAGCTATAATGCATTCTAGCTTGTTAGCTTTGTGTATCAAGTCCACTAGCATGCATTGCTTGGCCTATTTGAATGATTTGGCATCATTTGTTATGTGATTTCAGTCCATGTAGTGTGGTCACACACTTGCATCTTTCACTTATTCAATGCGTTGGATGGTTTCCCCCTTTATGCCTTAACATGAACCATTGCGTATGCCTTCATGCCTTAGCTTGCGAGCCATCATTTCAATGTGTTTTTTGGGTTATCTTGCCATGATATAACTCTAATTTTTGTTGGTTAAGTCATCCCATGCTTGGTCTTAATAGGTGTAGTGTAAACCACCTTATTTGCCTTGCATTCACCATACCTTATGCCCTTCATGCTAGCTTGTTTTGGCTTCCTTCCATGCATATCTTAGACTCATTTTAATATGTTCTAGGACTGTTTTGGGTTGCCTTGATCACATGATTCATGTTTTGCATAGTTGTAGTACAAGTGCCTATGCTAGCTTCAAGCTTCGGGCAACATAACATGCTTCATTTGTGTTGTGTACATGATTTGGCATCACTTAACATGACATTTCAGAGCTTATCACATTGCCATGTTCCCACTTCATTCACTCTTTAAGTGCCTTTGAGTGTTGTGCATTGTTGTCTCTTTTATGGCCTAGCATGTATGCCATCTTGCCTAGGCCTTTGAGCCCCTAACTTAGCATGTTTTGGTCATTGTCTTGACCTATTTCAGCTCTATTTGTGTTTGGTTCGTGCATTCGTGCCATGTATTGTATGCCTCCTTTGTAGTCCTCCTTATTAGCTTTCATGCTTTAGGACCTTTGCATGCCATGCTTGCTTTGTTTGAATGATTTGGCATCATTTCTTACTTGGTTTCAGTGCATTTAGTGTTGTTACGCTTCTGCATTTGTCACTCCTTGAGCACTCTTGAGAGTTGTGCTCTTAGGCCTAGTTGGTTGGCCAATGCATTGTGCATGCATGCCTTGTCTTTTGGTGCCTTTGTTTTGGTGTTATGGCCACTGATTTGGGCATGACTGAGGTCTATCCCCTTTTGGTTTAAGTCCATTTAGCATGTTGATTTACATGTTGTTCGCATGCTTATTGTTCATTGCATTAAGTATGCCATCTTACATTGCATTGTGCATGCCATGTGGTTATTTGCATTGTGTATGCCAAGTTGGTTATTTGCATTGTGTATGCCAAGTTGTTCATTGCATTAAGTATGCCATCTTACATTGCATCGTGCATGTCATGTGGTTATTTGCATTGTGTATGCTAGTTACCATTTGCATTGCATAATCCATGTTACATAGCATTGTGCATGCCATGTGTTGCATTGTGTTTGGAATAGGTGTTAGACCAAACACGAGAAACGAGGGACGTTTCATACTTGAAGTGATGAAATGTGCCTCAATTCTTGGTCGCCGACGCTCTTGATCATACATGATAGAGTTATAGGCCTTATGTGTTTACTTGTGCATTCATTTTACATTGAATTGTGCAACTTTGCCTCTCGGCCATCATGCATCGAGATGCGCGATTGGTGGCCCGAGGGTCGAGAACCACACTCCCTTGAGCTCATGAAATGATAGGGAGGGTGGTTGTGCACACATACCTTGCAAATACATTGCCATGCCCTTTCTTGCTCTCTGTTGCAGAAACTGGAGTCTGGCAGCAACAACTGGTCGGCTAGCCAGAAAAACTAGCTGGCCGACCACTTTTTCTGGTTCACAGCAAAGATAGGTGGTCGGCCATGGCTGGTGACACCTCTAGGTGGTCGGCCACCCTCCCACAGGTTCCCATGGTGGAGTTTAAGCCTTCTGGAGCTTGGTGCAAGTTTTTGAGAACAAATGAAAACATAGGCAAGTTGGGGCATCGTGTTGGATTTCCGAACGAGGCGATCGGGCATGCATCCAGTCTTCTCCCTCTGAGAACCTCCTATTTACTGCTTTATTTAGCCTCCTTACTTAGCTAGATTAAGCATTCGTTTTCATACTTTAATAGTTAATGCGTTTAGCTATTTCAATTTGTTTTGTAATAATTAGTTAACTAGGATTAGTTAATTAGTTTGTTTTGTAATAATTAGCTTAATTAGCTTAGATTAGCTAGTTAGCTTCTTATTCGGACTCTCCCTCGAGAGGGCCAACTGTTGTAATAAGTGTGCGTGTGTGTGATGCATGCCTTCCAACCCCTATTTCTTTCTCCTTTTTACTTAATCGCTTATGATGGTTAGTTTAGGGCATATTTCATTTAGCATACCTTATGCTTTGCATGCATGCATCATTCATCTGTCTTGCATGCACTGGGCTTGGCGCATCATACTAACTGCATTGTATTTCAATTCCAAGTTGAATACATGTGCCAAGTTGCATTTCACATGCCATTCTAGAATAGCCAAGCCTATTTTAGTTGCATTCTTGCATGTGTTGCATTAGCCATCTTAACATGAACTAGGATCATACATGATTTCTAACTAATTCTTTGTTTTGGCTTGGAGTACACTGTGAGTGTTTATACTTTAGCATACTGCATGTGTGTTAATGTTGCCATGAAAGCATGCTTGCCATGAGGCTAACTGCTTATGTGATATAACTGCCTGAATGCCTGTGGGTGAAGGTTGGATTACTTGAATTGGGACAATTCATTGAAATCCTTGATTTAGCCTACTTGCGAGTAGCAAACTTCAAACCGTTTTCAAACAAACGAACATGCAATGTTTTGTTCCAAATTAGGCGATCTAGTCTATACTTGTATGCTGTGCGCATCACGTAGTAAGATTAGCTTAATAATCGGAATAAGAACACAAGTGTTTTCAAAAACAAAATATCATGCTTAGTAAAGGCCGATCTTTTGATTGGGCGAGCGGGGGTGCTCATTGCATGACCTTCCCCTCTCGTACGCAAGTTCCCGAGTCGAGGCAACTTTGGTGATGACGGACACGTGGCCTTAGGCACGAGTCAGGGTTTCCTAAATCCTCCCAAAATAAAATATTTAGGTGGCGACTCCGTATCTGGCAAAACAGTCCATGTTTGGCACTTCTTTATGAAAATCAGTTTTCCAAAACGATTTGCCGGATTTGGACTCTTTGGTGATTTATCGATCTTACATCGCACATTGTGAGATTAGATTCAGAACCATGACATGAGCCTGAACTTATAGTAGCTAGAGAGCAAACGAATTTCGTGCCCTCGCGCACGGAGCTCGGGAGCCCTCAGGCACGTCTACAAATGCCAAAAATGGACTGCTTTGCCAGATACAGAGTCGCTACCTAAATATTTTATTCTGGGAAATTTAGGAAACCCATGATTCGTGCCAAAGGCCACGTGTCCCTCATCACCAAAATTGTCTCGGCTCGGGAACTTAGGTACGAGAAGGGAAGGTCATGAATTGAGCACCGCTACTCGCCCGATCGAAGATCAGCCTCTACTAATCATGATATGATTTTTTATCAACATTATATGCTCTTGTTCTGGTTTATTAGGCGAGCATTACTATGTGATGCGCACAAGCCAGTATAGACTAAAATTGCAAGAATTGGAACAATTCAATTTCATGTTTGTTTTACAAAGGGTTTGAATTTGCCACCTCAAGTGGGCTTAAAGTCTGCGAATTTGCCACTCAACAAAGTGGGCTTAAATGTACATTCATTGAATTATTCCAATTCAAGCAACAAACCTTCATCCACAGGCATTCAAGCAGTTTTAACAAGTAAGCATTTAGCCTCATGCCAAGTATGCTAGACATGGCAATCACTCGCACACATGCAAGTATGCTAAAAGCATTAAAAACTTACCTAGTACTCCAAGCTAAGGTAAAACAAAAGAGTTAGAAAAAATGCATGATTTCTAACTATGCCAAATGACTAATGCAACACATGCGAAGAATGCAATTAATAGGCTCAGCTACTAATGTGGCATATGGATCAATTTGATAGCATGCTTTTAAACACGTATTCAAAGAAGTATTGAAATGACAATGCAGTTTGAATGATGCGCTGAGCCTTGGTGCATACAAGACAAGATGAATGGATGCAAGCATGCGATATGCTAATTGAAACATGATACCCTTAATCTAACCATCAAAAGCGGATAAATAAAAGGGAGAAAGACGTGGCGTTGGAAGACATGCACATTATTACATTACGCTCTCACGAAGGAGAGTCCGAATGAATAAAGCTAACTAGCTAACTAAGCTAAGCTAATTAAAGCTAATTAAACTAATTATTACAAACTGAATAAATAGCTAGACTAATTAACTAATTATTATTACAACACTTGAATTAACTAGCTAATAAACTAATTAATTAAATAATTACAAGACAATTGCAACTAATAATGAAACTAAGTAATTAACTATTCCGCCTCGGGAAATGAAAGATGTGCATGCGCATGCTTGGATTCCACCCTAAAAGACCACCATTTTGCTCCCAAATGCCTCAGTTTGCACAGTTGAACATTTCTAGAACCATTTTGCTCCACCTTACCAACACTCTACTAAGACTTGCATCAGTGACTAGCCGGCCACTAGTAAATACTGCCGGCCACCTGCTGGCCATGAAAGTGACCTGCTGGCCATGGATAGTGGCTTGCCGGCCACTGATGCACTGGTTCATCTTGCTACAACAAAGAACAAACAGAGCAAAAAGAAGGCATTCTTATTGATTGTTTGCACAACTCATCCCTCGTTTTCATGAACAAATCCAAGGAGTTATGAACTTAAGCCACAAATCACCAATTCAAGCAATTTCATTGCATGATGGCTTGTGATTCAAGATGTTCAAGTTTAATAAATGCAAAATAAGACAAAAACCTCCTTTCTTTCATAAAAGATCAAGGGAAGAAGTTGACCTTGGAGACTTGGATCATTTCATCACTAGCAAGTATGAAATGGTCTAAGTTCCATGTGTTCAATTAATGTCTGATTGAACACACAAGCTATTATCTTACACATTTTTTAGTCCCAAGTTTTAGTTACTCATTTTACTTTACCAACCATTCCTTAATCCAATTAAGTCCAAAGGTGAATTAGAGTTCTCTAATGGAAAGAAAGCTCAAAGCACAAGTTGCTTTGGGTATGAAAGAAGCATCATACCATTGGTAATGAACCCCCTAAGGGATTAAACCATTAAGTATGAAACCTCAATTTCACATTTATGCAAACAAGTGACTTGAAACCACTTTCAAAGCAAAATTAAAAGCCAAGAAGGGAGGGAGGTTGTAGAGATTATACTTGCTGAAATTAAATATAAAAAGCCCAAAATAAGTACTATCAACTCAAACAAGTGGTGTCTAATGGCCTAAAACATCAAGCTTGTGAGGACTATTATACTACAAGCATGCAAACAAGACTCAAATGACTTAACCAACCAAAGAAAGAGTTAAAACCGTCTAAATTAGAGGCTAAAACATGCTGGAATTAAGCCACAATAAGCTAGAAAAATAAGCTAAAGCATGGCACCAACTAGGCTAGCAAACAAGACACAAGGAGGGGTCAAAACATGATTTTCACCATTGAAAAAGCTTTGAAATCTAGTGTTTAAAAGCTTTGGAAAAAGATGGTTTGAAAGTGGGAAACACAAGTGGAGAAGCCTTACAAACAAGGTACAAATAAGGGTGAACCACCCCTTTTCCTAAAATGGCTTCAAACCACAAATTTCAGCCCACTTTGACAGAGTTTTTATAGCCCCAAAACAGCCCAAAAACAGTAGAAAAAGATAGGAAAACAAGTATGCAAAGTAAGCTAACAAAGTAAATATTATACCTCTTGAAGAGAAAAGTGATTCTAGGCAACAATTCAAGCCAAAACCAACTTGTAGAGCTCCAAGAATGCCTCAAGGAACCTCAGCTCATAGGTGATCAAGTTTTGTTAAGGAAGTATAGGCAAGAGTGTAGTGTAAGTAGGCAAGAGTGTAGAGAATTTGTAAAGAGAGAGGAAAATTTTTGAGTCTAAAATTTTCTAACCCTATTACAAGAGAGAGGGAGTCTCTATATATAGAAAACATGAAATCTATACAAGGAGATCCAACCCTCCATGTGTGGATAAATGCAAGTATCAGTGTAACCAGCTGGCATAGCTGGCATAAAATATCTGCAGGAAACACCGGTGGCCGACCGGCCATTAGTGGTAGCCGACAAGGCACATCAAAGGCCGGCAGACCAAAAATGATGGCCGACAGCCTCTAGGGATGGTCGGCAGGCCACCAAATGTTGCAGACTGGAAAGATAAAGGCCTGGTCCAAAAATAAGACAAAATGGATGCAGGGTTTGAAAGGCTTAAAGTTGTGGCGTTCCGCTGAGGACTTCGAGCACTCAGGGAGCAAACAGACTCATCATCGGATGTACCTGCAATGACATCCAAGTTGTAAGGGCCGTAAAAAATGGGGTGTCTACAGTTGCCCCTCTTTGACAGAACTCGGAGTCATGAAATGACGTGAGTGAATGTCAAACCCTAGAGACGACCCATTTTGACAATGCCGTAAAACTTGGACAAACAATCAAGATAGAAAAACAAATGGTTGCGCTCGTAGGTTGCCTACGTATCTCTTTGCGAGGAATCAAACCTGTGTAGTTCTGGGGCGAAATGCAAATGATATGCATAATGCAAGAGCATGACTTATGATCATGCAATGAGGCTGTGCAATGAAACATTTGAATGCAAATACAATGCAAAGAAAATGCCACAGTTAAACGAACTGAAACAAGGCACATCAATTCCAATCATGAAAAGAAGTAAGTAAATAAACACGCTACGCGCGAAAAACACAAGCCAAACCACATTTCATGTAGAAAGGATATAAGAAAATTATGCAAGCTTAACCACGCGTCACACAGGAAAGGCGAAGGGCAACATAACCGTCGGGCGCACCCGAGGTCTCAACCAAGATCCTAACGCGTTGCACACGTAAGGAGGAAAATGGGGTGAATATCGGGCTCACCTGAATGTTTTTAACCGAAGCAATCCTAATGCATCTCACGCGAGAGGAGGAAGGATGGTGTGAATACCGGGCGCACCCAAATGTTTTTAACTGAAGCAATCCTAACGTGTCTCACGCGAGAGGAGGAAGGGTGGTGTGAACACCGGGTGCACCTGAATGTTTTTAACCGAAGCAATCCTAACGCGGCTCATGCGAGAGGAGGAAGGATGGTGTGAACACCGGGCACGCTCGAATGTTTTTAATCGAAGCAAGGATGGGATCCGAGTGATCCAAATGTGGCACGAATGATATTAACTGGAACTCCTCTGAATGAACCGTACATACAATATCATCCATGAACGAACAAGAAGCTTAACAAGTATGACACAGTAAGAATGCAAGTTCTATGCAAGAAAAACAACTGAGATACAATGGCATGTTCTATGCGAGAAACAAAAAACGGAGTGCATATTCTATGCATGATACAAAAGCGAAAGCGTATTCTACGCATGAAATGAGAGCGAGAGCATGTTCTATGCATGAAACATAAGCGAGAGCATATTCTATGCAACAACGTGAAATGCATGTACAATGCAACAACGTGACATGCATGTACAAAAGCATGATTTTATAAATAACTTCTAATTTATCTCTCGAAAGAGTTACAATATGTTTAAAGGATACACCTCGTTCATGTTGACAAGTGACGAACATCGTGTACGGAAAACACAGTTTTGAGCTTCCATAGAGACATTCTGAACTCAACAGTGAACCACACCTATACTTCTTGGGAACCAAGGACACAAAACATCATCAAGAACTCAAAGGAAGCTGCCGACCATCTGCCAGCCACAAAGGGAGGCTGTCGGCTAGCTGCTAGCCACTAGTGAGCCTTGCCAGCCACCTGTCGGCCATCGATAGTAGTGCGGGGGCAAATGTGACTATTTAGCTCGGGCCTTTAAATATGAGCCACTAGGGCAAATTTCCTCACTTCTCTAGGGCCAAAATCTTCCTCCCTCTCTCTTTAGACACTCCTTCTCTCTAGATTTGCGCTTTCTACGTGTTTTCCAACACCCCATACGAAGTTGATTCACTAAACCCTCTTTGTTTCCTTCACTTTGAGCCGATTGAAATTTGATTTCGGTACTTCTTTCCTCATTTCCACCATTCTAGGCTTGTTCCCCTCGAGTTTCTCTCGAGTTCTGTGCACTTTTCCCGGCTTTGACTTTTTCTTCCTTTTTCTTCCTTTTTCTCTCTCATAGGGTTGACTTTTTCCAAGTTTACCATTTTTCTTCACTTTTTCACCTATTTCGCACCCATTTCTAGATGACGGATAAGATTCCTCATGACGGGGCTCCTTCAGAGATTCCCCCAGTAGTTCCACCTGCTCCCGAGATAGAGGAGCTGGTAGCTGACCTTGAGGCCGACCTAGAGGTAGAGTTCGAGCCCGAGGCTGAGCCAGAGCCGCTACCGCTGAGGGTACGGCCTTTCGATCTGGAGAGATATCATCCTCAGACACACATATTGCCCACTTCTGGAGGCATTAGACATTTTACCGAGTTTGCTCGCGGTGCGCCGGAGGACCTTTTGCTGAGGGAGCCGGCTTCTCACCTATCAGCCATTGCCGTTGAGGTACGAACTCTATTTTCATTCATTTATGCCTTTCATTAATTGCATTTCTTGCACTGCCTTTTATCTAACTGCATTTCTTGCACTGCCTTCATTTGACTGTACTTTACCTTTTGCATCTGTTTCTACCACAGGGTGAGGGCCGTGCCTTCTAACGGTATGGTTCTACGACCGCCCGAGATTGGTTCGACGAGCTCCCCGCCGGAGTTCATGACATCATAGAGGAGGCTGGATTTGGTTTATTCTGCTCCGGCCTGACGCGGGTCACCACGAGCTGTCCTCTCTTGGGAGCACTCGTGGAGAGGTGGTGGGACACCACCAACTCCTTTCACTTTTCCACCACAGGGGAGATAACGATGACTCCCTACGACTTTGCCATGATCACTGGCTTAGAGGTAGGTAGTGATCTGATCTCTCTTGATATAGACACGGAAGAGTGGGAGGCAGCCTAGTTCGAGCTGCTGGGAGCACACCTACCTATATACCGGACGGGGATGGTCAGGTACACTTGGTTTGCTTAGTGATTCAGAGGAAACAAGCCCGAGACTGTAGAGGAGATCAAGCAGTATGCCAGGGGCTTCCTGATGTTCGTCTTCAGTACCACCTTGTTTTCGAACAGGTGGAACATCGTCGGCTTACATTTGTTGAGCGCCCTAGTGATCCTTCCTCGGTTGCGCTTTTACGATTGGGGCGGAGCTGGCCTCGCCACCTTATACGGATACATGAGCTCTACCTCCCGTCTACGGGGAGACTTGATTGAAGTCTACTGGCGAGCCTGGGAGGTATGGATCTTAGTTTCCTCTTTGCACTTTACAGTTTCCACTTTACAATTTCTGTTTTACATCTGTTTCAACATATGTGCTTTCTGCTTTGCACTTTCTGTATCTGTTTAACACTGTTCATACACTGTGCTTTCTACTTTACACTTTTTATATTTGTTCAATACATTGTTCACACAATGTGCTTTCTGCTTTGCACTTCCTGCATCTGCGTATACATTCTTCACATATCATTGCATATTCTATGCAGCTATGGGTATATGCATACTTTTTGACTTTAGCCGCAGAGCCTATAGAGGAGCTTCCACTGGCAGTCCCCTACTCGTGGAGATATGACGGTCGGCTCCATCATAGGACCCGTGAGCCCTTCACATTTTTTCGTCAGTACTTTGACACAGTAGTTGCCCATGAGGTAATCCGAAATACAACCATTTTTGCTTTGAAATTGTTCTGATTCACACATTTAGCAACTGACAGGAACTAATGAACTTGTACAATTTCTATTTGCAGATTATGTGGCGACCATGGGCCTTGATGCTAGCGGAGGTTTAAGACTAGTATGCCAGGGCTTAGGTCACCTCTCGCAACCCCATTTTACTCGAGGGCCCAGTCTGCCGGGCCTGGTTCTTGGGCGAGCACTTTATGCGACAGATTATGGGGCTACCTGACCCGATTGTCCTGATGGCTTCGCCAGAGTCCATGCGATCCACAGATGGCCTATCTGTTGAGGAGATCATCCAGTTCATGGTGGGCCTAGACGCCGACTACTTCCGAGCAGAGGGTGACTGTGCAGCTTTCATCCAGACATATCTGATGCTGCCTCTGACCGGTGTTCGTGGAGCTGAGGATGTGAGAGCTCCTGTCGCGCGAGAGAGAGAGAGAGCTAGAGTGACCTAGGCGAGTAGAGCCCGTGGTAGAGGGGCTTCCCGAGCGAGGCAGAGGACTGATTGCCCAGAGCTTCCTACCACACTGACTTGTTGGCGGCACATTAGGGATCCCTACCAGGTTTCAATTGAGCCCACGGTGGCCGGGCATGAGCTTGTTAGGGTCTGAGGCCTGACTCAGGAATGAACCCCACTTTACATTTGCACCCCATATTTCATTTCAGATATGTTCATTTGTAGATACTGATCATTCAAACTGAATTTACGGCGCCTCTCTCGAGCTGATAGTCTCCCTAATGGGGGATGGTATAGAGGAGAGAGGCGCTGCTCAGCCTTTCCGATATTGAGGTAACTTCTTCAGTTTTCCATTCCAGGCATCAAATTTCCACAGACACAATGACATTGACATCTCAACTGAAAACTTCCCAAACTACACTGACACGCTGTATCAATACATCGCATCTGATACTCTGCACTCACATGCTATATTCGCACACTATATTCACACATTGTACTCAGACATTGTATTCATATAGTGTATTTGACTTCTACATATACTCATTCTGCACATCATACTTGCATCTGATACGCATACTATGGCTGACATGTGACAACTGTCTTTTCAGATTTCACTCATACCGATGGCACCAGCGGCAGCTGCAACAACCGCACCAGCAGTACCTCCTCCAGCAGTAGGGAGGAAAGAGAGACAAACTCCGGCAGGTGTAGACGTCCCCGAACGCCCCGGGAGGGTTAAGTCCCGTTCTGTTCATATTGGAGTCACTACAGTTCAAGGACTCAAATGTCACGGTTCTTAATCTTGAACCAAAGAGTCCAAATCCGGCAAATCGTTTTGAAAACAGATTTTTTGAAAGAAGTGCCAAACATGGACTGCTTTGCCAGATAACAGAGTCGCCACCTAAATATTTTTTTTTTTTTTTTTAAAATGGGAAATTTAGGAAACCCTGACTCGGTGCCAAAGGCCACGTGTCCGTCATCACCAAAGTTGGCTCGGGAACTTGGGTACGATTGGGGAAGGTCACATCGTGAGCACCCCCGCTCGCCCGGTCAAAGACCGGCCTCTACTAACCATGATATCGGTTTTTGAAAACCTTGTATGCTCTTATTCCGGTTATTAGCCTAGGTTACTATGTGATGCTCGCAGCAAATAAGTATAGACTGAGTCGTCTGAATTGGAACAAAACATTTCATGTTTGTTTATTTGAAAATGGTTTGATGGTGCTACCCGCAGGTAGGCTAAGACGCGGATTTGCCACCCTCAGGTGGGCTTAGAAAAACATGATTTTGCCACTATCTAGTGGGCTTAAAACAAACAGTTGATGAATTGTCCCAATCCAAATAACCCAACCTCCACCCACAGGCATTCAAGGCAGTTATATCACATAAGCATATAGCCTCATGGCAAGCATGCTATCATGGCAACACTCACACGCATGCAAGAATGCTAAAGCATAAAACTCACCGAGTACTCCGAGCCAAAACAAAAGCTGATTAGAAATCAATGCATGATCCTAATTATACAGAAATGCCTAATGCAACACATGCAATAATGCAACTATTAGCAGGCTCGGCTATTCTAAACATGGCATATGGAATGCTACAACTAACACGTATTCAATTTGGAATTGAAATACAAATGCAGTTTGTATGATGCGCCGAGCCCGGTGCGTGCAAAACAGATGAATGATGCAAACATGCTGTCATACTGTATGCTAATTGAAATATGCCCTATATCTAACCATCATAAGCGGGTAAATAAAAGGGAGAAAGACGTGGGGTTGGAAGACATACATCACACTCACCCACACTTATTACAGTTATGCCCTCGCGCAGAGGGTCCGAATAAATAATAATACAGTCCGAATAATACCGTCCAAATAATATACAGATTTCTAATTAATTGACAAATTAAACTAGAAAGCTTTAAAATGGGTTTGCAAGCCAGGGGCTGCCTCGCTTCTGATGAATATTGCATTTTTGGGTTGCTTTGCGCAGAAATCCACTGGGATGCCCAATTTAGCCTCTGTTTGCAATGTTTCTCGAAATGCGCGCCAGACTCCGAAAAGTTGCTGGTTCCTCATTTTGCTGCAACAGAGAGCAGGAAAAGGGCATAGCAATGTATTTCACAGATATATGCATGCCTCGATTCTCGTGCCACCAATCACGCATATCGATGCATGATGGCCGAGGAATCGGATTGCACAACTCAATATAGGGTGCAATGCAGATGAATGCTACAACAAAAACCTAACTCCATCATGGGTAATCCGGAGTGTCGGTGACTTGGGAATTGAGACCCGTTCCGTCACTCGGAGTACGGAACGTGCCTCGTTTCCCGTGCCCGGGCTAACTCCTATCCCGAACACGATGCAATATGCATGGTATGCATGAAATGTAACTAAGATACAGCCTAGTATGCACAATGCTGATGAAAATGAGATGAAAATGAGACGCCTCGAAAAGCGTGCACGCGGGCACGCAAACCGAGGCGATGGCATGAAATGCAAATCGGATAAAACCGAAGTGCCTCAAAATGCGTGCACACGGGCACGCAAACCGAGACGATGATGTGAAATACAAATCGGATAAAATCGAAGTGCCTCGAAAGGCGTGCACACGGGCGCGCAAACCGAGGCAATGATGTGAAATGCAAATCGGATAAAACTGAAGTGCCTCGAAATGCGTGCACACGGGCGGGCAAACCGAGGCAATGATATGAAATGCAAATCGGATAAAACCGAAGTGCCTCGAAATGCGTGCACACGGGCGCGCAAATCGAGGCAATGATAAAATGGAATGAAATGGCATACGGAATGCCACGATGGGCTTACACCAACATGGGAGAGCCTCAGCTCACTCACATAGGAGGCCGTCGGATAAGAATGAAGTGCCTCGAAATGCATGCCCACAGGCACGCAAACCGAGGCAATGATAAAATGAGACGGAAATGCAAATTGGGCTTATACTAACATGAGTGGACCTCAGCCACACTCACATCAGATGCCGTCGGATAAAACAGAGGTGCCTCGAAGTGCGTGCCCACGGGCGCGCAAACCGAGGCATGGCCCGAAGGCATGAAATGGCACGGGAAATGATATGCAAATATGCAAACCAAATTTCAGCACCTAAATGAAGGGGAAAACAGCCCCGAAATGATACGAAATGACAACCAATGCATGAAATCATCCCGAAATGTGATTTTAAGTACCCGAAATGGCCTATAGCCATACTAAACATGCACAACATGATCATGACATGCAAACCAGTAGCAAGGCAGCCCCAAATATGGCATTTTTTCAGTACAAAGCAAGGCTAAACAACAACCACAAGTATGGCAAAATTAGCATGCAAAAATGGGGAAAAAGAGGGGAATTACAAAGCAAGTAGTATATACAATGCTCAAACTGAAAAATACAGTTCTAAAAAATTAAAGAGGGGCCAAAATTATGCATATTTACAGTAGATGATATCCTCCAATTCAGTGTGTAGATATGCTTAAAATGGCATGCAAAAATGAGCCAACAAAGGGCTACAACATGAGGTACCATAAGCAATGACCAAACAACTTTGGACCCTTAACAAAACTTGACAAGAAGGCCAAAATAAGGATATTTTCAGTACTGATGATGGCTCAAAACAGGAGCTAAGTAAGCTCAAAAAGGCATTCAAGATGGGGCCAAAGAGAGGTATAAAGAGAGGTACAACATGGAGGCCTCAAACCAATTTGATCCCTTCTACAACGTTGTAGAGGGACCTAAAATAAACTCAACCTCAGTTAATGTCATGCTCAAAATCAGATCACAAACAGGCCAAAGAAACCATGCAATTTTACGGTAATTTGAAGGAAATATGAAGCAAGTGCATGATAGAGAGGCCAAACAAAGTTGAGCCCTTCTTCAATGTTGAAGAGGGGCTCAAAATAAGCACAAAACCAGAAGGGGTCAGAGCCCAAAACAAAGAGCATGTAGGGTAGAAAATTGATGCAAAAAAGTGCAAGAAAAGGGAAATTGGTGACTTACCCTTGAAGACAAGTCTTTCTTTGCTTCTTGGCTTGACTTTGTTGCTTCTTAGCCTTTGAAAGAGCTCTCTTTGTTGCTGGAATGGAAGTGGGGATGGTGGTGCTTAGGGTTGATGAAGAGAGGAGCTAGACACGTGGAGAGTTTTTGAGTTTTTTGGCTATGGAAATGAAGGCTTTGGAAGAGGAAGTCTTGAGGTCAAATGTTCTAACCCTAACAAAGAAGGAGGCCAACCCCTTAAAAGGACCAAAGGGGGGTGTAAAAGGGAGGGAAATGCATCCAAGCTTTCCCTCCCAAAATATCCCCCGGATGCCAAAGATATTTTGAAAAGTGGATGGACAGCTGGAAAGTGTTGAAAAGCAGGAAGCAGGCCGGCCAGGTGGAATTCTTGAAGATGGCCGGCCGGCCACCCCACTGGTCGGCCAGCCATTCCTCATGGCCGGCCGGCCATGGCCAAAAATGGAACAAAAAGTTAATGGCCGGCCACCATACCTTGATGTCCTCCTAGGTGTGTAGAACAAGGCCCCATGGTTGGAATTTGGCAACTGTGAAACAGGAGTCACAACAATTCACTTGAAGGAGAGGCTCAAAAATGAAACCCACAATTACTGGCCGGCCAGTACTTTTTAGGGTCCTCCCAGGTGCCCTCATCACAAATATGTAGCTTTGGTTGGAAGAAAATGGGCCTAGGGTGTTCGACATTAGCCCGGAAGTGAGCAAAACGGGCGCCGGAAGAGCAGAAAAGGTTATCTGGGATAATTGCTGGCCTCCCACCCTCCAGTGATCTTCCTGGTGCTAAAACAGAGGTACCTGCCAAATTTGAACAAAAACTAATGCAAAATGAATGCTCGGGGCCCAAACCACGAGGTTCGGGGCCCAAAAACCGGCTGTAGACACCGAAAGTGGCATTCAGCCACGAAGTGGGTATCCGAGACCCCAGTGTGCCTTGTTATGATGAAACAGAGGCACTTGCCAAATTTGAACAGAAACCGGTGCGAAATGAATGCTCGGGGGCCAAACCGCGAGGTTCGGGGCCCGAAAACCGGCTATAAGCACCGAAAGTGGTGTTCAGCCACGAAGTGGGTATCTGAGACCCCAGTGTTCCTCGTTATGATAAAACAGAGGTATAGGCCAAGAACCGGAGGAATCGGAGACGGTTGGGCGGTCCCGAACCGAGGCACACGGCCTGACGGCTCCAAAAACCGGGAACCGGGCTCCGAAATGGGCAAAATGGCCTACGGCCACGAAAAGTAGCGCACGGCCACCGAGAGATGGTCTACAAGACCACTCCCTTCCCTCAGGAAAGAAAACAGAGAAAACCGAGTCTGGTTCGCAAACCGAGGCAAGGCACAAAAGAGGATTCGGAAGTCCGGAGGTAGGGCGCACGGCCGCGACTCTGAGACTTCTGAATGAGCACGATATGCAACACCACCGAGCGCTCAATCGGTGACGTCTGAGTCTTAAGGTCGGTCAAAAATGGGGTGTCTACAGCAGGCAGCTGAGGCAGTGCTAGGGGCACCCAATCCGAGAGCGGTCCTTCAGAGCCCATTCTGAGTGATGATGATGCCAAGACGACTGACTCTGAGGAGGCAGCGAGTCAGCATTTAGAGTCATCTAAGAGTGGAGATAATGCCGGCTCGGGTTCAGAGAGTGAAGGCGATGATGCCGAGGAGGTCTCTAAGCCGGAGAGCGGAGATAACGCTGGCTCAAATTTGGGTTCAGGCTCGGACAGTGGCTCTGACGGAAACAGTGCCCCAGAGTCCTCTCCTCCGAGGAAGAGGACGAAGAGGGTTTCCCGAGCCTAAGGCGACTGACACTGATTTTTTATATTTTTGCTTAATTTCTCTTTGTTTATAACATTAGCACATTGTATAGCTTCAGACAGGTTTTATTTGCTTTAAAAACTTGTAATCCTCTTTTTGTAAAAACAACCATGATCGGAATGAAAACTAGTTTTTATGAAAAAGTGTTGTAGTTTGCATCATGAGCACCACATTGCATGGAATGGACATGGAATCAAATTGGCCAAGATAATTCTCTTGATTAAAACAAAATCTTAATCAGGTAATAAACCAACCAACAACCGAAATAAAAAGCAATGTACAACTCGATAAAGCAAAACAACGCAACAATAACTGAAATACAAAATAACAAACTTAGTAAAGCCGAAAAGACTCAAAACAAGACCTTAAAACACACAAAGAGCAAAACAAAACATATGCTTTCAGCATTGTTCAGCATAAAGGAGGACAGCGAGGAAGGCTGCCGGCCACAAATAGGGGTTGCCAGCCACATGCCGTCCATGAGAGCTGGCTTGCCGGCCACTAATGTCCCTTGCTGGCCACCAGTGTGGCCGGCCACCTGCCGGCTACCTGCTGGCCACCCGCCGGCCATCAATGTATAAAACCTCCAGATTGTTGACACTTGGCTTTCACTCACTATCTTATTTTCTACAAAAGGTTTAAGCTTCATGATTTCTTCATTTCAACTGCAAATTCTTCACAAATGAAATCATTTTTCACTGAAAAACTCTCGAATTGGATTGTGACTTTGGATGGCTCAGAAAAGGTGAATTTCTGGGATTTTGGCATAAATGCACTTTTCCTGTTGAGCCATTCTTCGCTTTGTTTTTCATTCCTTCATGCCGCGACTAGATGCTAGAACCCGATTACACATGTCTTTAGCTTCGGGTAGCTTCGGGGGACAAGAGATATGCCAACAATCGAAGAATTTCAAGCGCTAATGGAATCCCGGGTCGACGAGGAAATCATACCTCAACCCCGTTTCGACCATATCCAAGCTTTGGAGTGGATGTGTGGGCTAACTCTACACGAGCCTCGATCTTTGGTTCACAATGGAGAGCTGGATATTCCCAACATGATTCATTGATTTTCTGATGTCGGTGACCAAAGTAACCTTCTTTGGTGGGGTTTTAGATAACACGCCTTTTGCTTGTGTATGTTGGCTCATTTTTTTCTTGCCCCTAGTTTCGGCGGGTCTAGCATTCGGCTAATTGAAGTGGCCCATGACTTGAAAGAGGGCAAGGGTTGCATTGGCTTGACATTGGCCGAGACTTTGATGGGCTTAGATGCCTTCCATCGGCGAGAGATGACCAAATTCGCGGGAAGTCCACTACTTCTTCAGGTAATGTTTCCCACATTTTCTCACATGTGTTTCTCACGTCACTCGGCACTCATGCTCTGTTTTTCTCTCAAAGCCCTTTTATCACTTTTTCCTCAACATACATCTCTCTATTATTTAATCTCTCTTTTCTTTCATCCCTTCCCAGGTGTGGCTAATGGACAAACAAAAGGTAATGAACTCGAGTGATATATCTTCATCTTCCCAAACCTATGAATCAGAACATTCAAGGTCTGGTGATATATCTTCATCTTTTCTTCTTTGACCTTCCAGTCTCCTTTTGCTTGAGACACAACTAGGTTCGAGTCCTCGATTACGTCCAACCTTTTTCCTCCTAGTTCCAGGGTGGCTTTCAAACTAGCGATACATGCCTTGTACTCTACTTCGTTATTAGATACCTTGAACCGGAGTTTAAACGCTAAAGGTATATGGGAATTGTCGGGTGCTATCAGCAACACACCTATCCTATAACCATATTAATTAGACGCTCCATCAAAGTACATTGTCCAAGTCTTTTCCTCAACTTGCAGAATGGATTCATCTAGGAACAGGTATTCTACCGCTTCATCTGCTTCTACTGGGTGATCTGCCAGGAACTCCGTTACTGCTCTCCCCTTGACAGACTTGCGAGTAACATACTTCAGATCAAATTCAGAGAGAAGAAGCAACTAACGAGCTAGCCTACCCGTAAATGCTGGTTTCTCAAAGAGATATTTGATGGGATCTAATCTCGAAACCAGAATTACGGAGTGAGCTAACAGGTAGTGCCTCAACTTCCTGGTAGCCCATACCAAGGCTAAGCAAGCTTTCTCCAGTGGGGTGTAACGGGTCTCATAATCTAGCATTTTCTTGCTCAAGTAGTAGATGGCTTTTTCCACCCTATCCTCAGATTCCTGAGCAAGCATGCATCCCATCATTGTGTCCGTTACTGACAGATACAAAATCAAAGGCTTCCTCGGCTCTGGCGGTGACAACACATGTGGATTCCAAAGATACTGCTTGATCTGCTCAAAAGCGAATTGACATCGATCATCCCATCAGAATTTCTTTCCTTTATTCAGGAGACCAAATAGTGGTTCACAAGTTAAGGTTAATTTAGAAATAAACCATCTTATGAATTGCACTTTACCCAGAAAGCCTTGCACCTCCTTTTCAGTCCTTGGTGGTGGAATTTCTAGGATGGCCTTGATTTTGGAAGGATCTACCTCGATGCCCTTCTGTGTGATCAAGAAACCCAACATTTTCCTTGCTGTTATGCCAAAAGTACACTTCTGTGGATTCAACCTCAGTCTGTATTCTCTGATCCGTTGAAAGAATTTCTTCAAGGTGGTGTAGTGGCCCTCTCTGTCCTTGGAGTTGACAATCATGTCATCCATGTACACCTCAACCTCTTTATGGATCATTTCATGCAGAATTGTGGTTGCAGGCCTTTGATAGGTAGCCCCAACATTCTTTAGCCCAAACGGCATGACTCTATAGCAGTAGGTTTCCCACGGCGTAGTGAAGGCGATGTTCTCTCTGTCCTCGGGTGCCATCAGAATCTGGTTATACTCGGAAAATCCATCCATGAAGAAGAGCAACGCATGACCCGCGGTGAAGTCCACCAATTCATCGATGTGCGACAAGGGAGAGTCGTCCTTCGGACTAGCCTTATTCAGATCCCTGAAGTCAACACAGACTTTGATTCTGCCATCCTTCTTCGAGACTGGAACAATGTTAGCTAGCCACGTTGGATACTCAGACACAAGCAAGAACCCTGCCTCAATCTATTTGGCAACTTCCTCTTTAATCTTCAAAGCCCAATTCGGACGTATTCTTCGCAACTTCTGTTTAACGGGTCAGGCCACGGGGTCGAGAGGGATCCGATGCTGCATAATCTCAGGATCGATTCAAGACATGTCTTCGTAGGACCATGCGAAAACATCTTTGAAATCTTTTAATAAAGCGACTAAGTGCTCGAGCTCCTTCGAAGACAACGTGGACCCGATCTAGACCAGACGTGGATCCTTCTCAGTACCCACATTAAAAGCAATGATTTCGTCAGCAAGGGGTTTTGCAAACCTCTCCTATTCTCGATTAATCAAAATTTTCAAAACCAGAGAAATTCCTTCCTTATCGTTTTCATCAAAATTTTGAAAATCTTGATCAATGCAATAAACAAGCGGCACAGAGAAATACTTGGAATCTGTAGTGGCATTCTCATTCAAAAGGTCGAGCTCATCCAGTTCTTCGATTACAATCGACTCAAAAGCAAAAGAAAAGGATGACCTGAACATGACCTTGGCATCCGGGTTATCACCCCCATGAATACCAAACTCGAACTCAGAAGAATGGGAATATGATTTTGACTCCACAGACTATGTGGAATTAGATTCTGGCTCACTACCCGACTCAGAACTACTAGATAGGTTGCCCTCCTCTAGCTGCCAAACGAGGGATGGTGCGCCAGATGCATCCAAAATACTGTTAGAAGGGTTCACACCCGGTTGGTCCCCGATCATGGAAATGTCAGGTGATCCCCCAGGCTCTCTGAGTCGATCGGAGGATCCGAAAGGAGACATGCCAATGCTGCTCCTACCTCATGTTTGCTACTGTCGGAATCATTTTCCATTCTTTTCTCAGCTTCGGCAGTCAGTTCAGCCTTTTTCTCTATATCACTGTCTTGCAACTGCAAGTCAAAGAAGATTTCAAAGCCAAGAACCCGCTGCTTCTCAGAGTTGAACCATGAGTTCGGGGAAGCTGCAAAATGGGAAGTCTTCACTCTCTCAAACAAAATGACCATTCAGGGTTCCCCAGATTGGTTTGTGCACAAGCTTATAACGCTTCCCGGTTTGCTTAGCTCTGGCTCTGCCTACCATTTCTTTTCCTTTCCTAATCCAATCCTCGTTGGTGGGCGTATAGCCAAGACCAAAGGTATGCGGATTATGTGGCACATCGGCTAATGCAGTGACGCCTTTGTGGCCACTTCTTCCCAATGCCATTCTTGGCATATGTTGGAGCTTGTTCATGAAATAGATCGATTGGGCACTGACATACAAGTCCTCATCTGATGCCAAGATGGTTTGCACTACCCATGCCTCTGCTAGGGTAAATCTAGAGAGGAAAGCATCCTTCTCGCCATGAACAATTTTCGGCACAGGTGTAGTTACCTCTGGCAGAGGATGGATAGATGAATTCCCAAACACAATAGCCATCCCCTTCCCATGGGGGTATTTCAACATTTGGTGGAGGGTAGAGGAAACAACTTTTACTTGGTGGAACCACGGCCTTCCTAGCAATAGATTGAATTTGGTCGGCACATCCAGGACATGAAACTCAATATCCTGTTGAGCTAGGCCCACTTGAACTCTGATCTGTACCGTGCCCATAACCTCTCTGCTGGTGTTGTGATACGCCCAACTCACTTGGGCTGTAGGCACGAAATCCGTTGGTTTCAGACTGATAGCATAGGCTATACGAGATGGGAATACATTGATAGCTGACCCAGTATCGACCAATACCATTGGTACCCACTTGTCGCGACCCGGACCCGCCCTTATAGGCTTAGTGTCATGACCGGCCAGTAATCTGCGATTACCGAAGTCCTAACTGAACTAAGCAAATAAACGGGGCTAGCGAAAGCTATTACATAAGAAGACAAAATGTCCAATGAGCTGTGAATTTACATACAGCAAAAGATATTGCTAAATACATATATATACACATGCATAAGTACATCGCGCATTCATAAGTTTGTCAAAAGACAATAAAAAGAGAAAAGTCATTCCCATCGAAAATAAAAATAATGTGAGTGATAACCAATCAAAATATGTGTGTGAGCTACAAAAGTGTGCACACTGGCCACCTCAAAACTCGGATAGATGGGAACCTCGCGGTAAGGCACAGAAGTTAGCTTGACAAAATCAAAGCAAGGTCGACGCCACTGTGTCCTTTCCTGAGCTGGGTCACCTACATGACATATCAAAGTATGAGCTAGAGCCCAGTGAATAATAGTTGAATAAAGAGATTTTGAACGATAATTATAATGTAAAATAAAACACATACTGAGTAGGTTCATATGACATTTGAGAAGCATAACATATCACGTAGTATAGTTTAAAGCAATGAATACAGGCGGTCTAGAAGACCGAACAGACGGTCATGAAGACCGAACAGACGGTCATGAAGACTGAAGATCCGATATGATAGCCAACATCATATTAAACAGGAGTTCCATGAAATGGAACTGACAGATCTGCAATCATACAAATGGTGCCAGGGTTGCCACAGTAAACAAAGAAAATAGTGATAGAATTATCATTCATTATCATAAGAAACTTTCAGAGTATGCATAAATTCGAAGCAGAGAAACGGTAATTGAAATTAAACATATTTGTACAACAGTGTTACTCACAGTCAGGTCCGTGTTACAGATGACTGGAACGAGGCATTTGACCTACACAGACAGATATAAGCGTTGTTCACTTAAGTCACCAAACATCCAACTAGTTAGTTCCATAACTTAGGAATTGATTGGTTTAAATGTAGTTTACTCTTGTTAAATGCTCATGCAATGCAAATGGACATCAATTACGGGTGTGAAACACGTTAACAGAGGTCTGGAAGTGGGGTAAATAACACAGAAAAGTGAAACTAAGGCCACCAAACAGCCACACGTGTGGAGGTCCTTGGCCGCACGTGCGCCATCAGGTGCTTTTTAAGCAGAATGTTCCCCAACATTCCCTTGTTTTCTATACGTGTGGGCCTACCCACCGCACGTACGCCAGTGCTCTCTCGTACATGCAGGCTCCCTTGCTGCACGTGCGGTTCTGGGTGTTCCAGAACCGAGTTTTTTGCTCTGTTTTTGGGGTTCCAAATTCCTCAAAACTCAAACCCAAAATCAATTAAATTAAAAGCCAAAATTAACTAACACAGTAGATAAATAATTTCAAGTTCAAACCAAGGATAGAATTAAGATTTAAGCTTGAGTTCCTCAATTTCATTGATAACTTCATAGGTAACAAGAAAACCAAGATCTTTGCATAAATTAATTTTATGCTTCAACAAAATTATGGACATCTGAGTTAAAGTCATGCAAGATTAAGTAATTAAGTTTGGGTAATGCCACATATACAAGGGTATGGAAGGATTTATTCTATTAGGGTTATAATACAACTTCTATTACTCAACCCTTTACTCTCTCTCTCTCTCTTAACTCTATGAGTTCAAGGTGACAATTCATCTTCATGCAAGAATTTAAGAAGAACTATTACCTTTATAAGTAGATTTGATGAGGTTGCTCTAAATTTTCCTCCTCTTCTTCACCTTTCCCTCTTTCTCTTTTTGTTCTCTCACTCAACTCTAGAACACTCTTAACTCTCTCAGATTTCTATCTCTCTTTCCCTTATATTGAGCTCATATATATATATATATATATATACCTCTCTATATGTAACTTATGTAACTTGGATTAGTTAAGTGTGAGTCTCTTTATTTAAATTACTTAATTAATTACATTACCGCATATCTTAATTTAAGGTGAATCAACCCTACTCACTTAGTCCATTAACTCTACGATTTATCGAATCAGACAGGTCTTCTCATTAAGGAACATATCTGTTGTGGAGAAGTGGTTTGGAAATACTCTTCTGATCCTGAGGGACGCTAATGATCCTCTTCTAGTCACCTGAAAAGGAATAAACACTCCGATCAGGGGTGTGCCGGAATTAGCACTCCGACGGGCAAGTCAGTCTTTGCACTCAAAGTTACTTGTATTCTTAGTTAAGCTTAATAGTTCTCACATACCTTTCTAGAACTGAAGATCTTGTATTTATAGTATTCTCTCTTGGCCTCGGGGCCTGGCCCAACCCTAGTCCTTTAAATGTCCTTCTACTCGGCCCTTGTTTCATTGGAAGGAATGTCGGCTACTTTATTCGGCCCTTCAATCGAATAGGGTCAAATGCCGAATAGGGGTTATGTTCTGGACCGGACTGGTCCACTCCTGTTGAACCAATATTATTTGGCTCCCACAATTGCCCCCCAAACACCCCACTAGCGTTAGTTAGTCGGCGTGTTTGGCTTCTACTCTGGAGGTTGAAAATTCGGCGGTTACTCTTCTTCTCGATGAGTGTCAGAACGCGTACATGCTTTTTAGTCATTGCAACGCTTTCCCGCCCCTTCGTACACTGCCTCCATTTAATGGAATTTGAATTTGTCTCTTCAAATGTATGTTCTGAATTCTCAAAGATATCTGGCTCGCCTTCTAGTGCAACTCCTACATTCCGCGACTTCTGCAACCCCTTGTTTTTCGCTCTTCCCTTCGTCTCCTGTAAGTCTTTCTTCTCCTTCATTTTTGATCTCGCTTCCTTATTTGCTTTTAGCTTTCCATAATCCTTGGGTTTGGCCAAAAAAAATGGCGAAACATCTGAAAGAGCTCCATTCGACGGATCAAATTTCTGGTTTTCGACGCAATTTCTCCATCCCGGATGACGTCCATCTGTCACTTTTGGCAGACAACACCACTGATATGGAGAGGAAAGATGAGAGCACTATCGTCCTTCCTCTCCTATCAATTGCTGAGGGCAGAGTCCGCTTTCCTCTTCACCCACTTTTGAGGGCTGTTCTTAGATACTTGGGTCTGATCCCTTCCCAACCCAACGTGAATTTCTTTCGCATCATAATGGGGATCGTAGAACTAAATCGTTGTCTTAGGATCAATTTAGGTATACCCGCCATTCGGTACTGTTACGCCTTAGACAAATCCACTGGCCGGCTAGGGCGCTACTTTCTTAGAGCCAAGGATACTGATCACCACTTAGTGACTATGCTTGCCAGCTCTAGCAAGCGTGTCGACGATGTGATAGTCGTTGTCCGCGGCAATTGGGAGTTCGGCGAAGGCGAAGATCGCCTAGACCCGGTGCCGAGGCAGAAAGGCGAACCAGGTGGCCAATTAGATCACTTGTTTCTATTATCTCCATCTCTATATTCGTATTCGACACTTCATATATCTAACTGTTTTGTTTGTGCAGGCAGTGACTTGAAGAGAGTGCTGGTTTCAGACGATGACGTTGTTCTTGCGGAAATCAAAACCGCGCTAAAGTTCGTCGGCCGTCCAGACCTTCAAAAACAGGGGAGGGCTGCCCACATTCTACTTCGGTACGAGCCGACTTACATGACATTCTCGGCGTTGGAGAATATTCTGATCGCACGAGGCGACAGCCATCTCGCAGCCCTTATCTGCCCCAGTTTCAAGAACTTGAGACAGATTGGTTTAGAAACATCCGATTCTGAACGCGCGGAAGAACAAGAGGCCGAACCAATCGCTGAGGATCCTGACCGGTTGGCGACGCAGGTAAACGAAGCTATTAACTCAGCATTCGAGGAAGCCGGGTTAAACTTTTCCGATCCTTCGTCTACATCAGGCCAAGGGGACGCCTTTAGAGATATTTTTACAAATTTGGAAGACCTTCTCGGCGATTATTCTGAGGATATGGCCAAGGAAAATCTGACGCAGATGGCACGAAGGAGAAACATCGAACGCATGGCCGCTTGATAGAAAGCCCAGGCCATCCGTTTCGGACTTGTCCTGACTGAGTTTGTCGTACCTACCATTGTAGAAGAGACGGCTCACGTTGACGTGGCCGAGGTGGAGAAGGCGGCCGATCTTCCGAATCCAACAGAGCGACCGATTCCAGATCGGGGCAAGAAATGTGCCGCCGAGGGTGAGGCCGGCTCTGAGGAGGAGCACTTTGTCGATAAACGGCTTCGATTGGAGGAATCGGATGTAGTTCCTTTCGTTGTTCAACCCAAGATAAAGAACACGCCGATCTCCTCCGAAGCGTCGGCCGTGAAGGATCCCGCAGTTGCTTTGAGCTTGGTTGCCTCGGTCTCGTTGCCGGCCGACAAGGCAACCTTCCGAGCGGAGCCAGATTTGGTAGTGATCGCATTGGCTGCCCAGTCGGCCCTCCAGGTAAGTACATTCCAATTCCTTGTTTTGATTTTGTTTGCGAGCAGTATATATATGTGACGATCCCTACTTGCTTTGCAGATGGTCGGAAGGATCGCCAAATTGGGCCGCCGCCAGCATGACGCCGCCGAAAGGATTGGCCGTTTGTAGTTGGAAGTGGAGGGTCAGCGAAGTAGGGCTGAGTTTGAGGCGATGAGAGCAACAATGGAAAGCGTGCAGGCCGAGGCAGAGAAGGAAAGGGCGTGGACTGTCGACCAACTCAGAGCGGAAGCCGATGAGAGGGCCAACGTGAACGAGGATCGCTCAAGTTGGCTAAGGAGGCGACTGCCAAGTTGGAGGCCGAGTTGGCGGAGTTGAAGGTGGCGAAGGAGAAAGCTGACTCGGAGGCGTCCGAAGCATTTGAGGCTGGGAAAAACGCCACTCTTGAAAATTATGTAGAAGAGGTCCCCAAATTCGAGAATCGGCGATTCAAACATGGTTGGCTCAAAGCCCTTGCTGCCACTGGAGTGACATTGGATATGTCGATTCCATACGAGCAAGTGGATGTTGAGCTGCTTGAGTCTGATGCTGAGGATTGATTTGGGGATCGCTTTAGCTATTTTCAATGTATCTTTTTGCAATCATGTTTTGATTTCTTAGTAAACAACTGTTTGCGTGTGATAATTTTCATGTATAAAATGAGAACTATGCTGTACTCAATTTATGAATGAAAATTTTCTATGTTCTGAAGTTATTGTTTGTATTGCTATCATTTTCTATGTATGAGTTCATAATTAAAAGAATCAGCAGTTAGAATGAAACGTGACGACTTCGTGAGACGGCAAACTTAATAGCCGATTATATTAATGATTTTGGTTTAATCATAAATAAAATGAGTTCATGAGGTGCCGATACGTCAGGCTTTGCCCTTGCACCGAATAAAACGTATAACGCTGAATAAAACGAACTTATGTGGATATTTAACTTGGGTCAGGCTTTTCCTTGCATTCGTGGAATAGCTGGGGCATTAGAGCCGAATAGATTGATGAATCTGCCATTGCCCCAGCTGGTTCAGGAATGTAGAAAGCCGAATAAAACGAACTTATGAATCTTGTACTGGAGAATCAATTTGTGGAATGGCTGGGGCATTCAAGCCGTCTAGATTGATGAATTTGCCCTTGCCCCAGCTGGTTCATGAATGTAGAACGCCGAATAACACGTTACTTATGAATCTTGTACTGGAGAATCGATTCGCGGAACGGCTGGGGCATTCAAGCCATCTAGATTGATGAATTTGCCTTTGCCCAGCTGGTTCATGAACGTAGAACGCCGAATAACACATTACTTATGAATCTTGTACTGAAGAATCGATTCGTGGAACGGCTGGGGCATTCAAGCCATCTAGATTGATGAATTTGCCCTTGCCCCAGCTGGTTCATGAACGTAAAACATCGAATAACACGTTACTTATGAATCTTGTACTGGAGAATCGATTCGTGGAACGGCTGGGGCATTCAAGCCGTCTAGATTGATGAATCTGTCCTTGCCCCAGCTGGTTCATGAACGTAGAACGCCGAATAACACGTTACTTATGAATCTTGTACTGGAGAATCGATTCGTGGAACGGCTGGGGCATTCAAGCCGTCTAGATTGATGAATCTGCCCTTGCCCCAGCTGGTTCATGAACGTAGAACGCCGAATATCAATGGTTGATGGGGCGATTGGGGCATATGACGCAGTCGGCACCGGGTTGTTGATGCTTCAATATTAATGAGCTTGCCTCGGAGGTGCTGCCCTCGTAGGGAATAAATGGGCGTGTACATCGGGAACGAGGGTCCTATTTATGTGCTCAGTCAGCAACTCAGTCCAGCTCTTTGAGGAAGATTAAACAAGTGCGAATGTCAAATAAGCTTTTCTTCAAGCAGAGGTGAAGCGAAGACGCTAGCTGAGCTGGAGGTGCCATGAGTCGAAGCGGTGAACCTTCGCGCACGGGCAGTAGGACTTCGAGGGATCAGGAGAGACACCAATCTCCTCGTCGTTGAAGTAGGTCGCCTAGGAGGGACAAACAGCCACAGCGTAAGTCTCCTTAACCCCGTCCTGGAAGGGAATCCGACGCAACTCCTCGCCCATTGTGTTTTGCGGTCTTCGTGGGTAATAGACCAATGACAGAGGCGGATTCAATCATTCGAGATCCAAATGTGGTAGTCGAGTTTGCTCGACAGATTTTCTACCGAAGTTCAGCAGTCGATGGTAGTCGGTCGGACTTCGAAGTGTTTCGTGAAGGCATTCACGGGGCGGTGAGGGGACTGTACACGACTTATGAGATTGGCATGCGTCTCCGCGCCGCTCGCCGCGACATAGAACAGAAAGATGAACGCATTCGGAAGTTAGAAGCTCACGCCGAGAAGGCCGAGCATGAGCTAAGGAAAATCAAGTCTGCTAGGCCCCAATCAACCAACCACCCCAACCTGGTTGTCGAAGAGAGGGTTACTCAAAGGCTGATTAGTGATGTGATCACCGACCGTAATACGGCTAGCATGTTCGCGATTGAGACTGCGAGAGCCGCGGCCTATGAAAAAGGCTTCCATGACGGCCGACTGGTCGGAATTCAGAAGACCAAAGAGAAACTCGCCGAAGAAGTTTGCCGATGTGAAAATTGTGGCTTTAAGCACGGTTGGATCAAGGCATCTCAAGCCGCGGAAGCTCTCCGAGCGTCGGGCATTAATTCGGCATTGCCACTCTACCAACGTAATCGTTTTCCGTTTTCCGCCTTTGAAGTCAAGAAGAGTGAGGATGAGGGCGACGCCGTATAAAAATATTATGTAATTATGTAATTATTGCCTGATTGAATAAAACATCCTATTTTAAATCTCATTGTAATTTGCATTCGGCACACACGTGTTTGCATGTGTTTCATTGTATAAACATTGACCGGCCCGAGGCAACTAGGCATTTAATTCCAGTTGTATGCCGGCTTGTCATGAGCATTCTTCATTAAATATATATTTGGCATACGTGTCACGCACGGTCAATGCGCCAATGAGGCTCCGAATTAGAAGGCTTAATTGGCCCGTAGGTGTCATGCACCAGGGGCTCCGAATCCGGAGACCGTCAGCCCATCTATAATTACCGTTTTGATAATTAGGCCATTTTAACTCCAAAAAGCCGAAAATTAGTACATGGAGTGGCTGTGGCCAATATCAATCGGCGTCTATCTTTTGGAGTTCAGTGTTAATGAAATCACCTCAGGGTCACTACAAGGATTAGAAATAAATCGCCTTGGACTCTTCGCGCTAGCAACTTCACTTACTGTGTTCAGACTCGATTTAAAACAAATTTGTTGCGTGGGGTTAGATAAGTGTGAATGTCAAATGGAGTTTTCTTCAACAGCAGAGGAGAAGCTCGAACTTTGGCTGAGCTTGATACTGCAATGAATCGCAGCAGAGAACCCACCTGTGCGAGAGGTAGGGTGTTCAAAGAACGGGAAAAATATCAGCCTCCAAGTCGTCGAAGCAGATCACCTTGAAGGGAGAAACAGCAATGGGGAAGTTCTCTGCAACCGCGACCGAGAAATGAGGCCGACGTAGCGCCGCGACCGTTGAGTTTTACTGTTTTCGTGGGGAATTCCTTTCTTGTCCTAGATCTTGGCCTTGACATTGTTTATGGTGTCAAAGCTCTCCACCTCGAGGGTGATTGTCTCGCCGGTGTGAACATCGTGGATTCAAGCGCGGTCAGATCAAAGCATTTCAAGCTGCGAATGCTCTGATTCGGCGTTGCCGTTGTACCAACGGGACCACTTTTCCTTTTTTCGCCTTCGAAGTTGAGAGGGGTGAGGACGAAGGCGATGCCGTATGAAAATAGATATTGTAATGCTCGAACGCGGATTGCATTTTTGTAATTACTGTTTAATCGAATAAAATGTTTTATTTTAAAAGTTTATATCTCATTCTGAATTTTTATATGCTTAATTAAGCAACTTATTTCGAAAGTTGGCACGTTTTGTTTTCCTCATGCGGTTGTGCCCGCTCAACGTAACATATCCCTGCTTTGATGTGTAAATGTTTTTTCATTCTGGAGGGCGCTCCGAATTCGGAATATTACTCGGCCCTTGGTCGTCGCCCGGTGGGACATTATTTGGTCTGCCGAATTTGGAGGCTTTATCGGCCAGAGACATCATGTGCCGATGGGGCTCCGAATCCGGAGTCTTTATTTGGCGAATCGTGATATCCACGAAGGGTGCTTTGAATGTGGAGGCTTTTTCGGCCTAAAGACGTCATGCGCCGAAGGGGCTCCGAATCCGGAGGCTTTTTCGGCCCAAAGGCGTCATGCGCCGAGGGTGCTCCGAATCTGGAGACTTTTTGGCCAATCGTGATATCCACGAAGGGCGCTCCGAATCCGGAGGCTTTTTCAGCCCAAAGGCGTCATGCGTCGAGGGGGCTCCGAATTCGGAGACTTTTTGGCCAATCGTGATAGCCACGAAGGGCGCTCCGAATCCGGAGGCTTTTTCGGCCCAAAGGCGTCATGCGCCGATGGGGCTCCGAATCCGGAGGCTTTTTTTTTCGGAGCACTTTTTAACTAGGTTTCAAAGTGGGTGGGATTACAACTTTTCAACAAGAATCCTTGCATTACAAAAGTGGAATGTGTACATGGCGAATCATTTAGAACTAGGATCACTCCCCACAAGTCAGGTTCTAGGGTCGTGGCAGACTCATTCTTGACATATTTCTGAGCCGATATGGAATCTATCCGATAATGGCCGTCTCAGTTAGGACCCAATTTTCCATCAACCGGCTTCTTGTCATCCGGAAGTACCTTCAGGATCAACTCTCCCGGTGTGTAGCGGCGCAGTTGAACGCGTTGATTATACGACTTGGCAAGCTACTGTTGGTATCGCCTAGGGCTTCCGTGGCTTTTCGCTAGGGAGCTGTCCGACATCGTCGAGGCTGTTTCGATTCAGCACTTCAGTGGAGTTGACCTACGACTCCGTTGGTGTCTTTCCAGAAAGGAGATAACATGCTTGTGCGGATTGCTGGGAACAACGGATTTGTTCAATGCCGTGTTCGGTCGGGAAGCGTAGCAGCTGATGATAGGTGCTTGGCACGGCCTGAATAGTATGCAACCAAGTATGCCCTATGATGAGATTATACGGCGAAGGGAGCTTGACGACCAAGAATTCCACATCCACCGTTTGGAAGCTCGCTCGAACGGGTAGTGTGATTTTCTCCAACGGGTACTTTGGATTTGCGATGAAGCCGAATAATGGATAAGGAGCTGGAGATAGGTCTGATTCGTTGAAGCTGAGTTTGATGAAGGTCTCGTAATACATAACCTCCGAAGTGCTCCCCTGGTCTATGAGGACGCGTTCAATGGTAAATCGGTTTACGTGTAGTTCAATGACCAATGGATCAATGTGGGGGAGTGTTATGCCAATAAGATCGGAATCGTCGAAGATAAAACTCGGAGCTTCGTGGGGCCGTTTTGTTGGTGCGCGTTGCTTCTGGGGGGCTGACTGAATTGCGTGTACGGTAAGAGGCGTTGGAAGGCTGTATATCATATGAATGACACCAAGCGGAGGTGAATCCTGCCGAAGGGCAACTGTTTTGATTGCGCTCTTTCGGACATGTTGCTAGAGCCGACCACCTTGCACCAATTCCTCAAGGTGGTTTTTCAAAGCATAGCAACTGTCCGTATCATGACCGTGATCTTTGTGATATTTACACCGCTTGTCCCGCCTTCTCATGTCAGGAGGTCCCACCATTTTGGACGGCCATTTGAAGAACGGAAGATGTTGGATTTTGGAGATAACCGAGCTGATTGGCTCTGACAGCTCCGTATATTTCTTGTCTCCGTGCTTTGTGCACCTACTATCAACTTGCAGTTGGTCATTTGCTCGGTGTGAGCATTGATCGCTTGATCGGCGAGAATCCCGTCTCTTGTCTCGTTTAGCCCACTGTCGTGGTTCAGGGCTCTGAGGTGGTACGGAACTTATTGGCTGAGCAATTTCAGGAGGGCCGTTTTGTCGGCCATGTGTCCGGCTTTAAGCCGCAAGGCGTCATCTTCCACTTTGCAGTATTCCTCTACTTTCTTCATCAACCCCCAGACTATTTTGGGGGCTCTTCGAGTCAAAGAACTGCGGAGGGGACTATCTGGATGTAATCCCATTTTGAAGGTGATGATGGCCACGGAGTCGTTGCAAGCGTCATCGACAAGATCAAAGCATTCCCAATATTGCGCCGAATATGCTTTTAGTGTTTCTCTTGGCAGGATTTGCATTGCCCAGAGAGAGTCGGCTTGTTTTGGCTAGACCATTGGTGAAATCTGGCCCTGAAGGATTTTTGTAATTGGTGGAAGGTTTTGATCGAAGCCAGCTCCAGTCTATAATACCACCTGACAGCTAATGGTCCCAAATTACTGGGAAATATTCGGCACATGAGGGCCTCGTCGTCTGCATGCAATGTCATGGCTTACTTGTAGTGGCGGATGTGGTTGGTGGGGTCTGATTTGCCGTCGTACAAGGTGAATGACGGTGCTTTGAATTTCTTGGGTAGCACTGCCTTTGCAATCCGTCGTACGAAGGGATCGTGTTGATCTTCATCCAAACTGTTCCTTCTTCGCTTGTGCCTTATACGGGGGCTTTCTTCAGAAGAATTGGTAGTTTCAGGTCCCCCCTTCTTCCTGGGCTCCGGGGATAACGAGTCGGAGTCGCTATCCGTGTCGTCTTGTCGGGCTCGAGGTTGTCGACCACCTGCCTTCGAAGATCGTTCCAGATTTAGGCGTATAGCTTGTTTGGACTTCGCCACTTCCAAGGCCAAATCTTCACGTAGACGTTCGTTCTCAGCGATCATGTTCTCCAATCTCTGTTCATTTTGCTTTGTTTGTTCCATGATCGCCTGCATTGTCTCATGCTCTGAAGTCGAGGGTGAGGCAAAGTTCAAGGCACGTCTTGCGGCGATAGTCTCCGGTCCAAGCATGTTTGTTGGAGTGAGGTTGTCTCTTTGCGTGGTTTCATCAGTGACTATTGGAGGATCTTCTGTTACGCCTGCCATGGATATATTTGAGTATTCCCATAGACGGCGCCAGTTGTGGAGAGGTGGTTTGGAAATACTCTTCTGATCCTTTGGGACGCTAATGATCCTCTTCTAGTCACCTGAAAAGGAATAAACACTCAGGTCGGGGGTGCCGAAATTAGCACTCCGACGGGCAAGTCAGTCTCTACACTCAAGGTTACTTGTATTCTAAGTTAAGCTTAATAGTTCTTACATACCTTTCTAGAACTGAAGATCTTGTATTTATAGTATTCTCTCTGGGCCTCGGGGCCTGGCCCAACCCTAGTCCTTTATACGTACTTCTACTCGGTCCTTGTTTCATTGGAAGGAATGCCGACTACTTTATTCGGCCCTTCAATCGAATAGGGTCAAATGCCGAATAGGAATTATGTTCTGGACCGGACTGGTCCACTCCTGTTGAACCAATATTATTCGGCTCCCACATCTGTTAACAAACACAAAGCACAAAAATAGGCATATAAGGCACAGATAAATGCATAACTCAGATTAATCATAAAAGTAACAGCTAAGGAAAAGGCGGGTGTTACACCACTTTTCTCTACACTCAACTGATATGTACAGAGGTTTGTTATGTGCTGAGCCTTCTGGCGGTAATTCTTTGTCTGAGAAGGTTAGAGTTGGCACAACACCTTCGGGGAAGACTAACCCCACAAGCTGTTCAGGAGTCATGTCAATGGATAATTTGGCTTTATCCATTGCTGATAACACAGCCTGTTGGTGCACGCAAGAAGCCATGAGCAGACCCCAGATTGAAATATCGGTCTGGATCTTCTTCAACTGTTTCAACACTGCTTTTTCTTCCAAATACTTTTTCCTCTGCTTCTTTACGTCTTTATGTTTCTCGGAGGCTTCAGCTTGATCCAAGTGCGAGGGCTTGAAATACCGCCCACTCCTCATCATGTGATCAACCTCTTCAGAGTACCAAGTGTTTTCTGGCAAGTCTTCGTTCCAATCCTCGTTAGTGTAAGCCAAAAACAGATCATCGTCCTCCCATCATGTATTTCCGGCAGCCGACAAACAATTGTTTGGCTCCGAGCTGATCATTCTCTCATTAGAAGTATCCCCTGTAGGGTGTTAGTCTTTTCCAGCTTCCTATTTGTATTAATCAATTTCTTGCACAAACCAATTCAACGCGGCTTCTTGTTCAGTATCCACGGTACTCACGGCGCCCAGTTCTTGAGCCAAATTCTTAATATTGGTGCTCTCCGGCAGTTTTCCCTTTTCCTCGGCTATTCCGGCCACTGCAGTTACTCTTGCTTCCTTTTCTTCAGGTTTTGGTTCAGTTTCTTCCTCCCGATCAGGTTCATAACTTAACCACATCGAGTTGTCTGTCGACCCATTCAGATCAAACCAGTCAATCTGCACGTCTCCTTGATCTTGTTCGTCGTAGAATTGCAGATTGTCTAAGTCTTCTTCCAGCTCCGCCAGATCATCTAGACCCTAACTTAGGCCATCCTCTCGAACCACACTGACTTCCACTACTGTCGGCAGTACCACTTCGGGCTTGGCTTGATCATCTGACATAATGTAATAGCACGGGGTTATATGCCCCTTAGTCAAATCCTTAGAGCACTTAAGCAATGGACTGACTTCTTCTTCCAAGGCCAACCTTCCTCCTTCTGCACTATCACCACCATGGGTTCAGGTTGAAGTATGGATGTGTCCATCATGCACAAGTTCGTGCTTTCAGGAATGAACACATCTGGTTTGGGTAGGTGGGAAGGGTAATATATACACTGGGGTCATAGGGGATGGCTAATGTATGTATTAGATTTAGGTTCCGGGATGGGGGAACTTAGTTGTGGGTTGGAAGAGGGTTAGTGGTCACATTTGGCTTTTGAGGTGGTGCTATCACCTTGTTACCAATGAGATCTTGAATCTCATGACGTAGCCTGTAGCATTGGTCGGTGTTGTGATCGTGCTGCTGGTGAAAAGCACAGTATTTGGCCATGTTGTGTTTTGGTGGGAGAGGATAGGGTAGTGGGCATTATTCTAACGGCTTAAGATGCCCTTTTTTGATCAGTACTCCTAGGGCTTTGGATAAAGGCATATAGAGCGGGGTAAAGACCCTTTGAGATCCGGCCTGGCTGTTTGAGGTTTGTGGATTTGTACTGGCGAAAGGGTTGGTAGTTTTGGGTGTTGTGGTGACGACATTCACATTAGATGGCTGCATAGATGTGCTACTACTCATGGTTGCATTGGACCTGCGTGTGAAAGGCCTCTTAGGCTGCTCCTTCTCATCATTTATCAACCTCTGTTTCATTGCATCTTCAATCTGAACCCCTTTATCATGGAGCTCAATGAATGTAAACAATGGCAAAACTATCATCTTCTGCAATAATCTCCCTTACAGATTGCGGACCACCATTCTGATTTGATCCTTCTCGAACGGCCTAATA
Organism: Camellia japonica; assembly: GCA_030407325.1. Lineage (NCBI taxonomy): Eukaryota > Viridiplantae > Streptophyta > Magnoliopsida > Ericales > Theaceae > Camellia > Camellia japonica. The sequence goes on from JAPPVO010000031.1 coordinate 133,515,670, forward strand.
GTCATCATCGAGGCCTTAGCCCTCCACCTCGTTACAAAGTCCGAGAAACCTTCCTTTGGCTCCTGAGAGGTTGCTTCAAGATCTCGGGTCGTGACCTTGATCTGGGTATTGTAGGAGTACTGCGCGATGAAGGCCTCAACCATTTCCTCCCAGCTCCGTTTCACAGTGTTCTCTAACTTTGCATACCAGATAGCCGCTATCCTTGATAAGGTTCGGCCAAAAAGTGATAGCTTTTGAAGTCTAGTGAGGCCCATTGGTCGCAGGATGTCTGAGAATAACCGCAGATGGACCCTAGGATCCCCAGAGCCATTGGACCGGTCCATGTGTGGCATTTTGATTCTATCTGGTAGAGTTACTACGGAGTTAGTGTATCCATCTTCGATGTCAGGGATTGAGTTCACACCCTGTGCTTGCTTGAGAAGCTTCTCTAGCTTGTTGACCTTTAGTACAGTCAGGTCAACTTCAAATTCAAACGGCGCCTCAGTTTGGTACATTGGTGCCTTGGAGGCCTGCGGTGGATGGGGTCTGCCGGGTTATCCAAATTCTCTTGGACATTGACAGTGATTCCGGGTGCTGGGATACCCATTGGAGGTGCATGGGAAGCAGAAGCCGTTGCGGGCTATGGTTGCTGTTGCTGCAACCTATTTATCACTTCAGCTTGACGGGCTGTAACTTTAGCTTGGTGGGTAGCATCTTGCTGCATGGTGTAGACACCCCATTTTTGACCGACCTTAAGACTCAGACGTTATCGTTTGTGCACGCGATGATCGCGCATGTTTGTGCTCGTTTCGAGTTTCCGGAGTTTTCGGTTGAGTGCCTTGCCTCCAGGCCTCCAAACTCTTTGTGTTTTGGCTTGGTTTGTGGACCATGACTTGTTGACCTTGCTCGGAGGGAGAGAGAGGTCCGTAGACCACTTTTCCCTCTTGTAGGCTAGTTTCCGGTTTCCGAAGCCTTCGGCTGAGCGCCTTGTCTCTGGACCTCTTAACGTTCTCCTCTTGGCCTGGTTTTTGGACCATGCCTTGTTGCCTTTGCCTAGAGGGAAACAAAGGTCTGTAGACCACTTTTTGTAGTCTTAGACTACCTTTCCCTCTCGTAGACCACTTTTTCCGCCCCTAGACTAGTTTTTGGGGCTTCCGGCTGAGTGCCTCGCCTCGCGGACTCTTGTCTTGCTTCCCTTTTGGTTTGTTTTTGAACTAAACTTTGTTTTCCTTTGCCTGGAGGGTGGAACAGGGGTGTAGACCAGTTTCTCTCCTTGTAGACCACTTTTCTTCCCTGCCAGCTAGTTTTCTAGTCGGTGAGCAAGGGTTGGTGGTCTGTGGACCACCTAAAGTGGTCGGCAGCCATGCCACCACCTTCCTTTCTTTGTGCAGACCCTCTCCCCCCCTTGCCGACCAGTTGTTCTCCCTACAGACCACTTTTTCTGGTCGGCCGACCAGTGCAAGTGGTTGGTCAACCACTTCAACTGGTCGGCAGCTTTCCTAAACTTTCTGTAGATATTTTCCATGCCAGCTGTGCCAGCTGTTGGGCACAGAAGGCATCCTCTATACACGTGTTTGGAGGGATTGCTTGGAGCCTCAAACTTGTTCAACAAGCTTGATGCTTGGTTTTCTATATAAGGGAGCCTCCTCCCTCTTGTCTCAGGTTTAGAAAAATTGGTTGAGGGCTATACATATATCTCTATCCCTACATTGCTCCCTCTCTCTATAATTGCTCCATTTTGTGCTCAAAAGTGCCTTTTCTTCACACTTTTGAACACAAACACCTAGTGAAACACCTTTGTTTTGGAGCTGAGGCACCTTGAAGCTGGTTTTGGTGTTTTTGGATTGCTTTTGGTCCAAAAAAGTCATTGGAGTTGTTGCTTTGTCCTTGTTCTTTAAGGGTGAGTCACTAATCCCTTAAAGCTTTGTTTTTGATTAAGTCTTTGGTCCTATTTGCATGATGTTTTAGGCCTAACTTTCAACTGCAAAAAGTTCTGATTTTAAGTGCTTAAGATGTTTGTTTGAGGTTTCTTTGGTGTTGGGGGTGGTCTACTCCCTTGCATGCCTTATTTGCTAGGCTTTTGAGCAATCCCTTGAGGCTTTTGTTTTAGCCTTTGTTTGGCCTTTTACCCACTGAAATCCAGTGGATTTTCAGTGGTAGAATGTGTGTTTTGAGGCCCCAAATAGGAGAGGGTCATCCCCTCTCCTTGTGTCTTATGTGCTTGTGTTGATGGCTCATCAAAGTAACATGTTTGTTAAGCTTGTTTTGGTTTCATCTCAGCCTATTTTTGGCCTTATTTTAGTATGGCATACCTCTATTTTGGCTTAGTTTAGGCCACCCTTGCATGCTTTATACACTTGTAGTGTAATCCTTGCAAACTAGCCTTGTATGCTTAAGGTTTTAGCTCACCTTTCTAGCATGTATTGGTTTCATTTCAGCATGTTTTTGGTCATTATTTAACATGCCTTAACTCTGATTTTGGTTGGTTAGAGCATCCCTCATTTGCTTCTTACACTTGTAGTGTAACCATGCTCATTGGCCTAGCTTACTTGATGTTTTGGCCCTTCATGCTAGCTTGTTTTGACTATACTCCATACATGTTTTAGCATTATTTTGACATGCTTCAGGACTATTTTGGCATGCTTGTAGTGCAAGTGCCAATGCTAGTTTCAAGCTTTGAGCCTCCTAGCATGCTTCATTTGTGACATATGCATGATTTGGCATCATTTAACATGATATTTTAGAGCATATAGCACTGCCATGTTCTCACTTCTTCACTCTTTGAATGCTTTCAAGAGTTGTGCCTTTGTGCCTCGTTTATGGGCTAATGCGTATGCATGCTTATCTAGGCTTTTGAGCTTCCATCTTAGCATGTTTTGATCTTTGTTTTGACCTAATTGAGCTCCATCTATGGTTGGTTCAATCATTTGTGCCATGTATTGCATGCCTCTTGTGTAATCCCCTTTAGTAGCCTTGTGCCTTAGGCCTTTTAGGATGCTATGCTTGTGTTGTTTGGATGATTTGGCATCATTTCATACTTGATTTCAGTGCATATAGTGTAGTTACACTCTCACACTTGTCACCTCTTCATCATGTTTGAGAGTTGTGCTCTTATGCCTAGTTGATGAGCCATTACATGAGCATGCATATCTTGCCTTTTTGTGCCTAGGTTTTGGTGTGTTGGCCACTGTTTTGGTATGATTTAGGTCTATCCATATTCGGTTTAAGTCCATTGAGCATTGTATTGCATGTCTCTTGTATGATGCCCTTTACTAGCTTTGATGCATTAGCCTTTAAACATGTCACGCATGCATTGTTCATATGGTAGAACCTTGCGCATGCCACATTAACATTGATTGGTTGATCATGTTATTGCATTGCATTGTGTTTGCATGCTCATGTTGTTTGCATGTTGTTTGGAATGTGTTGCATTGCATTGTGTTTGGGTTGAATGTTAATCCTAACACGAGAAACGAGGGGCGTTTCATACTTGAAGTGATGAAACGTGCCTCATTTCTCGGTCGCCGACCCTCTTGATCAAGCATGATAGAAGTTAAGGCCCTTATGTGTTATTTGTGCAAAGATACCTTGCAAATACACTGCTGTGCCCCTTCTTGTTCTCTGTTGCAGCAAATTGGAGCTTGGCAGGATTTTCTGGTCAACAGACTAGTAAAACTAGCTGGCCGACCACTTTTTCTGGTCTGCAGCATGTTTAGGTCGTCTATAGGTGGTCTACACCACCCTTTTTTGGTCGACAGCCCTCCTGGAGGTCTCCATGTTCGAGTAGAAGCTATTTGGAAGTTTGTGCAGTGTTCTGAGATCAAATGCAAACAGAGGCAACTTGGGGCACAGTGATGGATTTCCGAATGAGGCGACCGAGCATGCATGCACTTCTCGCCCCGAGGCTCCTTTTAACTACTTTGCATAGCTAGTTAGCTATTTGGTTCTGTACTTAAGTAGTTAATACGCTTAACTAATTGATTTGTGTTGTAATAACTAATTAGTTAACTTGTTAGTTAATTAGCTTCGTTTTGTAATAATTAGTTTAATTAGTTTGGATTAGCTAGTTAGCTTATTATTTGGACCCTCCGTCGAGAGGGCAAATTTTGTAATAAGGGTGCGTGGGTGTGTGCATGTCTTCCAACCCCATTTCTTTCTTCCTTTTATTTACTCGCTTTCAGTGGTTAGATTAGGGCATGTTTCAATTAGCATACTTATGCTTCGCATGTTTGCATTCATTCATCTGTCTTGCATGCACCGGGCTCGGCGCATCAAACTGCATTGTATTTCAATACACTTTCTTGAATACGTGTTTCAAAGCATGTTATCAAGTACTGCATTCATATGCCCTTCTAGATAGCCGAGCCTATTTTAGTTGCATTTTTGCATGTATTGCATTAGGCATCTCAACATAGCTAGGATCATGCATGCTTACTAATTAGCTTTTGTTTTGACTCGGAGTACACTGTAAGTATTTACGTTTTAGCATACTGCATGAGATGTGTATGCTGCCATGTTAGCATGCTTGCCATGAGGCTATTTGTTTAGTTGATTAACTGCTTGAATGCCTGTGGATGAAGGCTTTATTACTTGAATTGGAACAATTCATCAAAATGTGAGTTTTAAGCCCACTTGTTTGTGGCAAATCATGTTTTAAGCCCACTTGAGGGTGGCAAATCCGCACTTTAGTCTACTTGAAGGTAGCAACTTCAAACCATTTTGAAAAACAAACATGAGATGTTTTGTTCCAAATTGAGCGATTTAGTCTATACTTGTATGCTGTGCGCATCACATAGTAAGCTAGCTAATAAACCGGAATAAGAACACATGTGTTTTCTAAAACAACATATCATGCTTAGTAGAGGCCGATCCTTTGATCGGGCGAGCGGGGGTGCTCATTTCAGGACCTTCCCCTCTCGTACCCAAGTTCCCAAGCCGAGGCAACTTTGGTGATGACGGACACGTGGCCTTAGGCACGAGTCAGGGTTTCCTAAATTTCCCAAAATAAAATGTTTGGGTGGCGACTCTGAAATCTGGCAAAGTAGTGCATGTTTGGCGCTTTTTGATTAAAATCGATTTTTCAAAATGATTTGTCGGATTTGGACTCTTTGGTGATTTATCAGTCTTACATTGCACTTTGTGAGATTATATTCCGAACTGTAGTAGCTAGAACTACAATTCGCGCCCTCGCGCGGAGCGGAGTTCGGGCGGTCTACAGTTTCTGGCGACTCTACTGGGGATTTAGAGAACTTGACTTGAACTCATGATATCTTGTTTTGTCTACACTTATGTGTTTCTTTGCATTGCATTTGCATAGGTGCGCCTAAGTCACAATGTTTTCCGTCTGTTATTCCTGAACGGTTTGCCGGAGGCTTGCTTGGAAAAGCGTGCCATAAGGCTGACCGGTTACGGGCTCTGCCACGATGGGAACACAAACCTCGATTTTTACCGAGGCACCCTTTTTGACCATTCGACCTAGTGCATATCGGAATCCGTAGTGACCATTCCAAGCTAGGACAGGTTGCTCACCCGATTGTAGGTTGTTTGAAACCGTTGTGTGCGTAGTGAAACCCTAGTTCCTAACAAGATAGGACAGGGAAACCCTACCTCTCCATAGGGGTGTTTTGGCTCTTACTTGCTTGATATGTGCTGTCAGAGTGTGTCTCTACAAGGAATGCATGTATCAGTTTGCAAGTCTAGGTATCAGGCCTGTGGACATCAGTATTTGAGGAATCAGTTTTACTTGAGGGTATTAGATTTAGGGCAGTGATTTGGGAACAGTGATCAGTATTGAGAAAAGTGTGTTCAACTTATGATTGCCAACTGTGTGTTGTCTTAATTTAAGCCGAAGTTCTGTTCGTTTTTCTGCTTATTGTTTCCTTATTATGCTTTATTTATCTTTTTGCAAGGTAGTTTAGCATCATTGCTTCGACTAGCAGATATTCCCCAAGCACTCTGGATCAGAGGTCGAAGACTTCATCGATCCGAGGATCTAGTTGACGAACAGGCAGTGTTCTTTTCATTACCCCCAGTTACTAGACGGAGGTCAGTTAGGGGCAGTTCATCAGTATAGCAGTTACCAGATCAGTGGTCCTTATCCACCCCACCAGTGAGTAGTCGAGCTGAGGTTTCCGTTTCTACTGCAGAGAGAGATACATCTGTTGTTCAGTTAGATCAGCACCTTATGGCAAGTATGGAGGACATGATGCGTCAGCTCCAAGAAACCATGCAGGTCATGCAGCGGGATGCTGCCCGCTAGGCAGAATTTGCCGCGCGTCAAGCAGGTTGTGGCTCAACAGATAGAACTGATTGCTAGACTTCAGCAACAACAATAACCGCAACCGCAACAAGCTGGAGCATTTGCTTCGCATCCACCCCCGCCCCCACCTGGAGTTCCAACAGTCGGGGATACTGCAAATGTCCAGGAAGATACGGATGCTCCAACAGGACCAGTTCCGCCACTAGTTCTACCACAGATTTCAAAAACACTGGCCTTTTCAACAGATACACCGTTTGAATCTGAGATGGACCCAACTGCCCTTAAGATGAGTAAGCTTGAAAAGCTATTCAAGAGGGCTCAAGGTGTGAATTCCATTCTGGACATAGAGGATGGATACACTGATTCGGCGGTGACTTTGCCGGACCGGTTTAAGATGCCACATATAGACCGTTTTGACGGTTCTGGGGATCCCATGGTACATCTGAGGTTGTTCTCGGATATTTTACGCCCTATGGGCTTGACGAGACTCCAGAAACTATCACTCTTCGGCCGATCCCTGTCGGGTGTTGCGGCTATTTGGTACGCAAAACTGGAGGACTCTGTCAAGAGAAGCTGGGAGGAGATGGCTGAGGCCTTTGTAGCTCAATACTCCTAAACACACAGATCGAGATCACAACTCGTGATCTCGAAACAACCAGACAGGAGCCGAAAGAGGGCTTCTCTGACTTTGTAACCCGTTGAAGGGCCAAGCTTCTATGATGGCCATCAGGCCGGTCGACAAGGATCAAATACGGATGGTTGTGCGCAACCTCCAACCCAAGCTGATGCAAAAAATGATCGTCTTACCCCTTCCCACCTTTGCGGATTTACATGAGATTGTGGTACAAATTGAGGACGCCATAAAGCAGGGTCTGATTGACCACGAGAGAGAGTAGCCCAAGCAGGCATTTACACGCAGTTCGAATGCAGGCATGAGTAGTGCTGCAGCTTCCAGAACTTCTGATGTGGGCATGGTCACCACGACCACTCCAAAAACACCTACAGCTACACCCTTCACCGATGCGTCCGGAACTAGCTCACAAACAGCTAGATATCCACCCCATGGTTAGAGAGTCTTTACTCCACTGTACATGCCCCTGTCCAAAGCTCTGGGGGTTCTAATCAGGAAAGGGCATTTGAAGCCCCTGGAGCCGCGGCCACTACCAGACAAACTTCCTGCTTCCCATAACTCGGCCAAATACTGTGCCTTTCACCAACAGCATGGTCATGACACCGACCAGTGCTATAGACTGCGTCATGAGATCCAGGATCTTATTGACAACAAGGTGATTGCACCTCCTGACAAACCAAATGTCACTACCAACCCACTCCCACCACATAACCAAGCTCCACCACCCAAACACATCAACCTGATCCAAACCGCGGCCATTCCATATGACCCAAGCATATACATCACCCCCCCCCCACCTACCCAAGCCTGAGGTGTTCATCCCAGACAGCACGGATTTGTGCATGTTGAGCATCTCCCAAACCCAACTGAACCGGTGATGGTGACTATCGAAGACAGAACGGGATGACTTTGGAGGCAGATAGGAATGCTGATTTAGAGCCTGAGGGGTCTGGGGGCTTTGCGTACAACCCGAGTGATTATATCACATCGACGGATCAGGTTAAGCCGAGGGTAGAGTTGCCAGTTGGGGCAAAGATCAATGTGGTCCGGGAGGATGGACCTAGTCAAGGGTTAGATGACTTGGCAGAGTTGGAGGAGGATATCGCGAATCTGCAATTCTTCAATGAACAGGATCTGGGGGACGTGACTGTCAACTGGTTTGATCTGGATGGATCAGTAGAAAATACTGGGTGGCTCAGTAACGAGCCAGATGTTGTTGAGCAACCTTAGCCAAAACAGGGACTGTCAGGAACGAGAACATCAGCTGTGGCCGGAATGGCTGAAAATCATGAGAAATCGCCGGAGAGCACCGGTGTTAAGAATTTTGCTCGAGATCCGGGCAGTTTGAGTACAGTAGACGCTGAACAGCAGGCTGCACTGAAGCAGTTTGAGTAGGAAAAGTTCAAGGATCTTGAGAGGGCTAGGAAGGCCAAAGCCCCTGTGGGGACGGAATGTGCTGTGAGCACAAGAATAGTTGCAATGGAACCGGACAGCTGTCTGTCGGTTGCCGACGAGATGTGGTGGGAAGATGACGACTTACGTCTTGCCCACACTGACGAAGATTGGGGGTAGAACCAACCGGATGATACCTGGTACGTTGAGGAGGTTGACCATATGACCAGAAGTGGGCGGTATTTCAAGCCCCCACACTTGGATCAACCAGAGGCGTCCAGGAAGGACAAAGAAGCGGAGAGGCAGAAGGAAAAGCTGCTCGAGGAGGAGGCTGTACTGAAACAGCTTAAGAAAATTCAAGCAGACATCTCCATCTAGGGACTGCTTATGGCCTCAAGAGTTCACAAACAAGATGTCCTTTCTACAATGGACATGGCCAAGCTTTCAATTGATACAACTCCGGAGCAGTTGGTAGGGTTGGTTTTCCCGGGGAGGAGCTTCCCCGACATTGACCTTCACTGACAAGGAACTGCTGCCTAAGGGCTCAGATCATAACAAACCGCTCTATATCTCTGTCGAGTGTAGAGAGAAATGGATACCAGTGGTCCTTGTTGACATAGGATCTGCTATCAACGTGCGTTCGTCGAGAACGGTATATGCTATTGGGTTGAAGCCCGCGGATTTTGTGCCTACGGCCCAGGTGATACGGGCCTATGATAATACCAGCCGAGAGGTGATGGGGACTGTACAGATTCGGACTCAGGTTGGTTCGAGGCAATGGGACATCGAGTTTCATGTCTTGGACGTTCCCACAACCTTCAATCTACTCCTGGGGCGGCCGTGGCTGCACTAGGTGAAGGTCGTCTCGTCCACCTTGCATCAAATACTGAAGTACCCCACGGGAAGGGGGTGGCAATCGTTTTTGGGAATTCTTCAATCCATCCGCCGCCAGAGGTTTTATACCAGTTTTGGAGATTAAGCATGGCGTGAAAGATGTGTTTTTGTTAGGATTCACCCTAGCTGAGGCCGGGTTGTACAAAATATACTAGCTGCTGATGAGGGGCTATACGTTAGTGCACAGTCTGTCTACCTTATGAACAAGCTACAGCACATCCCCGGGATGGGATTAGGGCGAAGTGGCTGTAGATACCCCATTTTTGACCACCTCAAGACTTGGACGTCACCGTTTGAACACTCGGTGATCAACCATGTTTGTGTTCGTCCTAAGTTCCGGAGTCTCGGCTACGCGCCTTGCCTCAGGATCTCTCGACTCGACTGTTTTGTGTCTGGTTTTGCACCAAACACTTGTGTTTTGCCTTTGAGGGGTAGGGAATGGCTTGTTGGCCATCCCCACACATCACCGGCCACGGCTTGAGGCCACCGGCCACTGGTTTGTTGCCACTGGCCAAATGTTTTGCCGACCGGCACTCTTTGTAGTCGACCGGCCATCTATTTTGGTCAAATTACATTTTTGGACGGCCGACCATTGTGCATCTGCTTTTGCAGATATTTTTATGCCAGCTATGCTAGCTGGCATACACTTTGCTCCCCTCCATACACGTGTATGAGGGATCTCCCTCTTGACTAGCTTGTTTGGAAAGCTTTACAAGAGGGATTGTCTATAAGAGGGAGCCTCTTCTCCTTCATTAGGGTTACAAATTTTTCAGAGCTTTGAGTTTTAGGGTTAGGGTTTGTTCATACTCTATCTCTATATCTCTCCCTCTCTTGAGTGTTTTGTGTGTGTTTAGTCTTAGTTTTGCACACAAACACCTACCATTACACCATACCTTAGTTGCTGAGGCATAAGGGGCTTGCTCTTGGAGGTTTTGGACTGCTTTGAACCTAAGGAAGCTGTTGGTCTTCCACTTTTGAAGAGGGTCTACAAGGGTAACAATCTTACCCATTTTTTCCCCATTTTTGCATAGCTTTTTCACCTATCTTGCAACTGTTTTTAGACTTTGTGTATAACATATAAAAGTCTTATTTTTGCCTGCTCTAAATAGTTGTTTAAGAGTGTTTTGTTGTTTGGGATTGTTTGACCCCTCATAAGCCTTGTCAGGCCCTATTTTTGTGTTATTTTGGTGAGCTCCGGGACCACCTTGTTTGGGCCTCCTCACCACTGAAATCTTGAGGGATTTCAGTGGTGAGGATGGTGCCTTGAGGTCCTAAGAAGGAGAGGGCCACCCCCTCTCCTTGTTGTCCTTGAAAAGGGTCATTTTAGCCTCTTGAGTGAGCATCTTATTTAGGTTCATGTTGGCCATATCTTAGCTGCTATTTAGTGTTATTTTGCTATGCTATAGCACTCTTTTATGTTGGTTTAGGCAAACCATGCTTGTTTAGCATACATGTCTTGTAATGCCATCATTTGCCTTAACATGTACTTAGCATGTAGATTACCATGCTTGCTTGTTTTGGCCAAGCTTTGTGAAGCTTTTAGGCTTGTTTTGCCATGCTTAAGGTCTGATGTAGGTTGTCTTAGCCATGCTTGCCATGCTTTGTTTAGCCTCTTTGCATTCTTGGCTTGTAAGCCTCAAGTGTATGAACCATGAGCATGCATTACTTGCATTATTCCAACGGTTTGGAACCATTTAACATGTCATTTCAGTCCTCATGACATGCTTGCATGCTTGCATTTGATGCCCCTTTAATGTGTTAAAAGGTGTTGTCTTATGCCCCTTTTTAGGCCCTTGTGCATGCTTGCATGTTTAAGCCATTTAGATGCCATCTAGATGTGTTATTGGCTTTGTCTTAATATGCTAAAACTCTGATTTTGGTTGCTTAATTCATGCCATGTTCGATTTTGCTAAGTGTAGTTCAATACACCTTTGGCTTGCCTTGAATTTTGGCTTTGCTTGCATGCCTTGTTCTTGTCCAGTTGATTTGGCACCTTGCATGACTTGATTTTCAGAGCTTATAATGCATGCCATTTGTCCATGTTTTCATCCTCTAAGTGTGCTTGAGAGTTGCTCTTCAATGCCTAAGTGTTGGTCCTTGTGTGCATGCATGCTTGCATGTTATTTGGTCCTCATTCTCTTAGCAATTGGCCACTGTTTTGGGCTTACTATAGGGCTGCCCAAACTAGTTTAAGTCCACTCTTTACATGTTGCTACATGTCTTACACTTTGCATGCTTTGATTGCATCATGTCTTATATGTCTACTAGCTTGCATACTTGTTAATTGCTTGCTTGTTTGCATTGCCATGTTGCATACTTAGCTCACATGCTTAGGTTGCATTTGGCATGCATGCTTAGCCTCTTGAATTGAGTATGATAGAGGTTGAGCTCCTTGTTTGTTTATGTGCATCTCATTTGAAATCAAAGTTCATAACTTGGTTCCTTGGGCCATCACGCATGGAAATGCGCGATTGGTGGTCCGAGAACCGAGAACCATGTCCCTTTGAGCCATAAACATGATAAGGATGTGTTGGTGCACACATTTGCTTGGAATGCATTGCCATGCCTTGTTTTGCCCTCTCTGCTGTCAAAACAGGATTCTGCAGGAAGGTTGGCCGGCCGGCCATCTTCAGTGCCGACCGACCAACAATTGGTGGCCGGTGATCATTTCCTTTGGCCGGTGACCATTTCCCTTGGCTGGTGGTGTCCCACAGGGTTCATACGTGCACCTTGGGAATTTTGCAATGATCAGAGAAGGAAAACAGTGTGGATAGAGGCAACTTGTGCATAGCAGTGGACTTCCGAGCGAAGCCGAACACGCATTGCATTGGGCCCTCTTCCCGAGGCTGTTTACTGTTTTATTAGATTAGTTAATTTGCTTAACTAGTTTAACTGGTCTGTAATATTTAATTAGCTTGTAGGTTAGTTAAATCTGTATTATTCTTTCGGCCCCTCGAGTGAGGGCGTATTTGTAATAAGTGTGGGTGCGTGTGTGCATGTCTTCCAACCCCACTTCTTTCTCCCTTTTACTTACCTGCTTTTGATGGTTAGTTTAGGACATGTTTAATTTAGCATCCTTATGCTATGCATGCGTGCATCATTCATCAGTATTGCATGCACCGGGCTCGGGACATCATGCTATCAGCATTGTATTTCAATTCTAACTTGAATACGTGCTACTTGTTGCATCCCACATGCCATCCTAGGATTAGCCGAGCCTATTCTAGTGACACTCTGTATGCATTGCATTAGCCACTTGACATGGACTTGGATCATGCATGATGGCTAACATGTTTTTGTTTTGGCTTGGAGTACACTGTAAGTTTTATGTTTTAGCATCACATGAGTGTGAATGTTAACATGACAGCATGCTTACCATGTGGCTAGATGCTTATGTGATATAAACTACCTGAATGCCTGTGGGTGAAGGTTGGATTGCTTGAGTTGGGACAACTCATTGAAATCCGTGTTTTAGCCTACTTGCGAGTAGCAAATCTCAAATCATTTTCCAAACAAACGGATATGCAATGCTTCGTTCCAAATTAGGCGATCTAGTCTATACTTTTGTGTTGTGCGCATCACATAGTAAGATTAGCTAATTAATCGGAATAAGAATGCATGTGTTTTCAAAAACAAGATATCATGGTTAGTAGAGGCCGATCTTCGGATCGGGCGAGAGGGGGTGCTCATAGCTGACCTTCCCCAATCGTACCCAAGTTCCCGAGCCGAGGTAACTTTGGTGATGACGGACACGTGGCCTTAGGCAAACGAGTCAAGGTTTCCTAAATTCCCCATTAAAAAATTTAGGTGGCGACTCTGTATCTGGCAAAGCAGTCTATGTTTGGCACTTCTTTTCTAAAAATCTGTTTTTCTCAAAACGATTTGCCGGATTTGGACTCTTTGGTTCAGATTAAGAACCATGACAAATTGAGTCCGAACTGTAGCATAGAGGCCCTCACGTGGGGCGCGTCTACAGTTTCTGGCGACTCTGCTGGGGAGATTAGAGAGCTTGACTCAAGCTCGTGATATCTTGTTTTGATTACACTTATGTGTTTCTTTGCATTGCATGTGCATTGGTTCGCCTTGGACACCGTGTTGGCCATCTGCTATTCCTGAACGGTTTGCCGGAGGCTTGTCTTGTCAAAGCATGCCATAAGGCTGACCGGTTGCGGGCTCTGCCAGTATGGGAACACAAACCCCGGTTTTACCGGGGCACCCTTTTGACCATTCGACCTAGTGCATATTCGGAATAAACTAGGACAGGTTGCTTACCCGATATAGGTTGTTTGAAACCGCTGCTTGCGTAGTGAAACCCTAGCTCCTGACAAAATAGGACAGGGAAACCATACCCCAACGTAGGGGTGTTTTGGCTCTCTTTTACTTGTTATGTGCTTTTAGAGTGTATCTCTACAGGAACGTACATATCAGTTTGTGAGTTTGAGCATCAGGCCTACGGCATTAGTATCGGTGTTTTTGAGAAACAGTTATATCTACGGGTATCCGATTCAGTGTTTTGGGGGCAGTGATTTTGGGGAACAGTGATCAGTATTAGAGTACAGCTGTTCAGCTACGCCTGTGTTTGTCCCGTTTGGGCTGAAATGCTGCATGTTTTCTCTTTCAGTTCAGAGGTTCAGAGATTCAAGTACAGCATAGCCAGTGTTTTCCCTCGCTGAGGCAAGGCAGATATCTGATTCGTTAGTCACTGTTCAAGATCAGCGGACTTATCATGACACAGAATTCAGAGGAAATCATGGTTATGACAGCTGCATTAGATCAAGGAAACACCCTACAAAGTGAGACCAATGTTGATATGCCGCATCCGCCCAGGTCGTCTGCCGCGCGCCCGATCTAGGAACCCCAGTTGTATCAGGCTCGTGAGCCCACTACGTTCGAATTGATGGGGATGATTGGTGACCTCCAAAGGTCTATGGCAAATCTCGCTTACGGAATATCAGTTTCGCCACCAGCTGCACCATATGCCGGGAATTTTGTAACGCATGAGCCTCCCCTATTAGGACGGATTGTGATCGAGCTTAGCCAACCTGAGGTTGTCTCGAGTTATAGCAACGACATGTCAACATCAACCCAAACCCTCGATCAGGCTGAGGCCAGAGGTAAGAATAAAATGAAGGCAGATGCCGATCCCATTGAACAATTGCTGTGGGCAGTCGAGGCTTTGAAAGCCGGGGGAATGAATAAGCAACAAGTATTCGCAGTCGCGGCCAAGACTATGGATGATGTCTTCCCCACTCCAACTGAAGGCAGTTCAAGCCAGGCAGAAAATCGGGATAGGCCCCGTCATGCCAGAACAGTTCCTTCCACTCCCAACTTTGCACCTGGGAAAGATCAGAAAGTCAAGGCAGTGCCTGCCGAGCCTTTCGCTAGTGCGTCTAGTAAGAATTCTCAGACTTCAAAGTATCTGCCCCGAGGACGCAGAGTCTTCCACGCACTCTACATGCCTTTATCTAGGGCGCTCCAGATCCTTCCCGAAAGGGGGCACCTTAAACCCCTCAAACCTAGGCCTCTTCCAAAGAATCTCCCTCCTACACATGATGCTGCCTTGTACTGCGCATACCACTAGCAAACCGGTCACGCTACCGATAACTGTTTTCACCTTCATCATGAAGTGCAAGATTTGATCGACAATGAGGTCATCCTCCCACCCACCTCAACGAAGTCTGCCACTGCTGGCTTGTTGGATTTTGAGGATACTGTGAGTATGTGATCGGGGAGTGAACCACCTGCGGGCGACCCTCGGTGTATTTTGGATGTGGCGTCTGGCACGCATTTTTGAGCATCTGCGAATGCTAGTTTTGTAATTTCTGGCTTGGGTGTCGAGTTAGTCCTTTGTTTTGTTTTGAGACTGTCTCATCGTCTTGAGTCAGTTCTTTTTGCTTAAGGGTCTGTCTTGTTGTAGCGAATCAATCCCCTTGTATAGAATGTCAGGTGATTCCGGGGTTGTTGCCTCGAACACCGTTTTTGTTTTCTTTTGAGTCTGTCTCTGCTGTGGAGCCAGTTACAATCAGGAAATCTGAATGAAACAGCTGCGGCTATCATGTTTCCGTGCTTATTGCTACCTTGAGCTAGTTGTGCCAATGGCGGAGCATCTCACTTACTCTTCTGTGCTCTAAACTCATTGTATTGACCTAAGTTTTTCAAAACAGTTTTTGAATACTGTGGTGATGAAAACAAAGAGAAAGGAATTCCTCGGGTTTTACAAAACTTTGATCAATTTGAGAGAAAGTGAGGCATGCTAAGCCTTTAATGAATGAAATCATGCTTGTTAGCGTGAGTACTAGGAAGGACCCTGGCTTGATCCAGATTGGTTCCACACTATCTTCAGCGCGAGCGATTTGTCGCTTTCGTGAAAACTTTCAAAAACAAAATATTTTGCGCAGTCCTGTGAAGACCTGTGTGGAATTGCTCTTGAGATTGTGCAGCCTAGGATCGCTCTCAGCCTCAAGATTCAATCCATTTGTTTCCAAACCCTGAACCCATTCAGAACGTTCAACGATCAATCATCAAGAGAGGCCTGTGTGGCTAGATTTGGAGCAGCCCTCGAACAAGAGGCACCAAAGTCGGATCAAGAGGTCAGACGTCATCAACAGAAGCTTGTGAAGCTAGAACAGAGGCACCCCTTAAACTAGGGGCAAAATGTCCGATGTGCTTGAAGAGCCGAAGATGAATCCTTTTTGCAAATCAATAACAACAGCCATTCTCCTGGATTCAGATGACTTCAGGATCTCAAAACCATTTGGCATGGACTTGTTACACTTTTACCCTTTGAGAGGCTCGTTGGGCCGAAAACCCGGAAGGGCGACCCAGGCAAAAGTTAGAGCAAGAGGAAAATACAAAAAGAAAAAAAGAACACAAAAAAAGAGATGAAAATGCAAAAAGAAAAAGATGAAAAACAAAAGAAAAAAAAGAAAAGAATTGAAAAAGAAAAGAAAAATAGAAGCTCGCAAGGTCGAAAACCCGCAATGGGCGCCTTGGCAAAAGTTAGAGCCTAAAAAGTGAAGGTTAAAATACCCGAGTGTACCTTAGTCGGAACTACGTAAGGCTTGATTCCCATGATTGGGATATGTAGGCAACTTCATCCTGAAGTCCAGCCCCCAACGCTTTCATAGCGACTCTGTCCATGTAATGGTTTTGATCGTCCTTCCCTTCTCTAAATCCGATAGTGCGGTTGTGACACCGTGAACTACGTAGGCTTGATTCCCATGTTTGGGATACGTAGGCAACTTCATAATGAAGTCCAGCCATCAACGCTCTCAAAGTGACATGTCCATATATTGGTTCTGATCATCTTCGTCGTCTCTGTGTTCGAGAGTTCGGTCGTGATCATCACTAATGAGGACTGTTTACAAAATGCGGTGGCGTTATCCAAACAAGTGGCAACTTTCCATTGCCATGAGTCGCCACTCAAACCAGGGGCAACTTTCCGTTGCCGTGCAGCTCTTTCAAGCAAGGGGCAATTTTCCATTGCCTCCGATTCGAGGTTGTATATCTCGAGAGTAAGTCCCGTGCTCATTGAGCATTGACCGTTTGCAAACATAGGTTTTGAGAATTTTTACTGAGGTTGACCATTTTCTCGAAAACCATTTTCTTTTCCAAAACTAGACCATTTTCTTGGACCCAAAAAAGAAAAATTTCCAGTGCTCATAGCCTAACTCGCATGATTTTCAAATCAAAAATCGAACAAGTATGTTAATCTAACTCTCATATTGGTCAAAACTATTTTAGTAGAAAACCAAAACAAAAAATGGTAAAAATGATGAACTAGGGGCACAGTTGAGTCAGGCTTCTTGTCTTTGCCCCGTTGTCAATGCATTTGCCAAAAAGGGCACCATACTTGCCGGAAAGGGTACCCTATTCGCCAAGAAGGGCACAGTAGAAGCTAACAGAAAAGGGCTGAAAGCTCTCAACAACCTTCAAGCAACGAGGTATCAAGCCAAGTGCGAAGCACAATTTGGAATGGATCAAGATACTCCATCCGGAACATCGACTAGACGTCCCTGGAAAAAATAGCCGTGAGCTAATAGTGTTGGGCGTGAACCCACAATTTCCTATTCATCTACTAACCACCCTGGGGAGGGATGAAAATGAGAGATTGAAGAATAGAGAGGTGTAAGTCGAGAGAAAAGTGAGCAAAAGGGTTTTAAGAAAAACCGAGCCTGAGGGCCGAGTGAAAAGGTGGGAAATAATGCCCGAAGGAACTGGCTCCTCGTGATTTGAGGTTTCTCATTTTTGTAAACACGTCTGTATGTTGTGTCTTTTGTTTTGTTTACCTCAACTTTTGTTTTGCGTCTTTTCCGAGCGTGTCTCGTTGTGACTAGGTTGTGTACTTTCTGTTTGAGTTTTTTTTTTTTACTGTGTTCAGTTGTAGGCTCAATACCCCGGTTTGAAAAACCCTTTTTCAATTTCAAAAAAAAAAATTTCATGTTGTGCTCAGAGTGCTGTGCCATTCTCCACATTTATGCGAAGCAAAAGAAGAAGGGGAAAGATTTGGGGCATCTGAGTGTGCTTCCACTTCAGCCGATTCCACCTTTGTATTTCGTCTTGTCAGATTGAACTGTTTGTCCAAGATTCGCTGTATGCAGAGTAATCCCCAGCAGAATATGAGCCGAATGTTCAGACTAAGCAGTGGGTTGTATGAGTTGTTTTGCCGTTGGCCGGTTCGTTACCTGGTTATTGCAATACAAATGTTTGACTTTCAGACAAGAGATCAATCTTATTTACATTGAGGTGTAATATGATGCAGTGCGATGCAATGTATAAAAATGTACCAAAATGTAACACTTTTTCAGATAAAAAGCTTTGTTTCATTTTATCATCTTTTTCAAGTACAAAGTTTTGGAGAAAACAAAACCTGCCTGTGGCAGTACAAGGTACTCTAGCTACCAACAAAAAAGGAAAGTACAAAAACAAAAACAAAAAAGCAGAAAAGCAGCAAAATCTGGATCAATGTCAAGTGGCCTCGGGTCTAGGGGTCTGTCCTCGTCCTCTTCCTGGACGAAGGTCCAGGAGCATCGTCGTCAGCGCCGTCATCTGAGCCTGAGTCAGTGCCATCTCCGGTCTCCTCTTCAGATGACTCCGACTCCGCCTCTGCCTCCTCCTCCGCCTCAGACTCATCGTCATCAGGGACTGGTGCCCGTGAGCTACTCCCAATATGAGTGCGCCCCGCTTTGGTGCGGGGGTATACTCTGCCGTCTCGGGTAGGAGCGGAAGGTCCAGCTGAAGCTCCTCCTACAGTAGGGAGCTGGAAGGGAGGCTGAAATGTACAAATGGCAAACGCATCAGTATCAGTGCAGAAAGCAGTATATGAGTACAGTGTGTGAATACTGTGAACAGTGTATCAGTGCAGAAAGCAGTGTATAAGTACAGTGTGTGAATACTGTGAACAATGTATCAGTGCAGAATGCAGTGTATGAATACAGTGTGTGAATACTGTGAGCAGTGTATCAATACAGAACGCAGTGTAGGGTACAGTGTATGAATGCCGTGAGTAGTGCTGTGAACAGTCTGTGGGCTACAGTGTGTCAGACGCCGTGAAGGCCGTGTATCAAGTGTTGAGTTGTGCATCAGATTATGTGAAACAGTTTATGTATGGTTTGAGACCGTGGTCAGAAGAACATACCGGAATACTGTAAATGGCCAGGAGGTCGAGGCTCTGCTGAAGCATCCCCATCACCGAAGCAGTCAACTCCAGGGACTGGCGAGTGTACTCGGAGGAAGCCTGCAAAAGTGTTAGAAGTCTCAGTATTCTGCAGAATATCAAATGAATTGAAATGAAATGACTGTGCAGAATGCAAAATGCAGTAGTACATACCGGAGGTAAGCCGTAGAACCCGACAAACTCATGATCAGCCGGAGAGGGAGCAATGGGGATCTGGTAAGTCGCCCCACCCCGCCCTCTGCATGTCATTGTCGTGGGCAGTGCTGGCCAACTAGCCCCCCGTCCCCTCCGAGCCCCACTCCTGCCGCGGACCCGAGCTGTCCTCGATGTCCTTGCCCCAGCTCCCGCTCCAGCTACCGGCGCCGCAGGCCTCTCTCTCTCTCAGCTCGACGGCCACTGCTCAAAGGCCGCATAATATACGTCTGAACGTACTCTGAGTAGTCGCCTATGCCTCTGAAGCGTATCGCATCCCAGCCGATCGTGTAGTCGTCCATCTGCTCAGGAGTGAACCTCTCAGTATCCCTCATATGCTCAAGAGGGTGAACCGGGACTATCTGCTCTGGAAAACCCAGGGTCTGGCGTAGGAAACGCTCACCCAGGTACCAAGCCCGACAGACCGGGCCCTCCAATAAAATCCTGAAGCGTGCAGTCTCCTCTGCACCAACAAATCGTTCCCGAATCACGGCTGGCAATGGAGCCATGGCTGCCAGGTGATCTGTAAATGACATGCAGTTTGTTATCTATTGTTATTGAAAATACAGTGTAAAGCAAAGCTTAAATAAACTCTAAAAGTTGAAAATACCTCCGTGGGGGTGATGGTGTCGAAGTAGCGGCGGAAGAAGATGAAAGTCTCTCGGGGTCTCCGCACGCATCTCACATCGAAGCGTCGGGAGAATGGAATGCGAGAGGAGTCTCTACGTCTGACTGGACTGGCGTGAGTCTCGGAAAGTAGGCATAGACCCACAACTGCAGAATAAATATCAGTATGCTTATCAGATAAAGCAAAATACAGAATAAAGCAGAAATTGCAGAACCGTGTATTGTGCAGTGTATTGTGTAGAGTACACAATGTGTGCAGTGTACAGTCAGTGTAAAACAGAGTATATGTGTGCCGTGTGTGCAGTACACAGTTAGCGCGAAGCAGACCGCAGTGTGTGTAGTGTACAGAGTACAGAAAATGTAAAACAGAAATGTAAAGCAGAAATGTAAAAGAGGAAGAAGATGTACCTCCCAAGCCCGCCAGTAACTCCAAGTAACTGCCCGCTGCAACGGGAAGCTGAGCTTATGTATCCGTATAGAGTGGCTAGGGCAGCGCCACCCCAGTCGAAGCGCAGAATTCGCGTGACGTCCCTAGCGCACTCAGCAAACAAAGAGGCACGGTGTTCGCCCGATCGGCGAAGATGGTAGTCCCCAGCAGAAACATCAGGAAGCCGCGGGCGTACTGCTCCATCTCCTCTTGAGCCATCGGTGCTCCTCGGCCAAGCCTGGCTGAGCCCGGAAGCGGCTCTCGAACCATGAATATCTGATGAAGCCGGGACGTGCAAGAGGCGACATCTCGCCAAGAAGGTAAATCTGAGTGGCCTCTCACTCATCCATATCGGTGTCAAAGGGGATCGGATCACCCCCTACCCCGATGCTGGTGCATCGAGAAATCATAGGGAGTCATCGTCATGTCTCCTGTGACGGAAAGATGGAAGGAGTCAGTGGTATCCCACCACCTCTCCACCAGAGTAGCGAGAAAAGGCCTGCTCGCAGTAAGCCGGGATAGTCCTCTGCAGAAGGCGTCAAAGCTGGCCTGGTCTACGATGTGGCGGACCGCATCGGGCAACTCCATGTACCAATCTCTGGTGGCGACATTCCCATACCCCCGGAAGGCATGAGAATCTCCCTGTATTTAAAAGCAAACAATTGCGAAGCAATATAAACGTACAGTTTTGAAGAACAGTCAAAATTGATACAGATATGGCATGTGTGCGCGTTTTT
This sequence comes from Camellia japonica, assembly GCA_030407325.1. Lineage (NCBI taxonomy): Eukaryota > Viridiplantae > Streptophyta > Magnoliopsida > Ericales > Theaceae > Camellia > Camellia japonica. The sequence goes on from JAPPVO010000031.1 coordinate 133,536,484, forward strand.
CAAGTTCAAACAGACATCGAGTGCCGGTGTGCTTGCAGTGAACTACAACATGTGACGTGTCAGTATGTTCGAGTGGTTCAGTACAGGTACAGTGTGTGTGCACGTGTTCAGATTCAAACAGATATCAAGTGCAAGAATGTTTACAGTCAACTACAGCATACAGTGTATCAGCGTATCCGAGTTAAGCAGTTAAAGAACAGAATCAACTATGGCAGTTAAGTGTTCTACATTGCGGAAAATGAAACGGGGAAGAACATAGCTCGGAAGCGCCGTATGATAAATGTGACTCCGGCTCGCGCAGGAGAAGCTGGAGGCACCGTCCTATCGAAACTCCTGAACTGGCGAAGTCGTCAGGAGGAAGTATGTGAATCGCCGGGACGGTCGCCGGGTCGAACGGCGGACACTCAGAGGCAAGAGCTCGGCCTCGGGATCCATCTCATGCTCCAGAGGAGTCCCGCCCTATGGAAGATCGTCTGCCATCTCAGAGAGAGTGTGAAAATGGCTGGAAATGTGGGAACCGGGCTAGAATGCGAAAAGTCAACCGGAAAGTCAACCCTAGGAGGGTGGAAAATGGCCGAAAAAGCCGAAAAATGGAAGAGGCACGGAAACCAAGAGAAACTCGAGGGGAACAAACCCTAAAATGCGGAAATCGCAAAAGAAGCACCGAAACGAAGAAACGTTCAGTTCAAAACGTTCGAAACGCGAAGGTATTCACGAATCGAACGACGAAACGAGCACAAAAAAGCAAGAAAACGGAGGATCGAAGGGAGGAAAATATCCTAGAGAGAGAGAGGAAAAAATTTCGGCCAAGAACAAGTGAGAAAAATAGGGCTAGAGGCCCTATTTTATAAGACCCAAGGCTAAAAGACCAAACTGTCCCGACTCAGGCAGACTTGGCGGTCGGCCAAATATTGGCCGGTGGGTAGCCGGTGACCTCTATGATGGCCGGTGAGCCTCCTACTGCCTTGTTTGGGTCAAATATGTGGTTTGGGGCCTCCATTTCTCAGTATAGTGCAAGACAGGGCATTTCCGAAGCTTAATCGGACTCTGTTTTAACCCCAGACCGTGTCTTCTGTGCGTGGCAATCGAGTACGTGCGTAGCGTATCCTTTTTGTATCCTTTTGTCTCCTGAGAGATTCAAAAGTTGCCCTGCATGCATAAGTTGCAACGTTTTGTCGTGAAATGCGCGTTGATTATACGCCATCTCACTCGTCGTCACATCTCGCATTGTCATGCGCATGTCATACTTGCATTAGTATGCACATTCTTAGGCCGCATTGTCATGCGCACTTCACATGCATTGTCATGCATTTCAAGAAACGCGCGTTGTAACGCGCATTTGAGATCATTTGCATCTTCATGCATTTCAAAAGCCGCGCGGTGTCGCGCATCCCAAGATCATTTGCATCGTCATGCATTTTAAAAGCCGCGCGGTGTCGCGCATTTCAAGATCATTTGCATTTGTCATGCATCTCAAAAGCCGCGCGTTGTCGCGCGTTTCGAAACCATGCATCATCATGCATTTGCACTTCAAGAAACAAGAAGAAAGAAAGAAAACAGCAAAAACAACATGCATTATCATGCAACATGCATTATCATCCAAGAAAACAACATGCCTCATTTGCATTTCAAAAGCAAAAACACAAAATGCATTATCATGCATTTTCCTTTCATGCATTGTCATGCATTCAAAAAAAACAAAAAAACAAATAGTGCATATGTCATGCATCACTGTAAATAGTGCATATGTCATGCATCACTGTAAATAGTGCATATGTCATGCATTCATTGTATATATTCCATTCCAGTGCATATTGTATATATTGCATTGTAGATTGCATGCATCCACTGCATCACATCCATCTATGGCTTGCGCCTTTCCATGTTGAGCTTGGTCTGGTATGTGCCCATACTTTTCACGTTAAGACACAGTTCTACATGTGTACGCGCCTATTCCACGCTGGTATGTTGGTTTGAGGGTTGGGCACCTTTTTTTGTTCGACGCGGTTCGTTTGTGTACATGCCTTTCCTAGGCAAGATTTGGTTTGGCCCGCGTGCCTTATCCACTGTATATATTCCATTCCAGTGCATATTGTATATATTGCATTATAGCTTGCATGCATTCACTGCATCACATCCATTTATGGCTTGCGCCTTTCCATGTTGAGCTTGGTCTGGTATGTGCCCATACTTTTCACGTTAAAACACAGTTCTGCATGTGTACACGCCTATTCCACGCTGGTATGTTGGTTTGAGGGTTGCGGCGCCTTTTCTGTGTTTGACGCGGTTCGTTTGTGTACATGCCTTTCCTAGGCAAGATTTGGTTTGGCCCGCGTGCCTTATCCACTGTATATATTCCATTCCATTGCATATTGTAAATATTGCATTGTAGCTTGCATGCATTCATTGCATCACATCCATTTATGGCTTGCGCCTTTCCATGTTGAGCTTGGTCTGGTATGTGCCCATACTTTTCACGTTAAAACACAGTTCTGCATGTGTACGCGCCTATTCCACGTTGGTATGTTGGTTTGAGGGTTGCGACACCTTTTCTGTGTTAGACACGGTTCGTTTGTGTACATGCCTTTCCTAGGCAAGATTTGGTTTGACTGCATGCCATATCCATTGTATATATTACATTGTAGTGTAATTTTTGCATGCAGCATTAGGATCATGTTCTTTCGTTAGCGGGTCATTTCCCCACTTATTTCATTCCACCAAATTACTTGTTCTTGTGTCCGTCTACATCACTCATAGTTCTGCATGTGTACGCGCCTATTCTACGCTGGTTTGTTGGTTTGAGGGTTGCGGCACCTTTTCTATGGTAGACGGACTTTGTATCTCCATCATCCTTTTGACATTTGTGTGGTCTTGAACCGCTCATGATTGGATCATGATTCAATTGCATTGCATATCATTTGCATTGTTTATACATAGTTTTGTATGTTTTGCATATTATTTGCATTGTTTTTACATTTGTTTTGTAATTTTGCATATCATTTGTATTACATTAGATTCAATTGCATATCATCGCACTGTTTGTGCACCCCTTGGTCTAAGGAGATCTTAAATCCTACATTCGCGTTGTCGCGCAGTTTTTAATTGCATTGTTATGCATGTTGCTAACAATATTATACCTGTTAAGTTTTCTTTCTTTTTCAGGCACGATATTGTATGTACGGTTCATTTGAAGCTGGTGCAACCAAACGAGCCGCACAAGTATTGTATCCTCCGCGTGAGACGTATCGAGAATTGCATAATTCTCTTACAGCCTTTCTGCATTGTAGTGTAGTTGGATTTGTGTTTGCTTGCTTAAAACTGTTGCATTGTTGTGCTTCGTTACAGCTTTCTTTGCATGATCATAAGTTATGCTCGGCTTCTTGCATTGTCAGTTGCATTTTGCCCCTGCCTTCGGGGGCATATCTTGTTTGTCTTGCATGTTTTGTCTAAGTCTTCGGCCTTGTCAAAAATGGGTCGTCTCTGGGCTTTGACATTCACTCCCGTCATTGTTATGACTTTCGAGTTCTGTCAAAGAGGGGCAACTGTAGATACCCCATTTTTGACCGTCCTCAAGACTTGGACGTCACCGTTTGAACACTCGGTGATCAACCATGTTTGTGTTCGTCCTGAGTTCCCGGAGGTCTCGGCTACGCGCCTTGCCTCAGGATCTCTCGACTCAAGTGTTTTGTGTCTGGTTTTGCACCAAACACTTGTGTTTTTCCTTTGAGGGGTTGGGAATGGCTTGTTGGCCATCCCCACACATCACCGGCCACGGCTTGAGGCCACCGGCCACTGGTTTGTTGCCACCGGCCAAATGTTTGGCCGACCGGCACTCTTTGTAGTCGACCGGCCATCTATTTTGGTCAAATTGTATTTTTGGCCGGCCGACCACTGTGCATCTGCTTTTGCAGATATTTTTATGCCAGCTGTGCTAGCTGGCATACACTTTGCTCCCCTCCATACACGTGTATGGAGGATCTCCCCTTGACTAGCTTGTTTGGAAAGCTTTACAAGAGGGATGGTCTATAAGAGGGAGCCTCTTCTCCCTTCATTAGGGTTACAAAATTTTCAGAGCTTTGAGTTTAGGGTTAGGGTTTGTTCATACTCTATCTCTATATCTCTCATTCTCTTGAGTGTTTTGTGTGTGTTTGTCTTAGTTTTGCACACAAAACACTACCATTACACCATACCTTAGTTGCTGAGGCATAAGGGGCTTGCTCTTGGAGGTTTTGGACTGGTTTGAACCTAAGGAAGCTGCTGGTCTTCTAGTTTTGAAGAGGGTCACAAGGGTAAGAATCTTACCCTTATTTCCCATTTTTGCATAGCTTTTTCACCTATCTTGCAACTGTTTTTAGACTTTGTGGTAACATATAAAAGTCTTATTTTTGCCTGCTCTAAATAGTGTTTATGAGTGTTTTGTTGTTTGGGGTTGTGTGACCCTCATAAGCCTTGTTAAGCCCTATTTTTGTGCTATTTTGGTGAGCTCCGGGACCACCTTGTTTGGGCCTCCTCACCACTGAAATCTTGAGGGATTTCAGTGGTGAGGATGGTGCCTTGAGGTCCTAAGAAGGAGCGGGCCACCACCTCTCCTTATTGTCCTTGAAAAGGGCCATTTTAGCCTCTTGAGTGAGCATCTTATTTAGGTTCATGTTGGCCATATCTTAGCTGCTATAGTGTTTTTTTTGCCATGCTTATAGCACTGTTTTATGTTGGTTTAGCACACCATGCTTGTTTAGCATACATGTCTTGTAATGCCATCATTTGCCTTAAATGTACTTAGCATGTAGATTACCATGCTTGCTTGTTTTGGCAAGCTTTGTGAAGCTTTTAGGCTTGTTTTGCCATGCTTAAGGTCTGATGTAGGTTGTCTTAGCCATGCTTGCCATGCTTTGTTTAGCCTCTTTGCATTCTTGGCTTGTAAGCCTCAAGTGTATGAACCATGAGCATGCATTACTTGCATTATTCCAACGGTTTGGAACCATTTAACATGTCATTTCAGTCCTCATGACATGCTTGCATGCTTGCATTTGATGCCCCTTTAATGTGTTAAAGGTTGTTGTCTTATGCCCCTTGTTTAGGCCCTTGTGCATGCTTGCATGTTTAAGCCATTTAGATGCCATCTAGATGTGTTATTGGCTTGTCTTCTTAATATGCTAAAACTCTGATTTTGGTTTCTTAATTCATGCCATGTTCGATTTTGCTAAGTGTAGTTCAATACACCTTTGGCTTGCCTTGAATTTTGGCTTGCTTGCATGCCTTGTTCTTGTCCAGTGGTTTGGCACTTGCATGACTTGATTTTCAGAGCTTATAATGCATGCCATTTGTCCATGTTTTTCATCCTCTTAAGTGTGCTTGAGAGTTGCTCTTCAATGCCTAAGTGTTGGTCCTTGTGTGTATGCATGCTTGCATGTTATTTGGTCCTCATTCTCTTAGCAATTGGCCACTGTTTTGGGCTTACTATAGGGCTGCCCAAACTAGTTTAAGTCCACTCCTTACATGTTGCTACATGTCTTACACTTTGCATGCTTTGATTGCATCATGTCTTGTATGTCTACTAGCTTGCATACTTGTTAATTGATTGCTTGTTTGCATTGCCATATTGCATACTTAGCTCACATGCTTAGGTTGCATTTGGCTTGCATGCTTAGCCTCTTGAATTGAGTATGAAAGAGGTTGAGCTCCTTGTTTGTTTATGTGCATCTCATTTGAAATCAAAGTGCATAACTTGGTTCCTTGGGCCATCACGCATGGAAATGCGCGATTGGTGGTCCGAGAACCGAGAACCATGTCCCTTTGAGCCATAAACATGATAAGGGATGTGTTGGTGCACACATTTGCTTGGAATGCATTGCCATGCCTTGTTTTGCCCTCTGTTGCTGTCAAAACTGCATTCAGCAGGAAGGTTTGGCCAGCCGGCCATCTTCAGTGCCGAACGACCAACAATTGGTAGCCGGTGATCATTTCCTTTGGCTGGTGGTCATTTCCTTTGGCCGGTGACCATTTCCCTTGGCCGGTGGTGTCCCACAGGGTTCATAGAGTGCACCTTGGGAAGTTTGCAATGATCAGAGAAGGAAAACAGTGTGGACAGAGGCAACTTGTGCATAGCAGTGGACTTCCGAGCGGAGCCGAACACGCATTGCATTGGGCCCTCTTCCCGAGGCTGTTTACTGTTTTATTAGATTAGTTAATTTGCTTAACTAGTTTAATTGGTCTGTAATGTTTAATTAGCTTGTAGGTTAGTTAAATCTGTATTATTCTTTCGGCCCCTCCGAGTGAGGGCGTATTTGTAATAAGTGTGGGTGCGTGTGTGCATGTCTTCCAACCCCCACTTCTTTCTTCGTTTTACTTACCTGCTTTTGATGGTTAGTATTAGGATATGTTAATTTAGCATCCTTATGCTATGCATGCGTGCATCATTCATCAGTATTGCATGCACCAGGCTCGGCACATCATGCTATCAGCATTGTATTTCAATTCTAACTTGAATACGTGCTACTTGTTGCATCCCACATGCCATCCTAGGATTAGCCGAGCCTATTCTAGTGACACTCTGTATGCATTGCATTAGCCACTTGACATGGACTTGGATCATGCATGATGGCTAACATGTTTATTGTTTTGGCTTGGAGTACATTGTAAGTGTTTTATGTTTTAGCATCTCGTATGAGTGTGAATGTTAACATGATAGCATGCTTACCATGTGGCTAGATGCTTATGTGATATAAACTGCCTGAATGCCTGTGGGTGAAGGTTGGATTGCTTGAGTTGGAACAACTCATTGAAATCCGTGTTTTAGCCTACTTGCGAGTAGCAAATCTCAAATCATTTTCCAAACAAACGGATATGCAATGCTTCGTTCCAAATTAGGCGATCTAGTCTATACTTTTGTGTTGTGTGCATCACATAGTAAGATTATCTAATTAATCGGAATAAGAACGCATGTGTTTTCAAAAACAAGATATCATGGTTAGTAGAGGCCGATCTTCGGATCGGGCGAGAGGGGGTGCTCATAGCTGACCTTCCCCAATCGTACCCAAGTTCCCGAGCCGAGGTAACTTTGGTGATGACGGACACGTAGCCTTAGGCAAACGAGTCAAGGTTTCCTAAATTCCCCATTAAAAAATTTAGGTGGCGACTCTGTATCTGGCAAAGCAGTCTATGTTTGGCACTTCTTTTCTAAAAATTTGTTTTTCTCAAAACGATTTACCGGATTTGGACTCTTTGGTTCAGATTAAGAACCGTGACAAATTGAGTCGAACTAGTAGCACGGAGGCCCTCACGCGGGGCGCGTCTACAGTGGCCAGAAAGGCATTGCAGCATCGGCCGAAGTGCCGCACAACCCATATACCTTTGGCCTAGGTTATTTGGCTACCAATGAGGATTGGGCGAGGAAAAGAAAAAGATGGCTGGAAGAGCCAGAGCAAAGGAAACCGGGAAGCATTTTGAATTGGTGCACTGACCTATTTGGGGGACCCTGAACGGACGCTTTGTTCGGGAGGGGAAAGACTTCCCATTTTGTGGCTTTTCGGAGCCATGGCTAAATGCAGAGAAGCGGCGCTTACCGGGATTTGAGATTTTCTTTGACTTGCAATTGTCCGAGGATGAAGTTTCCGTAGAGCAGACAGACCCACCAGCTGAGGCTAAGCAGTGCAAGGAGGAGGATTCCGAGAGCACAGAAATTGAGATGGGGGTAGCGCTGGCTTGTCTCATCGCAGATCCTCAGATCATACCGGAGTGCTTGGAGGATAACTTCTCAGTTTCCATGATCGGGAATGAAGCGACTGTAGGCCCATCTTCAGGCATTCTCGATGCATCCATCGCACCCTCCATGGTCTGGCAATACGAGGAGGGTTTTTATCGAGCAGCATCGGGTCAGGTAGTGAGCTGTAACAGAGCAATCAGGCGGGCTGGATGTTATTAATGAGAATGGTACAGTTGTGGCTTCCGAGTACTTTTCTGTGCCTTTAATTTATTGCATTAGTCGGGATTTTCAAAATTTTGATGAAAACGACGAGGAAGAAATTCCTCCGGTTTTGCAATATTTGCTTGATCAAGAGCAGGAGAGGTTTGTAAAACCCTTGGTTGATGAAATCACCACAATTAATGTTGGTACTGAGAAGGATCCGCGGCTGGTCCAGATCGAGTCTACGTTGTCTTCGGAGGAGCGCGAGCGCTTAGTCGCTTTATTAAAAGATTTCAAAGATGTTTTCGCGTGGTCCTACGAAGACATACCTGGAATCGATCCTGAGAGTGTACAACACCGGATCCCTCTCGACCCAGAGGCTCGACCTGTTAAGCAGAAGCTCTGAAGGATTCGCCTGGACTGGGCACTGAAGATCAAAGAAGAGGTCGCCAAGCAGATTGACGTAGGGTTCCTGTTGGTATCTAAATACCCTACTTGGTTGGCCAATATAGTTCCGGTGCCGAAGAAAGATGGCAGAATTCGGGTATGTGTGGACTTCAGGGATTTGAACAAAGCCAGTCCGAAGGACGACTCTCCTCTGCTGCATATCGACGAATTAGTGGACTTCACTGCTAGGCATGCGTTGCTCTCATTCATGGATGGGTTTTCAGGCTACAATCAGATTTTGATGGCACCCGAAGACAGGGAGAAGACTGCTTTCACTACCCCGTGGGGAACCTATTGTCATAGGGTGATGCCGTTCGGCTTGAAGAACGCTGGGGCTACGTATCAATGGGCTGCGACCACAATTTTGCACGATATGATCCATAAAGAGGTTGAGGTGTACGTGGACGACATGATTGTCAAGTCCAAGGAAAGAGAGGGCCACTACACCGCCTTGCAGAAATTCTTCCAACAGATCAAAGAGTATCGGTTGCGGCTGAATCCTCAGAAATGTACATTTGGTGTTATAGTAGGGAAAATGCTGGGGTTCTTGATCACATAGAGGGGTACTGAGGTCGATCTTTCTAAAATCAAGGCCATCTTAGAAATGCCACCACCGAGGACTGAAAAGGAGGTGCGAGGCTTTTTGGGTAAAGTGCAATTCATAAGACGGTTTATTGCAAAATTAACCTTGACTTTTGAACCACTGTTTGGTCTCTTGAAGAAGGAAAGAAGTTCCAATGGGACGACCGATGCCAAGTTGCTTTCGGGCAGATCAAGCAATATTTACAAAACCCACCTGTGTTGTCACCGCCTGAGCCGGGGAAACTGTTGATTCTGTATCTATCAGTGATCGAAACGACAATGGGCTACATGCTTGCACAGGAGTCTAAGGACAAAGTGGAGAAGGCTATCTACTACTTGAGCAAAAAAATGTTGGACTACGAGACCCGCTACACGCCGCTAGAAAGGCTTGTCTGGCCTTGGTATGGGCTACCAGGAAGCTGAGGCACTACCTATTAGCTCACTCTGTAATATTGGTTTCGAGATTAGATCCCATCAAATATCTCTTCGAGAAACCGGCACTTACGGGTAGGCTAGCCCATTGGTTGCTTCTGCTTTCCGAATTTGATCTGAAGTACATGACGCGCAAGTTAGTGAAAGGGAGAGCGGTAGTGGAGTTCCTAGCTGATCACCCAGTGGACGGGGATGAAGCAGTTGAATATTTGTTCCCAGATGTGGCCATTCTGCATGTCGAAGAAGAGACCTGGACGATGTACTTTGACGGAGCGTTAAACTAGTACGAGTATAGGATAGGGGTGTTGCTGATAGCGCCTGACAATTCCCGCATACCTCTAGCATTCAAACTCCGGTTCAAAGTGTTGAACAATGAGGCTGAATATGAGGCATGTATTGCTGGATTAGAAGCCGCCCAGGAACTAGGGGCAAAATGCTTGGATGTCATTGGGGACTCGAACCTTGTTGTATCTCAAGCTAAAGGAGATTGGAAAGTTAAAGAAGAAAAGATGAGAATCTATCACTAGACCTTGGACGTTCTGATTCCTCGATTTGAGAAACTAAACTTCGCTCATCTGTTAAGAGAGAACAACAGGTTCGCTGATTCATTAGCAACTTTATCTTCTATGATAGACATCCCTTTCGGAGTCCGGATGCGTCTGATCATCATTGAACAGAAATTCATGCCGGCCTACGAGCTGATTGCTGCCATAGATAAGGTACAAGACCAAAACCCCTGGTATTACGACATCTGGAACTTCTTGGAAAAGGAAGCGTATCCACCAGGGGCAAATGCCAAAGATAAGAGGGCAATTCGAAGAATGGCTACTCAGTTCATCGTCTGTGGGGGTAAACTGTACAAGAGGGGTCATCTCGGGATGCACAAGCTATGTGTTGATGCTGAAGAATCCAAGCGCCTGATGGAGGCCATCCATGGAGGAGAGTGCGGAGCTCACATGAGCGGGGTGATGCTAGCCTGGAAGATCCTTAGACAGGGTTATTACTGGTCAACCATGGAGGAGGATTGTATTGGCTTTGTTCGGTGATGCCACAAATGCCAGATCCATGCAAACCGCATGAACATTCCGCCGTCGAAGCTATACAACATGACTTCGCCATGGCCGTTTTCAGTCTGGGGGATTGATGTGATTGGGGCTGTTACTCCGAAGGGGTCCAATAGACATGAGTATATTATGGTAGCGATAGACTACTTTACGAAGTGGGTTGAGGACCAATCTTACGCGGTGTTGAAGGCATCGCATGTTGCTAAGTTCATCAGGAATAACATCATCTATCGCTACGGGGTCCCGAATGAGATTATTTCGGATAATGGTTCCCACTTCAAGAAGGAGGTGATCGACTTGTTGGAGAAGTACAACGTGGCTTTTCATAAGTCATCTACATATCGGCCGCAAACCAACGGAGCAGTTGAGGCCGCCAACAAGAACATCAAGCACATTCTGCAGAAGATGGTGGAAACCTACAGGGACTAGCCAGATAAGCTGCCATTTGCTCTGTGGGGCTACCGGACTTCAATTCAAACTTCTATTGGGGCAACTCCGTATTCCTTGGTTTATGGGATGGAGGCTGTTCTGCCTATCGAAGTTGAGGTTCCGTCATTACGGGAATTGGCTGAGTGTCAGATAGTTGAGGCAGATTGGCAGCAAAGCAGGTTCGAAGAACTCATGCTCTTTGATGAAAGAAGGCTGAAAGCACTGTATCACGTCCAGGGTTATTAACGAAGAATTGCCAGGGCTTTGAACAAGAAGGTTAAGTCCAGGAATTTGAAAGAGGGAGATCTAGTGCTCAAAGACAACCGAGCTCCCATCCACGACTCTAGGGGCAAGTTCAGACCCAATTGGACTGGCCCTTACATCATCAAGTCTATCTGGTCGGGTGGAGCTGTCGTTTTGATGGACCTAGATGGCCTAGAGTTCTCCCAGCCGATCAACATGGACAAGTTGAAGAAATACTATCCCTGAGTGGCTCGCTAGGCCGAAAACCCGAAAGGGCGACCTAGGTAAAAGTTAGAGCATAGAAAATTTGAAATAATAAAAACTGAGCTCGCAAGGTTGAAAACCCAGAAAGGGCGGCCTTGGCAAAAGTTAGAGCGCAAAAGGAGAGTGTTAATACACGAGTGAACCTGAACCAAACTACGTAAGGCGTGATTCTCATCTTTGGAATATGTAGGCAACTTTATTCTGAAGTCCAGCCATAAAAACTTCCCCGGTCAACTTTGTCCATGTGATCATGTTAGTCATCTTTGTCTATTCTGCGTTCAAGAGCTCGGTTGTGATCTCCAGTGCAATGCTATTCAGACTAGGGGCAACTTTCCAGTTGCTGGATCCGGGGTTGTACATCTCGGTGATCGATCTCAGGCGTGTCCAGTTGTGATCCATATCGAAAATGGTTTTGAAAAGTTTAATAAAAGTTGATTTTGTTCAAATTAATCTTTTTACAACTTAGACCATTTTTGGACCAAACGGAAAATTTTCAATACCCACAACCTTCAATTACATTGATTTCAGTACAGAGTTCTCCTACTCTTGAATACAAATTGAATTTGCTTTTTATTACATTCATAAAGGAAACTTGAAAGTACTGATAAAGCAATAAACTCTGGGCATGGATAAGTCAGGTGTTCTTGTGCCCCCTCCTAGAGCTTGTGGAAGCCTCTGATACCAAAGTAGGCCCAACCTGCGCCTCTTCATCGAGCCAAGCTATGCACTCATCAGAGAGGATGCAACTGAAAGTGGAAGCGGGGGCCAGAAGCTCTCTCATCCTCGTTGTGCGCCTTGAACTGGAAATGCAGAAGGGTACTCTATCCCTTCCTCCGGGAAAGTTAGATCATGTCCGAATTGGCGCTGGAATCGAAACGAGAAGTAAAAGACACAGTGTGCCAGGCCGATCAATTGAATCCCGGGCTGGCGAGACATGCTGCATCTCATCGCCAATAAATTGAGCCAAGGGCAGTGCTAAGCAATGTTGACAGCGGACAAACTGCACATCCATTCGGACCACCATTCCTCACCTGGGGCATCGACTAGACGTCGCCGAAAGAAATAGTCGCGAGCTGAATATGCTGGGCATGAGTCCACAAACTTCAACTTATCCATCAACCATATCTGGGGAGGGATGAAAAATGAGAGATTAAAGAATAAAGAGGTGTACGTGGAGAGAAAAGTGAGAAAAGGGTTTTGAGAGAAAAGCCGAGCCTGAGGGCCGGGTGATGCGAGAAATATATCTGAGATAGGGTGGGAAACATTACCTGCAGCAGTAGTGGACTCCCCGCGAATCTAGTCGTCTCTCGATGATGGAAAGCATCCAAACCCATCAATGTCTTAGCTAGTGACATGGCAATGCAGCTCTTGCCCTCTTTTAAACCTTGGTTAACCTCGATCAAACGGACGCTAGATCCTCCGGAGCCTGGGGCAAGCAAGAAATGAGATAACATGCACAAGCAAAGTGCATGTCGCTAAAAACCCTGCCAGTGATGATCGTCGCGGTCACCGGCATCAGAAAACTGATGAATCAAGCTCGGGATGTCCAATTCTCCGTCGCAAATCAAAGACTGAGCATCATGCAAAGTGAGCCCGCACATCCGTCCTAAGGCTTAGATGTGGCCGAAGTGGAATTGGGGCAAGATCTCTTCCTTGTGCTCGAACTCCATTAAAGCTTGGAAGTCTTCGAAAGTGGGACATATCTCTTGTCCGCCAAAGCTAAAAACGTTAGTTACCGGATTCCAACACCTTGTTGTGGCATAAAGGAATGGAAAACGCAGTGGGGTGCGGCTCAGCGTAAATAGTGCATTTATTCCAAAGCACCAAAAATTCAACTTTTCCGAGCCATCCAAGGTAGCAATCCAATTTGTGAGATTTTGGATAAGAAATGCCTCCATTTGGTGCAAAAATTGTGTTAGAATGAGGGAACCACGAAGCTGGAACCTTTATGGAGGATAAGGCACTGTTTAGAGGACAAGTGGCAAAAATCTGGAGGTCCCCAGCCTCACTAGTCGGCCGACCACTTTTTCTGGTCGACCAGCCATTTTTTCTGGTCGACCAGCCACATTTTCTGGTCTGCAAACCACAAAATTGGTCAGCAAGCTCTTTTGGGTGGTCGGCAGTGGTCTACAAGTGGTCTACAGCCACTTCTTGTCTCCTGCAGAGGGTCCCTAGCCTTCATATGTGCTGAGAATGCTGAAGGACTGAGTTTACTTCTGTTTCGGATGCGTTCTGTTGTTTTGTTTGTTCAACATGCATCTGCTTATCAAGTTGTTAAGCTTTGTTTATCGAGTTGTTACTCTTTGGTTATCGAGTTGTTGCTCGTTGATTATCGAGTTGTTGCTCTTTGTTTGTCGAGTTGTTGCTCGTTGTTTATCGAGTTGTTATAATTCGTTTATCGAATTGTTTTTGTTAAGTTGTTTTGTTTGTTATGTTGGTTCACTACCTGACTTGGCAATACACAAATGTTCATCAATCTCATTTTTTTGCAAAATGATGCGATGCGATGCTTAGAATACAAAATGCAACACTTTTTGAACAAAAAGCTATTTTCATTCCATCATGGTTTCTTTTTACAACAGGGTACAAATTTTAAGGAAAATAAAACTGCCTAACGCTATACAATGTGCTATAACTACTACTAAAAAGAAAATAAAGCAAAGAATCTGAGTCGGTGCTATCTGGCTCAAAATCGAGAGGCCCTCTTCACCCTCTTTGGCTGAGCAGCCTCTGCACCACTGCCGTCAGCACCCCTATTTGAATTGGCGCCGCCATCCTCAGAATCTTTCTCGGCATTGTCTCCGCCCTCATAACCAAAACCAGTGTCATAACCTCTGCCCACAGATGTCTCTGACTGAGGGTGTGCTGGCTTCTCCTCCTTGTTGGACTCGTCGTCATGTCTGGCAGGCGCTCTACGTCTCCCTTGGCCGCGTGTCGGGATCCCTCTCCCTACTACTTGAGAAGGCCCGGGTGGCCCGGGCTATAGAGGTGTGACCTAAAAAGGCAGTTTGAATACATCAGCCAGGGTATGTATATCAGATGCAAGTGTGGTGCATGGAGTGAGTGCATGCAGATATAGTATGTGAATGTGATCTATACATGCAGTGAATCAGTGCAGTGAAATGTTCAGTTTCGGTATGTCATCAGAAGTATGATAAATACAAGGAAATTGAAATGTACCGGAATGTCATGGGCGTACAGCAGCGTCTCCCTCCGCAAGACCATACTCTCAAGAGAGGCCATCGCCTCGAGCAACCCCACAACATATCCTCTGGGAGGCTGCAGATGCAAGTTCAAGTCATCAGTGAATGAATGAATGTCTAAATATCTGAATGATAGAGGAAAAGCTGTGAGACATACCGATGCTGAGTCAGGGGCACTGACATATCGATGATCTGGCAATGGAGGCTCCAGCAGAATCTGGTAAGGCGTCCCATACTGCCAGCCTGTCAGCTCGGTCGGAGGATCTGGCCACCCAGCACACTGCCAAGTGGGGGACATCCCCCTAGTCCTACCTCTTAATGCATTGGCCCTACTAGTTGAAGGGATCTCTGTAGCTCGGGCGTGGCTCGAGGAAGGAATATTAGCAGCTCTCCTCATGGGGGTACGGACACTTGTCAGTGGAGGCATCAGGTATGTGTGAAGGTATGTCACATACTCCCCCTCCTCATGGAAAAGGACTGCATCGGCACCCAGCATAAGGTCGCTAGCTTCCTAGGGAGTGAGACTCTCTGTGCTCCGCATGTCTAAGGGAGGCGGCGAAGGGATCTCTTGAGCAGGATAGCCCAGTGTCTGGCGCATGAAGCACTCCCCGAGAAACCAGGCTCTGCCAACTGGTCCCTCAAACAAAATCCAGTACCGAGAGGTGCCCCATGCCCCTAGCAAATTGGAATCGAGCAAAGCTTGGCATTGCCACCCAAGGCTGCCAAGTGATCTGCGGATAACAAGTGCATAAATTGATTAGTTGTCACAAATATGCAAGATGAATCAAAGCTGAAAGCGTGAAGAACTGAGAGTTCTGAATTACCTCGGTCGCCCGCACTGTGTCAAAATACTGCCTGAGATATGGCAGAGTCTCTCGGGGTCTAGGCTGGCATCGACCCTCAAATCTGCGCAAGTATGGCACCTCGAGTGGTGCCTCAACCTCTGGATCAAGGGCGAGCGTCGGGAAGTAGGCGCATACCCATAGCTGTGAAAGGTAAGACAGTGGCTGTCAGAATACAGAATATACATAAAATGCAGAATGCAGAGTGCAGAGTGCAGAATGCGGAGTACAGAATGTAATGTGTGCAAGGTGTGGAGTGTGCAGTGTACAGATAATGAAAAGTAGAAATGAAAATCAAGAGGGCAGAATGTACCTCCCAGGCTCTCCAATAGCCTCCTACTATGTTCTCGCGCCCATGGGAGGTTGCGCTCATATAGCAGTAAAGGGTAGCAAGGCCAGCGCCACCCCAATCAAAGTGCCGAACCTGTGATAGGTCTACTAGAGCACTTAGAAGATATAGCCCGACTGTGTTCCCCCTATCGGAGAATAGTGTGGTCCCGAGAAAGAACATTAGGAATCCCCGGCCATACTGCTCTGTGGCCTCAACGGTCTCGGGCACAGTCCTCCTATACTGCTCCTTAAACTAGGTGTATTTGACCATGCCTGATGATCTGTAGACCGGCGGATGGGCTCCAAGAAGATAAGTCCAAGTTGCCTCCCACTCACCCATATCAGAATCATATGGGATCGGCCGACCTCCCACGTCGAGGCCCGTCAGCATAGAAAAGTCATACGGGGTCATCGTCATGTCCCCGGTAGAAGAGAAATGAAAGAAGTTGGTGGTGTCCCACCATCTCTCTACTAATGCACCCAGGAGGGTCCTGCTCCCTGGAAGACGCGACAACCCCACACAAAATGGGCCGAACCCAACCTCATCGATGATCTGTCGAACACCGTCTGGGAGCTCCATGTACCACTCCCTCGCGATAATCGACCCATATCCCCGGGTGAAACGGGAAGTTACCTGCGTTCAGAATGAACAAATGTATTCAGTTTCAGAATGAACAGAATGCTGTGTGTGAGCCGTGTGCAGAATGAACAAAATACAGTTTGTGAGCCATGTACAGAATGAACAGATGTATTCAGTTTCAGAATGAACAGAATGCTATGTGTGAGTTGTGTGCAGAATGAACAGATGTATTCAGTTTCAGAATGAGCAGAATGCTGTGTGTGAGTTGTGTTTAGAATGATTAGAATGCTGTGTGAGTTGTGTTTAGAATGAGCAGAAATACAGTTTGTGAGCTATGTATAGAATGAACAAATGTATTCAGTTTCAGAATGAACAGAATGCTATGTGTGAGCCATGTTCAGAATGAGCAGAAATGTAGTGTGTGAGCTGTGTGCAGAATGAATAGAAGTGCTATGTATGTAAATGTGTTCAGAACGAGCAAATAAAATACAGAGCGAAAGCATGAAGTGTGCAAGAAATGCAAAATACATCGTAGAAAATATAAAAGTGCAGTACGCACCTCGCGTGCGTGGTGAGACAAGTTGGACTCCAGCTCCCGTAGTAGCAAGTCTGCGGGTGCTCGTCGCGCAAAATCTGTGAAATGATGAAAAGTGCTCGGTGGTAGTACGTGCTCCTGAGAGTGGTACCTCTCTGGGTCGAAAGGCCGAACCCTCGGCGGCAATGGCATGATATCAAGCTCGTCCTCTACTCGCGGAGAACCCCCATCGTGTGGGATATGGTCAGCCATCTGAAAAAAGGTGCAAAATGAGCCAAAAATGAGCGAAATGAGCTAAAATCGCCAAAAGTCAACTCTTGGGAAGAGAAAAAGTCAAGGAAAGTCAAAGCCCGGGAAAAGGTGCTAAACTTTGAGAGAAATATACCTCAAGTGGTGAAAATTGAGAAAGAAGCTCTGAAAACAAATTCTGATTGGTTCAAAGCGAAGAGAATTGAAAGTTTTTCACGAATCAACTTCACGTGGGGCATTGGAAAACGTGTGAAAAGCCCATATTTGAGAGGGAAAAGGGTCTAGGAAGGAATGGGAGTCAATTTCGGCCTTGAGTTTGTGAGCAAATGTGTTTTGGAGTTGTGTACTTAAAAGGCCGAACCTCAAAAGACCAAACCCCAATTTTGCTAAATTGGTCGGCCGACCAGTCTTTCTAGTCGACCGACCACTTAAGTGGTCTGCAAGTGGTCTACAGGTAGTGTAGGTGGTCGGCAGCCCTTCTGGGTGGTCTTCAGGGTCCCATTGTCCTCCCTGTGTGTTTTTGGTGCCGATTGAAGTCCTTGGCTCTCGAGAAAGTACAAGAAAAGTGTGATACCCCTGTCCCGTAATATGTTAACCGGTCCTTGATGTGAGTATGATTATGTGTTTAATATGATTTTGTGTGCCATTATATGAAAATATGTGATTTTGAAATTCTATCTGTTCACTGTAGGAATATCTGTTTGAATAATCTGCTTTGGGAATTAAATTGAGGGCCCTATCGGCCACGGAACCCGAAATTGATTACGCCATTGTGATTGGCATAATTTTTAGAGCCTACGGTGAAATTTAATTAGAAATTGATTCTGGTCATATTAAACTGATTAAATTGATGAATTAGAGCCCAACTACTTTATTATTTTAATGTTGGCCTTACTGGGTTTTGTTGTCAAGGCTTTAAACACTCAATCTCTCTCTCCCTAGCCTCATTTTGACTGATGATAAACTCAAAGAAGAGAGGAGAGGGTCGGTTGGAAGAAGAGAGAGTAGGAGATTGAGGGTTTGGCTTAAAGCTTGGAAATTTTGGAGATTTAGCTCAAGAATTGACTAGAGCTTAAAAGATCAAAACTTCTAGGTGAGTAATTCTTGAATTATAGTTTGTAATTTTGTGTGTTCAAGCTAATTTGGTGATCAAGAGTAAGATTGAAATGGAATTGGGTTGGTTTTGTTGAATTGAAGCTTAATATGTGCATGCATGTAAGGAAGTACCTTGAATTTGCATGTTTGAGCATGAAGATGTATAACCCATGTGCAATTTAAATTGGAGCTTATGTTTTGATCACCATTTATGTTATCTAAGTTGAGATTGTGGCTAATTCATCACATGCATGTACAAATTATACGAATGGGAGCTTGAATGCATGAATTTGTATATTGTAAATGAGTTTGATGGGAGATTGGGGCATGCATGTGCTTTATTTGTGAAATTAAGCCTCATAATGTTATAATCTTGCACTGGTGCCATGTTAGTATGACTATATTTGAGATTTGGATCATTGCATGCAAGTAAGGTAGCTGGAAAATCGAATTGGAGCTCAAGAACACAACTTGGAATTTCCAGAATTTTGACTCCCGCTCGAGCAGATAATTCGAGCTCCCAGCATTTTGGTAGACATGGCTCCCGCTCGAGCGGGGGAGTTGACGCTCGAGCGGGGAGCTATGTAGACAGGCAGTCCGCTCGAGCGGAAGAGTTCACGCTCGAGCGGGGATTTGAGGTAACCAACACTTTTGCAGGCTTAAGGGTCCGCTCGAGCGGGGAAGTCCACGCTCGAGCGGGGATCCTGTTTCCTGAAATTCTGAAGATGCATTCTGTGTTGTATTTTCCATTCTCTTTCACTTGTAAGCACTCTTAGGCATATGTTAAGCATTGTAAATGAGTTAATGAGATAAGAATAAAGCCTAAAGAGGAATATGTGAATTAAAGAACGGATTGAACTGTTAGTGATCCTTTTGTGTTCATGAAATATGTAGGGTCAAGCTCCAGGGCAATGCACAAACCGATCACTGTGAGTAGTATTGATATTTTAAAGTTTGTCAATTGTCCAATTGCTTATTCCCTTATAATTTTGCTAGTTTGAATTATGGACAAACGATTGACATAAATGATTGGGCCGAAGGCCGATTGATGAATGATTGGGCCGAAGGCAGATTTATAAATGATTGGACCGAAGGCCGATTGATAAATGATTGGGCCAAAGGCCGATTGATAAATGATTGGGCCGAAGGCCGATTGACATGAATGAATGGGCCAGAGGCTGTCTTGACACGAATGAAAGTTTGAAAGGCCTAAAGACCAGTTTGATATAGATGATAGTCTGATAAGAATGATAAGTCTAAAATGAATAATAGTCTGTCACGAATGGAAGATAAATGGGCCAAGGGCCAGTATGTTTAGAACCATAGTTACTTGACTTAAATTGTGTATGTATATGATAAATGGAAATATGATATAAAGTGGGCCCAAGGCCGTTTGAAGCATGTTGTTCTACATATTGTTTGTATATCTTCTTTATCTGATATTATTCACTGGGCTTTCGCTCACACTCATTCATGTGTTTGTAGGTGAGCCAAGAGAGGTCCAAAACTAGCCCCGGTGATATTGTGAGAAACAGTCAGAGTTTTTGAAGAGTCAGCCCTTGCGTCTCATGCACGAGACACGTCTTCGCCTTTTCGTTATGTATTTATATTTTGTCAGGTTGGCGGAGTCTTTGAATGTGTCTGTATATAGTTTCGTTTGGCTGACTTAGATTCGAGTGATTCAGTTTGTACAGAATTTTATGTTATTCCATTTTTTGATGTGAGTTATTAACATAGGTATCTAATGATGTGCATATAAGCACGGCTCTATGGACAAAGTTTCAAATTGCTTCCGTTTGGCCCCCATGAACTCTGTTAAAATACATTTGGTTTGGTTTGAGGCCGTAGGTAATCCCATGATTACTGGCCGGTTATGTCCTTAACCCACGGGGGCGGGTTCGGGTCATGACAAAAAGTTCACTATTTTCGACTCGAAATGTCCCCGCGGGAACTTTGATTCAATTCGTCGATGCACGACTTATCGTCACTCGTCAAAAGCAAGGTGTATCCTTTTTAAGTACGTTGTGACCCCTCTGAGAGGTAAATCGGAGGTTGCGGTTGAATTGGTCTCGTTAAGGCTTGTATTTCCTTATTTGGCATTTTGTTTCAAACATACTGTTGGTGTTGCATTGAAAATGCATTGTTATTGTACACAGAATGTGTATGCCTCGCATTGTTATGCACATTTCTCTTGCATTGTTATGCAGATTTCTCTCACATTGTTATGCACATATTTCTCCCATTGTTATGCACATTTCTCTCGCATTGTTATGTGCACTTTGGTTGCATTGTCATGCACCACTCTACTTGCGTTGTTACGCACGTCCTACTTGCATTGTTTTGCACACTCTACTTGCGTTGTCACATACGTTTCACTTGCATTGTTATGCACCTCTTCACTTGCGTTGTCACACACGTTCCGGTTGCATTGTTTTGCACCTCTTCACTTGCGTTGTCACGCACGTTCTACTTGCATTGTTATGCACCTCTTCACTTGCGTTGTCACGCACGTTCTACTGGCATTGTTATGCACACTTTACTTGCGTTGTCACGCACGTTCTACTTGTATTGTTATGCACATCTTTACTTGCATTGTCACGCACGTTCTACTTGCATTGTTATGCACCTCTTCACTTGCGTTGTCACGCACGTTCTACTTGTATTGTTATGCACATCTTTACTTGCGTTGTCACGCACGTTCTACTTGCATTGTTATGCACCTCTTCACTTGCGTTGTCACGCACGTTCTACTTGCATTGTTATGCGCACTTTGGTTGCATTGTTATGCATCTCTTCACTTGCGTTGTCACGCATGTTCTACTTGCATTGTTATGCAACTTTTCATTTGCATTACTATGCACCTTTCCATCGGCATCATATGTGCATGCGTTTATCTTGTATTGAAATTGTATCTTGATACAGCGTTGATCATGTGTTCCTATTACATTGTACTTGTCAAAATCTCTTTTTTGTGCAGGCACGATATTGTATGTACGGTTCATTCGAAGTTGATGCAACCAGACGATATTGTATGTACAGTTCATTCAAGAGAAGTTCCGGTTCAGTTTGACTGCTACCCTTCTCCACTCGCGTTTGACATGCGTTTGGACGTACCTTTCTCCTCTCGCGTTTGACACGCATTTGGATGACTGCGCTTTCTTGTATAGTCCTTCTCATTTTGTGTTTGATATGCTAAAAGGTGTTTCGTTTGAGACTTTGGGTGTTCCCGATAGTCGCCTTTAGCCTTCTCTGCGTGAGACACAGTGAGAATTGCATAATTTTCTTACATCCTTTCTGCATGAGATGTAGTTTGGTTTGTGTTTAGTTGCTTATGTACGAGTTTGTTGTAGCATTTCTTTGCATAACATTCACTTAAAATGTTGTATTTATTTTGGCATAAATGCTTCATTACAGTCCTCTATGCATGATCATAAGTTATGTCGGCAATGTGCATGTCATTTGCATCTTGCCCCTGCCTGCGGGTGCATCTCTTTGTTATCTTGTCTGTTTGTCTAAGTCTTCGACCTTGGCAAAAATGGGTCATCTCTAGGCTTTGACATTCACTCTCGTCACTTCTCGACTTCCGAGTTCTATCAAAGAGGGGCAACTGTAGACACTCCATTTTTGACCAACCTTAAGACTCAGACGTCATCGTTTGTGCACGCGATGATCGCGCATGTTTGTGCTCGTTTCGAGTTTCCGGAGTTTTCGGCTAAGTGCCTTGCCTCCGGGCCTTTGAACTCTTTGTGTTTTGGCTTTGTTTGTGGACCATGCCTTGTTATCCTTGCCTGGAGGGAGAGAGAGGTCCATAGACCACTTTTTGTAGTCGTAGACTACTTTTCCCTCTTGTAGGCTAGTTTCCAGTTTCTGGAGACTTCGGCTGAGCGCCTTGTCTCGGGACCTCTTAGTATTCTCCTCTTGGCCTGGTTTGGACCATTCCTTGTTGCCTTTGCCTAGAGGGAAACAGAGGTCTGTAGACCACCTTTTGTAGTCGTAGACTACTTTTCCTTCTCGTAGACCACTTTTTGCGGCCGTAGACTAGTTTTCGAGGCTTTCGGTTGAGTGCCTCGCCTTGCGGACTCTTGTCTTGCTTCCTTTTTGGTTTGGTTTTGAATCAAACCTTCTTATCCCTTGCCTGGAGGTTGGAATAGGGGTGTAGACCAGTTTCTCCCCCTGCAGACCACTTTTTGTGCCTACCAGCCAGTTTTCTGGTCGGCCAGCTAGGGTAGGTGGTCTGTGGACCACCTAAAGTGGTCGGCAGCCATGCCACCACCTTCCTTTCTTTGTGCAGACCACTGCTCCCCCTTGCCGACCACTTTTTTTCCTTGCAGACCACTTTTCTTAGTCGATCGACCAGTGGGAGTGGTTGGCCGACCACTTCAACTGGTCGGCAGCTTTCCTGTATTTTCTGCAGATATTTTTCTTGCCAGCTGTGCCAGCTGTTGGGCACATAAAGCATCCTCCATACACGTCTCAGGTTTAGAAAAATTGGTTGAGGGCTATACATATATCTCTATCTCTATATTGCTCCCTCTCTCTATATTTGCTACATTTTGTGCTCAAAAGTGCCTTTTCTTCACACTTTTGCACACAAACACCTAGTGAAACACCTTTGTTTTGGAGCTGAGGCACCTTGAAGCTAGTTTTGGTGTTTTTGGATTGCTTT
Source organism: Camellia japonica (assembly GCA_030407325.1). Taxonomy (NCBI): domain Eukaryota; kingdom Viridiplantae; phylum Streptophyta; class Magnoliopsida; order Ericales; family Theaceae; genus Camellia; species Camellia japonica. Next base: position 133,559,348 of record JAPPVO010000031.1, read on the forward strand.
TGGTCCAAAAAAGTTGATGGAGTTGCTGCTTTGTCCTTGTTCTTCAAGGGTGAGTCACTAATCCCTTAAAGCTTTGTTTTTGATTAAGTCTTTGCCCCTATTTGCATGATGTTTTAGGCCTAACTTTCAACTGCAAAAAGTTCTAATTTTAAGTGCTTAAGATGTTTGTTTGAGGTTTCTTTGGTGTTGGGGGTGGTCTACTCCCTTGCATGCCTTATTTGCTAGGCTTTTGAGCCATCCCTTGAGGCTTTTGTTTTAGCCTTTGTTTGGCCTTTTGACTACTGAAATCTAGTGGATTTTCAGTGGTAGAAAGTGTGTTTTGAGGCCCCAAATAGGAGAGGGTCATCCCCTCTCCTTGTGTCTTATGTGCTTGTGTTGATGGCTCATCAAGGTAGCATGTTTGTTAAGCTTGTTTTGGTTCCATCTCAGCCTATTTTTGGCCTTATTTCAGTATGGCATACCTCTATTTTGGCTTAGTTTAGGCCACCCTTGCATGCTTTATACACTTGTAGTGTAATCCTTGCAAACTAGCCTTGTATGCTTAAGGTTTTAGCTCACCTTTCTAGCATGTATTGGTTCCATTTCAGCATGTTTTTGGTCATTATTTAACATGCCTTAACTCTGATTTTGGTTGGTTAAAGCATCCCTTATTTGCTTCTTACACTTGTAGTGTAACAATGCTCATTGGCCTAGCTTATTTGATGTTTTGGCCCTTCATGCTAGCTTGTTTTGGCTATACTCCATACATGTTTTAGCATTATTTTGATATGCTTTAGGACTGTTTTGGGTGTTCTTGGACTTTTGGTGCTTGTTATGCATGCTTGTAGTGCAAGTGCCTATGCTAGTTTTAAGCTTTGAGCCTCTTTCATTTGTGACATGTACATGATTTAGCATCATTGAAAATGTTATTTCAGAGCATATAGTATTGCCATGTTCTCACTTCCTTCACTCTTTGAATGCTTTCAAGAGTTGTGCCTTTGTGCCTCGTTTATGGGCTAATGCGTATGCATGCTTATCTAGGCTTTTGAGCTCCCATCTCAGCATGTTTTGGTCTTTGTTTTGACCTAATTGAGCTCTGTCTATGGTTGGTTCAATCATTTGTGCCATGTATTGCATGCCTCTTGTGTAATCCCCTTTAGTAGCCTTGTGCCTTAGGCCTTTTAGGATGCTATGCTTGTGTTGTTTGGATGATTTGGCATCATTTCGTACCTGATTTCAGTGCATATAGTGTAGCTACACTCTCACACTTGTCATTTCTTCATCATGTTTGAGAGTTGTGCTCTTATGCCTAGTTGATGAGCCATTACATGAGCATGCATATCTTGCCTTTTTGTGCCTAGGTTTTGGTGTGTTGGCCACTGTTTTGGTATGATTTAGGTCTGTCCATATTCGGTTTAAGTCCATTGAGCATTGTGTTGCATGCCTCTTGTATGATGCCCTAAATACATTAGGCGGCATTTTTAAAAACGTTGCAAAATCTTTGACGACCATGAACTTTTCCGTGTATGGCGTAATGATAACATCATTTAGTGGCGTTTTTTCGCAAAACGCCACCTTTCTTCATTTTCATACTTGTCTCAGATATGATGTCATGATGACATCATTTAGTGACTTTTTCTTTCAAAAAAACACCATTTTTTTTTGTTTTTTTGTTTTGTTTTTAAGAACACAAGGCCCAATTAGACTGAGAATTAATTGAGAACTTATATAAAAGAACATATATTGGCTCAAATTTGAATTATAATGCAAAATTGAAGGCCATAAAAATTCCACTTTATCTCCTTGGAGATTTAACCCTACAACTTTCCAAATCTCAATCATGCACTATCCAACAATTTGAATTTTCTTCAATTCATCCCCCCATTTTTTTTGTTCAACTGTGCAAACCAATCTGCAATCCAAATCTTTACTTTGCAACCAACAGAAGTTTGTTTGCCGATACTAATTATCTTCATAACACTCTGTTCAAAAATAAAATGAAAATGAGAGCACACATAATCAACAAAACTTGTTACCTCAGTTGTGGAAAAGCAATAATTGAGAGAAAATTTTCAACTTCCAAAACAATCAATTTTTGCTAAACACAGATCAACAAACAAATATACAACTCTGTGGACTGTTGGGAAAAATCTAGGATTAAAAAATATTGATGCACTACAACTCAAGTAATTTTGAATTAATATGTGTGATATTATAAACAAACAAACAAGGAAAAAGTTTCAAAATATTGAAAATTCATTATTCCAATGCCTAGAAAATCAGTTAATCATAAATTCACCAAAGCATTCACAAAACTCGTATGCAATTAGAAATCCCAAACATCAATTAATCAATTCATATCTATTAGTCCTTTTAACATATAAGGCTTTGTCTCAACAAGTAGATAATCTCTCCCAACTTATAATATAAGAAATCCCAAACATTAAAGGTATTCCTCAAACAAATATTAATCCTAGAGTAACTTGAGGCCACTATAGATAAATTTGAGAAAGAAAAAGAAAAAGAAGGAAAAGAAGAAATCAGTCAGACTGCAGTCACTATTACCTCCTTAAGGCCAATTCCAACCACATGTTTGGTTATTAACCTAGCAGTCACACTGTTGTAGAGAGAATAAACACAAAATCAGCCTCTTGTTCTTTTTTGATATTAATAACCAAGAGAGTAACATGATAAGATTATCACAACATTTTTTTCTTCTCGACATTGCCAAATTAGAGAGGATCTCAAGTTGGAAGAAAAATTGACATTGAAACAATTCAGTGCTGAATCAATTATCAAATTCCAATCTTAGAATTATAATTTCATCTCAGTAGAGTTTCTTACCTAAATATACCTTTTATTTATTTTTATTTATTTAAATTTTTGTCTTTCTTGGTTATGCCTGGAAATCTTTTAGTAGGTTAACAATTCAGTGCATAATCAATTATCGAATTCCAATCTTAGAATTATAATTTATGATTTCAATCTATATGTTGAATGTCTTTGCTCCATATGTGAGTACTTAAATTAACTGGCACACAAAACAAGATGGTTTAGTTTAATTGTTTTGGAATTTGAAAAATCTGGGCAGATTTCACAATGTTTTTGAAAAATGCCATAAAAAAACCCACTATATCCCATTTTCCTTGTAGTGTTACAATATGATTGGGTAAAGTCCATGTAGCACACTATAAGTAACACATGCAACAAGTTAACATTAGTTTTTTAGGTGATTTTGTTCATTTATAAGAGATAAATTATGAATATTATGAGAAGTACTTCAAATTTGACATTCAATTATGGAGGAAAGTAGAACACGTATCTGTGAGCATACAACAAACCCAACGAACACATGAGAAAATTAAACAAATAAATGAGAAATTCAACAAATACATGAAAGACTCCAAACAAATGTAAAAGGTGTTAGGTCCCTTAGTCTTGTTAATCCTACGAAGAAACATTGTTTATCGAGTTGTAATTTTCCTAGTTGTTTTGCCTTGCTCGCTTGAGCGAAGGAGTCCTGGCTCGAGTGAAGATGTCCTGCTCCCAGAAGTTGCCTTTGTCTGCAAAAATTCTGGGAAGGAAGATTGTGTGCTCGAGTGAAGGAAGCTTGGCTCGAGCAACACCACTTAAGGAAAACACAAGTATTTGGTTCCTTGCTCAAGTGAGAGAGTCTTCGCTTGAGCGACCTTCGCAGCCCCTGTTTTCTATAAGTACTTGTTTAAGTCTGATTTAGGGTTACGTTTTTTAGATCTTCTTTAAGGGTTTTAGGGTTTTCTTTTGGGGCTAGTTTGCTAGTTTTCCTTGATGTTTGATTGAGTATTGAACTCATGTTTTGCTTAGCACACATCAAGAAATTTGGTTGTTCTTCTTTAAGAGTGTTCTTCTTCAGGGGAATCCGAAGATTCAAGCGCAAAGTAATTGAAAAAGTTTGATGCTGTGTGCAGTCGTTGATTCGACAATGGATGTTGTGGATTCAACATCAATCTGATCAATTCTAAGATGAAGGTTGCTGTGAAAGATATACAGATTGTGGAAGACAAATTGACAGCAGTTGGGTAATTTGTTTGGTATATTTGTAATCTTTCTTTCTTCAGTAGTGGATTGATTTGTGGTGTTTCGCCCGTGGTTTTTTAATCACAATTGGAGGTGCTCCAATAGTGATTTTTTTTTTCACGTAAAAATAGTTTGTGTTTATTTATTGTTTTTGAAACAACAATCTAAATCACTTTCGTATGTGCTTGATAATTTAGATTGTGAGTTTTAATTGGTTGGGAATTGGCACAATTAAATCTTCATCTAATCACGAATCACTTAGGTTTTTCAATTGGTATTAGAGCGGGTCACTCTTTGTTTTATCAAAACTATAGGAGTGTGATTTTTTGTGATTGGTGATATGGATTCAATTCGTGAAGGTAACTCGGCCGATAGACCTCCGTTACTTGATGGTACAAACTATTCTCATTGGAAAGCTCGTCTGAGAGCGTTTTTAAAATCTATCGATGAGAAAATTTGGCACTGTGTGATCTATGGGTGGAGTGAACCTGTTGTCACCATTGATGGTGTTGATATTCCCAAACCCCTTGATAAATGGGACGCATTCGACTGTCAAAACTTGAGTTGGAACAGTAAGGCTCTCAATTCCATATTTTGCACCATCGCACTTGAAGAGTTTCGTCGTATTTGCACGTATGTTGTAGCAAAAGAGGCTTGGGACATTCTTGAAACAATTCACGAGGGTACTACTTTTGTTAAAAGGTCAAAACTTCAACGTCTCACCTCAGCCTTTGAAACTCTTTTTATGTGTGATGATGAGACGTTTGATGATTTTTATGCTAAACTTAGTGACATCATGAATTCCTGTTTCACACTCAGTGAAAAAATTCCTGAAGCTAAGGTTGTTGAAAAAATTTTGAGGTCTTCACCCAAGAGGTTCCAATCAAAAGTGACAGCTATTGAGAAGGCTCAGGATGTTGATACCCTCAAGCTTGATCAATTGGTTGGAAACTTGCAGAGTTATGAAGCCCACCAGATTTCTAAGAAAAAACAAAAAGATAGCGTGGCTTTCACTAGTGCTCATGAGACTGCAAAAAATCCTGAGATTGAGTTTGATCTAGAGTCCGAGATGACGGCTACGTTTACTAAACAGTTCAAAAAAAAAATTTAAAGAAAAAGAAGCCTAATTTCAAGGACCCTATTTCAAAAGATAAGAGTAATGAAAAACCCAAAACTTTTCCAGCAAAAATTGTTCCAAAAACTGAAAAGAAGATTGTGAAGGGGCAAGGGGTCAAGTGTTACGAATGTCAAGGGTTTGGACATATTGCTCTTGAATGTCCTTCGAAAAAGAACCGAAAGGAAGTCTCTACAGTGGCTTGGGATGATGAAAGTGGGTTAGTGCAAGAACCCGATGAAACTGAATCTGGTGAAGACGAAGATAGTACTTACATGGCATTCTGGTCTATTGTCACTCAACCTCCTTCAAAGCCAGTGGAATTTGCTCGTGGTCAGAATCTGCACCGTGCACCTACCTTTGATGGGAGTAATTACTTATTCTGGAAGATCAGAATGAGGATGTTTCTAAGAGCTTACGACCCTGAGGGCTGGCAAGCCATTGAAGAGGATGTTAAAAGCACTGACAATCTGAGTAATCAAAGAGTTCTAACTAACATTCGAGAAGCAATTTTTGACAAAGAACAACAACGGATTGCTCACTGCACAAAGGCCAAAGATACATGGGACATTTTGAGTCAATTTCATGAAAGAGGAGAGTCATCTTTACCACCATCTATCAATTTTCATGCCTCAGTTGCTTGATTGGATGAGGTCCAGGAGAAAGAGGAGCAAAAAGAAGATGATGAGACCTCAGAAGACAATGATGAGATTGATGGTGATGACCTACAACAAGCTTATGAAAAGCTTTACGATGTATCTCTGAATTTGTCCAAGATAAATGACAAACTCACTTTCAAGCTCAAAGCATGTGAAAGCGAGAATGTCAAGCTAAAAGGAGAAATTGCTACAACAAAGTAGAATGTCATCAAGATCTCTAATGACAAGCAAGACCTATGTGGGAAACTTCTATCTTATGAGACCGAAAGGAATGAATTTCTGAAAATATATGCCACATATGAAGATAAGATTGAAAATCTTGAGATGTCACAAGGTACATTGGAAGAGATGGTTGGTCAAAAAGATGAAGAACTCAGAGATGCTAGAGTCACAATTGTCATGTGGAACAAAGGTTCCAAGACATTAGAAGACATCCTCGGGTCTCAACAAATAGGTTGTGACAAAAGTGGTATAGGCTATGGTAATGCGACAGTTCACAAGGGACAGGCCTCTACATCACATGACTTGAAGACTCAAACAAAGTGAAAGCTGAAGGTGCAACAGGGTGATCTCTCTTCATCTGCCGAACGGGGGTAAGATCAACAAAAGGGAGGTAAAACCTGTTTTTGTTTGTCATCATTATGGTAGGTATGGCCACATTCATCCTTATTGCTTTGAGTTGTTTGGTAAGGTGTCTCAAAAGGGTAGAAATTCTAATACTTTTTGGGTTAGGAGACAACCTTACATGTCTAGGCCGAACACCAAGATTCATTAGCGTGTTCACAACGCTAAGCCATTTACCAAGACTGCCAGTCCTGATTTTATTAAGACCAAAAAGATATGGGTGAGAAAGGGTGACTTGACTTGTTTTGTTGTTCACACTGCTCTAAAAGCACGTGACTCACACATGTGGTACCTTGATAGTAGGCGCTCTCATCACATGTCAGGTGACAAATCCTACTTCACCTCTCTTGAAAAATATGAAGGATGAATTGTTACCTTTGGAGATGGTGGCACTTCTAGAGTCATTGGTAAGGGCTCTATAAGTGTGGCAGGTCTTCCTAAGCTCGAAAATGCATTACTTGTTGATGGCCTTAACGAAAATCTTTTGAGCATCAGTCAAATATGTGATTCCCACCATGAAGTATTATTTTCAAAAAATAAATGTGAAATTTTAGATAAAAAAGGAAATGCTGTCATGTATGGGGTACGCACATTTAAAAACTGCTATGGGATTGTTACCACTAATGATCTCACTTGCCACTCAGCCATTATAAATAATATTGATCTGTGGCATCAAAGATTAGGTCACATGAATTTCAAAGACCTAACTAAGATAGCCAACAAAGAGCTTGTGAGAGGAGTACCTAAACTGGGTAAGAATATGAACCATGTGTGTGGACCATGTCAACTTGGGAAGCAAACCCGTGCCCCTCATAAGAAGGTGAACAACTTTATAACGAAACGTCCTCTTGAATTGGTTCATATGGATCTTATGGGACCCACTCGCATTGAAAGCATTGGAGGTAAAAGATACATTTTTTTAATCGTTGATGATTTTACTCATTTTTCATGGGTAAATTTTTTAAGAGAAAAATCTGATACGTTTATGCTTTCTAGGCCTTAATCCTTAAAATCTAAAATGAACAAGGTGTTTCTATTGGGCGTATCATAAGAATCCGAACTGATCGTGGTCCTGAGTTTGAAAATAGTTCGTTTTTGGATTTTTGTGATATGCATGGAATTAAGCATGAATTTTTTGCTCCGATTACTCCACAACAAAATGGAGTTGTTGAGAGGAAGAACGGGGTTGTTCAAGAGATGGCTAGGATCATGCTCCTGAGTAAGAAAGTTCCACCAAAGTTTTGGGCTGAAGCCTTAAATACTGCCGTTTATGTTATGAATTGTGTGTATTTAAGGCCTGGCACTTTACAAACTCCATATGAATTGTGGAAGGGATTGAAACCTAATGTAAAATACTTCAAAACTTTTGAGCCCACTTTCAAAGATAGAGAGCCTTTGGGCAAATTTGACTCCCGAAGTGATGAAGGTATTTTTCTAGGGTATTCAACTACTAGTAGAGCTTTCCGTGTCTATAACCTGTGAACTTTATCTTTAATGGAATCAATCAATGTGGTTATAAATGACATAGGTTCTTCTACTTTAGCAATAAATAAGGAAGAAAATGGTGAGTCTCCAATCCTGGATACTGAACCACTAAGTCAACGAGAAGCTGAGGTCCAAGCACAAGAAGGTGAGATAGCACCAACTTCTCAGGTAAGTTAGAGTCCAAAAAGTGCACAAAGAGACACCACTTTTGGTGCCTCTGTCACCACAAGTCCAGAGTTCAAACCATTAGCAAGGGTGAAACTAAATCATCTGGCTTAACAGGTGATTGGAAGTGTCTCGGATCAAATGAAAACCCAAAGACAAATTTTGGAGGAGGTATCTCATATGTGTTATGTTTCATTGATTGAACCTAAGAATATAAAAGAGGCCTTACTAGATGCTAGTTGGGTCAATGCTATACATGAAGAATTAGGTCAATTCGAACGTAACAACATTTGGATTCTTGTTCCCAGACCTAGAGACATGAATGTAATAGGTACCTGTAGACACCCCATTTTTTACTGACCTTAAGATTCAGACGTCATCGATTGAGCGCTCGGTGATTGCGCATGTTGTGCTGATTTCGAGTTTCAGAGTTTTGGCTGGGAGCCTCACCTCCGGACCTCGGGACCCTTTATACTTTAACTCGGTCCGCGGACCAAGTTTTGTTTTCTCTTCCCGGAGGGAGGGAGAGGTCTTGTAGACCATCTCTCAGTGGTCGTAGACTACTTTTCGTGGTCATAGGCCACTGTTCCTGTTTGGAGACTAGTTTCCGGTTTTCGGAGCCGTCGGCCGTGCGCCTCGGTTCGGGACCGCTTAACATTCTCCGTTTGGCACGTTTTTTTGAACACACCTTGTTTCCTCTGTCTAGAGGGACACTGTGGTCCGGGAGACCACTTTTGTGGTCATATGCCACTTTTTGTGCTCAACAGCCAGTTTTCGAGGCCCTCGGCCGCGCATCTTGCCTCCCGAACTCTCGTTTTGCATCCGTGTTGGTTCGTTCTTGGCACAAACCTTACTTTCCATGTTTGGAAGGTGGTACAAGAGTGGGAAACCAGCTTTTATCCTTGGAAACCACTTTTCTCCCCGCCAGCCGATTTTCAGGTCGAGAAACTGATTTTCTTGGTCTTTGGGCCACATTTTCTGGTTTCCCACCCCACCATGGGCTTGCTTTCAGTGTGGAGACCACCAATTACCCTGGCCGACCACTTTTTTTTTGGAAAACCAGAAAAAGTGGTCGGTCAGCCAGAAAAAGTAGCGGGCCGACCAGCTTTTCTGGTCGACAGCTTTTCTTCTGTTTTGACAGACTGAATGAATGCCAGCTGTGCCAGCTGGAGGGCACAGATTGTATCCTCCATACACGTGTATGGAGGGATTTCATCCAAGTTCTAGCTTCTCCAAGAAGCTTGAACCCTTTGAACCCTTTGTTTTTCTATAAGAGAGGCCCTCCATCTCCATTCCAAAGGTTCTGAAAATTCCTCTAAGGCTTAGGCATATATATCTCTCTATATCTCTATATCTTGGCCTTAAAGTGGGTGTTGTTCTTGACCTATTGCACCACACCTCATAGTCATACACCTCCACCATTGATCTGAAGTTCTTGGAGGGTATTTTCAGAGGTTGAAGAGTTGGTTTTTGGTCCCAAAACTTGCTGGTTTTGCTGAGCTTCAAGGCTAACTCCTTTTCCCTCTTTTTAAGCTCTATCTTGATCATTCTCTTAGCCATACTTGCATGCATATTTAGGCTTTATTGTCAACTAAAAAAAGCTTCATATTTAAGTGTTTTTCATGTTTGTTTAAGGCTCTTTTGGTGTTAAGGGTCATCTACCCTCTTGCATGCTCTATTTAGCCTTGTTTTGTGCCATGCCATGAGACCTTTGTGTTGATCTTTGCTTGGCCTTTTAGCCACTGAAATCTAGTGGATTTTAAGTGGTTGGCATATGGTTTTGAGGGCCTAAATCAGAGAGGGGAGACCCTCTCTCTTTTGGCCTTGTTTGTTTGCATTTTTGGCCTTTCAAAGGAGCACATACTTTCATACTTCCAAGGCTTGGTTCATGCCCTTTTTGGTGACTTTTGGGACCTGCCTAGACTCTGTTCATGGCTGGTTTGGTCACCTTTGTTTGCCTCTTGCATGTGTAGAATAATCCCTTTCATGGCTTATCAAAGTAGCACCTCATTCTTGCATGTATTGGTCATGTCTCAGTGGGTTTTTGGCCATCATTTGGCATGCCATGATTATTTTTTTGGCTGGTTTGGTAGCCTCTCACATGCTTCATATGCTTGTAGTGTAAATCATGTTTACTAGCTTGAATTGCATGATGTTTTGGCCCTCTATTCTAGCATATTTTGGCCATGATCCAAACTGATTTTGTTCATATTTTGGGCTGCCTTAGCTTTATTTTGAGGCCTCTTGGTCGAATGATGCTTGCCATGCATGCTTGTAGTGTAATAGCCTTGCCTAGCTTTGAGTTTTGAGGTCCCTTGCATGCTTGACTTGAGGTATTTGCACATTTTAGCATTATGAGGAATGTTATTTCAAAGCTTATTTCTTGGCCATATTCTCATGTTTGTCACTCTTTCAATATGCTTGAGAGTTGCATCATTATATCCCATTTGTGAGCCATTGCATGAGCTTCATTTTTGTGCCTTTCAAGCCATCATCTTAGTTCACTTTTGCTCCTATTCTAGCCTACATAGGGTCTGTTTGGAGTTGGTTTGGCCATTTGAGCATTGCCTTGCATGCCTATAGTGTAATACACTTCACTAGTTTCGGTGCTTGAGCCATTCAACATGCATTGTGTGAGTTGTTTACATCATTTGGAGTTATTTTGTATGCCATTTCAGAGTTGGAACATGTGTCCTTGTACTCCATATTTCATCATTTTCAATGCGTTTGGAAAGTTGTGTTTTATGCCTTAGGCTTGGAGCCATTGCATTGGGCATGTTTGCATGAGTTTTGGAGCCTTGTTTTCATCATCTATGGCCACTGATTTGGGTGTGGCTGAGGCCCATCCATTTTGGTTTAAGTCCACTTAGCATTGCGCATGCCATGTAGTTCGTCGCATTGAGTATGCTATTTGACATTCGCATTGTGTATGCTAGTCGCATTTTGTCATATTGTTGCATGCTTATGTTGTCTTGCATTGAGTATGTGTGCATTAGCATAGTGCATTGTGCATGCCATTAGCCTTGTTAGGTTGTTCATGTTGCATTCCATATTGGCATTGTTTATGCTATCATGTCCCTTGCATATTTGCATGCTTAGGTTGCATTGCATGTTTGCACGCTTGAGCCGTATTGAGTATGCCATCTTGTCGCATGATTGATCATTGCATTGTGCATGCCTTGTTCATCTCGTTGTGTATGTAAGTGTCATGTGCATTGTGTATGCTAAGTGTCATGTGCATTGAGTAAGCCATTGTTAGTTCGTAGCATTGTGCATGCTAGTTGCATGCTTGCATGTTTGCATGACTTAGTTGCGTTGCATTAAGATTGCATGCTAGAGTTGCATTGGTGCATGCCTTGTTTGTAGCATTGTGTTTGGGATAGGGGTTAGTCCAAACATGAGAAACGAGGGACGTTTCATACTCGAAGTGATGAAACGTGCCTCAATTCCCAGTCGCCGACACTCTTGACTACACATGATGGAGTTTAGGCTTTATGTGTTCATATGTGCATCCATTCCATATTAAGTTGTGCAATTCGGCTCCTCGGCCATCATGCATCGAGATGCGTGATTGGTGGCCCGAGGGTTGAGGCCTACACTCCCTTGAGCTCATGTAATGATAGGGAGGATGGTCATGCCCACATGTGTTGCAAATACTTTACCGTGCCCCTTTCTTGCCCTCTGTTGCAGAAAACCAAAAACCAGGAGCAGAAACTGGTCGGCCGACCACATTTAGTGGTTGGCCAACCACTTTTTCTAGTTTTTCACCACAAAAGTGGTCGGCAGGTGGTCTCCAAGGCCAATAGCTGGTCAGCAGCCTTCCCACAGATTCCCAGGGTGGAGTTTCAGCCTTATGGAGCTTTGTGCGGTGTTCTGAGGTCAATTGCAAACAGAGGCAAGTCGAGGCGTCGCGAGGGATTTCCGAACAAGGCAATTCAAGCATGCACACATCCTTTGTCATTCAAAGCAGAGCTGGGGCAGCCCACATTCATTTAGTTTGCATACTCATTTAGATTGCTTACTTAGTTAATGTTGTGTAATAAGTAGTTGTAACTTGTTATTCCTTTTGTCGTGTAATAACTAGTTTAATTAGATTATCTTAGATTAGCTAGCTGGTTCTGTATTATTTATTTGGACCCTCCGTCAAGAGGGCAAATTTTGTAATAAGTGTGCGTGTGTGTGTGTGATGCATGTCTTCCAACCCCCACTTCTTTCTCCCTTTTATTTACTAGCTTACGATGGTTAGTTTTAGGGTATATTTCAATTAGCATCCTTATGCTCGCATGTTTGCATCCATTTATCTATCTTGCATGCATCGGGCTTGGCGCATCATACTAACTGCATTGTACTTCAATTCCAAGTTGAATACATGTATCAAGTTGTATCTCACATGACATTTTAGAATAGCCGAGCCTATCTTAGTTGCATTTTGCATGTGTTGCATTAGGCATTCTTGACATAGCTACGATCATGCATCGATTACTAACTAGCATCTTTTTTGGCTCGGAGTACATTGTAAGTGTTTATGCTTTAGCATTGTGGGTGAAGGTTGGGTTACTTGAATTGGGACAATTCATTGATTGCGAGTTTTAAGCCCACTTGAGAGTGGCAAATCACCATGTTTTCTAAGCCCACTTGAGGGTGGCAAAATCCGTATTTTAGCCTACTTGCGAGTAGCAAACCGTTTTCAAAACGAATATGCAATGCTTTGTTCCAACTTAGGTAATCCAGTCTATACTTGTATGCTGTGCGCATCACATAGTAATTCTAGGTTAATAACCGGAATAAGAGCACATGTGTTTTCAAAAACAAGATATCATGTTAATAAAGGCCGATCTTTGATCGGGCGAGCGGGGGTGCTCATTGTATGACCTTCCCCTCTCGTACCCAAGTTCCCGAGCCGAGGCAACTTTGGTGATGACGGACACGTGGCCTTAGGCACGAGTCAGGGTTTCCTAAATTTCCCAAAAATAAAACATTTAGGTGGCGACTCTGTATCTGGCAAAGCAATCCATGTTTGGCACTTCTTTCTAAAAATCAGTTTTTCAAAACGATTTGCCGGATTTGGACTCTTTGGTGATTTATCGATCTTGCATTGCACTTTGTGAGATTAGATTTAGAACCGTGACATTTGAGTCCGAACTGTAGTAAGCCCAATGAACAAAATGGGATTTTCCCGGGATGTTCGGGCGCGTCTACAGTACCAAGTGGATCTTTAAGAATAAATCTAATGAGAATGGTACTGTAGTTAGAAATAAAGCTAGGTTGGTTGCTCAAGGCTATACACAAGTAGAGGGTGTTGACTATGATGAGACGTTTGCTCCAGTTGCATGTCTTGAATCTATTCGTATTTTACTTGGTGTTGTATGCTTTCTTGGTTTCAAATTGATTCAAATGGATGTGAAAAGTGCCTTTCTGAATGGGTACTTGAAAGAAGAGGCTTATGTTGAGAAACCAAAAGGGTTTGAGGACCCTAAATGTCCAAACCATGTCTACAAGTTAGACAAGGCTTTGTATGGGTTGAAACAAGCCCCTCAGGCTTGGTATGATAGACTTACTACCTTTGTTCTTGATAATGATTTTCAAAGGGGTAGTGTGGACAAGACTTTATTTGTGAAACATACTAAGTCTCATATATTTGTTGCTCAGATTTATGTTGATAATATTGTGTTTGGATCCACTGCTGATCATCTTGTGAAATACTTTTCGGATTGCTTGACACATGAGTTTGAGATGAGCATGATGGGAGAATTGTCTTATTTCTTAGGTCTTCAGATTAAATAGTCTCCTTCGGGTATGTTTGTCTCTCAGACTAAGTATGCCAAAAACCTTATGTCAAAGTTTGGTCTAGAGTCAGCCAAACATGCTCGAACTCCCATGAGCACTGGTCTTCACCTTTCCAAAGATTCATCTGGTACTGATGTTGATCCTACCCTTTATAGGAGTATGATAGGGAGTCTTCTTTATCTCATAGCCAGTCGACCTGATATTGCATTTAGTGTAGGTGTCTGTGCCTGTTACCAAGCCTATCCTAAAAGTCTCATCTTCTTGTAGTCAAACACATCGTTAAGTATGTTAATGGGACTTTGGGTTATGGGATTTGGTTCTCGACTGACACTACAGCTGAAATCACTGGTTTTTCTAATGCCGACTGGGCAGGATGTGCTGATGATCGTAAGAGCACATCTGGGGGGGTGTTTTTACCTTGGAAATAATTTGGTTGCCTGGCATAGCAAAAAGCAAAATGTCATTTCTCTTTCGACCGCTGAGGTTGAGTACATTGCTGCAGGGAGTTGTTGTGCACAAATGTTGTGGATGAAACAAATGCTTCATGATTATGGAATAGACTAGAACACTCTCGCCTTTTTCTGTGATAACACAAGTGCCATTAACATTTCTAAAAATCCTATCCAACACTCTCGCATCAAACACATTGACATTCCTCATCATTTCATTCGAGAGTTAGTGGAAGAAGGTCTTATTGTTCTTGAACATGTACCCACTAAGCACCAAAAAGCTGATATTTTTACAAAATCCCTTGATCTTCTTAGGTTTGAGTTCCTTAGAAAGACCTTGGGTGTCGTGCTCAGTCACTAGGGTGTTACCTGTTACTTGAGTGAGTGAGAGTGATTGGCTTTATGTGTGGTTGGATGTTATAATCTTATTGGCATTGATTCATGTCCTCTCTGCATTTAGATTCATATGAACACTTCTCATGCTACTTGTAAGATTTCATTCTTCTTTGTTCATAACTCATTCTAAATGCCCATGCTCATTGACTTTATAATCTCATTATGTACACATCCTTGAGTTAAACTGTTGCAGGGGTTTCTCCACAAGTGATCAAAGTTCTCTATGGACCACTAACAGTGTTTCTTATACATTTTCAGAGGAATTGACCTATACTGGAAAATCATGGGTGATGTTGAGTCTCCTAACCATCTACCATCGTTTTTCACTTTTCACAGTTCCTCCCTCAGTTCATTGAAGTCCAGGCATTAGGAAAAGGCTACCTCAGAGGCACCAACCAGGCCATCCTTACTGATTTCATGCTTCTCGGGTTTGGTCTCCATACTCTTGAGCGTGCATGCCACCAGTGAGTGCCCACAAGAAAGAAAAGTCAAAAAAATAAAAATAAAAAATAAAATAAAATAAAATAAAAGGGACTCATTGATTGAGAGGGAGCCTCCGCATTCACTCAATAAATACCGTTTGATTCCTAGTGGTTTGACTTTTCTCTATGCTATTTAGTTACTCTTGCCGGAGGTCTAGCCATCCAATCACTACGAGGATTAACTCTAGCTCTGTGACCTCTTAAGGATTGCACACAAACACACATTCCTTTTGTGAGCTCTCATGATTGAATTTGAGTTGTGCATTCTCATGTAGCCTATACTCATTGATTAATTTTTATCTGATATGCTCATGATATTATGCTTCATATCATCAATATTGCAAGTTTGCTGGCTTCATGGTTTGTAGATTATCTCATCTCAGTGTCACATTCATGTTACTATGCTCACTACCTTTTGCTTCAGGTTCCACTTAATCGTGTGAGTTTTTGTTTTTTCCTCAGAAAGGTGTTTTTTTAGTGTTTTCTTTTTTTCTTCTTCGCTCGAGCGAGGGAGTGTGCGCTCGAGCGAGCTTTCTTTCAACCCAGTACTTTTGCAGATGGAACAAATTCTAGGAGCATGTCTTTTTGGCTCGAGTGACAATGTCTTGGCTCGAGCGAACCTATGAGCCTAAGTGTCTTAGCTCGAGCGACAATCTTCTCGCTCAAGTGACCTATTAAGGTTTAAATAGTTCGTCCGCCTCTTCAGACTTCATTTTTCCACTTTTTGCTCGGTTCATCTCTCTCCTAGGGTTTTTTCCTTCCCATTACTGTTCGTCTCTTGGTCTTCACTCATTTTTGGGAGGCATTTCTCATCAATCCGTCTTGGATCTTCATCGTTGGTAAGTTTTTCTCTTTCTCTTTCGCCCTCTCTTGCTTTGAGTATTTGCTCTGCTTCGTCTGTGGTTATAGGGTTCTTCTTCATTGTTGGGTTTGTTTTAGTTATTATTGTTTGCTCTCTCTCTCTCTCTCTCTATTGCATTTTGATTTAGTAGTTTGATGCATTTTTGCTAAAGGTTTTGCTATCTCACTATTGAATTAGTGCTTTAATTTTTCTACCTTGGTTTTGCCCTATGTTTCAATTACTACTTTATGATGGCCTTAGCAAATTGTCTTAATGTTGATTTCCATAATCTACTGTCTCTATATCTCTCATACTACTAAAATTAGTTGATTTTGCAAATTTGACCTAGCACTGCTCTTACAGTCATTGATATAATGCTATGGTTTTGTGCATTTTGATGTTGTTTAACCCTGTTGGACTAATGATGTTTGTTGTGTTCTCATGTCTGTTTTTGGAGGTTCTAATGGTATTTGGGTGTTCCTTGTGTTTTGTCTTGGTGGGTTAGGTTTTGTGGTTGTCTTTTCTCCTTTTTGGTCAATCATGGCTGAGTCTTTGAAACGCCGTAAAACCACCATGTCTCACCCCAATTTCAATACAGAAAAATTTCAATCCAAGGAAAAATCCAACCTGTTTAGGGATATCTATGCTTCTAGGAAAGTTCATTTAGAATGCAATGTCCATCCTAGTGCTTTTCAGTCTATTCCCATCCATTCTTTGTTTGATGCTTTAGGGGGTGATCAAGTCTTGATTTTCTCTGGGCCTCAAAATCTCAGCTTGGTTCAAGAATTTTATTGTAATATACACTCCATTAGCAAGGAAATAGCTCCCTCTTTTCACACCTAGGTTCGGAACAAAGCCTTGGTCATAGATGACGAAGCCTTTAGGCAGTTTCTTGGTCTTCCGGAAGTCCGGAATTGTCATTATCCTTTCATTACCCGCAGGGGTGTTGATTTTGATCAAGTGGCCACTGAACTTTGTGGAACTCCCCGGACTTGGATTGCGGAGGTGCTCATTCAGCAAAATGAGCTTCTTCGTCGTTTCCGTCTCCTTAACATCATCGTTTGTGCTGACATCCATGTTACTACTCATTCTTCTCACATTACCCAAGATCAGGGTTATGTGTTATATTGTATTGACCATCGCCTTCCCATTGACCTGCCTGAGATGATAGTCTCCAAAATGATTACTGTTTTTGAGGGTCGCAAATCTTTGGGTCTTCCTTATGGGTGTTTCCTCACTCGATTTCTTACATCTCTTGGTGTCCCCACTTTTGAGGATGGCAAGTTTGCCTCTCACATTAAACCCATCACCAAGTTGATCGTGTCTCAGAGTCAAGCTCATGTCCAGGGGGAGGGGGGGTTCGTTAGGAGTCGGGGTGTTTAATGCAGGTGATGATCCACTTACTAAGGAAGCCAAGATTGATGCAGCCACTGCTGGTGCTCCTGAGGTGCGTCCTCGTTCATTTCGTGGCCAACTACAGCAGTTCAAGCAGTCTGTCACTCATCGCCTTGATCAGCTTGATGCCCGGCTCGATACCCTTGATGGCCGCCTTGATCAGTAGTCTGCCATGTTGGCTCAGATACTTTCTTTGCTATAGATGCAGCCACTGCCTCCACCAGACTCATAGTTATGTTTGCTTTTGGACAGTTTCTTTTCTATTTGGCCTATATATTTTGTTTCTTTTGTCTCTCCTGGACAAAAAGGGGGAGTACGTAGTTAGTTTTGTTTTGGATT
The DNA here is from genome assembly GCA_030407325.1 of Camellia japonica. Lineage (NCBI taxonomy): Eukaryota > Viridiplantae > Streptophyta > Magnoliopsida > Ericales > Theaceae > Camellia > Camellia japonica. The sequence goes on from JAPPVO010000031.1 coordinate 133,577,119, forward strand.
TTACAGTATATATTTTTGCATGATGGTTGGGGTATATTGGGATATAGTTGTTTATTGGGATATATAGTTGTTGCATTTTGCATACTGATTGTGGATTTTGCAGACTAGACATACTGAACATACTATTTTTGGGCTTGTGATATAGTTTTGATTTATTATGTCTTGATATGGTTTTTGAATTTGAATAACTACTCTCTCTATTCCCCTGGTGTTGTTTTTCTATTTTTGCAGATATTTGGTCAAGGTTGTTTAGTTAGTTGAGTTGGTTGTTTTTGTTAGCGCGTGTGTTTTCTAGGAAATTGTGTTAGAATGTTTCGTCCGGGAATTAACAAAGGGGGAGCTTGTTAGGTCCCTTAGTCTTGTCAATCCTACAAACAAACATTGTTTATCGAGTTGTAATTTTCCTAGTTGTTTTGCCTTGCTCGCTCTAGCGAAGGAGTCCTGGCTCGAGCGAAGATGTCTTGCTCCCAGAAGTTGCCTTTGTCTGCAAAAATTTTGGGAAGGAAGATGTAGGAGCCGAATTTAGTAGATGCAGAGAAGCCGAATATCTGTACTTAGAAAGTCAGGATATATATTATATATTCGGCTCCGTCCTATATGATCCCGAAGCCGAATAGACTAATCGGCCATAGAACTAGTTGAACAGAAAGCCGAGTGGGAATTGGTATGTGACAGAAGGGGCCGAATGAACACTCACGGGATGGATTAAGAGTGGGCTCGACCCTAGGGCCCAAAAGCGAATATAAATAGAGAAACATCAACCAAAGAAAGGTATGTGAGAATAGACCCAAGAAACTTAAGACTCAAAAATAAGAGACCTATACTAACTTGTCCGTTAGAGTACTAATTCCGGTACCCTCAACCGGAGTGTTAATCCCTTTTTCAGGTGGCGATCAGAGGATCAGGGACAACTTTCAGGATCCAAGAGTATTAAACCTACCCCTCCACAATTGGCGCTGTCTATGGGAGTACTCAAGCTTATTCATGGTGAGCGTCACAGAAGATCCTCCGATAGTCGTTGACGAAACTACACCATGAGATGACCTCACTCCAAGAAACATACGGGGACCGGAGAATATCGCCTCGCGACATGCCTTGAACTTTGATTCAGTAGCTCAGACCTCACCCCCAACTTCAATGCATGAGACAATGCAGACGATTATGGATCAAGCAAAGCAAAATCAACAGAGACTGTAGAACATGATGGCAGAGAAAGAGCCCTTGCGCCAGGATTTGGCCTTAGAGGTGGCAAAATCCCAACAAGTCGCATGCCAAAACCGGGTTCGACCTTCGGGAAATAAGGATGGTCACCGACGTCGACTTCAGAAACGCAATAATGACAGTGATTCAGACTCACCATCCCTGGAGCCCAGAAAGACAGGGCGCGCTGATGTATCCTGCTCATCTAAAGGAAGTCCATATGTACGGCATAAACGAGGGAGAAGCGATGATTCGGATGAGGAAGATAAACATGACCCATTCGTGCGGCGAATTGCAAGGGTTGTGCTACCCAAAAAGTTCAAGGCACCGTCGTTCACCCTCTACGACGGAAAGTCAAACCCCATTGATCACATTCATCATTACAAGCAAGCGATGACACTCCATGCTGACAACGTAGCCCTCATGTATCGAATATTTCCAAGCAGTCTGGGACAACTGGCCATGATGTGGTAGTATAAACTGGAGCCGGCATCGATTAAGAGCTTTCATCAACTCCAAAAGTCATTCATGGAGAGATTCATCACTAGTGAGGTCCAGTCGAAGCAAGCCGATTCTCTCTGGGCCATGCAAATTAAACCGAAAGAAACTCTTCGTGAATACTCGGCCCGCTATTGGGAGTGCTTTCATTTGGTAGATGATGCTTGCAATGACTCCATGGCCATCACCGCCTTTAAGATGGGATTGCATCCTGATAGCCCCCTCCGCAGTTCATTAACCATGCAGCCCCCCAAAACCGTTTGGGCGTTAATGAAGAAGGTCGAAGAATATTGCAAAGTGGAAGACGATGCCCTGCGAGTCAAAGCCGGACGTAAAGCCGTTAAGACGGCCACATTGGGAATTGTTCAGCCGATTAGCGCTGTGCCATCAAGAAGCCCCAAGCGACAGAATTGACCTAAACGAGACAAAAGGCGTGACTCGCGCCGATCAAACGATCAATGTTTGCATCGAGCTAATGAACAGTATCAAGTGGATATTAGGCGCACAAGGCGCTCAGGCAAGAAATACACGGAGTTAACAGAGCTGATCAATAAGATTCTATCGAAAGTACAACACCTTCCGTTCTTCAAGTGGCCGCCCAAGATGACGGGACCTCCCGATGCGAGAAGACAGGATAAACGGTGTGAGTATCATAAAGACCACGGTCACGACACTGATAGCTGTTATGCATTAAAAGATCATCTCGAAGAATTTGTGCAAGACGGCCGTCTTACGCAATACGTCCGAAAGAACAATTCAACAAATACAGTAGCTCTACGGCCGAAGTTACCTCCTCTTGGTATAATTCATATGATATACAGCTTGCCGGTGTCACCCGAGGTGCATACAATCCAGTTGCCGTCTAGCCCCCATAGCCCAATGACGCCAGCGAAACGGCTCCATGACACTGGAATGATTAGCTTTGATGACAGTGATTTAGTTGGAATGACCCACCTACACACTGATCCCCTCGTCATTGAGCTACGCGTAAATAGATTCACCATTGAACGTGTCCTCATCGACCAGGGCAGCACTTCAGAAGTAATGTATTACAAAACTTTCGTCAAACTTGGTTTTACCGACTCGGACCTGTCGCCAGCTGATTACCTGTTATTCGGCTTCAATGCTAACCCGGAGTATCCTTTGGGCAAAATCACACTACCAGTATGGGCCAGCACCAGATCAGTAGACGTAGAATTTGTGGTTGTCAAGCTTCCTTCGCCGTATAATCTCATCATGGACAGAACTTGGTTACATACGATGCAAGTCGTGCCAAGCACCTACCACCAACTACTTCGTTTTTCGACTGAAAACAGTATCGAACAAATTCGCAGCTCTCAGAAATCGGCACAGGCATGCTATCTTCTAGCTGCAAAGAGACCAAGGGAACTGGAAGTGCATTCGATTGAGGTACCAGATAGGGATAGCCTCAAAGACATTGGGAGGATCCCAAGTGAAAAGGCAACCGAAGCCTTGCATTGGGTCGAAATTGCCGGATGTCCTGACAAGTTCTTCATGATCGACGCTTCCTTGGATAAAGTTGAAAGATAGGAGTTGTTATCCTTCTTACTCGGAAATATTGATGTATTTGCATGGTCCCCATACGAGATGCCAGGAGTAGATCCATCAGTGGCCCAACACCGCTTAAATGTTGACCCGAAATGTAAGCCAATTATTCAGAGAAGTCGGCGATCAGCCGCGGAGCATACTTTGGATATTGTTGAAGAAGTAGATCGGTTACTTGACGCCGGGGCGGTTCGCGAAGTAAACTATCCTAGACGGTTGCCCAATACTGTGGTCGTAAAGAAGAAGAATGGCTCTTGGCTTGTCTGTGTGGATTTCATGGACTTGAACAAAGCTTGTCCCAAGGATTGTTTTCCCTGCCCGGAATAGACCAACTCGTAGATGCAACAGCACATCATCAACGCATGAGCTTCTTGGATGCCTACAGGGGCTATCATCAAATTGCCATGCATCCGGAGGATCAAGAAAAATCCGCATTCCTCACCATCGGAGGAACCAATTGCTACAAGGTCATGCCTTTTGGGCTGAAGAATACGGGGGCAACTTATCAAAGATTAGTGACCGCCATATTGAAGGAACAACTCAGCTGTACCATGGAAGTATACATCGACAATATGGTGGTCAAATCCAAGGAAAAGCACTTATATCTAGCTGACTTGTCAGAAACCTTCGGCATCCTTTGAAAGTATAAGATGAAATTGAACACTTCTAAGTGTGCATTCGGCATCGGATCTGGCAAATTCCTTGGCTACATCGTTAACCACCGCGAAATTGAAGCCAATTCGAGGCAAATCACGGCAATTCTAGAGCTTGGATCCCCTCAGTTAGTCAAAGAGGTTCAGAAACTGATGGGAATGGCCGCCGCGCTCAACAGGTCTATCAGTCATTCAACGGATTGTTGTCGACAATTCTTTCATATACTTCGGCAAGGCAGAGCATTTGATTGGACCCTTGAAGGCCAGGCCGCTTTTGATGGTTTGAAGCCTTATCTCTGATCAGTACCAATCTTGGCCACACCTGCGGCAGGTGATCCGCTCATTTTGTATCTGGCAGTATCTGACCGAGTGGTTAGTGCCGTACTGTAAAGGGAAGAACTTGGAGAGCAGCGACCAGTTTACTATGTGAGCAAAGTTATGGCCGAAGCCGAAACACGTTACCTTCCGTTAGAAAAGCTTATCCTTGCTTTCGTCATGGCTGCAAGAAAATTGATGCACTACTTTCAGGGGCATACCATTGGGGTACCAACGGAGTATCCCCTTCGGTCAGCACTCCGCAACGCAGAAGCGTCAGGGCACGTTTCGAAATGGGCTCTTCAACTCGACCAATATGATATCTAGTTTTTACCTAGAACTTCCATCAAAGGGCAAGTGCTTGCCGATTTTGTAGCCGAATTCACAGGATCCCTCACCGACTTCAAGTTTGTTCAAGTGCAAACTAAACCCAACTGGAGAATGTATGTTGGCGACCTTTGGCAGATGTATTGCGACAGATCATCCAACCAGCGTGGCAGTGGGGCTGGCGTAGTAATCATGACCCTCGAAGGGGCAATAATTGAATAGGTCGTCAAATTGGGCTTCGCCGCATCCAACAATGAGGTCGAATAGGAAGCACTCTTAACCGGCTTAAGAAATGCACTTCACCTCGGTGCGCGGCATTTGCTTGTTTTCTGTGACTCAAAGCTAGTAATCAACCAGTTGAAAGGGAATATGCAGCCAAAAATGACCGCATGGCAGCCTATATGAAAACAGCGAATTCTTTGCTCGCGAAATTTGATCACCACGAACTGAATTAAATAACCCGGGATCAAAACATGCATGCAGATGCCCTAGCTTGCTTAGCCTCTGCCATCAACTCAGAAATTAAGCGGACAATCGAAGTAGGGTTTATCCCAGAACCGAGCATTGCCTCTTCAGATTCAGTTCAAGTCAACGTTATCGAACCGGGTCTAAGCTGGATGGACCCTATCGCCGCATTCTTATCTTCAGAGCAGCTCCAGACGGATAAGAAAGAAGCACACAAACTGCAAAATAAAGCCCTCCGATACTATTTGGATCCACAGGGAAAGCTCTACAAAAAATCTCTCTCTGGGCCGTACTTAGAATGTGTTCACCCGGATAAAGTCGAGGAACTTTTGTCTGAAATACATGAAGGTAGTTGTGGTGCCCATTCGAGCAGACGATCTTTGGCTCATCGAGCCGTAACGCAGGGGCATTATTGGCCGACCAAACGAACCGACGCCGAGTGTTATGTCAAGAAATGTGAGTAATGCCAGAAGTTTTCCCCCTTAACTCATCTGCCTGCTGAGGAGTTAAACTCAATCAGTAGTCCTTGGTCGTTCGCTCAATGAGGGCCTGATATTGTTGGACTGTTTCCATGGGCACCAGGCAACAGGCGATTCTTAATTGTTGCGACGGATTATTTCACAAAATGGGTCGAAGCGGAGGCACTAACACATATTCGAGATTCCGACGTTAAGTGTTTTGTATGAAAAAACATCATAACGAGATTCGGCATACCCGGAGCACTTGTTTCAGACAACGGTACCCAGTTTGATTGTGGCGTGTATCAAGAGCTGTGCAACACTTATGGTATCTGACCCTACTTTTCCTCATTGGCTTACCCCCAAAGCAATGGTCAAGCGGAGGCCACCAACAAGATTATTATGGATGGCATAAAAAAAAAGGCTGGAGAAAGCTAAAGGCAGATGGGTCGAAGAATTGTCCAGCGTATTGTGGGCTCATTGCATTACTCCAAGGCGATCCACAAGGGAAACGCCATTTGCTCTGTGCTTCGGAACCCAGGTAATCATCCCCCTGGAGATCGGCCTTCCATCCATGAAATCAAAGGTTTTTGACATGGGCTGAAATGACATGTTGTTGGCCTTGGACTTGACTCTGATTGAAGAACGCCGAGACCGTGCCCTTGTTTCCATGGAACAGTACCAGTAACAACTCGCTAAATCGTATAATCAACGTGTTTAGCTATGCCATTATACACCAGGAGAGTTGGTCCTCAAGAAAGTGCTTCCCGTTGCTAGGAATCCCGCTAACGGAAAATTGGGTCCAAATTGGGACGACCTCTACCAGATTGACTCAATCGCAGGGACAGGGGCATATCAGCTCAAAGACATGGATGGAAGAAGAATGCCGCGTCTGTGGAATTCCATACACTTGCGCAAATTTTATCCTTAAGTAAACTTATACGGCACAACAGCCTGTTTTGATTTTACGTCGTGTTCATCTTTTTTTTTTTTTTAATACAACATTCTCTCTTGCCCAGTGAGTTCTGGTTGTGTCAAAAGACTTCGAATTTGGAGCACCCTTTGTGGCAATCACGATTGGGCAAGACAAAAAAAAAAAAAAACCTCCGAATTCGGAGCGCCCTTCTTGAATGACACGTTTGGGTCGATTAAGCCTCCAAATTTGGAGCGCCCTTCGTGGCAATCACGATTGGCTAATATAAAAAAGCCTCCGAATTCGGAGCGCCCTTCATGAACGACACGTTTGGGTCGATTAAGCCTCTGAATTCGGAGCGCCCTTCGTGGCAATCACAAATGGCCAACATAAAAAAGCCTCATAATTAGGATCGCCCAATGTGAATGACACGTTTGGGCCGATTAAGCCTCCGAATTCGGAGCGCCCTTTATGAATGACACGTTTGGGCTGATTAAGCCTCCGAATTCGGAGCGCCCTTCGTGAATGATGCGTTTGGGTCAATTAAGCCTCCGAATTCAGAGCGCCCTTCATGAATGACATGTTTGGGTCGATTAAGCCTCCGAATTCGAAGCGCCCTTCGTGGATGACACGTTTGGGCCGATTAAGCCTCTGAATTCAGAGCGCCCTTCGTGGCAATCACGATTGGCCCAACATAAAAAAGCCTCTGAATTCGGAGCGTCCATTGTGAATGACACGTTTGGGCCGAATAAGCCTTCGTATTCGGAGCACCCTTCGTGGAAAACATGATTGGCCAACACACAAAAAAAAAAGCCTCCGAATTCGGAGCACCCTTTGTGAATGACACATTTGGGCCGATTAAGCCTCCTAATTCGGAGCGCCCTTTGTGGCAATCACGATTGGCCATCATAAAAAAGCCTCTGAATTCAGAGCGCCCTTCGTGAATGACACGTTTGGGCCTATTAAGCCTCCGAATTCGGAGCGCCCTTCGTGGCAATCACGATTGGCCAACATAAAAAAGCCTCCTAATTAGGAGCGCCCATCGTGAATGACACATTTGGGTCAATTAAGCCTCCGAATTCGGAGCGCCCTTCGCTAATGACACGTTTGGGCCGATTAAGCCTCCGAATTTGGAGCGCCCTTCGTCAATGACACGTTTAGGCCGATTAAGCCTCCGAATTCGGAGCACCCTTCGTAGCAATCATGATTGGCCCAACATAAAAAAGCCTCCGACTTCGAAGCGCCCATCGTAAATAACACGTTTGGGCCGAATAAGCCTCCGAATTCAGAGCGCCTTTCGTGGAATTCATGATTGGCTAAACACCAAAAAGCCTCCGAATTCGGAGACCCATTCGCGAATGACACATTTGGGCTGAACAATCCTTTGAATTCGGAGTGTCTTTCGTGGATATTGTGATTGACATAAAGTAGTAGACATAACTAAATCTACAAGCATTGATCGAAATAACATATAGACATTCAGAATAATATGTTTTATTCAATAGATCACGAATACATGCTTTACAAAAATATATATATATATATATACATCAAAATTATTTAGCTCCGCCCTTGTCATCAGTCTTCTCGGCTTCGAAAGCCTCGAACGGAAAAGTATAACTCTGATATAAGGGTGATGCTAGATCAATGCCTACGGCCAGAAGAGCCTCGATCCATCCATGCTTAAATTTGTGATTTTCGTATCGATAGACTTCCTTAGCTAGTTTTTCCTTCGTCCTCTCTATTCTAACTTTTGGCCGTCGTGGAAACCTTTCTCATAGGACCTAGCCTTCGTAGATTCTATTGTGAACATACTGGCCGTCTCATAGGTCGGCAATCGCGTGATTCAGAATTCGCCGATTTACTCGCTCCGCGACAATCGGATTCACTTGACTCGCCAAATGAGTCTCAGAGGCGTTAGCTTTCTTCAGCTCATTTTTGGCCTTCTCCACGCGGGCTTGCAAGCTCTGAATGCAAGCATCCTTTTACTCTATCTCCCTTCGCGCGGCACGAAGGCGCTTACCGATTTTATAGGAGGTATACAAATCCTTTACTGCTCCATGAACGCCCTCCCGAAAACTTCGTAATCAGCCCGGCCGACCATGGACTGCTGAACTTCTGGTTGAAAAATCTGTCGAGCGAACTCGACTGCTACATTTGGGTCGCGGATGGTGGAATCCGCTTCCGTCATCGGTTTGTTCCCAACAAAAACTGAAAAACTCAAAGGGTGTAGTGTCGCACTGGTTTTACCTCTCGAGCGAGGGGAGTTACCTCGTTGTTGTTTTTCTTTCTGGGTGACCTACTTTAGTGACATGGGGAATGGCACTTCTCACGCTCCCTCGACGTCCTACTCCCCATGCATGTAGGCTCACCACCTCGGTTCATCTATGCGTCCAGTTCCGCCAGTGTCCTACTTTCCCCTCTGCTGTTGAAGAATAGTCTTCTTGCCATCCACAATCGTCCACACTACTTTTTTCCTCTCCCAATTTGTTGGACTTGAACTCAACAATGGAACCTCCGCGCACGCAGCCCCCACCCCATTTATTGATTACGGGGGCAGCCCTCCCGAGGCAATCTCATCAATGCTCGCATTCAAGGCCTTGCGCCGATAAGTTCACGTGCCCTATCCAATCCATGAACCACCGATATTCGGCGTTCTAGTTCATTCATTAACTAGGGCAAGGGCAGATTCGTTAATCTTAGTGGCTAAAGATTCATTAATATAATAGGCCAAATTTCAAGGCCTTGCGCCGATAAGTTCATGTGCCCCAACCAATCCATGAACCATCGATATTTGACGTTCCAATTCATTCATTAACTGGGGCAAGGGCACATTCGTTAATTTATTCACCGATTAGTTCTTGTGCCTCAGCCAATCCATGAACCAAAGATATTCGGTGTTCCAATTCATTAACTGGGTCAGGCATATTCATTAATTTATTCGCCGATTAGTTCTTATGCCTCAGCCAATCCATGAACCATCGATATTCGACGTTCCGATTCATTCATCAGCAGGGGCAAGGGCATATTCATTAAATTATTCAACTAAATTGAAAACATACGTAGCTATTTAATCGAATGTTTAATCTACCCATGATCTTACATCCTACTAGACTGTTAACTAGAACATGCAACGGACATAATAGCAAAGGAAATTTTCATTAATAAATAAGTACAGATAGTAGTCATTTTACACATGAAAATTACCTGACATTTAACTTCTAACCAAAGTAAATAAACAAAAATCTACTAACAAAAATCTACAAAAACTATGCATGGAAGATGCCTAACAAAAATCAGAATGTCACCCTAGTCAATCTTCAAGGTCAGACTCCAGCGGCTCAACGTCCACCTACTTGTATGGAATCGGCTGCGCTAATGTCACATTAGCGGCAGTGAGGGCTTTGAGCCAGCCGTGTTTAAAGCCCCGATTCTTGCACTTGGGTACTTCCTCCACATAGTTCTCCAAGGCGGCGTCCTTCTCAGCTTGGAACACTTTGGAAACCTCAGAGTCGGCTATTTCCTTCGCCTTCTTCGACTCTTCCAAATCGGCTTCCAGTTTGGCAATCACCTCATTGACTAACTTGAGCGCGTCTTTGCTCACGTTTGCCCTCTCTTTGGTGGCCAACCTAAGTTGGTCAGAACTCTTCGCTTTTTCTGCCTCGGCGTTGGCTCTTGCACGCTCCTCCGCCACTTTCGCCGCCTCGGACTCAGCTCTTTGAGAGGCCTCCATGGCCTTGCTCTTCTCATTCTCAATTTCGGTTTTCAGAAAGCCGATTTGTTCAATAGCATCATGTTGACGGTGGCCGATCTCGGCTATCCTGTCTGCCGTCTGCAAAACAAGGAATTAGGGATAAAAAATAATAATAATAAATAATAAAAATAAAAAATATATAGGCGGAAGACTGCAGTTAAGGCTCAAGTCACATACCAATATGGCCGATTGGGCAGCTAATGCTATTGACAGCAAATTTGACTTCGCTCGAAAAGTCGCCCTGTCAACCAGCAGGGAAATTGAGGACGCCATGCTGAAGGCCACAGCTGGATCTTTTATAGCCGACGCATCGGACGCAATCGGCACGTTCTTTATCCTTGGTTGGACAATGAACGGCATAACCGAGTCCGACTCATCCAAGCGCAACTATTTATCGGTAAGTGTTTCCTCAGAGTCGGCTTCGCGCTCGGCAGGACGCTTTCCCCCCTCTGCTCAGCCTCCTGATCCAACTGTTCGATTATTTTCTCCGTCTTTGTCATTTCAACCTAAGCCATTTCTTCCACGGTATCCGGCGGAGAGGACTCAGCCATAGCAACAGGGAGAGGTTCAGATCGGTTGGTCTCTGCCCTCCTCGGGGCGGCCATCCGTTCAGCATTTTTCCTCCTGGCCAGTTGCGTAAGCGACTCCCCAGCCATGTTCTCAGGGTGCGTGCCGGGAAGGTCCCCTAAGTCGGTAAAAATATCTTCAAAGGAGACGTCCCCTCGGCCTGAGGTGGATGAAGGGTTAGATTGATTAAGGCCGGCTTCTTCAAAAGCCAAGTTTAGAGCCTCGTCAACTTCTTCGGCTTCCAAAGTGGACTGATTCGGTTGTTCGACGACTTCTTCGGCTACTTGTTCTTTCACTTGCTCCGAATCAGAAGCTTCCAAATTAATTTGCCTGAGGTTTTTGAAGTTGGGGAAGATAAGGGCCGTGAGCTGCTGTTCACCTCTCGGAATCGGAATGTTGTCTGCGGCCGAAAAGGTTGCGTAAGTCGGTTTGTATCTAAGAAGTATGTGGACCAACCTCCCTTGCTTCTGGAGGTTTGGATGGCCAAAGAACTGGAGTGCGGTTTTGATTTCCACAAGCACAGCGTCGTCGACCGAAACCAGAACTTTCTTCAAATCGTTGCCTGGATAAATAAAACGATAAGTGCACGGAAGGAAAGCCAAGTAAATATATACAAATACATGTAAGAAACTATACGGCCACCTGGTTCACCTTTTCGTCTAGGCACATGATCTTCACCCTCGCCGAATTCCCAGTTGCCTCGGACAACGACCATTAGATCATCGACTCGCTTGCCAGAGCTGGCAAGCATAGTCACCAAATGATAGTCGGTGTCCTTAGCCCTGAGGAAGTAGCGCCCCTGCCAGCCAGAAGATTTGGCCAAGGCATAGCAATGCGAATAGCAGGGATACCAAGATTTATCCTAAGGCGTCGGTTCAACTTTACAATTCCCATTATGATTTGGTAAAAATTTACATTAGGTTGGGAAGAGATTAGGCCCTAGTAGTGAAGGACGACCCTTAAAAATGGGTGAAGGAGGAAACAGACTCTGCCCTCAGCAATTGATAGGAGAGGAAAGATGACTATACTCTCATCAGTCCTCTTCATATCAAGTGTGCTCTCTGCCACGAGTGACAAGTGGATGTTTTAAGGAATGGCAAAATGGCGTCGAAAACCAGAAATTTGATCTGCAGAAAGAAGGGCTTTTAAATGTTTGGCCATCCTAGCCAGTTTAGGGAGTATGCTAGACTAAAAACAAACAAGGAAATGGGATTCGAAAAGGGGAAGAAGAGAATTTACAAGAAGCGGAGGAGACAATGAGAAACGGGAGGAAGTTGCAGAGGTTGCGAAATGAAGGTGTTACACTGAAAGGCAAATCAGAAACTTTAAGTATTCAAAAAATATACATTTGAATGGATAAAGTTTTAAATCGCATTAAATGAAGGAAGCGTACGAAGGGGCAGGAAATTGTAATAATGACCAAAAAGCGTATGTGTTCTGACACTTACATTAGGATGAGGTTAACTGCCGAATTTTTGTTTTGACTTTTCAAGTTCGAAACCAAACATGCCAACTAACTAGTGTTAGTAGGATGTTTGGAGGGCAATTGTGGGAGTCGAATTTAGTAGATGCAGAGAAGCCGAATATCTGTACTTAGAAAGTTAGGATATATATTATATATTCAGCTCCGTCTTGTATGATCCCGAAGCCGAGTAGACTAATTGGCCATAGAACCAGTTGCACAAAAAGCTGAGTGGGAATTGGTATATGACAGAAGGGGCCGAATGAACACTCATGCGATGGATTAAGAGTGGGCCCGACCTTGGGGCCCAAAATCCAATATAAATAGAAGAACATCAACCAAAGAAAGGTATGTGAGAACAGACCCAAGAAACTTAAGACTCAAGCAAACAAGAGACCTATACTAACTTGTCCGTCGGAGTACTAATTCTGGTACCCCCGACCGGAGTGTTAATCCTTTTTTCAGGTGGTGATCAGAGGATCAGGGATGACTTTCATGATCTAAGAGTATTTCCAAACCTACCCCTCCACAGAAGATTATGCACTTGAGAAAAGGAAGCTTGGCTCGAGCGATGCCACTTTAGGAAAACACGCGTATTTGGTTTTTTTCTCGAGCAAGAGAGTCTTCGCTTGAGCGACCTTCGCAGCCCCTATTTTCTATAAGTACTTGTTTAAGTCTGATTTGGGGTTATGTTTTTTAGATCTTCTTTAACAGTTTTAGGGTTTTCTTTTGGGGCTGGTTTACTAGTTTTTGTTGATGTTTGATTGAGTATTGAACTCATGTTTTGATTAGCACACATCAAGGAGTTTGGTTGTTCTTCTTTAAGAGTGTTCTACTTCGGTGGAATCCGAAGATTCAAGCGCAGTGTAATCGAAGGAGTTTGATGCTGTGTGTAGCCGTTGATTCGACAATGGATGTTGTGGATTCAATATCAATCTGATCAATTCCGAGACGAAGGTTGCGGTGAAAGATATACAGATTGTGGAAGACAAATTGACAGCGTTTGGGTAATTTGTTTGGTATATTTGTAATCTTTCTTTCTTTAGTGGTGGATTGATTTGTGGCATTTCGCCCGTGGTTTTTTAATCAAAATTGAAGGTGCTCCAATAGTGATTTTTTTCCACGGAAAAATCATTTGTGTCTATTTATTGTTTCTGAAACAACAATCTAAATCACTTTCGTACATGCTTGATGATTTAGATTGTGAGTTTTAATTGGTTGGGAATTGGCACAATTAAATCTTGATCTAATCACGAATTACTTAGGTTTTTCAAAAAGAAAAGACATACATGTAAGTGGGAAGAGTCAAATTTAAGAACTCCTAATGAGATGGAAGACTCTTGACTATGGCTAACGAGCTTACTCATCAGAATCTGAATCTGACATGGATTCTTCTCTCAATCCTTCATCAAAATTTGAAGGAAGAAAGCTGAGTTCGCCAATTGTGAATTCACCATCAATGAAGAAGAAATTGGAAGAACTAGGGTCAGTCATAGGTAACTCAATACCAATTTTGATATGATTCTCCTATGACTCCTGCAATTGTGATGCCAGCTGTAGGCTCCCTACTACATCACCCATTGATGGTTGTCGGAAGTCTTGGTGAAGAAGACAACTCAATACAATCTTCACAAATTCCCTCAGGCATTATGGTGCTATTTTCCCAATCATATATGGATCAATAACTTGATCAATGGTTCCATTTTTTATGCTACTTTTGAACCAATGTTCTAGTCTCACCTCACGCTCATGGTAATATGACTTCTTGGCACACAATACTACCAACAACACCACACCAAATGAATACACATCATCTTTTTTTGTCAATATTTCATGCATAATGTACTTTGGTTCCGTAGATCCAGGAGTGCCACAGATCATTGAATCCAATATTGTTTGCATCATCATTGGGTATAAGTTTGCAAATTGTGAAATCAAAAATTTTTGCAACCCAATTCTCATCCAAAAAAATATTCGCCAGCTTTATGTCACGGTGGAGGACTCCCTGCTTTACACCCACATGGAGATGTTGCAGTCCTTGTGCAGCACCAATGCAAATATCAAGTTGTTTTTTTCCATAGAAGTGAACCGTTGTCATTTGTTTCGTATAGACGATCTTCCAAGGACCCATTTGCCATGTTATCATACACACCAATTAACTATAGTTTTTGATTGCAAAGTCCTATCAAAGACACAATGTGGGGGTGACTTCCAATTAGGGACTCATTACAAAAAATGGAACTTTTAGCGACGGATAAAAATTGTTGCTAAAAGTAGAAAAATCTATTGCAAAAGTATTAGCGACAGATATGAGGCGAGGCAAGTGGCGGGGCAAATAGTATTTGCAACGGAAAAAAAAAAAAAAAAAAGCATCGCAATTTATTAGCGGCAAATTGCGCCTATCTTTTGCACGAAAGGTAACCGTCACAATAAGTAGTATAAGATAGAACCTTTTTTTTTTTTTTTTTTGCGGCAAATATAGTTCACCAATTGCGATGACATTATATTGTTGTTAGAAAAATTGAAACTTTTTAGCAATGCTTTAATTTCCGTCACTAAAGGTTATAATGCTGGAATTTTTCCGTCACTAAAGGTTATAATGCTGGAATTTTTTTTTTCTTCTCATTTTATTGATTTTAGTTTTGCAACGGTATTTAGCCGTTGCAAAATATTATTTTAAAAATTGTATAAATTATTAATATAAAATTATCTATATAAATTATTAATATTTCTTGTGATAAAATATATTCATATTTACAAAATCCTGTATCAACTATTAATATTTGCAAAAAAAAATAAATATTAATTCACATTCACAAAAATCAAATGTTCAAAGAGTAATCCAATGCAATCACATTACTAAATCTAACCAAAATTCATTACAAATATATATAAAATATCTCTAAACACGACAAGTATTTCAATTTAGCTAAAAATTCAATACAACTCGAATTTTAGTAGCCATGTCCAATTACTAGCCAAATAACAGAAAAAATCGATAAATATCAACATCGGCAGTAAGTTCCAACTTCAACATGAGAATATATCACCACCACCTCCTCAGTAGGGTAACATCTGTAAACAAATAAATATTTAAATTATTTATAATATAATTAAAATCAAGCTACAAAAATAATAAAGAAGATTAAATTTGTAATATATACATTAGGGGTGCAACTTGGGCGAGCTTAACCCGAGCAACCCGAACCTTGCTCAAATTTTTTTAGGGCTAAGATAGGATATTTTCAAATTCGATATGGGCTTGGGAAAAAATTCAGAAGTCCGAATTAAATTTGGGCGGGCTTAGGTAAAGACATCAAACAACCCGAGCAACCCGAAGCCCGAATTATACATATATAGATATATAAAAATATTAAATATACATATAAATTATTAGCCATTACATGATATTAAGTAATTTAAATTATTAAATCATATTGAATATATATTATATATACAAATAACATAAAATCTTACTTTTTTTATTTTTAATTTTATTTTCACTCATAAATTGTAAATACTACTATAACAACACTCTCTTACACTATATAAATTATTTGTTTTGATGGTATTAATGATTTTCTATATAAACAAAATGTAAATAGAGTCAAATTTTAATAATTTAATAATGTGTAGCTGCAAAAAAAATAAAAATTAAATTAAATTCATTTACAATTTGGGTAATTCAAGTAACTCGTGCAACTCGGGTTTAACTCAGGTCGAGCTTGGGTAGACAATCTCGGGTTACAATTCAGGCCTGGGCAGGTCTCAGCACAACTTGGGCTGGGCTTGGACAACCTCCCAACCCGACTGAACCTGCCCGAGTTTCACCCCTAATATACATTAATGGATCACTAAGCAATGTATCAACAGGTCAACCAGGTATACTAGCTCAATGTAAGTACATGACTTGCAAGAAAACTGTAGCTACCAGAATGGACCATAAAACATTCATAGAAAACCAAAATTTCCTAATACATCTCTCAGGTTCAACCTTGAACAACAATGGAGCATCTCTCCCACCAAAAAAAAAAAAGAATAACTAAGAAAACCATGGTGCACCAAGAGGATCAAGGAGCAGAGCTCTCAATTACTCATATTTGCTAAAATGAACTGAAAGTACTTCACATCTGGACGTCAAGCTCTATTAAGCTGTGTTTGGTTGGAAGATTTGGGAATGAATTTGGAAAGGAAAAGGGAAAATGTAGTTGAAATGAAAATAAAATATACCTATATTTCACCTAGTTTCACACACCTTTTCCCTTTCTCATTCCAAATCTCTTCCCAAATCCCTCAACCAAACATAGTGTTAAGGAAACATGAAACCAAATAAATGACAAGAAAAGATAAATCCAGTCAATCCAGTAAATCCCCAAATTCTAGCAATGACTCCTAAAAATACACATAAATGTTTGACTGCACAAATAAACAAACCTCAGCTTTTAGTATCAACCCACAATGTTTGGCTGAACAAATTTGTGAACAAGTAAGGAAACTAAGCATAACGATGTACATAAAAACAAGTACGTATGGTTCTCAATCAGAATTTAACAACTCAACAATGTGTCAAATCCCAATTTAGTTATGATTTTATTTTTCATCCATCAACTTCTATGCGTGCCTAAATCTCTTTTAAAACATTGCTTTCATTATTGTCTCATCCCACATTCTTCATGTAGCTTTCTTTTTTATGAATATAGAACCCAGGTATCTTTGGACTTCAAACATGGCTTCACAAAAAGTATAACCACAACAACCCAGACAAATTTGGCTTACATTGGGGAAAGAATGTAGAGGAGAGACATAAGCCACTAATTAGTAGTTCATAGAGATGGCATAATGCATTCTCCAATAAGTTCATTCCCACATATTGAAATAGGTAATCTAAAACATAGCATGAACAATGTCTACAAAACACCAAATCTAGTAGCCATGATATATAGGCTCTGGACACGTCTATCAGTCTATGTTACACTACGAAAATCCAATGCATCTTCTCTGAATTTGCCTAGAAAACCCCTAATTTTATGCATTCTATAGCCAGATCGGAACGTGTCGTATAATTGTAATTTATCTACATAAATGATAACATTATTAATAATGATAATTTATCTGTTTGCAATTAATTAGCCAAGTTAGTCAATTCTATTTTTCTTTGTTCATGATGAAGAGTGTACAATTGCAGTGAGGTGTAGAAACAAACTTGTAGGCTGTAATAGACAGCTTCAATTGACAAGAAGTCAATTCTTTTTATAAAAAAATAAAAATAAATAATAATAATAATAATAATAATAATAATAATAATAATAATCATCTAGATATTTCAAACATAATAATATCCCATAGGCTATAGATGAAATCAACTTGGATTGAATTTGGTTTCGCTTCCAAGATGATTGGTTGGGGTCACAAGATTTTAAAGCCTAGATTGTTCTCGAGATAATGCTGCTAACACTCATCACACAATTCAAAAGTTCCATGGCCTAACGTAAAAAAAACACAAAACCCCATTGGAAAAAGGAAAAAAGAAATAAAAATCAACATAAACCACAACTAGCTTACTTGAATAATCATGGTTATACTTGTGATTGTATAAGTCCTTAGCTTAAGTAATTGGTTTAAAGCTCTTGTGTTGTGAATTCATAATGACTTAAAACTATTTGGGCAGTTCTCTTGGAAATAAAAACAAATTAGAGCTGATATATGCTTCAAATACAGAGAAATATAGTACAATCTGTATAGAATGAAAAAACATCTCTAAATCAATTTTTAAACGGGTCAAAATGAAATTTTCTAAAGAACAAGTTTCCCTTGACGGGACTTGAGTTCTATCTCACAAACTGGGGACTGTTTCGAGTCCTGTCTTCTTCCACAAGTCATGTGTGCCTTGGAGGTAGTGCATACAAAGTTTCGTTTAAGTGCTCTATAATTAAGGTGTTCTAAGGTTATATATCCCTGATCAACTGCTGGTGGTATATACGGGTTCTCATATGCTTTAGAATCCCTAATTGATCGGTGGCCACTTGATGCATCCGGAACCTAGACATATTCAAGGTATAATGTGTTAATCGTACTCATATTAAATGATAGGATTATGCTAAAATTTGATAAAGGTCAGGTTTCATGCTCAAAAGGCATTTGTTTTGATGGATCGATCAGTAACCAACCATAACGAAACATCATCTGCAGAAGTGTCAAGACAAACAAAATATACAACTATTCCATCATTGTCCCTGAACAGAAAACACAATTTTGGTAATTTATAAATCGGAATAATGCTTGAAATAACATCTGCAGAAGTGTCAACACAAACAAAATATCAACTATCGGTAACCCCGACTAAAAAGCATTCTTCCAAAAGTCATTGAAATGTCATTTATACAATTTTGCTATAATTATTTTCTAAAAGGTCATTGAATTGTAATTTTCCCAAAAAATTTCAACAATCCATCTTCAAATTTGCAATTTATTACACATTACAATTGAACATTCTACATGTGGTTTTGACATGTGAATGGACAATGAGAAAATTACCACATCTTTTCATAAAGCATGATAGAAAATAAAATTTGCTAGTACTAGCACATAATTAGAGCAGAGCATATGTGCAAACAGCAAGAGCACCATTTGCTCAATTATTATGTGATTGTGAGCAAAATTTTCCAATTCAGTGAAGTTCCAAATAGAATCAAAACATATTTGGAAGATTCAAACCCCACAGATTCAAGTTGTTCTCTTGTCCAATTCTGAATACAGATCATTCCAAATATAAATAACACCCAGCTCAGTAACCCAAATTCTTGATCATTAAAATTTAATTTTATCCACAAGATTTACCATTTAGCACAATTAAACAGCAAATTTACAACTCTTCACTTCATTTCAAATAAGAATGCTATTCAACCATAATGGTCAATTGCTCCTCTTCTACCTACTAATTATACTTCTTCTCCAGGAGTAAATCAGAAAGAAAACCCATGAAAGTGGCAATATTGCAAAACCCATAAAAGTCTTGTTCCTTCTAGATTATATTGGTTATTATTAGCATGAGAGCTCTAGGTTCGAATAAGGGAATTTGCAGGTACCTACTTCTAATTATAAGGTTTTTCTATTTTTTATTTTTTTTAAATAAAAAATAGCTAACCAACGGAGCATTTGAATGTCGTAAGTAAATCAAATCACCACTGCATTTGCTCACCTGTTTGGTTCATATGTGCATTTTTTTCAGCACTTGATTAAAACTAGCTCTTTCGGAATTTTAGTATATGTTGTATAATCGTACAATGGACAACCTGCAGATAGGTCTGCAAATGAACAGAGCCATTCATGAACATGCTTGAGCTCAGCTCGGTAAGGGCTTGTTCGAACTCGATTCGTTAATATATATATATATATATATTTGCGTTCAAGCTCAAGCTTGAGTTCATTAAAATCTTAATAAACAAGCTCAAACATACTAAAGCTCGACTAGTTAGCTCGGCTTGTTAGCTGGCTCATTTAACATTTATTATTTATACATTAAATAATATAAAAATATGTATAAAAAAATGTAAATGTAAATAATAGTTAATTATAGATAATACATTTATATACTAGTAGTGATAAATATTATTATGTTAGTAAAATATTGACTTTTCTTTTTATAAATTTATATATATTGTATATATAATTGTATAATCAATGTTTTAATTGTAACTTTAGTCACATACGTAAATATGAATTTATAAATTTTTTGGCTCGTCAAGGCTCATGAACAGGCTCAAGCTCGAGTTAAGTCTAAGCCAACTCGGCTCGAGCTCGGTTCGTTAAATTTTTATTGAATTCGAGCTCGAGCTTATTAAATCTTAATAAACAAGCCCAAACATACTAAGCTTGGCTCGGCCTGTTTGCAGCCCTACCTGCAAATGATTACAGTTAAAAAAAACGTTTATGTGCATTGAATAGATTAAAAGGCTTTTTATAATTGTTTGGAATCAAGCACTACATAGAAGAATATAAAATTCCAGAAGTTAAGATCATTTGGTCACAAGCAACAAAGCCCAGTAACTGTACCAATGAAGGAGATGACATGGCCCACACTATCAAAGAGGAATTGGATCAAGGAGATCCTCAAATGCATGGTGGCCTATAATTTATTGGAAAGTAATGGTTGTCACACCCCAAATCCAGGCATGACCGGCTGTGGCCCACAGAGACTAAGCCCAAGGCACACGTAAGCCTTAAACATGAATCCATAATCACATTGAACAACTATACAATAGTCCAATAACAAATAACCAAAACTCAATCCAGAGACATGCCACAAGTATAAACGGTAAAACCAACCGTAATCAATACCATTTAAACTTATGGGATATAAACAGCCCACATATCAAAATAATCCTAAATGAACCTCAACAAGAATAAAAGAAATATGCACAAACTTGACATAACAGTCTAAAACAAAATAAATGAAAGTCCTAGAGGTCCATGCAATTGAGTCCCCACTACGCCACAAGTCCACTCTAAGTCCTTCTAACACTTGGAAATGATAAACAACTAAGTCAGCTGATAGCTCAGTGAGTAGCAACATGGATAGTAAATACAGTTTTGAAAACAGGGTTCACTTCCAAAATAAGATATATATCACAGAAACTAGATTGACATGTAGTTTGATAAAAACAATATGTTTAAAAAAGAAGGTTCCACAGTTCAACAGTTAAAATACTCATGTCTCTCAAGAACGTGATAAATGACATTTTTCACTTAAAATAGATTACAACATGAACACCAATAATTTTCTGGGTACCAAGAAACAACAAGTAACATGCCACACAGTTCTCAAGGTTATAATCCCCGTTGGATCCAATACCGAACTAAGAGTCATCCTCAGGGTGGCAACCTGGGCCTTTTCTCTAAGATGATCCAATTGAAGGTCACCTAGCTTAACCTAGGTCTTTTCCTTACAATTGTTGAGCACTAGAGTCATCACGGCCCAACCCGGATCTGTTCCCTAGTGGCCAGAGTCACCACACACAGTGGAATAATTTCCCTGGTCTAAATACACAGACGATCCCAATAATCAATACACATCAGTTTCACAAAACATGGTAGTTCACCATTATAAACATGAGACCAAAACAAATAGTTTACAGTATGTCAAGTTCACACATGTTTCAGAAATAATTTAATTCTATTGATAATATAATAATTTATCAAAACAGTTTAGTCCTGAAACAACAATTAAATTTTCCAACAGTTCAGGGTAGGGGAACATTTAGAAAAATATGTAGCATGAAACTACTCACCTGAAAATGAAATAATATAATCCTCGAATAGAGTATGAAAGTCCAACTAGTGCCCTGAACCAAGTATGAAGACTACACATCACTACTAATTTAAAAATACTAAAGAGAATAATAAACTAAGCCTCCGTTTGGAAAGTGGGTTGGCTTTTTGGCTTTTTGGTTTTTTTGGCTATTTTGGCCTGGGGCTAAAAAGCCTAGTTTGGGAAGAGCTTTTTGGCTTTTTGGCTTTTTGGTGAGGTGTCTTCCTGTTAAATTACCAAACTGCCCTTTTTGGCTTTTTTTTATTTTTTTTTTATTTGGGTTTGGATTTGGCATATTTTGCTTAAATTTTTTTTATTTTTTATTTTTTATTTTCGGTTTGGATTTGGCGTATTTTGCTTAAAATTATTTATTTATTTATTTATTTATTTTGGGTTTGGATTTGGCATATTTTGCTTAATTGTTTTTATATTTTTTATGTTGGGTTTGGGTTTGGATTTGGCGTATTTTGCTTAAATTTTTTTTAAATTTTTTTATTTTAGGTTTGGATTTGGTGTATTTTGCTTAAATTTTTTTTTTTTAATTTTTTTATTTTGGGTTTGGGTTTGGTGTATTTTGCTTAAATTTTTTTTTTTCTTTTTTTTTTTTTTGTTTTATCTTTTTTTTTTTTTACATTAATTAGTTCTTGTTCTTTATTTTTATTGGTATACAATAACTTTTTTTTTAATTTATGTGTTTCATTTATTTGTAAATTATGTGGCGAATGGTAATTTATGTTTTCGTGTTTTTTTTTTTTGAAATGTTTTTGAATGAGGCGTATTTTTGTCGTTATTTTTTTAAAATTTACGATTTTGTCATTCTTTTATTCACTCACATTAATTTGTTTTTATATTTCAAAAATGGATTTTCTCTCGTTTTATTTATTTGTAAATGACGTGGCAAATGTTTTTATATTTCAAAAATGATTTTCTCTCATTTTATTTTTTTTTTGTTATTTGTTTCACCTTGTTTTCTTTTTCGAAAAGGCTTTTTTCGAAACGATTTTGGTTTTTCAAAGTTAGGCACGTCACCAACTGGAAGGGGGTATATTCCCGTGTAAACACATACATATTGTACATGATAATATATTTGAATGTAGTCTGTTCCACGTGTGTCATTAGTAATGTTACAACCCTACGAAAATTAGGTCGACTATTATATATTTCCTAACATTCCGTTATTACGCATGTAACATAATTTGTCGCGTATGTGAAGGCGCACCAATGCCATATGCAGGTCCTCATCCCCAACCATTAAACCATCCTCGTCATGTTCAACTTCTGGTATGGCATTTACTATTGTCATAGCCTCTTCCTCGTCACAGATTGGGTGAACAGTTGTTGGGTTACCTGTGTTTCGCCGTATATAATTATGTAATGCCATTGACGCACCTACTAACTGAACTTGCACATTTGCAAAGTCATACCGAGGCATGTCTTGAATAAACCCCCATCGATTTTTCCAGGCACCGAAAGTGCGTTCCACCACACTGCGTAAGGATGAGTGCATTTTGTTAAATAATTCCCTTGGCGTGTTTGCCCTCGTGTTCCGTGCAATACGTCGAAATTCTTATTGGTAGTAACGATGGCCTTTGAATGGTGCTAAGTAACCTATCCGGTTTGGATAGCCAGAATCGACAAGATAATATTTGCCTGCAGACATGACAACAATGTATGACACCAAAACTGAACATTGTGCTTCATTTTCAAGTAACGCTGTTTCAGAAAAAATTTATAGCCCCCTAAATCTAATAACATTGCCATGTGTTACCTTCATCAGGATGTGGGAATGAGACATTGTCATCTGTTAGTATCTCGTTGAATATGCGACTATCATGCATACTTCCTTCCCATCCGCATGAAATGAATAAGAAACACATGTCAAAATCGACTGCGGCCATGATATTTTGCGTGTGACAGTATTTCCTGCCGAAATATGTTGCTGCATCTGGCCCCGTAACCCGTGCACTTACATGTGTTCCGTCTATTGCACCAATGTAGTCTTGCAAACAACCCAATTCTTTTGTTGCTTAAACGGGTAACAAGTGTTTGGTTTTTTCCATACATCACGTCCAATTAATAATAAAAACAAAATAACTGACACTCTTTATTTAGATGTCAATAATGTTTTTTAGTAGTACCTTGAACGGTAGGTATTTCCGTCTAGACTGCACGTATGGATGTATACGATGATGACCGTATGTGGGTCGGCAATGAACAACAGTGAACTCTTTCATGGAAGTTAATACGTTATGCACGTGCCGAGACACAGTCTCCCCTGAATGTTGGAACTGTTCTTGGATTTCCCGATTTTGCTTCCCTTTCAACACATGGATAAACATTGCAACGCTTTCTTCAACAGCTAAGCCATGTGGACGTTGCGGGACTTGTAACCCAAAATCATTACTAATGTCTCACACAAGGCGGAAAAAACTTCCTTCGGCATGCAAACATTTTCCTAAAATCGACCCATATGGCCCGCATATAGTTCGCATATCCATGCATTCCCGATCAGTATAGAAGTGCGACATGGCGTTTTAGCCATGTGTTTTTCGTACCATTCTGTCGCATATTGGCATGCTTGTAGAAATGTGCAGTTGTGGTCTTGTTGCACCTGGACCGCCATTTGATTAAGCATTTCCCTTATTTCATCATTGTTGCTTCCATCTCAGGGATTCATCGCGTCTTCGTTGATGCGAAACCTACAAGAGTGGCACTCTTGCAATCAGTTGGCACGTGATTCATTGACTGAAATTATATTGAAGTTTGCAATTAAAAAATGCCGACATTGTTTTTAATATAAGTAATGTCGTCACCAATGTCATTAGTAACGCATAATGATATGAATTGCACAAAAAAGAAAACCTGTTCAACTTCTGCTTTACAGGGGGACCATGGTGGTAACAATCACAAAAAATAGCCATCAAACTAAACTAACAGTTAAATTTGCAACATACAGACATACAAAAGCTAGCAAGAAAAACATAATTCCTTGTCTTAAAAATAGCCATACAAAATATTAAAACATAAGCATCCCATTCATTTCCCAAAAACGAAGCACAACCATGCTTTCATTCCATCAACCCATGCACTTAACATTGTCATTTGTTCACCATAGCTAGCAAGAAAAAAACAAAAACGACAGAATAAAAACATGCACACACCACCATCCTGTTTTAATACAGTGCCAACAATACCATAAGTCAAAATTTTAAAAAGGAAGAGAAGGACAGTCATCTTCAACACTCGTAACACCGCTACATCACATTCGGCGACCCCCAAACAGGTTTGCAAAAGGCGCCGACGTAGTACATTGGAGCTGTTTCTGTGTAAGCCACCCAATGATGTGGTCGTCATCAGGTTGGCACATCATCACCTCCCGGTAATCGGCGTTATCCATAAGTGTCGAGGCGAAGTGGAATAACGGCGTACCAATCAGGGATGGAATACTCGTCAGGTGATGCATGCACTCCGAAATAGTGTACAGCGATTCGTTACCTGTGAGGTGCCTCACCGTAACCTGCTGATTCTTCGTACGCACCACATCTGTCAGATTGTTCATGCTTTCTGCAATAACTAACGCTCCACTTGTTGCCTTCTTCAACTTTGAAACACTTGTTGATGGTGTCTTTCTCCTTTTCCCCTTTTCAATCGGAACATGCTCCAGTGAAGAATCTGAATCCACGTCCTGTACTCCTACGGGTATCGGATCAGCAAATGGCTGGGCTCCCAAACTATGCACTGAATCAGATGAGTCTTCAGCAGCTTCAGGAAGTTTCTCTCCCGGGGTCCAATGGTGCTTTCCAGTAGCCGATGCCCCCATGAAGACTGTCTCCATCAACTCACGATGTTCCAAGGTTTTTTTCCTGAACTTGGCACACACCTTGTTTATCTGCAAAAATAGAGATATATGAAAGAGGAAGACGTTACATTTCATATAATTAATTAAAAGTTAACTGAACAAGTAAAAAATGTACTGGTAAATGACAAATATGAAACTTGTTTGTACATGTACTTACCGATTCCATCTTGTCCCACCACTCCTCAGGTGCCTGAAACATACCGGTGTCACAGTCAAAGCCTATCCCTAACACTCCTTTGCTTGAATCCATCAACTTTGTCCACGCTTGCCACTCTTTTTTCAAGCTCATGTACTTATTCTTCAACTGTTTCAATTCATGTTTTCTTCCTGTTTTTTTCTCAAATTTCCTTGCCAAGGACTTGTACCCTGCTTGGCTGAGGACTAGGAATGGGCGATTTCCTTTAGTAATCTCATTTGCAATCAACTGCAGGAAAACTCGGATTGAGTCACTATCCCATGAGGCCTTGTGGCTGAACTGATGTGTCTCTTCAAGACTGCTTGACTTGTCAGTGACGATGCCTTTGCTTTTTGATTGGGTACGCGGAGAAGTACATATGGAAGCCATTACTAATGTACGGTTACAGAAGATTACCATCACAAATTCGGTTGTTATATACAAACGCATAAGCCATTACACATTAATAACAAGAAACAGAGAGATAAGATGCTAAATTGGGAAGCATATAACCATTCCACAGTAATAACATACGTACACAGGTTCCATGGAACTAAGTAGTGGACATAGTTATGATAGTCATTAATACGTCGTTACATTTCGTACTAACAAAGGCAAAGGCAGCTTAAAGTCATACTAGAACATACTACGAACATACTAACAACGTTCTAACGTGTTTGTACATACTGACAACATCCTAACGTTTCTTACATACGGAACGACAAAATGACAACAACAATGCATAACACATACACAATGGTCTTAAGGACACGCAAGGATTGTTGAATGTCTATGACATCAGCCCGCAATTGCATGACAAGTTCGTCTCTGGGTGATGCATAGTCTTGGTTCTCTCGCCTTGGTTCTTCGCACCAACCAATCCAACTGACACAGGGCTGATCAGTGCACATGATGGAACTATTAGTGAATGGGTTGTTAATGTTCATACAGTTATGACCGGTAAAGAATGGGTGACTCACCACAGGGCGGGGACATGCATAGTAGGGACAGCCAGGATTTTTGGCGGACCTGGAAATCTTAACAATACAGGGGCCATGTCCACAGGCACACATTCATCGTGGCCATGTACTGGAAGTTGCAGTAGAGGCAAACGAAGCCATGCTATGATTTACAAACAATCAGAAATGACAATGAATCATGTAAGTAATTAGTTTATGTTATCTGTCTATCAGGTTAAATATTTTCTGAATACAATGCTAGTACATGTTTCAATGGATACGTATACAAACTGTCAACTTCCTTCCGTTTATTTTAAGGAAAAGCAGCCTACATTTTCATGGTTTCACTGTGAAGGTGGTAATAGAACGGTAAATCTGTAATTTGGTAAATTTAGATTTCAATGAACATAACAACAGGGCATGAACACCGTGTGTTTACATGACTGAGATGAAGAATTCATGATCAAATTATATTATTACTTTTTTCCTACTTATTATTATTATTATTATTATTATTATTATTATTATTATTATTATTATTATTATTATTATTATTATCTTTTGATGTTTTTTGACATTTCTGAATAGTCTATTGATATGAATAATTTTGAAGATTAAAGTTTGTATCCACGCGCACACACAAATTAGACTTACTTTTTGAATGAAAAATACAGCATTAATTTATATATACTTAGACTAGATTAACTGAGAAAGAGTTATATCGAACTGGTAACCCATTAAGCTTTCAATGAAGACAGATACGAATGAACAAAAGTAGAGGGTTTTATCCGCATGTAACATAATAAAGGTAATAGTGTTTGAAGAAGTGAAGTTGAATAAGGACAACCCAAAAATGTGACCGTATAAGAATCAAGACTGCCTGTGAGGAGTGTTTTTTGGAAGAGAGATGGAGACATTTTTTTCACCATTGACAAATCAATAGGTAATTCAATTTTCTTTAACTCAATAGGTATTTCACAGATGGAGACATCGTCTCCAGCATTGACTCACAAATGACAGAACCCATTCAGATCATGTGTTTTCCTTATTCATTGACAGACCATTTCATAACTGATCAATAGGTAATTCACAGATCATAAATGAAGTTTATCATAATAGTGATAACTAATCAAATTACCAATGTTGACTAAAATGAATTTTGTAACAAAAATTGATATTCAGTCAGCAGTTGTATACATAAATTTGAAATTGTGGTCTGAAATTGATAATTTGTAATGTGAATTATAAGAAAAAAAAAATGCAGAACAGACTGTTTTGAACAGAACAGGTTGTTTTTATTTTGAATATGAATATGACTGTTTTTTACCATGGGTTGATCTACATGAAAATATAAGAACAGATACATATATCTGCCTTCAAACCGAATAGATTTATATATAAGAACAGATATATATCTGCCCGAAATGTGTGAAATGTAACCATAATGAACCCAAATTGAACAGATTTGACAGATTTTCATATAAGAACAGATATATCCATCAACTCAGATATATATTAATTTATATATATATATCTGCCCCAAATGTGTGAAATGTAACCGTAATGAACCCAAACCGAACAGATTTTACAGATTTTCATATAAGAACAGATATATAAATAAGAACAAATATATATTAATTTATATATATATGTATATATATATTTGCCCCAAATGTGTGAAATGTAACCGTAATCCAAGATAACCGAACAGATTTACAGTGTTTAATATAAGAACAGATATATAATTTTTCACAGATATATATATATATATCTATCTGCCCCAAATGTGTGAAATGTAACCGTAATCCAAGATAACCGAACAGATTTACAGTGTTTAATATAAGAACAGATATATAATTTTTCACAGATATATATATATATCTATCTGCCCCAAATGTGTGTAATGTAACCGTAATTAACCTAATCACGACGGTAAACAAACAGATCGGTCATGAACCCAACCCGTTGTGAACCCATACTATGCAGATCGGAAGCAGGGGCCACATAGACTCGAAAAGGGAAACGAAATCAGTTAGGCCATAAAGCATTACCTGCAGATCGGTTTGTGTTTGAGAGGGTTGGTTCTTGTTCGCCGCTGCGGATGCGTACTCCGGTGCCGATCACCTCTGCGAAGGTGGTTCAGATGTCATCGTCGCCACTGGTATACATGAATCGCCTATTTCGCTTGTTGTGTGCCGTTTGGGAAGGTTGTGTGTGTGATGAGGCGTTGTCTCTCAGAATTAGAGGGATCTCTTTAGGGTATTTTGGTAAATCTACACCAATAAGGGTTTCAAACATACCCGTGAATACAGTTTTGTCTGGACGTGGCTAAATAAGCCTAATTTGTCCAGACGTGTCTAATTTAGCCCAAGTTTTGCTTCCCAAACGGTGCCTAAGTACCCCATACTAAAGCGCACTAACACAGCTTAACTCCACTCACCGTTACTTTTAAATAATACCTAAGTTAATGTTCTTCAAGGTCTAAAATTACCCAAGACATGGGTTCCGATTGAAACTTAACTAAAAGTAAGTTTAAGAGATAAAACAGAGTTTTAAACAAGTTTTCCCAATCTATTCACTAACTTTGAAAATTATAAAACCCACTTAAAAATCAAGAAACCAAATCAAACAAATGAATTTTGAATTGAAATTTTTACAGTAGATTAATTACATATTGAATTGCATATCTAAATTTTCTCATAATTGTTGGACTAAGAATTACACCATGCTTTATACATGAATTTAACTCCTCAGATTTCTTAACAATATATATATACACAAATTACATACACCTACAACCTCTCTATCAATGAATTAAATCATAAAATAGAATAAGAATAAAGAACAAATATAAAATAAAGAAGAAAGTTAGAACCCTACCACACACCCAAAAGTTCTTTGATTGCAACTTCTTCTTCTTTTTTCCTTCTCTCAAACTCTCTCCCGTGGCTGCTGTGTTGTTGCCCTATGTGGTGAACAAATAATAGAGTAGGGTTTGTTTTTATTTTATTTTATACTAGTGGTCGGCACACATAGGTCAAATAAATAGATAAATATACAAAACATCTATATAAGTTATATGTAACTCAAATGGTAAGAGTCTTATATGTTAACCTTTCTGGTCTAGAGTTCAAGGCACCCTCCTCTCTCTCTCTCTCTATATATATATATATATATTATAATAAATCTTGCCTCTAAATTAAAGACTTTCACCATAAATTTATTTTAGGTTTAAAATTAATTAAAAGATCATTCAATAATAATTAATTTGCACTTTAGGATTCACCATCAAAATATTTGAAATTGTGAAATTATTATTATTTAATTATTTACTTGATTTGTATATTTGGGTTCTCACAATGGTCATAGATGGTAACAAGATTCTTGTAACCAATCCCAAATAAAAGTTATGACAATATATTGTCAAGGTGAGTTGAAATGAGATAACATATTCCATGCATGATAAAAGGCCAACACTCTGTTACCCGTGGATCGTGATATGCCACGTGCTCTAAAATATGATATGATAGGGGTAGACTTGTTTATATTCCATTTAAGAATATAAGGTACTTGTAGACTAATTTTCTTTTAATTATTAGGCATCCAATAATATATATATACATATTCATTTTTGATGTTTTTGTCTTATCAAAACTTAAGTCATCTTAAATTTTAGTTCATTATATTTGATTTTTTCCTTCTAAGGTAACATTAAAAATATATATATTAGAAAAAAAATTTAGGATCACTTCAGATCACTAAATTTACCGTTTTGAAACTTGTGTACCAATACGTAATTCGCTAGGGTGTTAACGTTTTCTAGTAACACAAGGCCAACATCAATGAAGGGTTATCTAACACCATTGATAAGATGATTTAGCAGTGACAGTCTATCCCCGTCAACTTGTGATTGGACATTTTTGGATACCACAAACTATACAAAGCTGTTCATAGTTGCTCTCATGGAAACTTAGGATAAGGTAAAAAAAAAAAAACAGAGGCCTCTGTAGGGAATGCAATGGATTCATTTTCTTCTTTCACAAACATGTAGCAAGCAAGAGTCCAACAAAACCAGGGCTGTTAGCTACTTGCCACTGTTTGTGTCTCAAGGATGTTAAGTGTCCATTCTTTTAAAAATTTCTTTAAAAATGGAACTTAGAGAAGATGATTATGTGGGGCAAAGAGATGGTTGATCTATAGTTCAACACTTCCCATTACGTGGCCTTTTTTGTATGTTGTGTGGTGATTAGATATATACTTGACTTTGCTGATCAAGACATATATATACACACTTGACCTTTCTGACCATTCTTCTTATTTATTTATTTATTTCTCTTTCTTATTTCTTATACCAGTCACCTACCAATCAAACTTTTATGTCTTCTAAATCTTTCAAAGGGTTCAACATCTCATGTGTGTATTAATTGGTGTTATGTAACATTTACGTAGAATGTGTATAATATCAATATCATTTGTTATTGCATTCGAAATGTTTGCAGAAACCAGCAAATCATTACTTATATGCTCTCTTTCTTTTGTCTTTGAGATGGTCATGAAAGTGGAGCCAAAATAAATTTCCTAAATAACACCTTAAATTGAAAAAGATATAGTATAGGATATGTAAAACAATAAAACGAATTAAAAAAAAAAAAGGAACTGTCAACTGCAAATCTACCTCCAAGACATTTGCTTTATCAATAGAACCGAGCATCCCATGCTGCTTCTGAGCAGTCTCAAATGCAATGCAATGCGAGCAATCTATGAAGAAAGATTTTCACGTCAAACAAAAAATATTAAGAAAAGTAAGATAAAAAAATCCCTCTAAATCTTCTCCTTGATCTCATACATCAGCAAATTTTCTTTCCTTAGCAATTATGTGCCTAATATTACAATCCAAACAAATTAGCTGCCAAGTTCCATTGGGCTTGAGGTTCTCACCTCAAACAAGGTACGTCATACTAGGTTTGATGGTTAGATTGTGTTGAAAAAATAACTTAATTAATTTATAGAAACTGACTCCATATAATCCACAGAATAAAAAAAGTTAAAAATACTTAGAGAAACCAACAGAAAAATGAAAATCTAATTCTCTTTGACAAACTCTGAGCCAAACATGGTATATGACATTGTCTATTGATTGAATTGGCACCCAACATATGAATTAACACAATTTAAAATCAATTGATACAAAAGATCTAAAAACTAAATTGAAATCAAGAACTTTCAGAATATAACACAAAAATGTAGCATAAATCCAGATACATACATATATTCCCATCAAAATTGGTAAAACATTCCAAAAATTGATTCAAAAAATTGAAAATAGGGACTGGGGTTTAGTGAGAATCATAGAGTGAGATATAGAGAGAGCAAGAGAGTGAGGGAGATATAAGGGTTTAGGAGATACCTTGAGGGAGAGATGGGGCTGCTTCTGCCACCTCTGCAGCCGTAGTTGTCGCCGCTGAGATGAGGGAGAGAATGAGCCAGTGAACGAGTGAAGCGAGTTAGTCAGATTTAGGACAAAACAGAGGCAATATAATTTTTTTTTTATGTGCGACGAAAACTATATCTATCGCAAAAATAGTGTTAAAATAAACAAAATTTCATCGTTTAATCATTTACCTAATTTTATTTGGGATAGTTAAAGGTGTTTTTGTTGCCAAAGATTCAATTTTATTGATTTTTGGCGACAGTTATTTTACTGTCTTGAAAACTGTCATTGGAGACAGATTTATTTACCCTTCCCAAAAATGGACTATTTGTGATGGATTTCATTCCGTCACAAATACTTCCACCCTTTTAAACTTCCTTTTCTAGTAGTGAACATACCTCAATCTTAGCCGTAGTTTCTTCCAATTTTGGCAATCTCATCTTAATCCCATCCAAAAACCCTTTGTACACCATGCAAAGCCCATCATTTCTAACCAAAAGAACGTTATTGAAATCATTTCTGGCTGTTCGAATATCAGCTAGTGAGAAATGATGGTGTGGTCGGGTAACACTATCTGGAAGTGGTTCCAAAAACAAATCATTTGACAGTCCACTAGAACTGTTCTCCTTTCTCTCCCTCCACCAACGATTCATACCTTCAGGCACAACTGCAATACGTTGAAACACCTTTGTAATTATTCCCTCTGATCTTCCTCTACGTTGTGACACCAATGCGAGATCGAGGCTCCCCACCACTTCAGCCATTGTAGGCTTTTCCTTTGGATGAATATGTAAACAATTGTAGGCAAACTTTACAAAATACTTCAAACTCTGTGGTGTTATTTGTCCACTCAGAGGGATCAATGATTCGACCAGGCTTTCCTTTTTTAATGCATTCTTGAGAACAAAGTATTAAACTGACTTGATCTTCCTCAAGTTTTATATCCACTGGCGGCCTCCCAGAGAGCACTTCCAACAACACCACACCAAAGGCATACACATCAGATTTTTTGGTTAGTTTGTGGCACAAGAAATAATCTGGATCGAAATACCCAAATGTACCTTTAACTTTTCTTCTCACGTGGGTTGTTGAATGGCTTGTAAGGCCCTTGGACAACCCAAAATCTAAAATCTTGGCTACCCAATTCTCATCTAACAGAATGTTTGTGGTCTTCACATCTTGGTGTATGAAGCCTTGATCGGTACCAGTATGAAGGTAGTCTAACTTGCGTGCAACACCGATGCAAATGTTGAGCCTTTGTTCCCATGTTAGAGAAGAAGTAGTAATACCACTTTCTTTTCTACTTGTTTTGTAGATATAATTGGCACGTGCCACGTATTCGTAAACAAGGATCATTTCCTGGCAGTCATTGCACTGGCCAATCAGAGCAACGAGATGAGTGTGGTGGAGTTTAGACAGCGTCTTGACCTCAGTCCAAAACTCTTCTGCTCCTTGCTGGGACTCTGTGTCCAATTGCTTTATGGCAACGATTGTAGCACCATTGTCAATGAACCCCTTATATACCTTACCAAATCTGCCAACCCCAATAACTAATTCGTCACTAAAGTTGTTATTCATTGATTGTTCTCAGCTAGTGAAAAGCAATGGCAAGAATCCTCCGATTCAATCACAGCACTTGAAATTGCATCCTCACCATCTAAACCTAACATATCTTGAGCTTTGGGGGATCTATATCTATATATATCAAAGAACGTGGCAGTAACATTGGATTCAAATCTTTGGTGATGTTCAAAGATGAGTTTTAAGAGATGAGAAAGACAAATTGCTCTCTGGTTGAAAGGATATTAATCAATCAAACTGCTCTTTGCTCTTTGGTTGAAGCATTGACTTCAATGTTCTGTTGTGTATGATTTGTGTTGTATTGTTTTAGCCTGTTGTTTAATGTAGAATTAAAATATTTAACTTATTGTTATTGTTATCATTATAGTTGGGGAAAAGGTCAAGGACCAAAAAATAATACATAATTATTTAGTCATTGTAAAGATAGTGATTACAAACAATAACATACAATTTGGCTTTTTTTAGTCATACATTTGCATTCATAATTATAAGAGATTTACAAGAGGAGGTCCCGCATGCAAATATACATTCAACGACTTTAGTACATGCATCTATAGCATGTGAAATAACCAGTCAATAGTAATTTAATGCCCTCAAGGGCAACAAAGTCCAAGACTTAAGCCCAGTTATACAAAATGGTTGCTTGAACCCACCCACATATATCCCTTGGCTTGCAAAAATAATTGCAACAAAACAAGGGCCTTGTGCACTCAAAATACATTCCACGCCCTCAATTTGGCGGAATCACCACATCTTTTCCTGTGCAAAAATCCATAGGGTGAGCACAAGGTCCAGTAGGAAATTCTTAACAAAATATATACATCTTAGACAATCCTCATGATATGAA
Source organism: Camellia japonica (assembly GCA_030407325.1). NCBI lineage: Eukaryota > Viridiplantae > Streptophyta > Magnoliopsida > Ericales > Theaceae > Camellia > Camellia japonica. The sequence goes on from JAPPVO010000031.1 coordinate 133,611,456, forward strand.
ATGCATATGCCATGCTATGTTTTTTTAAAAAAAAGATCGCATCTTTATCTTTTTGAAAACCATCATGCACAATGAAAACTTAAAAATTCAACAGTTTATTAATTTCAATCAAGTTCAAGGGGCGGTAAGTATGACTCGGGTAATCCCTAGGTTGGTGTCTGCTAGTAGGCATAACTAACACTACCAAATCCCCACTTTACCAGTAACTAATTGGAAGGCACATGGTACCTCTTCCGCGTTTATTTTCGGTTTTCACCCTAGACACTTAGGCCAACTTAACCAATACCAATTACACCCCCTATCCGGACTTACCAACGTATTTACCCCAAAAATAAATCAATGAGATCTTGTATTACAAACATTTCTTTTCTCAATGCAAAAGTTTTCAAATCTCAATTCAAAATTCGTAACAACCAAATGAATTGAAATGCCAATGCAACATATATCAATGCATTATAATATTTTTCTATTTTAAATTTCCTCCACACAATCTTCCATTGTGATCACAATTTCCATTTCTCTTTCCAATATAATTTCACAAATAAAACATATACTCATTTATATTTATTGAGAAGTAACAACATTTCCACATTTCATGCATTTTCATCAACTTAATCATTTCATGACTATATCAACATTTTTGAACAACAAACTTCAAAACCAGTTATTTCTCATATTCCATGGAATTCCTCATTTACATACAACAATATGAAATTTCCAATCATTCATTCAATATAACACTTTAACGAGCAAAACTCATGAATTCTCAACATCTCTCCAAAAATCCCCAATTTGTAGGTTTCCACCAAAAACTAGACATTTTTTTTTTGAAAGAATCTCTCCAACACAACATCCTTCCTTAACAATGTGTGAACCTAAGGTGTGAACCCACTTTTAAAATCATCAAACACTCTTGAGCCAAAATCAAATTTCAATACCACGAGAGAGAGTTCCAAAATCATCATAATCTTGCAAAAATATATATGCCTCAAAGAAAATCTCTACCTGAAGTTCTTGAAGAAAGGAGAGAAGAAAGCCCTAAAATCAACAATGTTGAAACTCGATCTCCACCACACACAACGTAGCCCTCGAAGAGTTCTTTAACTTTGATGAAGGAACTAGGATCAAAACTTTAATGGATATGGAGAAATTAAGGATTTAGTGAAGTTTGGTGTAGGGAAAGTAGAGAAAAGGGGGAGAAAATGTGTTTTTAAAGAGAAAGAGATGAAGAAAAAGTGATATACACTCACCAAGGAGAAAAAAAGGGGGAAATTTTCGGACTCAGTGTATTCCCACACGTGCGCGCCTTTCTACGCACATGTGGCACCCCTTTTACCGCAAATGCGACCTCCTTCCCCGCACGTGAGGCCCACTCCTCGGACTTGTAGTTTCACGTGCAATTAAAGCAGTCTGTACCTTTGACAGCCCCTTCTCACTAAACGTGCAGCCTCACCTCTCGCACGTGCAACCCCTCATCCGCACGTGCGGCCCAAGCCCCCGCATATGCAGTTCTGCCTCCTAGCCAGAAAATCTAGCAACTGATCTCGAGACACCCTGGATCCAACCTCACGCCTCTTGAAATAAGTGAAACTCAACAAAGGAATAAAATAAGGATGAGGATTTGAAGATGGTTTCAAAAACGATAAACTCAAACGGTTGACAAGGCCTCAAGTTAATCCCCGACACTCTAACACGGGTAAGACCAACACAAACAAAAGAAAAACAAGACGAGTTACACACCCGGTCATCACAACCTCCCCACCTTAGGAAATTGCGTCCCTGAAATTGAATCAAACCACTCAAACAACGTAAGGACTTCGAGCCATCAAAGCCACGCTAAACACAATTTCATGTCAACAATAAGAATAACTCCCATACTAGTACAAAGATCTCAATTCTCAACAAAATTCACTATTATCATCATTAGGGCCGTTCAAAAATCTGTTCAAAACCGGTAATCCGGACCAAACTAGACCGAACCGTACAGTTCGATTCGATTCTATTAAGAACCAGTTCGGTTTCGGTTCAAGAAATATTGATAACCGTAAAAATGGTTTAGTTAATGGATTTTATGAAAAAACTACGGTTCAAACCGAACCGAACAGATCCGAATTTTAAAAGATATAATATATATATATATATATAATATTTAATAAACAACAACAGTCTTTGAACCATGCGTAACTGTTATTTAATAAGATATATATATATATATATAATATTTAATATTATCATATCAAGTTTTTATTTTTATTAATTGGTTTTTTGTAATTTTAAAGATATTAGGATGATATAGATATGTAATGTTGAGTAATGCCTTAATATTATTAGATTTTATCATGAGTTAAATATAATCAGTTTGAGTAATTATTTTGCTAATATTAATAATTTATTCTTGTAAATAGAAAATTTTGGAACCGTAAACCAAACCGCAACCGAACCATTATTTCGGTTTGGTTTTGGTCCAGTTTTACAAGTGTAATGGTTTGGTTTGGTTCTCAAAATCACAAAACCGTTAGGATCAGTTTGGTTCTTGGATTTTCTCAGAACCGAACCAATCCGAACCGTGTACACCCCTAATCATCATGGTTTCGAAGTGCCTTAGCCACAATATTGTCAACAACAATTTGTGATGAGCATAAGCATGACATTTTCCAACCACAATTATGACAATTAATAATAATTACATACTTGAAATAACAACGCACATAATGACATGTGGTTAACAATTTAGCACATTTCCCTCAAACACTAGGGAATATTACAAATTAAAACAACTAAGCATCCTCAAACAAATCTGGATACTTGGAGTGGACCTCCGCCTCCTGCTCCCAAGTCGTTTCCTCGACTCCATGGTGTCTCCATAACACCTTCACTAACGGTATAGTCTTTCCTCTTAACACTTGTTCTCGGATGTCTAAAATTTGAACCGGTCGCTCTTCATATAAGGCATCCTCATCTACCTCCAAGTCAACCCAATCAAGTACGTGTGAAGGGTCGGGCTCATACTTCCTAAGCATGGATACATGGAACACGTTGTGGACCCCAGAAAGTTGTGGCGGTAAGGACAAATGGTACGGTACTTCTCCAATTCAATCTAAAATCTCAAAAGGTCCAATAAACCTTGGAGACAATTTTTCACTCTTACCAAATCTCATCAAACCCCACCTCGGTGAAATTTAAGGAACACATGATCACCAACCTCGAAAGATAAAGGTCGTCTCCTCTTATCGGCATAACTCTTCTTTCGGCTTTAAGTTGTAGCTAACCTCTTCTGGATGAGAGCAACTTTTTCGGCTGTCTCTCTAACAATCTCCGGACCCAACAACGGTGCATCACCTACCTCGGCCCAACAAACCAACGATCTATAAGGTCGGCCATACAAGGCCTCAAACGGCGCCATCTCAATACTAGCCTGATAACTATTATTATAGGCGAACTCAACCAATTTTAAGTGTCTCTCCTAAGACCCTTGAAATCAAGGACATAAGCTCTAAGCATATCCTCCAAAATCTAAATGGAAAGCTCCGACTGCCCATCGGTTTGAGGATAATAAGCGGGGCTAAAGGTCGACTTAGTTCCTAACGCCTCTTGAAGGCGTTGCCACAACCGGGCAGTAAAACGAGGGTCTCTATCAGATACAATGGTCACAGGGACCCCATGAAATCGAACTATCTCTCTAATGTACAACTCTACCAAATGCTTAACTGAGTTGCCGGTGCGCATTGGAATAAAATGCGTACACTTAGTCAACCTATCGACAATCACCTAAACGGCATCATTGTCTCATTGTGTTCTAGGAAGCCCAACTACAAAATCCATGGTAACATGCTCCCATTTCCACTCGGCTATTGGTAAGGGTTGTAACAAACCCGCTGGCTTTTGGTGTTCGGCTTTTACTTGTTGACAAGTAAGGCATTTTGAAACAAATAAAGTGACATCCCGCCTCATGCCCCTCCACCAAAACTAGCAACTAAGATCATGATACATTCTGGTGCCTCTCGGATGTACCACACGGCGTGAGTGTAGACACCCCATTTTTGACCGTCCTCAAGACTTGGATGTTCTTGCAGGTATATCCAGTGATGAGTTTGATTGCTCGTCGAGCGCTCGAAGTCCGCGGCAGAATGCCACAGGTTTGAGTTTTTCAAACCTTGCATCAATTCTGTCTCATTTTTGGACCATGTTTAGGTCCTTTCAACATGATGTTGTTGATGGCCTGCTGGCCATATTTGGGCACTGCCAGCCATGGATCTTGGCCTGCCAGCCACCAGTGTATCAGTAAATATTTTCTGATATTTTATGCTAGTTGTTTGCACAGATTGAGCCATCTTCTTGCATGTGTATGGCTGGATCTCTTTGAGGGGATTTTGCATTCTCTATATATAGAAGCCCCCTCTTGCATGTGAGGGGGTTAGAAAATTTGGAAGACAAAAAGTTCTCTCTCTGTCTAGAATCATCTCTCTCTTGATATTTTATGCCTTGTAGCCTAAATTCTCTACACTCTTGCATATGAACCCTTGATCAAACTTGATCATCATTGAGTGAAGGCTACTTGAGGCCATCTTGTGAGCTTTAGGGGAGGATATTGGCTTGGTTTGACTTGTTTTTGGTGCCTAAATTGCATCTTGTCTTCAAGAGGTAGAATACTTGTGTTTTAAGCTTAATTTGAATACTTGATTTGCCATCTTTACATACTGTTTTGAGGCTGGTTTTGACCTCTAAAAATCTCTGTTTTCATGGTCTAAAATGATGGTTTGAAGTTTGTTTGGAGTTACTGGTAGTCCACCATTCTTGTTGCTTGATTACTAAGTTATTATGCCATCTTTCAAAGCTTTTAAAATAACTTTTTTTTGTCCTTTTAACCACTAAATTCCAGGGGATTTTCAGTGGTAAAAACTATGTTTTGAGGTCCAAAATGGGAGGGGGCAGCCTCCCCTCCTTGTGTCTTGTTTGCAAGCCTAGATAACCTAACATGTGAGCATGATTTTCTAGCATTTTGTACCTTAATCTCAGCATGTTTTTGCTATTATTTTGGCATGTTTAAGCTCTATTTTGAGTTGTTTTGGTCCCTTGAGGCTTGTTTTCTATGCTTGTAGTGCAATTGTGCTTACTAGTTTGGCTTGTGCTATGTTTTGGCCTTTTATTCTAGCTATTTTTAGCTTACTTCAAGCATGTTTTAGGATTCCTCTTAGGCTGTTTTAGGACTGTTTTGAAGTGTTTGTACCTTTGGAGCTTTGTAATGCATACCTATTATGTAGTGATCTTCACTAGTTTGGTGTTTTTGGCTTTTAAACATGATTTGCATGAGTTGCTTGCATGTTGTAGTGTCATTTTGCATGCAATTTCAGCACACATAATATCTACAACCTCCCTCATTTTATCACTTTTTCATTTTCTTTGAGGGTTGGTTAACCTTCGGGTTGTGTTTAAGCTTGAGATCGAGATTTGTGCTTAATGGTTTTAATCCTCTTTTGAGGGTTTCTACTAACAAAAGGCATGATCTCTCTCTTTCCTTAAGTCATCCCTTGGTTGACACCTTCCTCATTAGAGGATACTCACCTTGGACTTAACCGGTTAAAGAATGGGTCGGTAACTAAAATGAGTAAATAAAATTGGACAAGTAAAACTTGGGCAAGATAAGCATGTTGTGTTTGCATTGCATGTGTTCAATCGGACGTTATATTGAACACAAGGAAGATTGGAGCATTTCATACTCAAAGTGATGAAATGAGCCAATCTTCTTTGTCTCCATTGCCTTTGATCACTCATGATGAGGTAATGGTCTTGAGTCTTGTTTTTGTATACAATGAAATTGTATTCCTTGTTTCTTTGACCATCATGCATCGAAGATGCTTGGTTGGTGGTTTTGGATCCAAGAATGCCACTTCTTTGAGGATTTGAGATGATAAGGAGGGCACAGTACAAACACACCCCTGGAAAACCTTTCATTTTCCTCTGTTTGTGCTCTGTTGTAGTGTGGTGACTCAGAGCACCAGTGGCTGGCAATGGCTCATTGATGGCCGGCAATGCCTCATTCTTGGTCGGCAGGGCACATTTTTGGCCGGCAGGGGGCCGGCAGTAACCTACCACGGCCGGCAAGCCACTAGTGCAATCCCCAACAAGTGTTTAGTAAGATGGAGCAGAAAGGTTTTGAAGTGTACTCAACCCTGCAAACAGAGCCTCTCAAGAGCAAACCAGAGGGCTTTTCGGGGCGAAAACCGAGTGCATGCATCCTCCGCTTCCCGAGGCAGAGCTGAGGTAGTGTAGTTTAAATATTTCGCATGATTAATTTATGTACATTGGCTTTGTAATTTAATTAACTAGTTTGCTAATTAGTTAAAGTGTTGTAATAATTAGTAGTTTGCTAGTTATTCATTTGACTTGTAATAATTAGTCTAATTAGTTTAATTAATTAGTTTGATTAGCTTAGCTTAGATTAGCTTAGCTCTTATTCATTCGGACCCTCTTTCGCGAGGGCAGAATGTTGTAATAAGTGTGCGTAGGTGTGTGCATATCTTCCAACCTCACGTCTTTCTCCCTTTTATTTATCCACTTTCGATGGTTAGATTAGGGACATTTTTTATTAGCATACCTTATGCTCGCATGTTTGCATCCATTCATTTGTCTTGCATACACCAAGGCTCGGCGCATCATTCAAACTGCATTGTCAATTCAATACTTATTTGAATACGTGTTTAACAACATGTTATCAAATTGTATCATATGCCATATTAGTAGCTGAGCCTATTAATTACATTATTGCATGTGTTGCATTAGGCATCTTGTATAGTTAGGATCATGTATTGTTTCTAACTAGCTTTTGTTTTGGCTTAGAGTATTCGGTAAGCTTTTACGCTATAGCATACTTGCATGAGTGTGAGTGTTGCCATGTTTCGCATGCTTTCCATGAGGCTATGTGCTTATTTGCTTAAACTGCATGAATGCCTATAAATGAAGGCTTTGTTGTTTGAATTGGAACAATTCAACGATTGTGAGTTTTAAGCCTACTTTGCGAAGTGGCAAATCATGTTTTAAGCCCATAATGTTTGATGGGAAACCGCACTTTAGCCCACTTGAGGGTGACAAATTCAAACCATTTTCGAAAACAAACATGAGTTGAATTGTTTCGAGCCTTGCGATTTGGTCTGTACTTGCTTGTGTGCGTCACATAGTAAAGTTAGCGAAATAACTGGAATAAGAACACATGAGGTTTATAAGACAACATATCATGATAGTAGAGGCCAATCTTTGATCGGGCGAGCAGGGGTGCTCACTTCAGGACCTTCCCCTCTCGTACCCAAGTTCCCGAGCCGAGGTAACTTTGGTGATTACGGGCACGTGGCCTTTGGCACGAGTTAGGGTTTCCTAAATTTTCCCAAAATAAATATTTAGGTGGTGACTCTATAATTTGGCAAAGCAATCCAGTTTTGGCATTATTTGATTCAAAATCGATTTTCCAAAATGATTTGCCGCATTGGACTCTTTGGTGATTATCAGTTTCACATTGCACTTGTGGGACTAGATTCAGAATTGTGACAGGAGTCCGAACTATAGGACCAATTCGAGCTCTCCGAAAGGAGGCGCGAAAAAGTCGAGCCAAAGTGAGTGATGGAACTCTCGAAGTACCTCCTTTCTACAAGATTTTGGTACAAACAAACAATGTAGATAACATACACTCAGATTCAAGTGAATAATCAAACCCTTCTCCCTTCTCGTTGGAGATCCTATCACGGATTGACTCTACCTCACGGTCACCCTGTTGCGCCTCTATGACCTTACTAATCAAGGTAGGTTGAGCAATCAAAGTAAACAAGGTAGCACCCTCACTGGACTCACCCAAATGCAAATCAAACTCACTGATATCGCCTAGCATATCCCATTCCCGAATGGCCACACTTGCCAAACTACTCACAGATTTCCGACTCAAGGCATCGGCCACCACATTGGCCTTTTTCGGATGATAGTGTAACTCGAAGTCATAATCCTCCATAAATTCCATCCACCTCTGTTGGTGTAAATTTAAGTCTTTTTGGGAAAACAAATACTTTAGGCTCTTATGGTCAAGAAAAAAAAAAAAAATCAAACTTCTCATCGTACAAATAATGCCTCCAAATCTTCAAGGAAAAAATTACTACCGTTAACTGTAGATCATGGGTGGGGTAGTTTTTCTCATAAGTTTTCAATTGTCGTGAACCATAGGCCACAACCTTCCCCTTTTGCATCACGACACAACCGAACCCATCCCGGGATGCATCACAATAGACGGTATAACCCAAACCTCTTTCCGAAATTATCAAAATCGGTGCGGTGGTCAATCTAGTCTTAAGTTCTTGGAATGACTTTTCACAAGTCTCGTTCCATACAAATTTGACACCCTTCCTTGTCAACCTAGTCAATGGTGCGACTAGTCTAGAGAAGTCCCTTACAAAACGACGATAATACCCAGCTAACCCCAAGAAACTCCGGATCTCAAAAACATTTTTAGTTTGTTTCCAATCCTGCACTACATCTATCTTAGAAGAGTCTATAGTTACTCCTTCCTCGACACTACATACCCCAAAAACTTCACCTCGGTCAACCAAAGCTTGCATTTCTCAAATTTGGCATACAATTGGTGCTCCCTACGCAAATCAAGCACTATCCGCAAGTGGTTCTCGCATTCCCCTTCGGAGGCTAAATAAATCAAGATGACATCCACAAAGACGACCATGAAGCGGTCTAAGAATTCCTGAAAAACTCGGTTCATCAAATCCATAAAGGAAGCAGGTGTATTAGTCAAACCAAAAGGCATTACAAGGAATTCATAGTGGCCATAACGCGTGTGAAAGGCGGTTTTCTGGATGTCCTCCTCTCGAACTCTCAACTGATGGTACCCCAACCTCAAGTCTATCTTCGAGAAGCAAGAAGATCCTCTAAGTTGGTCAAATAAATCATCTATTCTGGGTAGAGGATATTTGTTCTTAACGGTAACTTGATTCACCTTGTGGTAATCAATACATAACCGTAACGACCCATCCTTCTTCTTTGCAAAAAGAGCCAGCGCTCCCCAAGGTGATGTACTAGGGTGAATGAAACCCTTGTCTAAGAGTTCTTAGAGTTGAATCTTTAACTCATGCAATTCAGCTGGTGCAAATCTATACAGTGCCATGGAAATTAGTGCCATGCCAGGCACTAAGTCAATGGAGAAATCGATCTCCCGGTGGGGTGGCAAACTAGTAAGATCCTCAGGAAAGACATCCGGTATTCACAAACTACCCTCAACAATGCAACACGGACCCCGTCACTCTCACTACCCAAGAGAGTTGCAATGAGACAATTAAGCTCGCCTCTACCACGAGGGTCAAAAACTGGCGACAAGACCCTAGCAGTTCTGTCCCTCAGAAAATAAAAACAGTCACCACTCGAGGTCCACAGTGTAACCCTCTGACGATAACAATCAATCGCAGCTCGATATGAAGATAACCACTCTATGCCTAAAATGACGTCAAAACTCGACATGTTTAGCAACACAAAAGCAAATGGGAGTTGGCACCCAGCAACCTCTATCTCACAACCACAACATCCTCTGTCTAAGTCAACCGTACCCTCAGCTGGTGACTCTACCCTGAATGGAGATGCTAACCATGCCACCTCTAACCCCAATGTCGAAGCAAAATCAGAAGATATAAATGAAGGCGACACACCCGTATCTATCAACACATTAGCCAAAGAATTTCACATAATGAAAATACCTCTCACAACTGTGGATCCTGGTAACTGCTCTGAGCAGTAACAGCATACACGCGTTTCTATGGCCTCTGATCAACCTGCTCATCCCTCAGAGCATAGGCCTGTTGTACTGACTGAGCCGAAGCAGCTCCCTAATTAACTCATGAAGTTTAAACTAAATGAGTCTGTTGGTGGCTCTAAATTTTTCTTGACCCTAATGCGCCAAATGCGCCTCCCAACTGTCGGTAAGCTCTTTTCATGTGCCCCAAATGACGACACTGAAAACAAATAGGCCCTTGCCCCCTTTCTCTGGGAGTGACTGAGATCGATTAGGTGGTGGTAGCAGTAACATTTGCTACCCTCCTCCTTTCTATGGGCAGGAATTGGCCTTGTGACTGTAGACTGCCCGAACTTCCTCCGTGCGCCCCCCTTTCGAAGAGGGCACGGATTTGGTTCTAGCTACTACAGTTCGGACTCCTGTCACGGTTCTGAATCTAATCTCAGAAAGTGTAATGTAAGACTGATAAATCACCAAAGAGTCCAAATCCGGCAAATCGTTTTGGAAAACTGATTTGAATCAAAAAGCGCCAAACATGGGCTTCTTTGCCAGATTACAGAGTCGCCACCTAAATATTTTATTTTGGGGAAATTTTGGAAACCCTGACTCGTGCCTAAGGCCACGTGTCCGTCATCACCAAAATTGCCTCGGCTCGGGAACTTGGGTACGAGAGGGGAAGGTCATGCAATGAGCATCCCCGCTCGCCCGATCAAAGATCGGCCTCTACTAAACATGATATGTTGTTTTAAAAACACATGTGCTCTTGTTCCGGTTATTAATCTAACTTACTACGTGATGTGCACAACATACAAGTATAGACTCAATTGCAAGAGTTAGAACAAAACATTTCATGTTTGTTTTTTGAAAATGGTTTGAAATTGCTACCCTCAAGTAGGCTAAAGCGCGAATTTGCCACCCTCAAGTGGGCTTAAAACATGATGATTTGCCACTCCAAGTGGGCTTAAAACTCACACTTGATTAATTGTTCCAATTCAAGTAATCAAGCCTCCATCCACAGGCATTCATGCAGTTAATCACTTAAGCAAATAGCCTCATGGAAAGCATACTTTATCATGGCAACACTTACACTCATGCAAGGATGCTAAAGCGAAAACACTTACAGTGTACTCCGAGCCAAAACAGAAAACTAGTTAGAAATCAATGCATGATCCTAGCTATGTTAAGATGACTAATGCAACACATGCAAAATGCAACTAAGTAGGCTCGGCTACCTAATCATGACATATGAATGCGACCTTTGATACATGCGTTCAAATAGGTATTGAAATACAATGCAGTTTGAATGATGCGCCGAGCCCGATGCATGCAAGACAAATGAATGATGCACGCATGCAAGTATAAGGTATGCTAATCAAAATATGCCCCAAACTAACCATCGTAAGCGGTTAAGTAAAGGGAGAAAGAAGTAGGGTTGGAAGACATTCACACACACACGCACGCTTATTACAACATTTTCCCTCTCGACGGAGGGTCTGAATGAATTAGCTAAGCTAATCTAAGCTAAGCTAACTAACCAATTTAATTAAACTAATTAGACTAATTATTACACAACAAAATGAATAACTAGTAAACTACTTACTAATTATTACAACACTTAATTAATTAACAAACTAATTAATTAAATTACAAATTTAAGCTAACTAACAAGTAAAGCTAACTACAAATCAAACTGCCTCAGCTTAGTTCCAAGAGGTTGAAGATGCATGCTCGGTTGGCGTTCGCTCGGAAATCCATTATCATGCTGTCAATTGCCTCTGTTTTCACTTACCTTGGTCTATGAAAATTGTGCCAACCTCTAGACTGCCCTTACTTCAACACAAGGATCTGCTGGTGAGCTACCAGCCAGAAAAAGTGGCTGCCAGCCACTAAAACTGGCCGGTCGACTAGTAAAACTGGCTGGTCGGCTAGTTAAACTGGCTGGTCGACTAGTTACTTCTGCAGGTTGCTAGTTTTGCTGCAACAGAAAACAAGAGAGGCACATCAATGTATTTCTAAGACAATGTATGTACTACCACACTCCTTATCATGTCTCAAGCTCAAAGGAGCGTGGCGCTCGGCTCTCAAGCCACCAACCAAGCTCCTCAATGCATGGTGGCCGAGGACCAAGCTTGCACCATGTTGATGAATGCACAAACAACACACTAGAGAGCCTCCACTCTATCATGCTTGATCAAGAGTGTTAGCGACCAAGAAACGCAACACGTTTTATCACTTTGAGTATGAAACGTGCCACATTCCTTGTGTTTGGATTAATGTTCGATCCAAACACATGCAATGCAACACACATATGCTCATCTTTCAATGCTAAAGTGGCATGCACAAGACTCTATCATGTAATGCAATGCATGCAAGACATGTTAAGGGCCAAGAGCACTAAAGCTAGTGAAGTGTATTACACATGAGGCATGCACTATCAATCTCAAATGGTCAAACTAGCTATGGACAGACCTTATGCATGCCAAAACAGTGGCCAAAATGCTCTAAAATGATAGCATGGAAGGCAAGAAAATGATGTGCATACATTGACTCATCAACAAGGCATGAAGCACAACTCTTAAACACAATTAAAGAGTGATATACATGAGAGCATGACAGAGGTATAAGCACTGAAATTACATGTCAAATGATGACATATCATGCGAACATCACAAGTATAGCATGCTAGAGGGCTTAAAGCATTAAAGCTAGCGAAGTACACAACACTAGGGCTATGCAATTAATACAATGCTCAATGGACTAAACCAGCCCTAAACAGACCTCATGCATGCCAAGACAAAGGCTAAAACATGCTGAAATGGTAGCCCAAAAGCTTAGACAAGCAGGCATACATATTGGCTCATAAGCAAGGCATAAGGCGCGACTCGCAAAAGCTATGAAAGAGTCGAACATGTGAGAGTATGACTACACCATATACACAGAAATCATGTGAGAAATGAGTGTAAAGCATGAAAACAACCCAAGTAAAGCATGCTAGAGACTTGACACACAAAGCTAGTCAAAGCCACTTATACTACAACCATACAAGGCAAGCCTCACATGGCCAAGACCACCCAAAATAGAGCTAAGGCATGCTAAAATAATGGCAAATAAATGCTGAGATGGAGTTAACACAAGCTAGGATGAGAGGCATAAAGCATGATGCATGTTAGGCCAACAAGTAGGATTGCACTACAAGTGCAAAAACCAAGCAAGAGGTGACCCCACCAACCAAAATCAGAGTTAAAGCATGTTAAATAAAGGCCAAAAACATGCTGGAGTAGAACCAAAATAGGCTAGAATGATGGACCAAAGCATCAAGCATACAAGGCTAATTAGCAAAAATTACACTACAAGTGTAAGAAGCATGCAAGCAAAGATTAAACCAGCCTAAAACAGAGTTTGAGCATGTCCAAAAGGTCACAAAAACATACTTAAAGTCAGCTTAAGAAAAGGAGAAACACATGCTCACTTCGTAGGCCAACAACACAAGCAAACAAAACAAGAGGAAAGGGGACCACCCCCTCCTATTTTGGACCACCAGGACAACTTTTTACCACTGAAATTCCTCTGAGTTTCAGTGGTTAAAAGGCCAAGCAAAGGTCAACACAAAAGCTATGGAAGATGGCTCAAAAAGCTTAACAAGCCAAAGAGCAAAAGAGGGGAACCACCCCCCCTAACTACACAAGGCTCAAACCAATACTTTAAAGCCTTAAAAATAGAGTTTTTGAGAGGCTAAAATCAGCCTCAAAGTAACATGCAAAGGTGGTATAATAGTTAATCAAAACAAAGCTTAAAAGGGGCTAGTCTCTTACCCTTGAAGAATAATGGCAAGACAGCAACTTCAGCAACAATTTTGGACCAAAACCAATGCTAAGACCTCAAAACAAGCTCCAAGGGACCTTAGTTCCAAAGTGAAGGTGTTTGAGTAGGTGTTTGTGTGCAAAAGTGTGAAGAATCAACACTTCTAGGCACAAAATAGCACAATATAAAGAGAGAAGGAGAATTCTAAAGAGAGAGGGAGATTTTTTTGCTCTGAAAAATATGAACCCTCAAATAGGGGGAGGAAGCTCCCCTTATATAGGCAATGCAAGCCAAAAGGCTTGCTCAATCCCTCCATACACGTGTATGGAGGATGAGTTCAGTGAGCCACAGCTAGATCAAAAGATCTGAAAATATCAGAAAAATGAGAAAATTGGCTGCCAACCAGTTAAGTGGCCGGCTGACCACTTCAACTAGCTGGCCGACCACTCCAACTAGCTGGCAAGGAGAAAAAGTGGCTGGCAACTGCCAAAAGTGGCCGGCAAGGCCCCACTCTCCTTCAACCAGAAGGCACAAGGTTTGGCCTAAAAATAAGGCCAAAACCTAGAGGGTTTAGAGGCTCAAAGACAAGGTGCCCAGCTGAGACCTTCGGGCACTCAAGACTAGCGCAAACATGCGCAATCATCGAGTACACAAACGATGACATCTGACTCTTCAGGTCGGTCAAAAATGGGGTGTCTACAGTGACCCGATTGGCCACACTTGAAACATGAGAAACAGCCCGGTGCATTCTTTCCCTGGCCCACACTAGGCAAGGGAAAAGTAGATCTAGATTGCTGTGTTTGGGGTTGGGATAAAAAGGTGCCCTTGTTCTTCTTGCTGGGTCTGTAATCCCCCTGTGACTTCTGGTCCTTAGACCTCGAACCCCGAAGTCTCTCCTCCTCGGCCTGCACTGTAATCTCTACATGTGTCGCCACCTCCACAAGACGGTCATAGTTCCGAATCATATTTTCGGCAACCTTGAACAAAATCTTAGTTCTCAGCCTTTTCTCAAATTCTATGCAACGGTGCTCTTCCATTGCCACCAACTCCGGCGCAAACCGAGATAAGCTAGTGAATCTAAAATGATGTTGTTCCTTAAACATAGTGGTTTTCGAAAAGGATTATGGTTTCTCTAATAATGAGGGATAATTTTTATGGCTGACAGTTTTCCTTAAATGTTCAAAGAAATTTTGAGAAAAAGATACTCTACGTATAATATTTTGAGCTTACAAAATGTCACCTTACAATATAGTATCACCCGACATACATGATCATTTCTATCTGTGTGATAGCTATTGCTTTAGAACTATGAGATTCATACTGGGCAATTTTGCTCATCTTTTATTGTTTTATTTTTTTTTCAGGAAGAGAATTTGGATTCATTAGTTGAGGAGTTGAGAAGTCCATGAATCCCTTATGTGTAATCTCATTGTAGATGTGAAGAAAATGAATTTTGTACATTGATGTTTGTAATTATTTATTTGTAGCTCCGTAGTGGAAGCTTGGCATGTATTATTGTTATTGTTGTATTCATTGAGAGAAAGAACATGTATTATTATGTTTCTATTACTCAAGGGTAATAGATATTTTTTTTACAAAAAAAAAGACCTAAATTAAAGGATTTGGTAATGTTTTCGAGTAGTTAAAATTGTGGCGTGACATTTCACCATATCTATGTCCTTCAAAGTAAGCATTAGTCTAGTTTTTAAAACCAATACTAGTAATAAATATAGCAGCAATCTCCCCACCAGAGTGTACAAAAATCTGCCAGTTCTCTCTATACATATCCACCGTAGGTGCATATCTTCACTAAGCCTTTATGAAACTCTTTTTGATAAGCTAATCCAGTGTACTTTTCTATCAGATTGTTTATCAAATGACGCAAGCAAAAAGTATGGTAACAATAAGGAAAAATTGTGGCCACAACATCCAATATTCCAACATGCCTATCAAATATAAATATAATTTTCTGAACTGGAACAATAACCGTCAACAACTGTTCCAGAAACCAATCCCAACTGTCTAGATTCTCTCAATCCATAACAGAAAACACAACTGAAAAAAGCCATTTATTTGCATCCTTTGAGATTGCACACAATAGAGTACCTCTAAATCTACCCTTCAAAAATGTCCCATTAAGAAAAAAATTTGGCCTACAAGAATTAAAACCTTGGATACAAGCATTGAATGCCACAAACAACTGGCGAAAATGTCTTGTCTCTATGCAATAATCCACCACAAACTTACTACCCAGATTTCTACTCAACAACTCTTTACTATACCAATCTAGCTGATCAAAGGACAATTTGTGATCTCTAAATATCAAAGACTTGGCTTTGTCAACAATAGCCCATTCATGATCATACGTTATTGATAACCTGTAATTCTCCTTGAATATCACGAATAACTTTTACAGGTCGTTTGAAGGGATTCGAACGTACTATATCAGCAATCTCCCCTACAATCAAGTCTGACGAAATTCTGATGTTACTGCTAGTACGATAAGCTACCCCACATGAGTGCAAAGACACAAACTTTTTTATAACAAAAAATCCATTTGCCTTTTCTTTAATACGATGAATAAACCATTCACAACTAGTTTTCTCATTCCATTTGCACATCGCAGTTACCCTTTCTCTATCATTCTTCAAATGTTTGAAATCAAAAACCAACTCAATACAATATTTACATAATTTTGACCTAAGTTCATCTGCACCACCCTCAAATATTTGTCCTACCTCTTCAATACTATCAACCGAGCCAAATGTCAGATACACCTTTTTCTTGTGAGAACAATATCTTTCCAAACCATTACAATCTTCATCTGAAATCTCATTCCTTTGACAATTAACAATTGCAACTGAAGACCCAGTACAACTATTAGACATTTCAACAGCAATTTTCATAATTCTCAAACCCAATATCCCAACCAAATCGAACATATTATTCACATCAACATCACTTTTAAGTGAACAACTATGGCCCGAAATGGAATATGAAACATAAACAGAATCTAAATTTAAATCATTTCACCTACCACAAATATTAGCAAGCAAATGATTTAAAGACCAATTACTAGCCATATTAATCACAAGTGTTTCATCACGATATTTGCACAGCAAAATTACTGCACTCTCCATTGTAATTCACCTACACAAAAACAAAACAAAAATAGAACATACATAAGAAACGTATCTTTTCAAACAGAACAAAAGCCACATCTCCTTATGAAAACCTATTTATTTCAACAGATAAATACATATACATTGCCCACCAAAGAATCATTAAACTCAATAAACACATGTACATTGCCCACATACAAAAAAAATATGTCACATATAACTGATTCCAACAGATAAATCATCTCAAATGGACATTTTCAAAATTTAAACATAATTTCTTATTTCAACAGATAGGTAAAAATCAACAATCAACTTATGTTTTAATGTTCTTATGCTTTGGCTTCGATTATGCATAAGAACAAGTTTTAGATTTAGCAAAGAAGATAATTAGCTCATAACAATTGAGACATCTTCATGATTAAAATCCCCAAAAAATAAGTAATTTGCTTGAAAATGATTATGCTTTAATTATTGTTTTTGGGATGCATAATTTTATTCAATTGCTTGATTTCTAAGTACTATGATAAGGAATTGGCTTCTTACTTTGTTATGATAGATTGGATATACTTTTGTGTTTGGTTTGTGATGCATATATATATATATATATATATATTAAATGTATAGTTACTATTGTTGTGTGTGTATTGGTTAGATTAAATATGGTCAGTAATAAAAGAAACACATGAAGATTTAAATATAGAGTCGGCCAATTATTTTTTAACTTTTCTTTTTTCTGTCTATGTTTTTAGACCAAATTTGGTCTTTAATATTGAGATATGTTTAAACAACTACGATTCCATCCACACAAATATTTATTGCTTGCTTCCATATAGATTGCTCACTCTTTAATATATTTTGAGTATGAATTGTTTGAATGAATATGTATTTTTGTTGTATTGCTGACAGGTTTTAACACCATTTATCTACATACTCCAAATATGGACAATGGCACTACTTTTGGTCATGTAAATTGTCTCATTTTTTTTTTAATACACTTTTTCCCCCTCTATTTTCCTTCTAATAAAATCCTCTTTTATTTTTATAGGTGGATGGAGACTTACACCAAACTGTAATATGAGCTCTCATCTTCTTATTTAATTACATTTTTCTTATATATATATATATATATATATATATATATTCAGATTCATATATTGACTCCTTTTATACAATTTTTCTTTTATATATATAGGTCCAGTGTCTACAAGAGAAATGCTGGTGTTGTGATCCGTGATAAACAATGGCCCTGTTTGGTAGGGCTTATTTCCAGCTTATTTCAGCTTTTAGCTTAATTTAAGCTATTTTGATGTGTTTGGTTCAGCTTAACAATACAGTTTATAGCTTTTTGTAAGTCAAAAATCAACTTATTCTTTGAGTGGGGGAGGAGAAGCTTAATTTATAAGTCAAAAATCAGCTTAGGTTCACAGTTATAAGCTATAAGCTATAATCACTTTCCCACAGCTCTACCAAACAGGGCCAATATCATAATGTCATCCACGTTCACAAGGTAAACCAAAGCACAAATAGACTTGTTTATCATTTTATTCTAATTTTTTAGATATATTTTTTTATATATTTGAAAGAAAAATGAGAAGGGAAAGGCAAATGCAATGTCCAGGAAAAAAGAGAAGGCAAGCTTGACTAGCAATGGAATGTAAAATGCGTGTCCAATGGTATAGTTTTTCAATATTTTATTTTAAAGTTTGTTATGTGTTCTCCAAATTATGGGAATGTGACGAGCCTTTCTAAGAAATAAATGTACTTTATTTTTATTTTTTGAAATTGCAATGGCTGATGTGCATTATTTGTTATTTAATTTTTACAGTATTTTTTAGAATTATAGAGTACTAGCTGGTATGCATTGTTTGTTATTTAATTTTTATTCTTATTTTTTGGGATTACAAAGCATTGGCTAGTATGTATTGTTTGTCGTTTAATTTTTATTCTTATTATTTTTTTTGGATTGCAGAGCACTTACTGGTGTGCATTGTTTGGTGTGTTGAGGTTTCCGTAGCATTTTTTTTGGTAGCGAATGTATAATGGATACGAAACGTTCATGATTGAGTTATATATAAAACGTTTTAAAAGTATTTTTTTTTTAAGCAATCATATAATAAAATTAAAATGTATGCTTAAGTTGCGTAGGGAGTGCCTTAATCATGAATTATTCCTAGTGTATATATATATCATCAATATGATAAAATTATAAACTTGCCCCGTCACATCCCTATGCGTAAGGCTGGCTTTTCATATTTGTAAGACTTTGTAAGATATAGGCTTTCATTCTCGTCATACCATTTGATATCCTTTTAGATTAATTCTATGGATACTTCTACTAAAAATTTTACTAAAAGCATGATACTGGGACATCCAATGATATTTAGATGCATGTTTTTATTGCGGATGTTAGTAAAAGTTTTATTACCTATAGTATTGCTCATTTTTTAAATATATTTCTCTCTCTAATGGTCTATCATAATCTTCCCATATATTCCTTCATATATATCGTAATTGTTTTTTTGGTCGTGATCAATCTAAAAGCATTATATTTTAGGTTTTGAAAAAAAATAAAAATGTACATAATCTAAGTGAAGTTTAATTTGACATTGCAAAATGACTCTCATATAATTCTTTTCAATAATCTTCAATTACTACAAGAAAATACATTTTTGGCGACTAATTTTTTAGTTGCCAAAAGTATTGATTTTAGTCGCCGAAATACTTTCCCGACCAAAAATTTTGGTCGCTGGCTTTGTCGCGGGTAAATTGTCGGCGAAGGTATTGGCGACTAAAAAAATTTAGTCGCCAAAAGTCCTACAAAATGGCGACTAATATTTTAGTAGGCAAAAGTAACAGGTATTAGCGACTAAATGTGGCTTAGTCGCTGATGAGTGACATTGGCGACTAACATATTAGTCGCCCAAAGGGTACATCAATTCATTTAACTCACATCTTTAGCTACTAAATCTTTTGCCGCGAAAACTTCAAATATCTACGGCGACCAAATTAGTAGTCGCCAATAGTGTTCTTTTAGTTACTAAATGTTTAGTCGCGGAAAGGTTGATTCTTGTTTAGCTACTACATAGGTTAGTCGCCTATGATATTTAATTATGTTTTGGCGACTAAATATTTAGTCGCCAAAGGTGTTTTGAGTTTTAGCTACTAAACACAATTAGTCGCCAAAACTGTTTTCAATTCGTTTTGGCTACTAAATATTTAGTCGCAAAAAGTGTTTTTCGTTTTAGCTACTAAACAATTAGTCGCCAAAACTGTTTTCAATTCGTTTTGGTTACTAAATATTTAGTCGCCAAAAGATTTATTTCTTTTTGGCTACCAATTGTTTTGTCACCAAAAACGTCATTTTATATTTTTGTTTTGTTTTTTTCATTTTAATAAATTTTTTCACAACCTGTATGTATCCACCGCAACCTGTAAATCAATATATATATATATATATATATATTATCACCTATTCCGTAATGCATGTTTCACTTACAACCATCAAACAAAAAAGAACACATTCTAATGTAAACTTATATACAAACCAACTATATATATTCCAATTACAAATAATAAAGTCATACATTCCAAATACGTTACCAAAACAATGTCCTCTATACACAAAACATTTTTACTATACTATGCATTGTAATGACCATTTGGTATGGTACAAATTACCATGGTAATATGTACTATGACAAAAGGTAATCTATATATACCACCAGAGCAATTAATACAAGTTCCAAAAATACTATGTACCCCGCCAAAAATTATATATACGATTCATCCAAATTCCACACAAAAAGTAGAGGACGACAAAAAACTTCCCAAATTTGCAAAATTGTGAATTATCTTCCAGACAAAAAAATAGAAGATCCACATGTCAATGCCAAAAGCCATCTACACAACAAAAATTGCACCCATTAGTTCCATTGTAAACAAAATTGTACACAAAAAGTTACAACCATCTACAAAACACAAATTGCAAGGATTTCAATTGTAATTGAAATTGTATTTAAATATAGTTTGAATTTAGGAAGTAATGGTTAAAATTTTTTAACTGTTGAAACTAGAACACATAAAATGAGATGGAGAGAGGATTATAAAATTTTAATTATCAGTTTGCAACACTTCTCATTTCAGCTATCTCCATCTTTTGTGCACGCTCCTTTCACACTCCAACCCCAACATGGTGCTTACTTGGTCTTACAGAAAATGTAGGATCTAAATATCCACAAGGATAATATGTGAAAATGTGAAAATGTATGTACTGTGTACAATATTGTACTAGAATAAAACTTAATGCACTTGGAAACTCAATGCAAAGGTATGTACTGTGTAACATTTACATTGGCTTATAGAACAAAGTCTACTTAAATGTGTTAGTATTGTCAAAATCTTGGCAATCATGATCAAAAGTCACAAATAGGTTACAATTCAGATGGGTTCGATTGAGTTGAGAGTTTATTCAAGTTCAGTATAAGTTTATGTCGTTTTCGGTTAAGTTTATATCATTTTTCACGCCAACTCCCAACGTACACGTTCTAATTACGTCCCGTCTGTCCCCATAGGTCCTATATGACACAAGGAAGCTACCCGTGCCATCCCTACAGTGGTTCGGGGCTTGCTTCCAATTTTCGACCCTCGAAGGCCTTTTTCGGCTAAGTTTATGGCGTTTTTCACGCCAACTCCCAACGTACATGTGCTAATTACGTCCCGTCTATCCCCCAAGTCCTATTTGACACAAGGAAGCTACTTGTGCCATCCGTACAATGCTTCGGGGGATGATTTGAATTTTTGGCCCTTACAGGCCTTTTTCGGCTAAGTTTATGGCATTTTTCACGTAAACTCCCAACGTACACGTGCTAATTATGTCTCGTCTATCCCCACACATCCTATTTGACGCGAGGAAGCTACCCGTGCCATCCGTGTAGTGGTTCGGGGGCTGCTTTCAATTTTTGGCCCTCGAAGGTCTTTTTCGACAAAGTTTATGGCATTTTTCATGCCAACTCCCAACGTACACGTGCTAATTACATCTCGTCTATCCCCACACATCCTATTTGATGCGAGGAAGCTACATGTGCCATCCGTACAGTGGTTCAGGGGCTGCTTTAAATTTTTGGCCCTTGAAGGCCTTTTTCGACAAAGTTTATGGCATTTTTCACGCCAACTCCCAACGTACACATGCTAATTACGTCTCCACTCTCCCCACTAGTTCTATTTGACATAAGAAAGCTACATGTGCCATCCCTACAGTGGTTTGGAGGCTGCTTTCAATTTTCGGCCCTCGAAGGCCTTTTTCGGCTAAGTTTATGGCATTTTTCACGCCAACTCCCAACGTACACGTGCTAATTACGTCTCCTCTCTCCCCACTGGTCCCATTTGACACAAGGAAGCTACCTGTGCCATCCCTACAGTGGTTCAGGGGCTGCTTTCAATTTTCGGCCCTTGAAGCCCTTTTTCGGCTAAGTTTATGGCGTTTTTCACGCCAACTCGCAACGTACACGTGCTAATTACGTCCTGTCTCTCCTCACAGGTCTTATTTGTCACAAGGAAGCTACCCATGCCATCCCTATAGTGGTTCGGGGTCTGCTTTCAATTTTCGGCCCTTGAAGGCCTTTTTCGGCTAAGTTTATGGCGTTTTTCACGCCAACTCCCAACGTACACATGCTAATTATGCCCCGTCTATCCCCATAGGTCCTATTTGACACAAGGAAGCTACCCGTGCCATCCCTACAGTGGTTCAGGGGCAGCTTTCAATTTCGGCCCTCGAAGGCCTTTTTCGACTAAGTTTATGGCGTTTTTCACGCCAACTCCCAACATACACTTGCTAATTACGCCCCATCTATCCCCACAGGTCCCATTTGACAGAAGGAAGCTACCCGTGCCATCTGTACAGTGGTTCGGGGGCTGCTTTCAATTTTCAGCCCTCGAAGGCCTTTTTCGGCTATGTTTATGGAGTTTTTCAGGGAAACTCCCAACGTTCAAGTGATAATTACATCCCGTCTGTCCCCATAGGTCCTATTTGACACAAGGAAGCTACCCATGCCATCCCTACAGTGGTTCAAGAGCTACTTTGAATTTTCGGCCCTCGAAGGCCTTTTTCAGCTAAGTTTATGGCGTTTTTCACGCCAACTCCCAACGTACACATGCTAATTACGTCCCGTCTGTCCCTATATGTCCTATTTGACACAAGGAAGCTACCCACGCAATCCTTGCAGTGGTTCAGGGTCTGCTTTCAATTTTCACCCTCGAAGGCCTTTTTCGGCTAAGTTTATGGCATTTTTCACGCCATGTAACGCCCCAAATTTCTAGCCGAAATGATAATACAACAATCATGGCTTTTAAAGGGAAAACCGAATTTAAATCTCCAAACTTATATTATATGATACAATAGTTCTTCATGCAACAATACATTAATCCAACAACAAGTAAATAAACAAATAAATACCCTCAAGGGTTTACAAGTTTCCAAGGCTTGAGTTTGGTTACACAAAACGGTTATTCAAACCCACACACATACAGCCCTTGGCTTACACAAAGAGTCACAACAAAATGAGAGTCTCGTACTCTCAACACACATTTCCTCACTTTTAGTTAGGCAGCATCACCACATCTTTTCCTGCACAAAAATCCCATAGGGTGAGCATAAAGCCCAGTGGAAAATCCTTAAAAAAGTATATATATTTTATACAAGTCTCAAGAGATTAAATGCACATGCCATGCTATGCCTTTTTGAAAAAAAATCACATCTTCATCTTTGAAAACCATCATGCTCAATGATGTCATGGAATTTCAATTCTTCAAAACTTAACAATTCATTTCAAGAGCGGTAAATACGACTCTGGTAATCCCTAGGTCGGTGTCTGCAAGTAGACTATACAAGTACTACCAATTTGTCATTTTTACAGGTATTAACCGGAAGGCTCGACACCTATCCGCGCGGGTTTTCGGTCTTTCACCCCGGACTCTCAAGCCAACTTATTCAATATCATCTGCACCACCTATCAAGACTTACCAACGTATTTACCCCAAAACCATTCCATGAAAACTTGTTTCTCAACATTCTTTTCTCAATGCAAGTTTTCAAATCAACTTTCAAAATTTAATCTAATCAAATGAATTGATATGCCAATAACACAAGATGAATATAAATACTTTTATTCCAATTCATCATCCAAGGAATAACACAA
Source organism: Camellia japonica (assembly GCA_030407325.1). Taxonomy (NCBI): domain Eukaryota; kingdom Viridiplantae; phylum Streptophyta; class Magnoliopsida; order Ericales; family Theaceae; genus Camellia; species Camellia japonica. The sequence continues at coordinate 133,635,341 of JAPPVO010000031.1, forward strand.
TTCCCTCTCCTCAAGTATCCTCAACAATTAGTCATTTCAAGACTATTTCAACGTTTTCAACAATAATTTCCAAAATGAACAATAATTCTCATATTCTCTGAAATTCATCATTTATATAAATATAAGTAAGAAATTTTCCAAACATCCATTTATTTTGACACACAAAATAAATATAACAATATCATTCATGGATTTTCAGCCTCTTAAAAAAACTCCCCAAATTCTAGGTTTTCTCACCAAAACTATACAACTCAAATCTTTTGAAAGAAAACTTTCCAAAATCATTTTTTCTTCAATCAACGAAGATCAAAACCCATAAGATCATTTTAAAAGAACAAGAGACAAACCCACTTTCAAAATCGCTCAACTTCTTGAATCAACAATCAATTTTCAAAGCTATCGAAAGAAGATTTCGAAAATCATATAGATCTTGCAGAAATATATATATAACTCTAAGAAAATCCCTACCTCAAGTTTTGAAGAAGAAATGAGATGAAACCCCAAAATTTACAATGTCGAAACTCGATCTCCACCGCACACAACGAAGCCCTCGAGAAGTTACACAACTTTGATGAAGAACTTCGGTCTAACTCCCAACGAATCTTGAGAAATTAAGGTTTTGATCCAATTTGGCGTAGGGAAATGTAGAGAGCAGGGAGAGGAAATGTTTTTAGAGAAAGAGATGTATACAAAAGTGATCTAAAATATCAGATTCACGAACTGATATAACATGGTCCGCTCGAGCGTGGAAAGCCCCGTTCGAGCGTCGAATACATCTTCCCAGTACTTTTGCAGACAGGTCAAACTTCTGGAACCAAACATTCTCTGCTCGAGCGTATAAACGGCCGCTCGAGCGGACATGCAACTTCGAATGCATTTTGTATTTTTGCTTCGGGGGCAGCGCCCCTCGACCCCGCCAAGGCACTGCCCTCGGACCCGCCAAGGGATGCTATCCCCTGGACCCCCACGAGCTAACCGGGCAGCTCAATCCCCGACCTACCCAGTCGAAGTGGCAAAACATGAAAGAATGGTCGAAACTGGGATCGCTACACGCCAACTCCCAACGTACACGTGCTAATTACGTCCCGTCTATCCCCACAGGTCCTATTTGACACAAGGAAGCTACCTGTGCTATCCGTACAGTGCTTCAGGGGCTGATTTGAATTTTTAGCCCTCATAGGCCTTTTTCGGCTAAGTTTATGGCGTTTTTCACGCAAACTCCCAACGTACACGTGCTAATTACATACCGTCTATCCCCACACGTCCTATTTAATACAAGGAAGCTACCCGTGCCATCCCTACACTAGTTCGGGGGCTACTTTCAATTTTCGACCCTCGAAGGCCTTTTTTGGCTAAGTTTATGGTGTTTTGGTAAGACAACAAATAACCTAGGAGATCTAATATTAACTGAACTAATATATTTTTCCAATATGAAAATAATGAAGCTCATAATTGTCCACATTATGCCTCAAAGTCTACTCACATTATGCCTCAAAACCTATTCGAAGCATATAACAAAAAAAAAAAATTGCATAGCAACTTTAGAAAACAATTCTATGTCAATATGATCTATATTTTTGTAGAACTTGCAGTAGCTTATCAATAAAATTCTATTTACCGAATTGTAGGATGACCATTTGAACCTGTGGGAGCCGAATATAATTAGATCCATAGAGACGAATGAGCGTGTCAGGTCCGAAACGTAACCCATATTCGGCATATACCCCAGCCAATCAAGGAGCCGAATAAAACAACCAGTATCCCAGCCAGTATAACAGACGCCGAGTATAGGTACATGTGACAGAGCAAGGATGGGCCCAGCCCCAAGGCCCAAAGAAATTACTATAAATACGGGATCACCCATCAGAGAAAGGCAGGTGAAAACTATTACGCTTAATTTAGAGTACAAGTAAACTTGGGGTAAAGACTGACTTGCCCGTCGGAGTGCTAATTCCGGCACCCTCGACCGGAGTGTTTATTTCTTTTTAGGTGACTAGAAGAGGATCACTAACGTCCCCCAGGATCAGAAGAGTATTTCCAAACCACTTCTCCACAATTGGCGCCGTCTATGGGAATACTCAAACACATCCATGGCGGGCGTAACGGAAGACCCTCCGATAGTCACTGATGAAACCACGCAGAGAGACGACCTCACTCCATTAAACATGCTTGGACCGGAGACCATCCCCGTAAGACGCGCTCTGAACTTCGCCTCACCCTCGACTCCAGAGCATGAAGCAGTGCAAGCGATCATGGAACAAGCAAAGCAAAACGAACAAAGATTGGAGAACATGATCGCTGAGAACGAATGTCTCTATCAGGATTTGGCCCTGGAGGTGGCGAAGTCCAAACAAGCTATACGCCTAAATTTGGAATGATCTCCGAAGGCAGGTGGTCAACGACCTCGAGCCCGACAAGACGACACTCATAGCGACTCCGACTCGTTATCCTCGGAGCCCAGGAAGAAGGGGCGACCGGAAACTACCAGTTCTTCTGAAGAAAGTCCCCATGTAAGGCACAAGCAAAGAAGGAACAGTTCGGATGAAGATCAACACGACCCCTTCATACGACAGATCGCAAAGGCAGTGCTACCCAAGAAATTCAAAGCACCGTCATTCACCTTGTACGATGGCAAATTAGACCCCACCGACCACATCCGCCACTTCAAGCAAGCCATGACTTTGCATGCAGACGACGAGGCCCTCATGTGTCGAATATTTCCCAGCAGTTTGGGACCATTGGCTGTCAGGTGGTATTATAAACTGGAGCCGACTTTGATCAAAACCTTCCACTAATTACAGAAATCCTTCAGGGCCAGATTCATCACCAACGAGCTCCAGCCGAAACAAGCCGACTCTCTCTGGGCAATGCAAATCCTGCCAGGAGAAACACTAAGAGCATATTCGACGCGATATTGGGAATGCTTTAATCCTGTTGATGACGCTTGCAACGACTCCATGGCCGTCACCGCCTTCAAAATGGGATTACATCCGGATAGTGCCCTCCGCAGTTCCTTGACTAGAAGACCCCCCAAAATAGTTTGGGGATTGATGAAGAAAGTAAAAGAATACTGCAAAGTGGATGATGACGCCTTGCGAGTTGAAGCCGGCCACATGGCCAACAAAATGGCTCCTCTTGAAATTGCTCAGCCAATAAGTTCAGTACCACCTCAGAGCCCTGAACCACGACAGCGGGCTAAATGAGACAAGAGACGGGATTCTTGCCGATCAAGCGATCAATGCCCAAACCGAGCAAATGAGCAACTGCAAGTTGATAGTAGGCACACAAAGCGCGCCGACAAGAAATATACGGAGCTGTTAGAGCCAATCAGCTCGGTTATGTCCAAAATCCAACATCTTCCGTTCTTCAAATGGCCGTCCAAAATGGTGGGACCTCCTGACACGAGAAGGCGGGACAGGCGGTGTGAATATCACAAAGATCACGGTCATGATACGGATAGTTACTATGCTTTGAAAGACCACCTTGAGGAATTGGTGCAAGATGGTCGGCTCCAGCAACATGTCCGAAAGAGCACAGTCAAAACAGTTGCCCTTCGGCAGGATTCACCTCCGCTCGGCGTCATTCATATGATATACAGCCTTCCAACGCCTCTTACCGTACACGCAATTAAATCGGCCCCGCAGAACCAACACACACCAACGAAACGGCCCCACGAAGCTCCGAGTATTAACTTCGACGATTCTAATCTTATCGGCATAACACTCCCCCACATTGATCCATTGGTCATTGAACTACTCGTAAACCGATTTACCGTTGAACGCGTCCTCATAGATTATGGGAGCACTTCGGAGGTTATGTACTACCAAACTTTCACCAAACTCGGCTTCTCTGAATCGGACCTCTCCTCGGCTCCTTATCCCCTATTCGGCTTCAACGCCAATCCAGAGTATCCGTTGGGAAAAATCACACTACCCGTCCGGGCAAGCTCTCGAACAGTGGATGTGGAGTTCCTGGTGGTAAAGCTGCCATCGCCGTATAATCTCATTATGCGGCGCAGTTGGTTGCATACTATTCAGGCCGTGCCGAGCACCTATCATCAGCTGTTACGCTTCCCGACCGAACACGGCATGGAGCAAATCCATGGTTCCCAACAATCCGCACAAGCATGTTATCTCCTTTCTGGAAAGACACCAACGCAGTCGCAGGTCAACTCCACTGAAGTGCCGAATCAAAACAGCCTAGACGATGTCTGACGGTTCCCTAGTGAAAAGCCACAGAAGCCCTAAGCGATATCAACGGTAGCTTGCTAAGACGTATAATCAACACGGTCAGCTGCGCCGCTACTCACTGGGAGAGTTGATCCTGGAGGTACTTCCGGATGACAAGAAATCGGTTGATAGAAAATTGGGACCTAACTGAGACAACCATTATCAGAAAGATTCTATATCGGCTCAGAAATATGTCAGGAAAGTCTACCACGGCCCTGGAACTTGACGCACTTGAGAAAATTTTGTCATCAAACCCGACTTGTGGGGAATGATCCTAGTTCTAAATGATTCGCCATGTACACATTCCACTTTTGTAATGCAAGGATTCATGTTGAAAAGGTGTAATCACACCCACTGCGAAATCCAGTTGAAAAGTGCTCCGATGAAAAAAGCCTCTGAATTCGGACCGCCTTTCGTGGATATCACGATTGGCCAAAAAAGCCTCTGGATTCGGAGCCCCATCGGCGCATGACGTCTTTAGGCCGATAAAGCCTCCGGATTCGGAGCGCCCTTCGTGGATATCACGATTGGCCAAAAAGTCTCCGGATTCGGAGCGCCCTTCGTGGATATCACGATTGGCCAAAAAAGCCTCCAGATTCGGAGCCCCATCGGCGTATGACGTCTTTGGGCCGATAAAGCCTCCGGATTCGGAGTGCCCTTCGTAGATATCACGATTGGCCAAAAATGCCTCCGGATTCGGAGCCCCATCGGCGCATGACGTCTTTGGGCCGAAAAAGCATTCGATTTCGGAGCCCCATTGGCGCATGACGTCTTTTGGGCCGAACAAGCCTCCGGATTCGGAGCGCCCTTCAAGAATATCACGATTGGCCAAAAAGTCTACGGATTCGGAGCCCCAGGGGCACATGGCGTCTTTTGTCAAAAAAAGTTTTCGGATTCGGAGTCCATCGGCGCATGACGTCTTTGGGCCGAACAAGCCTCCGGATTCGGAGCGCCCTTCGTGGATATCACGATTGGCCAAAAAGTCTCCGAATTCGGAGCCCCAGGGGCGCATGGCGTCTTTTGGCCGAAAAAAGCCTCCGGTTTCGGAGCCCCATCGGTGCATGACGTCTTTGGGCCGAAAAAGGCTCCAAATTCGGCTAACCAAATAGTGTCCCACCGGGCGACGCTCAAGACCCGAGTAATATTCCGAATTCGGAGCGCCCTCCATGATGAAAAAGCATTTACACATCAAAGCAGGGATATGTAAGTTAAGCCGGAACAGCCGCATGAACAAAACAAAACGTGCCAACATTCAAAATAATATGCTCGATTGAGCATATAAAAATTCAGAATAAGATACGAACATTTAAAATAAAACATTTTATTTGATTAAACAGTAATTACATAAACGCAATCCGCGTTCGAGCATTGCAATATCTATTTTCATACGGCTTCGCCTTCGTTCTCACCCTTCTCAACTTCGATGGCAAAAATGGGGGAAGTGATCGCGTTGGCATAGAGGCAGCGCCAAATCAACACCCACTGCTTGGAGTGCATCCGCAGCTTGAAATGATTTGATCTGACCGCGCTTGAATCCACGATGTTCACTCTGGCGAGACAATCACCCTCAAGGTGGAGAGCTCTAACACCATAGACAACGTCAAGGCCAAGATCCAGAACAAGAAAGGAATTCCCCACGAAAACAGTAAAACTCAACGGTCGCGGCGCTACGTCGGCCTCATTTCTCGATCGCGGTTGCGGAGAACTTCCCTGTTGCTGTTTTTCCCTTCGGGGTGATCTGCTTCAACGATTTGGAGGCTGACGTTTTTCTCGTTCTTTGAGCGCTCTACCTCTCGCACGGGTGGGTTCTCTGCTGGGATTCATTGCAGTATCAAACTCAGCCAAAGTTCGAGCTTCTCCTCTACTGTTGAAGAAAACTCCATTTGACATCCACACTTATCTAACCCCACGCAACAAAATTGTTTTAAATCGAGTCTGAACATAGTAAGTGCAGTTATTGGCGCGAAGAGTCCGAGGCGATTTATTTCTAATCCTTGCAGTGACCCCGAGGCGATTTCATTAACACTGAACTCCAAAAGACAGACGCCGATCGATAGTGGCCACAGCCACTCCATGTACTAATTTTCGGCTTTTTAGAGTTAAAATGGCCTAATTATTATAGATTAGGAGTCCCTGGTGCATGACACCTTTGGGCCGATTAAGCCTCCGAATTTGGAGCCTTATCGGCACATTGACCGTGCGTGACACATATGCCAGATATATATTTAATGAAGAATGCTCATGTTAAGCCGGCATGTAACCGTTCGGAATTAAGTGCCTAGTTGACTCGGGCCGGTCAATGTTTATACAATAAAACACATCCAAACACGTGTGTGCCGAATGCAAATGAAACATTTAAAATAGGACGTTTTATTCAATCAGGCAATAATTACATAATTACAAAGTATTTTTATATGGCTTCGCCCTCATCCTCACTATTCTCGACTTCAAAGGAGAAAAACAAAAAATGATTACGTTGATAGAGTGGCAATACCGAATCAATGCCCGACGCTCGGAGAGCTTCCGCGGCTTGAGATGCCTTGATCCAACCGTGCTTAAAGCCGCGATTTTCACATCGGCAAACTTCTTCGGCGAGTTTCTCTTTGGCCTTCTGAATACCGACCAGTCGGCCGTCATGGAAGCCTTTTTCATAGGCCGTGGCTCTCGCAGTCTCAATAGCGAACATGCTAGCCGCATTACGAGCGGCGATCGCATCACTAATCAGCCTTTGAGTAACCCTCTCTTCGACAACCAGGTTGGGGTGGCTGGTTGATTAGGGCCCGGCAGACTTGATTTTTCTTAGCTCACGCTCGGCCTTCTCAGCGCGAGCTTCGAACTTCCGAATGCGTTCATCTCTCTGTTCTATGTCACGGCAAGCGGCACGGAGACGCATGCCGATCTCATAAGCCGTGTACAGTCCCCTCACCGCCCCGTGAATGCCTTCACGAAACACTTCGAAGTCCGGCCGACCTACCATCGACTGCTGAACTTCGGGTGGAAAAATCTGTCGAGCAAACTCGACTGCCACATTTGGATCTCGAATGATCGAATCCGCCTCTGTCATTGGTCTATTACCCACGAAGACCGTGAAACTCAATGGGCGTGGAGTCGCGTCGGATTCCCTTCCAGGACGGGGTTGAGGAGACTTATGCTGTGGCTGTTTGTCCCTCTTAGGCGACCTACTTCGACGACGAGGAGACTAGTGTCTCTCCCGATCCCTCGAAGTCCTACTGCCCCTTCCTTGGACGTCACCGTTTGAACACTCGGTGATCATCCTTGTTTGTGTTCGTCTTGAGTTCCCGTAGGTCTCGGCTATGCGCCTTGCCTCAGGATCTCTCGACTCGACTGTTTTTTGTCTGGTTTTGCACCAAACACTTGTGTTTTGCCTTTGAGGGGCAGTGAATGACTTGTGGGCCATCCCCACACTCCACCGGCCATGGCTTGAGGCCACCGGCTGTGTTTTGTTGCCACTAGCCAAATGTTTGGCCGGCCGACACTATAGATGGCCGGCCGGCCATCTTTTTTGGTCAAATTGCATTTTTGACTTGTCGACTATTGTGCATCTGCTTTTGCAAATATTTTTATGCCAGCTGTGCTAGCTAGCATACATTTATGGAGGGATCTCCCTCTTGTTAGCTTGCCTTGGAAGCTTTACAAGATTGGATTGTCTATAAGAGGAGGCCTCTTCTCCCTCTTTTAGGTGAGACAACATTTTCAGAGAACTCTGAGTTTTAGGGTTAGGGTTTGTATATCCTTCATCTCTATATCTCTCTCTCTTGTGTTTAGTGTGTGTTTTGTCTTACTTTTGTGCACAAACACCCACCATCACACCTTCTCTTGGAGCTGGGGCACTAGAGGGCTGTTCTTGGTGTTCTTGGGTGGTTTTGAGCTTGGAGAACCAGCTGGTCCACCATTTTTGAAGAGGGTCAACAAGGGTAAGCACTTACTCCTTTTATTCCCCATTTTTGCATAGCTTTTTTGACTACCTTGCAACTGTTTTTAGACTTGGTGTATAACATATAAAAGTCTTGTTTTTGCCTACTCTAAATAGTTGTTTAAGAGTGTTTTGAGCTTTGAGGTTGTTTGACCCCTCTTAAGCCTTGTATTTTTGTGCATTTTTTGGTGAGCTCCGGGACCATTGTGTTTGGGCCTCCTCACCACTGAAATCTTGAGGGATTTCAGTGGTGAGGATGGTGCCTTGAGGTCTCAAGAAGGAGAGGGCCACCCCCTCTCCTTGTTGTCCTTGAAAAGGGCCATTTTTAGCCTCTTGAGAGAGCATCTTGTTTAAGTGTATGTTGGCCATGCCTTAACTGATTTTTGTGCTTATTATGTCATAATATAGCTCTGTTTTTACTTGGTTTAGGTACACCATGCTTTCTTAGCATACATGCCTTGTAATGCCATGTTTAGGCCTTAACATGCTTTAGGTTTTGACCCTTGTTCTAGCCTGATTTTGGACAAGCTTTGTGAAGCTTTTGCGTTGGCTTTAGCATGCTTAAGTTCTGTTTTTGGTTGTTTTGGTCGACCATGACATGCTTAGTGTAGCCACCTTGCATTTTGGCTTGTTAGCCTTAGGTGTGTGAGTATGTAGCATGCTTTACTTGCCTTGTTTCAGTGGTTTGGAACCACTTATAGCATCATTTCAGTCCTCATGGTATGCTTGTATGCTTCCATTTGATGCCCCTTTAATGCTTTACAAGGTTGTTATCATATGCTCCATGTTTGGCCCCTTATGTATGCTTGCATGTTTAAGCCACTTAGATGCCATCTAGGTGTATCCTTAGCATTGTTTAGGTCTGCCTTGGACCTGTTTTAGGTCCCCTTAGCATGTTGTCGCATGTTTGGCTTATGACATGTTGTTGCATGTTGAAATGGTGTTGCATTTGGCGTGCATTCCCCTCTTTGTTTTGGTTGCTTAACATGCCATATGTTTTGCATGTTTGTATGTTGGCATTGTACCTTGTATGCTCATTTAACTTGCATGCTTGTTATATGCCTTGCATGTTTCCCATATGCTCATGTTGCACGCCTAGTTAACATACTTAGGTTGCATTGCATTTGCATGCATCTTTCACCTCTTGATCAAGCCATGATAGAGGTTGAAAGCCCCCCCTTTGTTTGTTTATGTGCATTGCATTACACTTGAAATCAAATGCATACTTGGTTCCTTGGGCCATCACGCATTGAAATGCGCGATTGGTGGTCCGAGAATCGAGACCCATCCCCTTTGAGTCACAAACATGATAAGGAGTGTGGTTGGTGCATACATTGCTTGAAATGCATTGCCATGCTATGTTTTGCCCTCTGATGCTGTCAAAAACAGATTCTGCAGGAAGCTCTGGCTGGCCGGCCATCTTTAGTGCCGACCGGCCATCCATCAGTGGCCGATAGCTCAATCAGTGGCCGGTGGTCATTGCCCTTGGCCGGTGGTCATTTCTCGCAGTCGGTGGTGTTCCACAGTGTGCAGAGAGCATATCCTGGGACTTGTGCAGTCTTCAGAGGAGGATAACAGTCAAAGCAGAGGCATCTTGTGCATGGTAGTGGCTTTCGAGTGGAGTCGAGCACGCATTGCATTGGGCCCTCTTCCCGGGGCTGTCTACTGTTTTAATTAGCTTAGTTAATTTGCTTAACTAGTTAATTGTCTGTAATATTTTAATTAGCTTGTAGGTTAATTAATTGTATTATTCTTTCGGTCCCTCCGAGCGAGGGCAAATTTGTAATAAGTGTGGGTGCGTGTGTGCATGTCTTCCAACCCCTCCCCCACTTCTTTCTCCCTTTTACTTACCTGCTTTTGATGGTTAGTATTAGGACATGTTTAATTTAGCATACCTTATGCTATGCATGCGTGCATCATTAATCAGCATTGCATGCACCGGGCTCGGCGCATCATGCTAACTGCATAGTATTTCAAATCTAACTTGAATACATGCTATCTGTGCATCTCACATGTCATCCTTAGATTAGCCGAGCCTATTCTAGTGACATTTTGTATATGTTGCATTAGCCACTCAACATGGACTTGGATCATGCATGATTGCTAACATGTTCTTTGTTTTGGCTCGGAGTACGATGTAAGTATTTATGCTTTAGCATCTCGCATGAGTGTGAATGCTAACATGCTTACCATACGACTAGATGCTTATTTGATTAACTGCCTGGATGCCTGTGGGTGAAGGTTGGATTGTTTGAGTTGGAACAACTCATTGAAATCCGTATTTTAGCCTACTTGCGAGTAGCAAATTTCAAATCATTTTTTTAAGCAAACGGATGTACAATGCTTCGTTCCAAATTTAGGCAGTCTAGTCTATACTTTTGTGTTGTGCGCATCACATAGTAATTCTAGCTAATTAGCCAGAATAAGAACACATAACGTTTTCAAAAACGGATATCATGGTTAGTAGAGGCCGATCTTCGGATCGGGCGAGAGGGGGTGCTCATAGCTGACCTTCCCCGATCGTACCCAAGTTCTCGAGCCGAGGCAACTTTGGTGATGACGGACACGTGGCCTTAGGCAAACGAGTCAGGGTTTCCTAAATTTCCCCATTAAAAAATATTTAGGTGGCGACTCTGTATCTGGCAAAGCAGTCCATGTTTGGAAATTCTTTTCTAAAATCTGTTTTCTTAAAAAATGATTTGCCGGATTTGGACTCTTTGGTTCAGATTTAGAACCGTGACAATTTGAGTCCGAACTGTAGTGAACCCAAATGAACATAACGGGATTTCCCTCCCGGGACGTTCGGGGACGTCTACAGTTTCTGGCGACTCTGCTGGGGAGTTTAGAGAGCTTGACTCGAACTCGTGATATCATGTTTTGACTACACTTATGTGTTTCTTTGCATTGCATGTGCATTGGTGCGCCTAGGACACCGTGTTGGCCATCTGCTATTCCTGAGCAGTTTGCCGGAGGCTTGACTTTGTCAAAGCATGCCATAAGGCTGACCGGTTGCGGGCTCTGCCAGTATGGGAACACAAACCCCGGTTTTACCGGGGCACCCTTTTCGACCATTCGACCTAGTGCATATTCGGAATCCATAGTGACCATTCCAAGCTAGGACAGGTTGCTTACCCGATATAGGTTGTTTGAAACCGCTGCGTGCGTAGTGAAACCCTAGCTCCTGACAAAATAGGACAGGGAAACCCTACCCCAACATAGGGGTGTTTTGGCTCTTTTACTTGCTATGTGCTTTTAGAATGTATCTCTACAGGAACGCGCATATCAGTTTGTAAGTTTGAGTATAAGGCCTGAGGACACCGGTATCAGTATTTGTGAGAATCAGTTATATCTGTGGATATCCGATTCAGTGTTTTGGGGCAGTGATTCTGGGGAACAGTGATCAGTAGTAGAGTACAGTTGTTCGGTTACACATGTGTTTGATCTGTTTGGGCTGAAATGCTGCTTGTTTTTCCTTTCAGTTCAGAGAGTTGATATAGAATAGCCAGTGTTCCCCCTTGCTGAGGCAAGACAGATATCTGATCTGTTAGTCACCGTTCGGTACAGCGGACTTATCACGACGCAAAATTCGGAAGAGATTGTGGTTATGACAGCCGCATTAGATCAAGGAATCACTTTGCAAAGTGAGACCAATGTTGATGTGCCGCATCCACCCAGTCGCCCGCTGCGCACCCGGTCTGGGCCCCCCAGTTGTATCGGGCTCGTGAGCCCACCACATTGGAATTGATGGGGATGATAGGTGACCTCCAGAGGTCCATGGCGGATCTTGCTTACCGGATGTCGGCTTCTCCACCACCTCCACCATATGCCGGAAATTTTGTATCACAGGAGCCCCCGCTATTGGGACGGATTGTAATCGAGCTTAGCCAACCGGAGGTTGCCTCTAGCTATGGCAATGACGTGTCAACATCAACCCAAACCCTCGATCAGGCTGAGGCCAGAGGCAAGAACAAAATGGAGGCAGATGCCGATCCCATTGAACAACTGCTGTGGGCAGTCGAGGCTTTGAAAGCCGGGGGGGTGAGTAAACAACAGGTGTTCGCAGTCGTAGCCAAGGCTGTGGATGATGTTTTCCCCACTCCAACCGAAGGCAGTACAAGCCAGTCAGAAAACCGGGATAGGCCCCATCATGCCAGAACAGTTCCTTCCACTCCCAACTCTGCACCTGGGAAAGATCAAAAAGTCAAGGCAGTGCCTGCCGACCCTTTCGCTAGTGCGTCTAGCAAGAATACTCAGACTTCAAAGTACCTACCTCGAGGGCACAGGGTCTTCCACACTCTCTACATGCTTCTGTCTAAGGCACTCCAGATCCTAGCCAAAAGAGGGCACCTTAAACCCTTGGAGCCTCGGCCTCTCCCAAAGAATCTCCCTCTCACACATGATGCCGCTTTGTACTGCGCGTACCACCAGCAAACCGGTCATGCTATCGATAATTGTTTCCGTCTTCGTCATGAGGTGCAAGATTTGATCGACAATGAGGTTATCCTCCCACCCACCTCAGCCAAGTCTGTTACCACCCAGCTATTGGACTTCAAAGATACTGTGAGTATGTGATCGGGGTTGGACCACCTGTGGGTGGCGCCCGATGTATTTTGGATGTGGCGTCTGGCACGCATTTTTGAGCATCCGCGAATGCTAGTTTTGTAAATACTGGCTTGGGTATCGAGTCAGTTCTTTGTTTTGTTTTGAGTCTGTCTCATCGTCTTGAGTCAGTTCTTTTTGCTTAAGGGTCTGTCTTGTTGTAGCGAGTCAGTTCCCTTGTATAGAATGTCGGGTGGTTCCGGGGTTGTTGCCTCGAACACCGTTTTGTTTTGTAATTACCTTTTTGCTTTCTTTTGGGTCTATCTCTACTGTGGAGCCAGTTGCAACCAGGAAATCCGAATGAAACAGCTGCGGCTATCATGTTTCCGTGCTTATTGCTATTTTTGAGCTAAGTTGTGCCAGAGGATTTGAATGGAACGGCAGTACATTCCACCTGCTCTCTTGTGCCCTGAAAATCATTGTAATGACCTTTAGTTTTTCAAAAAACCTTTTTGAACACTGTGGTGATGAAAACGAAGAAGAAGGAATTCCTCAGGTTTTGCAAAACTTTGATCAATTTGAGAGAAAGATAGGCGTGCTAAGCCTTTAATGACTGAAATCATGCTTGTTAGCTTGAGTACTGAGAAGGACCCTGGCTTGATCCAGATTGGTTCCACACTTTCTTCAGCGCGAGTGATTTGTCGCTTTCGTAAAAACTTTCAAAAACAAAATGTTTTGCGCGGTCCTGTGAAGACCTGTGTGGAATCGCTCTCGAGATTGTGCAGCCTAGGATCGCTCTCAGCCTCAAGATTCAATCCGTTTGTTTCCAAACCTTGAACCCATTCAGAACGTTCAACGGTCAACCGCCATGTGAGGCCTGTGTGGCCAGATTTGAAGCAACCCTCGAACAAGAGGCACCAAAGTCAGATCAAGAGGTCAGACGTCGTCAATAGAAGCTTATGAAGCTAGAACAGAAGCACCCCTTAAACTAGGGGCAAAAATGTCCGATATGCTTGAAGAGCCGAAGATGGGTCTTTCTGCAAATCAATAACAACAGCCACTCTCTTCGATACGGATGGCTTCAAAACCCTAAAACCATTTGGCATGGACTTGTTACACTTTTACCCTTTGAGAGGCTCGCTGGGCCGAAAACCTGAAAGGGCGACCCAAGCAAAAGTTAGAGCAAGGAAAAAATAAAAATACAAAAGAAAAAAAGAAGAAAAAATGCAAATATATATATATATATAAAAAGAAAGCAAAAAAAGAGAAAAGAAGAAAAGAAAAGAAAAACAAAGCTCGCAACGTCGAAAACCCGCATCGGGCGCCTTGGCAAAAGTTAGAGCCTAAAAAGTGAAGGTTAAAATACCCGAGTGTAATTTAACCGGAACTACGTAAGGCTTGATTCCCATGTCTGGGATACGTACGTAGCTTCATCCTGAAGTCCAGCCCCACGCTTTCAAAGTGACTGTGCCCATATATTGGTTCTGACCATCTTCGTCTTCTCTGTATCCGGAAGTTCGGATGTGATCATCACTGATGAGGACTGTTTACAATATGCCGCGGCAGCATCCAAACAAGGGGCAACTTTCCGTTGCCATGAGTCGCCATCCAAACCAGGGGCAACTTTTCGTTGCCGTGCAGCGTCATCCGAGCAAGGGGCAATTTTCCATTGCCTCCGATCCGAGGTTGCGCATCTCGAGAGTAAGTTCCGTGCTCGTTGAGCATTGACTGTTTGCAAAAATAGTTTTTGAAAATTTTTACTGAGGTTGACTATTTTCTCGAAAACTATTTCATTTTCCAAAACTGAATCATTTTCTTGGACCCAAAAAAGGAAAATTTTCAGTGCTCATAACCTAACTCGCATGATTTTCAAATCAAAAATCGAACAAGTATGTTAATCTAACTCTCATATTGGTCAAAACTGTTTAGGAGAAAACCAAAAAAAAATGGTCAAAATGATAAACTAGGGGCACAGTTGAGTCAGGCTTCCTGTCTTTCCCCTGTCGCCAGCATATTTGCCAGAAAGGGCACAACTGAAGCTGTCAGTAAAGGGCCGAAAGCTCTCTCACCCTTCGAGCAACGAGGTGTCAAGCCAAGTGCGAAGCACAAATCGGAATGAATCAAGATACTCCATTCCCCATCCGGAACATCGACTAGACGTCGCCGGAAGAAATAGCCGCGAGCTAATAGTGTTGGGCGTGAACCCACAACTTCCTATTCATCCATCAATCACCCTGGGGAGGGATGAAAAATGAGGGAATAAAGAATAGAGAGGTGTAAGTCGAGAGAAAAGTGAGCAAAAGGGTTTTGAGAGAAAAACCGAGCCTGAGGGCCGAGTGATGTGAGAATCACAAATGAGGAAGGGTGGAAAATAATACCCGGAGGAACTGGCTCCTCGTGATTTGAGGTCTTTCATTTTTTTTAACACGTCCGTGTGTCGTGTCTTTTGTTTTGTTTACTTCAACTTTTGTTTTGAGTCTTTTCCGAGCATGTCTCGTTGTGGTTAGGTCGTGTACCTTTTGTTCGAGTCGTTCTTGTTGCGTTCAGTTGTAGGCTCGATACCCCGGTTGAAAACCCTTCTTTATTTTCAAAAAATCGTTTGTGCTCAGAGTGCTGTGCCATTCTCTACATTTATGCGAAGCAAAAGAAGAAAGGGGCAAATTTGGGGCATCTGAATGTGTTCAACTTCAGCCGGTTCCACCTTCGTATTCTGTCTTGTCAGATTGGACTGTTTGTCTAGGTTTGTGCGAATGTGCAGAATAAACCAAACGCTGTGTTATGGGCTGTATGCAGATTAATCCTCAGCAGAGTATGGGCTATGTGTTCAGAATGGGGCAGTGGGTTGCTTGAGTTGTTTTGCTGTTGGC
Organism: Camellia japonica; assembly: GCA_030407325.1. Lineage (NCBI taxonomy): Eukaryota > Viridiplantae > Streptophyta > Magnoliopsida > Ericales > Theaceae > Camellia > Camellia japonica. The sequence goes on from JAPPVO010000031.1 coordinate 133,650,910, forward strand.
TGGTTCGTTATCTGGTTATTACAATACAAGTGTTCAATTTTCAAGACAAAAGATCAATTTCATTTACATTGAGGTGTAATATGATGTGATGCGATGCAATGTATAAAAATGTACAAATGTAACACTTTTTCAGACAAAAAGTTTGTTTCATTTCATTATCTTTTTCAAGTACATAGTTTTGGAAACAAAAACCTGCCTGCGGCAGTACAAGGTACTCTAGCTACCAGCAAAAAGAAAAAGTACAAAACTGAAGAAAAACAGCAAAAATCTGGATCAATGCCAAAAGGCCTCAGGTCTAGGGGTCCGTCCTCGTCCTCTTCCTGGACGAAAGTCCAGGAGCATCGTCATCAGCATCGTCATCTGAGCCCGAATCAGTGCCATCTCCGGTCTCCTCCTCAGATGACTCTGCCTCCTCCTCAGCCTCGGACTCATCACCATCATCAGGAACGGGTGCCCGTGAGCTACTCCCAACATGGGTGCGCCCCGCCTTGGTGCAGCGGTATACTCTGCCATCTCCTCCGATAGGAACAGAAGGTCCAACTGGAGCACCTCCCGCAGTAGGGATCTGGAAGGGATGCTGAAAAGTACAAAAGGCAAACGCATCAGTATACTGTGAGCAGAGTATCAGTACAAAATGCAGTGTATGAGTACAGTGTGTGAATACCGTGAACAGAGTATCAGTACAAAAATGCAGTGTATGAGTACAGTGCGTGAATACTGTGAGCAGAGTATCGGTACAGAATACAGTGTTTGAGTGCAGTGTATGAATGCCGTGAGTAATGATGAGAACAGTCTGTGGGCTGCAGTGTATCAGATGCTACGAGGGTAGTGTATCAGGTGTTGTACTGCGCATCAGAGTATATGAAACAGTTTATGTATGGTTCGAGACCGTGGTCAGAAGAACATACCGGAATACTGTAAATGGATAGAAGGTCAAGGCTCTGCTGAAGCATCCCCATCATCGAAGCAGTCAACTCCAGCGACTGGCGGGTGTACTCAGAGGAAGCCTGCAAAAGTATTAGATGCATCAGTATTCCGCGGAATATCAAATAAACTGAAATGAAATGATAATGCAAGATGCAAGATGAAGTAGTACATACCGAAGGTAAGTCGTAGAACCCGACTAACTCATGATCAGCTGGAGGTGGAGCAATGGGAATCTGGTAAGTCGCCCCACCCTGTCCTCGGCATGTCATCAAAGTGGGCAGTGCTGGCCAACTAACCCCCCGCCCTCTCCGAACTCCACTCCTGCCACAGACTCAAGCTGTCCTCGATGTCCCTACCTCTCCTCCTACCCTAGCCGCCGGCGCCGCTGGCCCTCTCTCTCTCAACTCGACGGCCACCGCTCAGAGGCCACATAATGAAGGTCCGGATGTACTCCGAGTAGTCGCCTATACCTCTGAAGCGGATCGAATCCCAGCCGATCGTGTAGTCAACCATCTGCTCGGAAGTGAACCTCTCGGTGTCCCTCATATGCTCAGGAGGGTGAACCGGGACTATCTGCTCCGGTAAACCTAGGGTCTAGCGTAGGAAACGCTCAACCAAGTACCAAGCCCGATAGACCGGGCCCTCCAACAAAATCCTAAAACGGGCAGTCTCCTCTGCACCGGCAAACCGATCCCGAATCACCGCCGGCAATGGAGCCCAAGGCTGCCAGGTGATCTATAAATGACATGCAGTTTGTTAGCTACTGATATTGAAAATACGGTGTAAAGCAAAGCTTAAAGGAACTGCAAGTTGAACATACCTCTGTGGGGGTGATGGTGTCGAAGTAGCGGCGGAAGAAGATAAACGTCTCTCGGGGCCTCCGTACGCACCTCACGTCAAAGTGGCGCGAGAACGGAACGACGAGAGGGGTCTCCATGTCTGGCTCGGGCGCAAGCCTCGGAAAATAGGCATAGACCCACAACTACAGAGCAAATACCAGTATGCTTATCAGATAAAGCAGAATACAGAAGAAAGCAGAAATCACAGAGCCGTGTATTATGCAGTGTATTGTGCAGGGTGTACAGCGTGTGCAGTGTACAGTCAGTGTAAAACAGAGTATGTGTGTGCCGTGTGTACAGTATACAGTCAACGTGAAGCAGACCACAGTGTGTGCAGTGTACAGAGTACAGAAAATATAAGAGCAGAAATGAAAAACAGAAGAAGAAAATGTACCTTCCAAGACCGCCAGTAGCCTCCGAGCAACTATCCGCTGCAACGGGAGGCTGAGCTCATGTATCCGTATAGAGTGGCCAAGGCAGTGCCACCCCAGTCGTAGCGCAAGATCTGTGTGACATCCACAAGAGCGCTCAGCAGGCAGAGGGGCATGGTGTTTGCCCGATCGGCAAAAATGGTCATCCCCAACAGAAACATGAGGAAGCCGCGCGCATATCGCTCCACCGCCTCCTGGGTCATCGGAGCCTCCTCAACTAAGGCTGGCTGAACCCTAAACTGGACCTCGAACCATGAGTACCTGATGAAGCCGGGACGCGCGAGAGGCGGCACCTCGCCAAGCAAGTAGATCTGAGCGGCCTCCCACTCATCCATGTCGGTATCGAAGGGGATCGGATCACCCCCTACCCCGATGCCGGTGAGCATCGAGAAATCATAGGAAGTCATCGTCATGTCTCCCGTAGTAGAGAAGTGGAAGGAGTCGGTGGTGTCCCACCACCTCTCCACTAGAGCAGCAAGGAGAGGCTTGCTCGCAGTGAGGCGCGAGAGTCCCCTGCAGAATGCGTCGAAGCCGGCCTGATCCACGATATGGCGGACCGCATCGGGCAGCTCCGTGTACCAATCTCGAGCGGCAATGTTCCCATACCCCCGGACGGCATGGGAATCTCCCTGTATTCAAAAACAAAACAGTTGCGAAGCAATGTGAAATGTACAGTTTTGAAGAACAGTCAATTGATGCAAATATAGCGTGTGTGCACGTTTTTAGATTCAAACAGATACCGGGTGCCGTTGTGCTTACAGTGAACTACAACATGTGATGTGTCAGTGTGTTTGGGTGGTTCAGTACAGATACAGCGTGTGTGCACGTTTTCAGTTCAAACAGATATCGGGTGCCGGTGTGCTCGCAGTGAATTACAGTGTATGATGTGTCAGTGTGTTTGAGTGATTCGGGGCAAATACAGCATGTGTGTGCACGTTTTCAGTTCAAACAGATATCAAGCACAAGTGTGTTCACAGTCAACTACAGTATACAGTGTATCGGTGTATCCGGGCTAAGCAGTTAAAGAGCAGAATCAACTATGGCAGTTAAAATGTTCTACATTGCGGAAAATAATAAAGAGGAAAGACTGTACCTCAGAAGCGCCAAAAGACAAATGGGATGCTGGCTCGCGCAGAAGAAGCTCTGGAGCCACCATCCTATCGAAGCTCCTGAACTGGCGAAGTCCGTCGGGAGGTAGTATGTGAATCGCCGGCCGGTAGGTCGCCGGGTCCAACGGGCGGACGCTCAAGGGGAGGAGCTCGGCCCCGGGATCCATCTCATGATCCGGGGGAGTCCCGCCCCGTGGAATATCGTCTGTCATGTCGAGAGTGATGAGAAAATGACCGGAAGAGAGAAGACCGGGTGAGAATGCGAAAAGTCAATGGAAAGTCAACCCTAGGAGGGCGGAAAATGGCCGGAAAAGCCGGAATGCAGAAAGGACACGAAGATCAAGAAAAACTTGGGGGAAACAAACCCCAAGAGACGAAAATCGAAAAGGAGGCACCGAAACGGAGTTTTGTTCGGACGAAAATGTTCGAAACGCGAAGAACTTCACGAATCAAACGACCAAAAAGTGTTGAAAACACACGAAAAACGAGGATGGAAGAGAGGAAAATGCTCTAGAGAGAGAGAGGAAGGAATTTCGGCCAAGCAAAGTGAAAAGAATAGGGTTTGAAACCCTATTTTAAAAGACCCAAGGTCAAAAGTCCAAACTGTCCCGAATCAGGCATGTTTGGCCGGTCGGCCACATTTTTGGCCGATCGGCCAAATGTTTGGCCGATGGAATGATTTGATGGCCGGTGGATGGCCGGTGACCTCCCCTTATGGCCGGTGAGCCTCCTACAACCTTGTTTGGGTCAGATGTATAGTTTGGGGCATTCATTTCTCAAGATAGTGCAAGAAATGGCATTTCCGAAGCTCAACCGGCCTCCGTTTTGACCTCGGACCGTGTCTTCTGTGCGTGGCACTCGAATATGTGCAAGGTGTATCCTTCTTGTATCCTTTTGCCTCTTTCAAGATTCGAAAGTTCCCCCACATGTGTTGCGTTACAACGCTCTGTCGTGAACGCACACTAATTATGCGTCATTTCATTCACATTGTCGCGCGCGCATCTCGCATTGTCATGCGCATGTCATATTCGCATTGCTATGCATTTTCGCACGGTCTAACGAGACCTTAAATACGCACGGTCTAGGAGACCTTAAATCCTCGGAAGGTGCAAGACCTTTGGTGCATTGATGTGCACAGTTCATTTGCACGGTCTGGCGAGACCTTAAATACGCACGGTCTAGGAGACCTTAAATCCTCGGAAGGTGCAAGACCTTTAGTGCATTGATGTGCACAGTTCATTTGCATGGTCTGGCGAGACCTTAAACATGCACGGTCTAGGAGACCTTAAATCCTCGGAAGGTGCAACACCTTTGGTGCATTGATGTGCACAGTTCATTTGCACAGTCTGGCGAGACCTTAAATACACACGGTCTAGGAGACCCTAAATCCTCGGAAGGTGCAAGACCTTTGGTGCATTGACGTGCACAATTCATTTGCAATTCAACGCCGCATGTTGTTGCGCATTTCAAGTTCACTTGCATTGTTATGCATTTCCCCAGCAGACAGTCTGGCGAGACCTTAAATCCACTTGGTCTGGCGAGACCTTAAATCCGCTCGGTTGCATTGTCATGCATCTCAAGAACCGCGCATTGTCGCGCATTCTCGAAATCATACATTTTCAAGCATTCGAAAAAACAACAACAAAGTTCATGCATTGTCATGCATCTTACGCCGCGCGTTGTCACGCATTTCGAAGTCATGCATTTTCATGCATTTCAAAGCAACTTGCGTTGTCACGCATTCCAAACAACATGCATCATTTGCATTTCAAAAAGAAAAAAACAAAAAAACAACATGCATCATTTGCATTTCAAAAAGAAAAAAAAAACAACAAAAAAACAACATGCATCATTTGCATTTCAAAAAACAAAAACACAAAAACTGCATTATCATGCGTTTTCCCTTCATCATGCATTGTCATGCATTCAAAAACAAAACAAAAAAAATAGTGCATATGTCATGCATCATTGTAAATAGTGCATATGTCACGCATTACATCGTAAATAGTGCATATGTCATGCATTACATCGTAAATAGCACATATGTCATGCATTATATTGTAAATAGCGCATATGTCATGCATCATTGTAAATAGTGCATATGTCATGCATTATATTGTAAATAGCGCATATGTCATGCATCATTGTAAATAGCGCATATGTCATGCATCATTGTAAATAGCGCATATGTCATGCATCACTGTAAATAGCACATATGTCATGCATCATTGTAAATAGTGCATATGTCATGCATCACTGTAAATATTGCATATGTCATGCATTATTCTGTATATATTCCATTCCAGTGCATATTGTATATATTGCATTGTAGTTTGCATGCATCCACTGCATCACAGCCATCTATGGCTTGCGTCTTTCCATGTTGAGCTTGGTCTGGTATGTGCCCATACTTTTCACGTTAAAGCACAGTTCTGCATGTGTACGCGCCTATTCCACTGCTGGTATTGTGGTTTGAGGGTTGCGGCATCTTTTCTGTGTTAGACGCGGTTCGTTTGTGTACATGCCTTTCCTAGGCAAGATTTGGTTTGGCCCGCGTGCCTTATCCATTGTATCCTGCCCACCTAGTGCATATTGTATATATTGCATTGTAGTTTGCATGCATCCACTGCATCACATTCATCTATGGCTTGCGCCTTTCCATGTTGAGCTTGGTCTGGTATGTGCCCATACTTTTCACGTTAAAGCACAGTTTTGCATGTGTACGCACCTATTCCACTGCTGGTATTGTGGTTTGAGGGTTGCGGCACCTTTTCTGTGTTAGACGCGGTTCGTTTGTGTATATGCCTTTCCTAGGCAAGATTTGGTTTGGCCCGCGTGCCTTATCCATTGTATCCTGCCCACCCAGTGCATATTGTATATATTGCATTGTAGTTTGCCTGCATCCACTGCATCACATCCATCTATGGCTTGCGCCTTTCCATGTTGAGCTTGGTCTGGTATGTGCCCATACTTTTCACGTTAAAGCACAGTTCTGCATGTGTATGCGCCTATTCCACTGCTGGTGTTGTGGTTTGAGGGTTGCGGCACCTTTTCTGTGTTAGATACGGTTCGTTTGTGTACATGCCTTTCCAAGGCAAGATTTGGTTTGGCCCACGTGCCTTATCCATTGTATCCTGCCCTCCCAGTGCATATTGTATATATTGCATTGTAGTTTGCATGCATTCATTGCATCACCTCCATCTATGGCTTGCACCTTTCCATGTTGAGCTTGGTCTGGTATGTGTCCATACTTTTCACGTTAAAGCACAGTTCTGCATGTGTACGCGCCTATTCCACTGCTGGTATTGTGGTTTGAGGCTTGCGGCACCTTTTCTGTGTTAGACGCGGTTCGTTTGTGTACATGCCTTTCCTAGCCAAGATTTGGTTTGGCCGGCGTGCCTTATCCATTGTATCCTGCCCACCCAGTGCATATTGTATATATTGCATTGTAGTTTGCATGCATCCACTGCATCTCATCCATCTATGGCTTGCGCCTTTCCATGTTGAGCTTGGTCTGGTATGTGCTCATACTTTTCACGTTAAAGCACAGTTCTGCATGTGTACGCGCCTATTCCACTGCTGGTATTGTGGTTTGAAAGTTGCGGCACCTTTTCTGTGTTAGACGCGGTTCGTTTGTGTATATGCCTTTCCTAGGCAAGATTTGGTTTGGCCCGCGTGCCTTATCCATTGTATCCTGCCCACCCAGTGCATATTGTATATATTGCATTGTAGTTTGCATGCATCCACTACATCACATCCGTCTATGGCTTGCGCCTTTCCATGTTGAGCTTGGTCTGGTATGTGCCCATACTTTTCACGTTAAAGCACAGTTCTGCATGTGTACGCGCCTATTCCACTACTGGTATTGTGGTTTGAGGGTTGCGGCACCTTTTCTGTGTTAGACGCGGTTCGTTTGTGTACATGCCTTTCCTAGGCGAGATTTGGTTTGGCTGCATGCCATATCCATTGTATATATTACATTGTAGTGTAGTTTTTGCATCCAGCATTAGGATCATTGTTCTTTCTTCAGCGGGTCGTTTCTCCACTTATGTCATTCCACCCAATTACTTGTTCTTGTGTCCGTCTACATTACTCATAGTTCTGCATGTGTACGCGCCTATTCCACTGCTGGTATTGTGGTCTGAGGGTTGCGGCACCTTTTCTATGGTAGACGGACTTGTTACCTCCATCAATCTATTTGACATTTGTGTGGTTTTGAACCGCTCATCATTTGATCATGATTCAATTGCATTGCATTATCATTTGCATTGTTTATACATAGTTTTGTATATATTGCATATCATTTTGCATGTTATGCATGTTGCTAACGATATCGTACCTGTTAAGTTGCTTTCTTTTGCAGGCACGATATTGTATGTACGGTTCATTTGAAGCTGGTGCAACCAGACGAACCGGACAGGTATTGTATCCTCCGAGTGAGACGTATCGAGAATTGCATAATTCTCTTACATCCTTTCTGCATTGTACTGTAGTTTGGTGTATGCTTGTTTAAAACTGTCGCATGTTATGCTTCGTTACAGGTTTCTTTGCATGATCATAAGTTATGCTCGGCTTCTTGCATTGTCAGTTGCATTTTGCCCCTGCCTTCGGGCGCATATCTTTATTGTCTTGCATGCTTTGTCTAAGTCTTCGGCCTTGTCAAAAATGGGTCGTCTCTAGGCTTTGACAATCACTCCTGTCATTGTTATGACTTTCGAGTTCTGTCAAAGAGGGGCAACTGTAGACACCCCATTTTTGACCGTCCTCAAGACTTGGACGTCACCGTTTGAACACTCGGTGATCATCCTTGTTTGTGTTCGTCTTGAGTTCCCGGAGGTCTCGGCTATGCGCCTTGCCTCAGGATCTCTCGACTCGACTGTTTTGTGTCTGGTTTTGCACCAAACACTTGTGTTTTGCCTTTGAGGGGCAGGGAATGGCTTGTGGGCCATCCCCACACTCCACCGGCCATGGCTTGAGGCCACCGGCTGTGTTTTGTTGCCACCGGCCAAATGTTTGGCCGGCCGGCACTATAGATGGCCGGCCGGCCATCTTTATTGGTCAAATTGCATTTTTGGCCGGCCGACTACTGTGCATCTGCTTTTGCAGATATTTTTATGCCAGCTGTGCTAGCTGGCATACATTTTGCTCCCCTCCATACACGTGTATGGAGGGATCTCCCTCTTGTTAGCTTGCCTTGGAAGCTTTACAAGATTGGATTGTCTATAAGAGGAGGCCTCTTCTCCCTCTTTTAGGTGAGACAACATTTTCAGAGAACTCTGAGTTTTAGGGTTAGGGTTTGTATATCCTCCATCTCTATATCTCTCTCTCTCTTGTGTTTAGTGTGTGTTTTGTCTTACTTTTGTGCACAAACACCCACCATCACACCTTCTCTTGGAGCTGGGGCACTAGAGGGCTGTTCTTGGTGTTCTTGGGTGGTTTTGAGCTTGGAGAACCAGCTGGTCCACCATTTTTGAAGAGGGTCAACAAGGGTAAGCACTTACTCCTTTTATTCCCCATTTTTGCATAGCTTTTTTGACTACCTTGCAACTATTTTTAGACTTGGTGTATAACATATAAAAGTCTTGTTTTTGCCTACTCTAAATAGTTGTTTAAGAGTGTTTTGAGCTTTGAGGTTGTTTGACCCCTCTTAAGCCTTGTTAGGCTCCATTTTTGTGCATTTTTTGGTGAGCTCCAGGACCATTGTGTTTGGGTGTCCTCACCACTGAAATCCCAAGATTTCAGTGGTGAGGATGGTGCCTTGAGGTCTCAAGAAGGAGAGGGCCACCCCCTCTCCTTGTTGTCCTTGAAAATGGCCATTTTTAGCCTCTTGAGAGAGCATCTTGTTTAAGTGTATGTTGGCCATGCCTTAACTGATTTTTGTGCTTATTATGTCATAATATAGCTCTGTTTTTACTTGGTTTAGGTACACCATGCTTGCTTAGCATACATGTCTTGTAATGCCATGTTTAGGCCTTAACATGCTTTAGGTTTTGACCCTTGTTCTAGCCTGATTTTGGCCAAGCTTTGTGAAGCTTTTGTGTTGGTTTTAGCATGCTTAAGTTCTGTTTTTGGTTGTTTTGGTCGACCATGACATGCTTAGTGTAGCCACCTTGCATTTTGGCTTGTTAGCCTTAGGTGTGTGAGTATGTAGCATGCTTTACTTGCCTTGTTTCAGTGGTTTGGAACCACTTATAGCATCATTTCAGTCCTCATGGAATGCTGGTATGCTTGCATTTGATGCCCCTTTAACGCTTTACAAGGTTGTTATCATATGCTCCATGTTTGGCCCCTTATGTATGCTTGCATGTTTAAGCCACTTAGATGCCATCTAGGTGTATCCTTAGCATTGTTTAGGTCTGCCTTGGACCTGTTTTAAGTCCCCTTAGCATGTTGTCGCATGTTTGGCTTATGACATGTTGTTGCATGTTGAAATGGTGTTGCATTTGGCGTGCATTCCCCTCTTTGTTTTGGTTGCTTAACATGCCATATGTTTTGCATGTTTGTATGTTGGCATTGTACCTTGTATGCTCATTTAACTTGCATTCTTGTTATATGCCTTGCATGTTTCCCATATGCTCATGTTGCACGCCTAGTTAACATACTTAGGTTGCATTGCATTTGCATGCATCTTTCACCTCTTGATCAAGCCATGATAAAGGTTGAAAGCCCCCCCTTTGTTTGTTTATGTGCATTGCATTACACTTGAAATCAAATGCATACATGGTTCCTTGGACCATCACGCATTGAAATGCGCGATTAGTGGTCCGAGAATCGAGACCCATCCCCCTTTGAGTCACAAACATGATAAGGAGTGTGGTTGGTGCATACATTGCTTGAAATGCATTGCCATGCTATGTTTTGCCCTCTGATGCTGTCAAAAACAGATTCTGCAGGATGCTTTGGCCGGCCGGCCATCTTCAGTGCCGACCAGCCATCCATCAGTGGCCGATAGCTCAATCAGTGGCCGGTGGTCATTGCCCTTGGCCGGTGGTCATTTCCCGCAGCCAGTGGTGTTCCACAATGTGCAGAGAGCATATCTTGGGACTTGTGCAGTCTTCAGAGGAGGATAACAGTGAAAGCAGAGGCATCTTGTGCATGGCAGTGGTTTTCGAGTGGAGTCGAGCACGCATTGCATTGGGCCCTCTTCCCGGGGCTGTCTACTGTTTTAATTAGCTTAGTTAATTTGCTTAACTAGTTAATTGTTGTAATATTTTAATTAGCTTGTAGGTTAATTAATTGTATTATTCTTTCGGTCCCTCCGAGCGAGGGCAAATTTGTAATAAGTGTGGGTGCGTGTGTGCATGTCTTCCAACCCCCCCCCCCTCCACTTCTTTCTCCCTTTTACTTACCTGCTTTTGATGGTTAGTATTAGGACATGTTTAATTTAGCATACCTTATGCTATGCATGCGTGCATCATTAATCAGCATTGCATGCACCGGGCTCGGCGCATCATGCTAACTGCATAGAATTTCAAATCTAACTTGAATACATGCTATCTGTGCATCTCACATGTCATCCTTAGATTAGCCGAGCCTATTCTACTGACATTTTGTATGTGTTGCATTAGCCACTCAACATGGACTTGGATCATGCATGATTTCTAACATGTTCTTTGTTTTGGCTCGGAGTACGATGTAAGTATTTATGCTTTAGCATCTCGCATGAGTGTGAATGCTAACATGCTTACCATACGACTAGATGCTTATTTGATTAGCTGCCTGGATGCCTGTGGGTGAAGGTTGGATTGTTTGAGTTGGAACAACTAATTGAAATCCGTATTTTAGCCTACTTGTGAGTAGCAAATTTCAAATCATTTTTTTAAGCAAACGGATGTACAATGCTTCGTTCCAAATTTAGGCAGTCTAGTCTATACTTTTGTGTTGTGCGCATCACATAGTAATTCTAGCTAATTAACCGGAATAAGAACACATAACGTTTTCAAAAACGGATATCATGGTTAGTAGAGGCCGATCTTCGGATCGGGCGAGAGGGGGTGCTCATAGCTGACCTTCCCCGATCGTACCCAAGTTCCCGAGCCGAGGCAACTTTGGTGATGACGGACACGTGGCCTTAGGCAAACGAGTCAGGGTTTCCTAAATTCCCCCATTAAAAAATATTTAGGTGGCGACTCTGTATCTGGCAAAGCAGTCCATGTTTGGCACTTCTTTCAAAAATCTGTTTTCTCAAAACGATTTGCCGGATTTGGACTCTTTGGTTCAGATTAAGAACCGTGACATTGAGTCCGAACTGTAGTGAGCCCAAATGAACAGAACGGGAGTCATCCTCCCGGGGCGTTCGGGGACGTCTACACCAAGATTCATAAGTAACGTGTTATTCGGCGTTCTACGGTCATGAACCAGCTGGGGCAAGGGCAGATTTATCAATCTAGATGGCTTGAGTGCCCCAGCCGTTCCACGAATCGATTCTTCAATACAAGATTCATAAGTAACATGTTATTCGGCGTTCTAGGATCATGAACCAGCTGGGGCAAGGGCAGATTCATCAATATATTCGACTTGAGTGCCCCAGCCGTTCCACGAATCGATTCTTCAATACAAGATTCATAAGTAACGTGTTATTTGGCATTCTACGATCATGAACCAGCTGGGGCAAGGGCAGATTCATCAATCTATTCGGCATGAATGCCCCAGCTGTTCCACGAATCGATTCTTCAGCACAAGATTCATAAGTAACGTGTTATTCGGCGTTCTACGATCATGAACCAGCTGGGGCAAGGGCAAATTCATCAATCTATTCGGCATGAATGCCCCAGCCGTTCCACGAATCGATTCTTCAGCACAAGATTCATAAGTAACGTGTTATTTGGCGTTCTACGATCATGAACCAGCTGGGGCAAGGGCAGATTCATCAATCTAGATGGCTTTAGTGCCCCAGCCGTTCCACAAATCGATTTATCTGTACAGCAGTCATGAATTCATTTTGTTCATGATTAAATTAGATCTCTAATTTTAATCGGCTGTTAAATTTGCCGTCTAACGTAATCTTGACATTTTGTTTTAACTTCTGATTCTCCTAACTATATATTCATACAGCAAACAACACGAGAAATAAAACAATATAGAAATAATTTGAGAGCATATGAAATTTTCATTCATAAATTAGCAGCGGGCATTTTACATATGAAAATCCAAAAAAGATGAAAGTCAACTAACAAAAAACATACATTGAAATGAGTAAAGCCTAACAAAACTAGAATGCCACCCAAATCAAGTCTCAGGATCAGACTCAAGCGGCTCAACGTCCACTTGCTCGTATGGAATTAGCATGGCCAATGTAACTCCAGCGGCAGCAAGGGCTTTGAGCCAGCCATGTCTGAATCCCCGATTCTCAAATTTGGGGACTTCTTCTACGTAGTCATTAAAAGCGGCGCTCTTCCCAGCCTCGAACGCCGTGGAAGCCTCAGATTCGGCTTTTTCCTTGGCCTGCTTCAACCCTTCCAACTCAGTCTCCAGTTTCGCAAGCGCCTCCTTGGCTAACTTGAGCGATTCCTAGCTCGCGTTTGCCCTCTCCTCGGCGTCAGACTTGAGTTGATCAGCAATCCTGGCCCTTTCCTTCTCAGCCTCCGCCCGTGCACTTTCCATTGTGGCTCTCATTGCCTCAAACTCCGCCCTGCTCCTTTGGCCATCGACTTCCGATTACAAACGGCCAATCCTTTCGACAGCGTCACGCTGGCGTCGGCCTAATTCGGCGATCCTTCCAACTGTCTGCAAAACAAAGGATCGTCACATTCCAAGAAACATCGGAAGCAAACCAAAACATTGTCACATTCCAAGGATAAGCACGTACTAGAAAGGCCGACTGAGCAGCTAATGCTACCGTTGCCAAGTCCGGCTCAGCACGAAAGGTCGCCTTGTCAGCTGGCAAGGAGACCGCGGTGGCCAAGCTCAATGCCACAGCTGGATCTTCCAAAGCCGACGCTTCAGAGGAGATCGGCATGTTTTTTATCTTCAGTTCAATGATAAAAGGAGCAACCATAGCCGACTCCTCTAAGCACGGCCGCTTATCAACAGGGCCCTCTTCGGAGCCGTCCTTGTCCTCGGTGCTTCTTTTTTCACCTCGTTCCTCCGAAATCGGCCGCTCTTCTGTAATCAGGTGCTCGACATTCTTTTCCGTCCCGACGACAACATGAGCAGATTCCTCTACAACAGTATGTTGCAGAACAGTAGGTTGAACGGATTCACTCAGGACAAGTCTGGAACGTATGGCCTCAGCCTTTTTTCGGGCAGCCATGCGTTCGGCGTTCCTTTTCCGTGCCATCTGCGTAAGATTTTCCCCAGCCATATCTTGAGAGTAATCGCCAGGAAGGTCTCCCAAGTTCGAAAAAATATCTTCGAAGGCGTCCCCTCGGCCTGATGTAGACAAAGGGTCAGAAGAGTTCAATCCGGCTTCCTCGAGGGCCAAATTAATCGCTTCGTCAACTTCCACGGCCAACCGGTCTGAATCCCCGCCGATTGGTTCGGCCACTTGTTCTTCCGCGTGTTCAGAGTCAAACGACTCTAAACCGATCTGCCTCAAGTTTTTTAAGCTGGGGAAGATGAGGGCAGCAAGTTGATTGTCACCTAGCGTGATCGGGATGTTGTCTGTCGCCGAGAACGTTGTGTAAGTCGGCTCGTACCGCAGGAGAATGTGGGCTGCCCTCCCTTGTTTTCCGAAGGTTTGGATGGCCGACGAATTGTAGTGCGGTTTTGATTTCTGCGAGCATGACGTCGTCGTCTGAAACCAACACCCTCTTCAAATCGCTGCCTGCACAAACAAAACAATAAGATAAACATAGTGCCGAGTACATATACATGCAAATAGGAAAAGCAAAGTGATATAATCAACCACCTGGTTCGCCTTTTTTCCTCGACACCGGGTCTAGGCGATCTTCGCCTTCGCCGAACTCCCAGTTGCCGCGGACAACGACCATCACGTCGTCGACACGCTTGCCAGAGCTGGCGAGCATAGTCACTAAGTGATGATCAGTATCCTTAGCTCTAAGAAAGTAGCGCCCTAGCCGGCCAGTAGATTTGGCTAGGGCGTAACAGTGCCGAATGGCAGGAATACCTAAATTGGTCCTAAGACGACGATTTAGTTCTACGATCCCCATTATGATGCGAAAGAAATTGACGTTGGGCTGGGAAGGGATTAGACCCCAGTATCTAAGAACGGCCCTCAAAAGTGGGTGAAGAGGAAAGCGGACTCCGCCCTCAGCAATTGATAGGAGAGGAAAGACGATTGTGCTCTCATCTTCCCCCTCCATATCAGTGATGCTGTTTGCCAAAAGTGACAGATGGATGTCATCAGGGATGGAGAAATGGCGTCGAAAGGCAGAGATTCGATCCGCCCAAAGGAGCTCTTTCAGATGTTTTGCCATTCTTTTTAAGCCAAACCCAAGGATTACGGAAAGTTAAAAGCAAATAAGGAAGCAGGATCAAAAATGAAGGAGAAGAAGACTTACAGGAGATAACGAGAGAAGCGAGAAGCGAGAAACGAGTTGTAGAAGCCGCGAAGAGATAGAGTTGCACTAGAGGGCGACCAAGATATCTTTTGAGCATTCAGGACACACACTCGAAGAGACAATTTCAAATTATATTAAACGGAAGCAGTGTACGAAGGGGCGGGAAAGCATTACAATGACTAAGAAGCGTGTGCACATTCTGACATGCATTGGGAAGAGGGTTAATCGCCGAATTTCTGACTTCCCAAGATGAAAGCCAAACACGCTGACTAACTGATGCTAGCAGGCTGTGTGACACCCCTGTTTTGTATTACGCTAATTGGCTCTTAATTTGAATGTGATTATGTGTTTAGCATGATTTTACGTGCCATTATGTGAATATGTGTGATTTTGGAACTCTATCTGTTCACCGTAGGAATATCTGTTTGAATAGTCCGCTTCGGAAATTAAATTGAGGGCCTTATCGGCCACGGAACCCGGACTCGACTACGCCATTGTGATTGGCATAATTTTTAGAGCCTACGGTGAAATTTAATTGAAAACTTATTCTGGTCAATTTAAACTGATTAGAACGATGGATTAAGAGCCCAAATATTTTATATTAAATGTTGTGTTAGTGGGGCTAGTTGTTTAATTGCATTGCACTCTCCTTTAACTCTCTTAAAACTCAAAAATCTGAGTTAGACAAGTGAGAGAGAGGGAGAGGCCGGATATAGAGAGGGAAAGGAGAAGACTTGGGCAATTTTGGCTCTAGCTTGGGAAATTGAAGGTTAACTCAAGAATTGACTAGAGTTTGGGAGATTAAAGCTTCTAGGTAAGTAACCAACCCCTAACTCATGAATTTGAGTTGTGATTTCATGAATTGCAGATTTATTGTGATCTAGAACATGAAAGGAGTTGGGTTTGATGAATTTGAAGACTATATATGCATGCATGTATGTATTGTTTTGAGATTGCATATTTGAGCTTGGATTACATGACTCATGTTGTAATTTTGGTTGAAATCCATGTATTTGACCATCTCTTCATCATATGAGGAGAGAATGAAGGTTATATGTCACATGCATGTATAATCCATGGAAGTAGAAGCTTTGAATGCATGAAATGGTTACATTGGTAATGAATTGGTGGAAAATGGGCCATGCATGTAGATAATTATGAAATTGAGCTTCCTAATGTTGTAATCTTGCATGGGTATCATGTTAGCATGATTAAATTTGAGATTTGGGCCATTGCATGCAAGTAGTGTGGCTGGGAATTCGAATTGAAGCTCAAGAACACAATCTGGGATTTCCAGAATTCTGACTTCCGCTCGAGCGGGGGAAGGGCCGCTCGAGCGGAGAAATCGAGCTCCCAGCATTTTTCTGCAGACAGGAGTCCCGCTCGAGCGGGGAAATTGGCGCTCGAGCGGGGAGCTATGTGACATGAAGTCCGCTCGAGCGGAATAATGCACGCTCGAGCGGGGATTGGAGGCAACCAGTACTTCTGCAGGCCTAAGGGTCCGCTCGAGCGGGGAATCCTACGCTCGAGCGGGTACCCTGTTTCCAGAAATTCTGTTCTTGTATTCTGTGTTCTGTTCTCCGTTCTCTTTCACTTGTGAGCACTCTTAGGCATATGTTAAGCATTGTAAATGAGTTAATGAGGTAATAGTAAAGCCTAAAGAGGAAAAATGTGAATTTTGAACGGATTGAATTGTTAATGACCCTCTTATGTTCATGGCATGTGTAGGGTCGAGTTCCAGGGCGAACCAATCAACCGATCACTGTGAGTAATATCATTACTTGAATGCTTGTAAATGTCCAATTGTTTATTCCATTTTAAGCTTTATGAATTGCTAATTGGGATTGTGGACGTAAGTCTGATACGAATTCATAAATGGACCGAAGGTCGTTTTGATAAACATGGTTGGACCGAAGGTCGTTTTGATAAGCATAAATGGACCCAAGGTCGTTTGATGAACATGAATGGACCAAAGGTCGTTTTGACAAGAATGTATGGGCCAAAGGCCGTTCTGAAAGGAATGAATGGGCCGAAGGTCGTTTTGAAATGAATGAATGGGCCGAAGGCCGTTTGAAATGAATGAGTGGCCGAAGGCCGTTCTGAAATGAATGAGTGGGCCGAAGGCCGTTATGAAATGAATGAGTGGGCCAAAGGCCGTTCTGAAACGAAGGTATGGGCCGAAGGCCGTTTTGAAATGAATGAGTGGGCCAAAGGCCGTTTTGACACACACGATTGGGCCAAGGGCCATTTTGACATAATCGAATGGGCCGAAGGCCGTTTCATCATGAATGTAAATCTGAATGGGCCAAAGGCCAGTATGGAACTATGGTTACTTGATTTAAATTTCCTTACATATGTTAACTATAGATACGAATTGGGCCCAAGGCCGTTTGGAAAATGTTGTTCTACGTCTTGTTGCATAATTCTTTGTTTGATATTATTCACTGGGCTATCGCTCACGCTCATTCATGTCTTTGTAGGTGAGCCAAGAGAAGCCCAGACCCAGCCTCAGTAAAGCCCGCGTAGAACAACCCAAGTTTTGGAGAGTCAGCCCTCGTGTCTCACGTGCGAGGCCCGTCCTTGCCTTTTTGTTATGTAATTATATGTTGTTTTATTGGCAAGGGTTTTGTGTACATTGTATGTAGTCCGATGTGGGTTGGCTCAGTTTGATGATCCTGTTGTAAAGAAGTTTATGCTACTATACTTTGACGTGGGTTATTAACGTTTATGAGTATGGTTTGTATGATGTGCATATAAGCACCGCTCTATGGACAAAGTTTAAAATTTTTGCTTCCGTTTGGCCCCCTTTACTCTGACGATTTATGTCTATGTTGGTTTGAGGCCGTAGGTAATCACAGGATTACTGGCCGGTTATGTCCTTAACCCACGGGGCCGGGTTCGGGTCATGACAGAGTGGTATCAGAGCACGAGTTAATAACTCACACACTTGTCCAAAAAGAGCAATAAGCGTCTAGGTGAGACCTAGGATGCATTCATGTGATAAAAAGGAATTGGGAGCATTGGTTAAGTGTTTAATTGCCTTGATGTGAATAATTACATGTTGTAAATTGTGAACTACTTGCATTGCAAATTATTTGGATATGTGTGCTCCTTGTTACATGCATACTTGTGTATATCCTGTATGAAAAATAATGCAAGTCTAATCAGATGGTGAGAACCCGAGGTGATGAGTTAGAGGAATCTTCTGCTGCCAGACTAGACAAAATGGAAAGAATGATTCATGAAATGGCAGAAGCTTTGAGACAGCAACAGGAGTGGCAACAACAGTGGCAGCAACCACACCCGCCACCTCCACCTCAGGCACCACCCGTGCCAAATGAACAGAATGATGACCGGATTATAACTCTCACCAAGGAATTCAAGAAAATGAAACCACCACAATTCCACGGGGGATTAGATCCTTTGAAAGTCGAAGCGTGGGTCCTCGGCATTGAGAAGTTGTTTGAAGTGTTCCCCTGTTCAGAAACTCAGAAAGTGCTTCTAGCTACTTTTATGCTAGAAGATGAAGCAAGAAGATGGTGGATGTTGATGCGAGAAAATCATAGGGATGTTGACTGGGTAAAGTTTCTGGAAATATTCTATGACAAATACTTCCCGCAATGTGTACGGGATAGGAAAGTAGCCGAGTTCATGGAGCTCAAGCAAAACAGTATGACTGTAGCGGAGTATGAGGCCAAATTCACCGAGTTGGCCAGGTTTGCACCACATGTAATTGACACTGATTATAAGAAGGCAAGACACTTTGAAGGTGGACTCCGCAGTGACATCCTAGAGAGGGTGAACGTTCTAAAGTTGGAAACCTACATTGGGGTGCTCGACAGGGCCATCATATCAGAGGCTAATATAGCCAGGCAAGCTAAGCCAGTAACAGAGTGGAAGGGTAACAAAAGGCAAGGCTTCTTTTCGAAGAAGAAATTTCTGAAAAAGCAAAACACGGGCTCCTCAACTACTTCAAGTTCTTCTCGAGATACAGCTCCCATGTGCAACATTTGTAGCAAAAAGCACCGTGGAGTCTGTTACCGTACATCAGGAGCCTGTTTCAAATGCGGAAAGCAAGGGCATATAGCCCGAGAATGTAATCAGAACGGTGGGAAACTCGCAGCTAGTTCAACTGCATCGATTCCAAAGCCGGCTACTGGGGATACAGTGAGGCAGGGGAGAGTCTTTGCACTTGTTCCGGGTGATACATGGAATGCCAATGCCGTTGTCTCAGGTACTATCTCAATATGTAACCAGGATGCTTTTGTATTAATTGATTCTGGATCAACGCATTCATTTGTGACATATGCATTTGCACCCAGACTGAAAAGACCCCTAGAATTGTTACCATATTTGTTATGTGTGTCTTCTCCATCGGGGGAATCTGTATTATGTGACTATATATATCGGTTTTGTGACATGCATATTGAGGATGCTACCCTATATGTAGATTTGTTGCCCTTAAACTTTAGACACTTCGATGTAATTTTGGGCATGGATTGGTTGACCAAGTATTGTGCCACCATAGACTGTGTGACAAAGAGGGTTGTGTTTAAACCACCGGAACAGAAAGAAATTGTGTTTGTGGGTAATGGGGTAGTGCCTCCACCTTATCTGGTATCTGCAATGAAAGCATGTAAATTGATCAGGAAAGGGTGCCAGGGTTATTTATGTTATATATTGACTGAACAATCTGTGAATGTTGAATTGAATGATATTCCCATTGTTAGAGAATTCCCAGATGTGTTTCCAAACGAATTACCAGGGGAATTGGTGGACAGGGAGATAGAGTTTACTATAGAGACTGTGCCAGGCACCCAGCCTATTTCTAAAACTCCCTACAGGATGGCTACCGCCGAAATGAAAGAATTAAAGGAACAGTTGCAAGACCTTCTTAATAAAGGGTTCGTTCGGCCTAGCACTTCGCCTTGGGGCGCACCGGTGTTGTTTGTGAAAAAGAAGGATGGTACCCTGCGTCTATGCATCGACTACCGGGAATTGAACAAGGTAACGATAAAGAACAAGTATCCCTTACCCCGTATTGATGATTTATTTGATCAGTTACAGGGATCACAGGTGTTTTCTGAGATTGATTTGAGATCCGGGTATCGTCAATTAAAAGTTAAGGCAAAGGATGTTGAGAAGACAGCGTTTAGAACGAGGTATGGCCATTTTGAGTTTCTTGTTATGCCATTCGGAGTGACTAATGCCCCGGCAGCATTTATGGACTTAATGAATAGAATTTTAAAACCTACCTTGACGAATTTGTTGTAGTCTTCATTGATGATATTTTGGTATACTCTAAAGATAGACTTGAACATGAACAACATTTGAGGGTTGTTTTACAAATACTTCGGGAAAGAAAATTATTTGCTAAACTAAAGAAATGTGAGTTTTGGTTGGATGAGGTTATCTTCTTAGGGCATGTGATCAATAAGGAATGAATTTCAGTGGACCCGCAGAAAATAGAGGCAATTGTGAATTGGCCTACACCAACCAACGTGACAGAAGTCCGTAGCTTCATGGGCCTAGCTGGGTACTACAGGAGGTTTGTGAAAGATTTTTCGAAATTAGCTGTGCCTCTTACCCAGTTGACACGAAAAGGGCAACCATTTGAGTGGAACGAGGAAAGAGAATCAGCCTTTCATGAACTGAAGACAAGATTAACTACTGCACCAATTCTGACATTACCTTCAGGTACGGAAAATTTTGTAATCTTCAGTGATGCATCTTATAAAGGTTTGGGTTGTGTGTTAATGCAGAACGGAAAGGTTAGTGCCTACGCCTCCAGACAGTTGAGGCCACATGAGAGGAATTATCCAACACATGACCTAGAACTGGCCGCGGTTGTTTTTGCTTTGAAAATCTGGCGGCATTACTTGTATGGAGCCAAGTGTGAAGTCTACACAGATCATAAGAGCCTAAAATACTTCTTTACGCAGAAAGAGTTGAATATGCGTCAGAGAAGATGGCTGGAATTGATAAAAGATTACGATCTGGAAATTCAGTATCACCCTGGGAAGGCTAATACAGTGGCTGATGCTTTGAGCAGAAAATCAACAGGGAGTATGGCTTGTTTGCTTACAGAACAGAAGGAGATTTTACAAGACTTTGAGAAGTCTGAAATTGAAGTGGTGGTATGTGAACAGGGCGGATTGATAGCCGCTATTACAGCCGAGCCGGCGATCATTAATGAAATCAAACAAAGTCAGAAAGAGGATGAACTCCTCAAGAAAGTGATTGATGAATTTGAGGCAAGCCCGAGAGCAGAATTCAGTGTTGAGAATAAGATGTTGAAATTCCGAAACCGAATATGCGTCCCCGATATCTCGGAATTAAAGAAGAAAGTTTTAGATGAAGCCCACAGGTCTGTGTTTGCTATGCACCCTGGCAACAATAAAATGTACCGGGATTTAAAACAAACCTATTGGTGGCCTAAGATGAAGAAAGAGATTGCAGAATATGTGTCCAAGTGTCTTCAGTGTCAGCAAGTTAAGGCTGAACATCAGAAACCAGGCGGTCTACTTCAACCTCTCCCTATTCCCGAGTGGAAGTGGGAACATGTGACTATGGATTTTGTCGTTGGCTTGCCCCAGACTTCACGAGGTATGGATTCTGTTTGGGTCGTAGTTGATAGACTAACCAAATCTGCACATTTTCTGCCTGTCAAAACTACGTTTACTGCTTATAGATTGGCTACCATTTATGTCGATGAGATTGTCCGTTTACACGGAGTCCCAGTGTCTATTGTGTCGGATAGAGATCCGAAATTTGTATCTAGATTGTGGAAGAGTTTGCAGGAAGCTATGGGAACAGAACTAAGGTTCAGTACTGCATTCCACCCGCAGACAGATGGACAATCAGAAAGAACGATACAAACTTTGGAAGACATGCTTCGCATGTGTGCTTTGGATTTTCAGGGGAGTTGGGAAGACTATTTGCCACTTGCGGAATTTGCTTATAATAACAGCTTCCACTCCAGCATCGGTATGGCACCATACGAGGCTTTGTATGGTAGGAGGTGTAGGTCACCTATTTGCTGGACAGAGGTCGGGGATAGAGCTTTGCTTGGGCCAGAAATTGTGCAAGACACTTCTGAGAAAATCAAGATTATTCGCCAAAGGCTAAAGACGGCTCAGGACCGACAAAAGAGTTATGCAGATGTTCGGAGGAGACCTCTCGAGTATGAGGTTGGTGACCATGTGTTCATCCGTGTTTCTCCGATGAAAGGCCAAATCAGATTTGGGAAAAAGGGTAAGCTGTCGCCCCGTTACATCGGGCCGTTTTAGATTTTGGAGAAGCTTGGTCCAGTAGCTTATAGAGTTGCTTTGCCACCGGGATTTGAACAAATCACAATGTGTTTCACGTGTCGATGTTGAGGGGTTACCTCCGAGACCCGTTTCATGTGATTGACTATCACCGGGTTGCTATTGATGAAAACATGGAATATGCTGAATGGCCAGAGAGAATTGTGGACCGACAAGTGAAAGAATTGAGGAATAAGTCCATCCCAATGGTGAAAGTGGAATGGAAGGAACACTATGGGACAGATGCCACATAGGAAAAAGAAGAGGAAATGCGACTACGCTATCCCCATTTGTTTCCCGACGAAGGTAACTTAAGTTTGGAGGACCAAACTTCCTAAAGGGGGGAAGACTGTGACACCCCTGTTTTGTATTACGCTAATTGGCTCTTAATTTGAATGTGATTATGTGTTTAGCATGATTTTACGTGCCATTATGTGAATATGTGTGATTTTGGAACTCTATCTGTTCACCGTAGGAATATCTGTTTGAATAGTCCGCTTCGGAAATTAAATTGAGGGCCTTATCGGCCACGGAACCCGGACTCGACTACGCCATTGTGATTGGCATAATTTTTAGAGCCTACGGTGAAATTTAATTGAAAACTTATTCTGATCAATTTAAACTGATTAGAATGATGGATTAAGAGCCCAAATATTTTATATTAAATATTGTGATAGTGGGGTTAGTTGTTTTAATTGTATTGCACTCTCCTTTAACTCTCTTAAAACTCAAAATCTGAGTTAGACTAGTGAGAGAGAGGGAGAGGCCGGATATAGAGAGGGAAAGGAGAAGACTTGGGCAATTTTGGCTCTAGCTTGGGAAATTGAAGGTTAACTCAAGAATTGACTAGAGTTTGGGAGATTAAAGCTTCTAGGTAAGTAACCAACCCCTAACTCATGAATTTGAGTTGTGATTTCATGAATTGAAGATTTATTGTGATCTAGAACATGAAAGGAGTTGGGTTTGATGAATTTGAAGACTATATATGCATGCATGTATGTATTGTTTTGAGATTGCATATTTGATCTTGGATTACATGACTCATGTTGTAATTTTGGTTGAAATCCATGTATTTGACCATCTCTTCATCATATGAGGAGAGAATGAAGGTTATATGTCACATGCATGTATAATCCCTGGAAGTAGAAGCTTTGAATGCATGAAATGGTTACATTGGTAATGAATTGGTGGAAAATGGGCCATGCATATAGATAATTATGAAATTGAGCTTCCTAATGTTGTAATCTTGCATGGGTATCATGTTAGCATGATTAAATTTGAGATTTGGGCCATTGCATGCAAGTAGTGTGGCTGGGAATTCGAATTGAAGCTCAAGAACACAATCTGGGATTTCCAGAATTCTGACTCCCGCTCGAGCGGGGGAAGGGCCGCTCGAGCGGATAAATCGAGCTCCCAGCATTTTTCTGCAGACAGGAGTCCCGCTCGAGCGGGGAAATTGGCGCTCGAGCGGGGAGCTATGTGACATGAAGTCCGCTCGAGCGGAATAATGCACGCTCGAGCGGGGATTGGAGGCAACCAGTACTTCTGCAGACCTAAGGGTCCGCTCGAGCGGGTAATCCTACGCTCGAGCGGGGACCCTGTTTCCAGAAATTCTGTTCTTGCATTCTGTGTTCTGTTCTCCGTTCTCTTTCACTTGTGAGCACTCTTAGGCATATGTTAAGCATTGTAAATGAGTTAATGAGATAATAGTAAAGCCTAAAGAGGAAAAATGTGAATTTTGAACGGATTGAATTGTTAATAACCCTCTTATGTTCATGGCATGTGTAGGGTCGAGTTCCAGGGCGAACCAATCAACCGATCACTGTGAGTAATATCATTACTTGAATGCTTGTAAATGTCCAATTGTTTATTCCCTTTTAAGCTTTATGAATTGCTAATTGGGATTGTGGACGTAAGTCTGATACGAATGCATAAATGGACCGAAGGTCGTTTTGATAAACATGGTTGGACCGAAGGTCGTTTTGATAAGCATAAATGGACCCAAGGTCGTTTGATGAACATGAATGGACCAAAGGTCGTTTTGACAAGAATGTATGGGCCAAAGGACGTTCTGAAAGGAATGAATGGGCTGAAGGTCGTTTTGAAATGAATGAATGGGCCGAAGGCCGTTTTGAAATGAATGAGTGAGCCGAAGGCCGTTCTGAAATGAATGAGTGGGCCGAAGGCCGTTATGAAATGAATGAGTGGGCCAAAGGCCGCTCTGAAGCGAAGGTATGGGCCGAAGGTCGTTTTGAAATGAATGAGTGGGCCAAAGGCCGTTTTGACACACACGATTGGGCCAAGGGCTGTTTTGACATAATCGAATGGGCCGAAGGCCGTTTCATCATGAATGTAAATCTGAATGGGCCAAAGGCCAGTACGGAACTATGGTTACTTGATTTAAATTTCCTTACATATGTTAACTATAGATACGAATTGGGCCCAAGGCCGTTTGGAAAATGTTGTTCTATGTCTTGTTGCATAATTCTTTGTTTGATATTATTCACTGGGCTATCGCTCACGCTCATTCATGTCTTTGTAGGTGAGCCAAGAGAAGCCCAGACCCAGCCTCAGTAAAGCCCGCGTAGAACAACCCAAGTTTTGGAGAGTCAGCCCTCGTGTCTCACGTGCGAGACCCGTCCTTGCCTTTTTGTTATGTAATTATATGTTGTTTTATTGGCAAGGGTTTTGTGTACATTGTATGTAGTCCGATGTGGGTTGGCTCAGTTTGATGATCCTGTTGTAAAGAAGTTTATGCTACTATACTTTGACGTGGGTTATTAACGTTTATGAGTATGGTTTGTATGATGTGCATATAAGCACCGCTCTATGGACAAAGTTTAAAATTTTTGCTTCCGTTTGGCCCCCTTTACTCTGACGATTTATGTCTATATTGGTTTGAGGCCGCAGGTAATCACAGGATTACTGGCCGGTTATGTCCTTAACCCATGGGGCCGGGTTCGGGTCATGACAGGGTGTTTGGGGGGCAATTGTGGGAGCTGAATATAATTAGATCCATAGGGACGAATGAGCATGTCAGGTCCGAAACGTAACCTATATTCGACATATACCCCAGTCGATCAAGGAGCCGAATAAAACAACCAGTATCCCAGCCAATATAATAGACGCCGAGTATAGGTACATGTGACGAAGCAAGGATGGGCCCAGCCCAAAGGCCCAAAGAAAACACTATAAATACGGGATCACCCATTAGAGAAAGGCAGGTGAAAACTATTGCGCATAATTTAGAATACAAGTAAACTTGAGGGTAAAGACTGACTTGTCCGTCGGAGTGCTAATTCCAGCACCCCCGATCGGAGTGTTTATTTCTTTTCAGGTGACTAGAAGAGGATCACTAGTGTCCCCCAAGATCAGAAGAGTATTTCCAAACCACTTCTCCACAGAACCCTACAAGAGGGTTGTGAGCCGTGACACCACGTCGTTCAGATGATTGAGTTGTACTTGTTATGCCTTCCGTGCTTTTTTTTCTTCTTCGACTTGTTTTATTAGCTCCTCTCTTTCCCTCATAATTTCCTCCCGATCTCTTTGGCGATCCTCTTTCTCCTTGAGCAACTCCTCGTGATCTCTTTGGCGCTCCTTTTCTCCTTCAATAGTTCCTCGTGATCTCTTTGGCGCTCCTCTTTCTCCTTCAAAAACTCCTCGTGATCTCTTTGACACTTCTCACGAAGAACCTCCAGTTCCGCTCTCATTGACTCCATATGTTTATCACGTGCTCGTGCCGCACTAGAAGCTGTGGAAGAGGGTTGTGGGCCTATCCCATATCCACGCAAGTATTTTTTTTTTTTACCCCAAGTACTTGCCTTGATAGTTCTTCGTGAGTCAATGGCAACCCCGCATCGGTGGCTACCACTTGTAGATTCACCATATCATCATATCATGGAAAAAAAACAATAAAGTCAAGATGGCAGAAGGAATTTAAAACAACTTTACTAATTGATATGCAACACAATTGGTTTCAACATTCAATACTCACATGTTTCAAAGGCTGATAATACGTTGCCACTTGTTGCTCTCTTCCGCCGCCCCGTCTTGATTCTAGGAACCATGGTACCTACATTAAGTAACAAACATACATGAATAATAAACGTCACATACATTAGTAGTGTAACTGCTGCAATTGCTTATAATGTTTAGTAGAGCCTCTATGTTCAATAACATAATATTGAAAATAATAACACTATAGTAAATTGCATCTACTTTTGCATTCTAATAACCAACCAAATTATTGAACCATCCACGTCTCCAAGCAATACAAAATGTTTTAGTAGATCAGTTTTCTCAATAATGACACAACATGTCAAAGTTCAATAATAAATTGCTCGTTAATCATGGCTTTGTTCACTCATACATCTTGTAGCAGCTATGCTTAAAAATAGGGGGACCTACACACCAGTGGTGTGTTATAAAAAATATTACAACAAAGTGATAAACTTTATAAATGTTAATAATTAAAATCATAAACTTTTTCACTATTTTGTAATAATTTTTGAAAACACCTCCTCAATAGTAATTTTCCCTTACAAATAAAACAAACAGATCACATTCCCAACCCAAATAGACCCATCCACTGAAAAAAACAGAGTTATAGATTCAACAAATTCAACATGTTAAGCCAATCTCGATTTAAAACCAGCAAGTTGTTGCCTTCTGGTCTATGCCGCACGTCCATCTAACAACCTCTACACAGGAAAAAAATTAATTGGTGCTTACACATTTCAAAAACCAGCAAGGTTCATATAAAGATTCAACAAATTCATAGAAAGGCCATGAGAATCTAAAACCAGCAAGATTCAACAAATTCAACATATTAATTTGTGCTTTCACATTTCTCAAAATGTTTTGTCAATTTGAAAAAAATTAATCTTAAGCTAATCATGATTCCCACATATTACTAGAATGGTTATTAAAAGGAAATCCTGCAGCGATTAGGGTCTCTTAGCACAGATTAGTCGCACATAGTCAGATTAGCACAGAATAGCACAAATAGTCATAACAATCTTGCAACGGCACCCAAAAAACAGGGCCTAAGCATTTAAAATAACCAACACAAAAACAACAAAACAGCAGCACCTAAGCATAGCAGTGAAGCATGAATACAAACAGATTAACAACCCACACAACATGAATAACAACCAAACAGCAGCACACAAAACAACAAAACAAGGCCTCAGCAGAGCAGCATGAATACATTTAAGCAACCAACACAACATCCCAACTCAGCCAAGCAACCATCCTAGCATTAGCTAGCACCTAAGCATAGCAATCAAGCATCAAGCAACCAAAATGGAAAAAAAACAGCAGCAAACTCTCCAAGTCAGTAACCAGAGACCGAGCAGATGAGTAAATCTGCCACAGATTCTGGGAAAATCTGCCAAAGAGCACAGCAGACCGAATGGAAAATCTGACTTGAGTATGAATTTGATTTTCAATTTTCTGCCAAAGTTCATAAAAATCATAGAGGAAATTAATTACAAGGGTATTAAGTTCATAGAATATGAATGTACTTGGGAAATTGGGGTCCGAAGAAGAAGAAGAAGAAAAAGAATAAGAAACAAGACATAATTAGTCTACTCACATTTAAAGCTAATTTACTGAATAACCAAGAGTAGGCATGAAATTCAAATTACAAGGTTCATCAATTTAAGAGTTTGAACATTGCACAAAATTAAGGAATTGTACATAACATCTGACAACGTAATACAAGAACAAACACCGTATTCTTAATTGCCCCCATTACATCAACAAAACAAGCCGGACAAAGAGACAAAGCTCATCAACAATCTACTTAGAGAACACATAAAGTAATTTTACAACAAAGTGAGTTAAAACTCTAGGTCTGTATCTGTATCAAAATCACTTTCTATCTCATGTTCTTCTTGGTCATCACCCACGATTGTTAGTTCATCATCGTCATCACAGATGAAAGCATCATCCATAACACCCTCGGGTTGTACACGCTTATTGGACTGAGAAACTTCCATTGAAATAATTTATAGTTCAATGTCATCCCGACGCAAAACAACATCATCATCAATAGGCTCAGTTGGTACAACAGTAGTGGTTTCATCTTCTTGCAACACTTTATCAAATTCTGGCACATCCAGCTCTGGAACATCCCAAATTCGTCGATGTTGAAACTTTTCTATGACTCGCTAATTCGGCCCTAACTTCGTATCATGAATGTAGAAAACTTGCTGAACTTGGCTTGGGAACACAAACAAGTCATCTTTATACCATCGACTTCTTACATCAACAATTGTCACATGTGGTTCGACATGTAAAGTTCGACTACTACCAGTGTTATACCATTCACATTGGAACAAAACAACCCGATGTCCAAACAAATATATCAGTTCCCACACTTTACAAAGGTAGCCGTAGAACTTTATCAATTGGCCTTGGTGGTCGCCTTCCACTACCAACCCACTATTTTGATATTTACGACGATTATCACGATCGATAGTATGGAATCGGATGCCATTAGAAATGCATCCCAAATATGTGTTCACTAAGGCATTAGGTCCATTGGCTAATGACCACATCTCACCGGTTGCTTTGGGTGACTTTTGATTTCGCAATTGGTTCATCTACACAAGAAAGTATGTCATGTTAATTCAAACTTAGAATAATTTAACGTTATTTGCAAACTATACACTAACGAGTTTTAGCTTACGCGATCTTTGAACCATTTAGGAAATTTTTTGCATTGTCGCGTTGCAATGTTGCATGAACTTCCATATTTTTGTTACAACACGAGCTTGTGTTCCCTAGTTTATACAATGTAATTCATAAGTAATTGGAATAATGAAGACTTTAAAAAATAAAAACCATGTAGAAAATGTATGTTGCATATATGATGAGGAATCATACTCTAGATATTCGTCCACTTCCAAACTATTGTGTAGGACAAACCAATGAGCCAATTCGCGGTCAGCTACGGACACATCAATTGCCCTTAGGAGTTGACCAAAAGGACGAACATTTTGAGTGAAAATCGCCAACCCCGAGCCATTGTCACCCCCATCATAGTTCTTTTCTTCCCGGTTAAACACCGTTTCAACTCCGTGCGAATACATTGAACAAAACGTCGTACACTCTTTCAATATGTAGCCCTCCGCAATGGAACATTCTGGCCGAGCTTTATTGCCCACAAATCCTTTAAGAAGTCCGAGCATCCTACATGTAAACATCAACATGATCGTCAGTATGGTCATATTGAAATATATTTAAATGAAAAAAAGTTATGACTCGTAGTTATACCTCTCAATAGGATACATCCATCGATATTGCACAAGCCCTCCAAGGATAGCCTCGTAAGGCAAATGAATTGCCAAGTGGACCATGACATCAAAAAAAGCAGGAGGAAAAATCTTCTCAAGCTTACAAAGTAAAAGTATAATTTGTTCTTGCAATTTCTCCAAATCAGTCACCCTCAATGTCTTTGAGCACAACTGTTTGAAAAAAGTTCCCAACTCAAACAATGTGGTCCCAATCTTGGTAGAAAGGTATCCTCGCATCCCAATGGAAAGAAGTCGTTGTAGAAGGACATGACAGTCATGACTCTTCAGGCCAACTAACTTACTGCCATTCGCGGTGACACTATTGGATACATTTGCTGCATAGCCATCAGGATACTTAATCGATTTCAAGAAATCAGAAAACCCTTGTCTCTCTACCAGGGACAATGTGTACAATGTCGGAGGCTTCTCGAAAGAGCCATTCGCATGCCTTATCAAGTGTAACTTCTTTCGTATTCGTATGTCCTCCAGATCCAAACGTGCTTTGTCCGTGTCCTTGTTCTTGCCATCTATGCTCAATAATGTCCCAAGCAGATTGTCACATATATTCTTCTCTATACGCATTGTCACGCCCCAAATTTCTAGCCCAAATGATAATGCAACAATCATGGCTCTCTTAAAAGAAAACCAAATATAACTTCCCATACTTGTATTACATAATAATAATAGTTCCTCATACGATATTAAATTGATTCAACAAGTAAATAACCAAATAAGCACCCCCTAGGTTTTACAATCTTCCAAGGCTTAAGCCCGGTTACACAAAATGGTTATTCAAACCCACACATACATAGCCCTTGACTTACAAATAGGATCACAGCAAATGAGAACTTTAGTGCTCTCAACACATACATTTCCATGCCCTCAATTAGGTGGATTCACCACGTCTTTTCCTACACAAAAATCCGGTAGGGTGAGCATAAAACCCAGTAGGAAATCCTTAACAAAGTTTATACATTTTATACAAGTCTCAAGAGATGAATGCACATGCCATGCCATGCCATGCCATGCCTTTTTGAAAATAAAACACATCTTCATCTTTTGAAAGCCATCAGGCTCAATGATGTTATGCAACTTCAACTGTTCAAAATTTATCAATTTAATTTAAGGGGCGGTAAATACAACTCTAGTAATCCCTAGGTCGGTGTCTGCAAGTAGACTATACGAGTACTACCAATTGTCATTTTTACCGATATTAACCGGAAGGCTCGACACCTATCCGCGCAACTATCTGGTCTTTCACCAAGGACACTCAGGCCAACTTAAACAATTTCATCTACACCACCTATCAAGACTTACCACCATATTTACCCCAAAACCATTTCATGAAAACCCATTTCCCAACATTCTTTTCTCAATGCAAATTTCCAAAGCTTAGCATAGTCCAATGAATTGAAATGCCAATGTATGATTAATAATGCAATGCAACATTACTTCCATATTCAATTGTTCCACACAATATACCATTGCGATCAAAATTTCCAATCCTCTTTTCAACACGATTCCACAAGATGAATATATATATATACTTTTATATCCAATTCATTCAAGAGAATACGTAATTTCCACATTTTAAGCAATCTCAACAATTTAGTCAATTCAGGACTAAATCAACATTTTGACAACAATTTCCAAAATAAACAATATTTCTCATTTTTTTCACAAAATTCGTCATTTATATATAAATAAACAATTTTCAAAACATCCATTCATTTTGGTACAAAAAATAAATATGACAACATCTTCCAAGGATTTTCAACATCTTTCAAAAAAAGATCCAATTTCTAAGTTTTCTCATCAAAACCATTCATCTCCAAAATATTTAGAAGAATCTCCCCAAAATCATATTTCTTCAATCAATATGGTTCGAAACCCTAAATTTCTATTTTAAAAGGAAAAGAAAATAAACCCTCTTTCAAAATCACTCATCTTCTTGAAATCAACAATCAATTTCTCAAAGCTAATCAAAGGATGATTTCGAAAATCATCTAGATCTTGCAAAAACATATATATAACTCAAAGGAAATCCCTACCTCAAGTTTTGAAGAAGAAATGAGATGAAACCCCCAAAATCAATGGTGTCGAAACTCAATCTTCACCGCACACAATGAAGCCCTTGAGATGATAACCAACTTTGGTGAAGAACTTAGGTCTAAATCCCAACGGATTTGGAGAAATCAAAGAGAGAAGATGACTTCTAGAGAGAGAAGCTCCCGATCTAGAATTCTGGAGAGTTTTAGAAAAAAAGAGGACTGAAAAAGTGATCTGAAATATCATATTCACGAACTGATATAACATGGTCCGCTTGAGCGTGGAATGCCTCGCTCGAGCGTCAAATACACTGACCCAGTACTTTTGCAGACAAGTTAAACTTCTGAAACCAAACATTCTCCGCTCAAGCGCATAAACGGCCGCTCAAGCGGACAAGCAACTTCGAATGCATTTTGCATTTTTGTTTTGGGGGCGCTGCCCCTCAACCCCGCCAAGGCACTGCCCTAGGACCCGCCAAGGGGCGCTGCCCCCTAAACCCCCGCGAACTGACCGGGCAGCTCGACCCCGACCAGCCCAGTCGAAGTGGCAAAACATGAAAGAATGATCGAAACCGGGATTGCTACATGCATGACATCAAGGTTATGTCGAAACTTAAGTGTTTTCCAATAGGGTAGGTCAAACAAAATGCTTCTTTTTGTCCAGTTCAGAGTTAGATTTTCAGTCCTTTGTCTTTTTTGGTTGGTTGGATGCTTTCCATACGGCCTGTACGTCCCCAAATTAATTTGCTCAAGTATTTGTTCTCCCGATAACTCCACAGGTTTGGACCGATTCTCAATTTCACCATTGAATAGCTTACTTCTTCGCCAATTATGGTTCTCAGGTAAGTACCGTCGAGCACCCGTATACCCTAGCTTACTTCGTAAACTCTAAGATGATGCATCCATGTTACAATTAGGGCAAGCCAAGTAACCTTTTGTACTCCAACCAGACAAGGAACCATATGCAAGGAAGTCATTGATGGTCCACATGACTGCTGCATGCATTGTAAATATTTGGCCGTTTGAGGCATCATATGTTTGCACACCATGCTCCCACAGATTAGTTAACTCTTCTACTAATGGTTGCAAGTAAACATCGATGTCTCTTCCAGGTGCGGATTGTCCAGGAATAAGCAATGACATCATGACAAATGGATCTTTCATACACTTCCATGGGATAAGATTGTAAGGCATTAAGATTACAGGCCACATGCTGTACGATGTACTCATATTTCTGAATGGATTGAAACCATCCGTGGCAAGCCCTAGTCTTACATTCTGAGGATCCGCAGAGAACGTAGGATGCAGCCTATCAAAGTCCTTCCATGCCTCACAATCAGCTAGACGTCGTAATACTCCATCATCCATACGCTTATCTTTGTGCCATCTCATATATGCGGCTGTTTTTTTCGACATGTACAATCTCTTCAACCTTGGTGTCAAACGAAAGTACCTCAGTATTTTTTGTGGAATTTTTCTACCCGTCTTGTCGTTCAACTTGTTTTTAGACTTCGTACATGTAGGGCAATTCTCCAATGTGGCATTGTCCTTCCAAAATAAAGTACAATCATTCTTGCATGCATGAATGGCCTCATATCCCAAACCCAATTCATGTAAGAACTTTTTCACTTCATAAAGGGTCCATGGAACAGTTTCATCACACTTTGGTAGAATGTCTTTGAAAACTTGCATAACGATATTGAAAGATTTGTTGCTCCATTTATTGTATACCTTCACCTGAAGTATCTTAATTACGAAGGACAAGATGGAGAACTTTTCACTCTGGATATACTTTGCGTTGAGCATCATCGAACAACTTCATGAACTTCAACAAATTATGCCTCTCCGAACAAGTACGTTCTTTGTTGATATGATCATCCATGAGACCACTCATGTAAATCTCTTCTAACATGGTAGGAAGTTCACCTATATTTTCATGATTGGCTATCATTCCAGCTCCGTTGCTTTCAATATCATCGTTTCGCATAGTAGGATGAGCACGAAACATGGGAACATGTTCCCGTGGTGCACCCAAGTTCGATAAGAACATGTGATTCCTCTTCGAATCAAGTGCAACCATACAACGTGTCGACTAAATTTGTGCCGTTCAAGCAATCAACACAAGGACAACGGATTTCATCCTGCGGCCCTAAATTCTTCGTAACGAACTTAATAAATGACTGAACACCTTCTAGATACTCTTTACTCTTTAGCCTATCTTTTATCATCATCCAACTCTTGTCCATTATTGGAACAGTACACATCAAGCAAAGATGAACATGGGAATGGACAATATATGGAAAAATACTCTGTAATGGAAGAGAGCTTAAATAAGTTTAGGGGTTAGATTATCATTGCTTTTTCAAGTAAACAAAATAGTAATAACAGATCGGGATGTTTTGCTTATTTGTCAGTTGCATATAGTTGGCTAATTCGACTAGTAACTTGGCATGTATTCATACGCAAATGTGACATACATGAACAATTCTATGTGAAGTCATCTTAGAGGGAGACATATAATTGCAACCCTCAGAGAGGGAAATTAAATTTGATATTCAATATAGATTGGACTTGAATAGATATCAGCAAATACATTTTGTAAACATAAATTTTATGAAAATCAGATGTGTAAAACAAAAGTATTGAAATTTTAAAGTTTTGAAACATTGAAAAAAATAAATTAATTGCTTTATACATTAATTTGGTTGTTATGCACAAATCACAAAGAACAAAGACCCAAAATAAATAAATAAATTTAGTGTGACACCCATTAAAGATGCCCTTGGGATATTTTTTCTTCTTTTGATTAGAGGAGAGTGTTAATCAAGTTGACAACAATTATATTTAAACCAATTATATTTTGTATTGTTCATATACTAAAAAAGTGTGTGAACAAATTTATTTTCATATTACAAAATATTTAATTTAATTACATGCATTGATTGTTCCTTCTAAGTAGTATTCCAAATATATACCCTTAATATGATTCTTGGATTCTATATTAATTAATAGGGGCATTTGCTAGTCTTGGTGCAATATTAATTTATATTTAACAAACATTTTACTAATTTCTATATATTTTTTCCAATCAGTAGAAAAATCATTATAAATATGAAAAATATTACATGAAACAGACTATTAACTTAAAATAGTTAAAAAGTCAACAAAACCTAATAATCAATTACTAAAATCCAAAATTCAAACCCAAAAACTACTACTAATTACATTCTACATTTAGTTTAGAATGTTCGAATGTCATATATTTACATAGATTACCACCCCTTTATGAGTTCTGTACTTTCTGATGGCTTTCGTGTTCTTGAAGTAAGGGCATTTTTGTCTACACCAGATATGGCTCAAGCCTATTAAGGGCCTAGACAAAAATAAAAAATAAAAATAAAATAAAAATCTACTTAGGACACTCTATAATTTTTTTTATGATATAGTTTTATTTTTTTGATGATATAATTTTTATTTAAAATTTATAACATATCTAACCTTCACAATCAAATTCATTCTGATGAAGAGGCATTTTTTTCTGTCTTGATTGAGAGAAGTAAAGAGGTGTAGTGTAGGATGGGACTATTTTTGTATCCAATGAAAGCATGTTTGCCCTCTTTTTAATTTGTCAAGAGTTTAAGATTAATGATAAAGTGTCTTGTTTGATAATTTAAGATTTAACTATTTTCATATATTTATAGAGATATATAAAACCAAACAAATTAAGGAAATTAATTTCCCGAATAAGTGCCTTAAAAACACCTACAATGGAGAATACTTTCTTGTTTGATTTTCATTCTCAACCAGGACATCAAATTTAACCAACTAATAAATTATTTTTTCTATTACTCTAAATTAGTGTGTTTGATTACATTCAAAACATCTGTTGTTCTAAATGGTGGGAACAACATAAATACGAATTTAATCATCAGAGCAAACCAAAAAAAAAAATTATATGCAAATTAGAGTGATTTTTTTTTTCAAAGAAAGGTACCTTAAATCTCTAAAAAGCACACCAGAAGGGGAAATGGAATGTCACTTTAAGCTCCTTGGCTTACTTAGATTGCAGAGGCTTTCTCCTTGTGGTCTCAGGTCCTCTCACTAACACACAGAACAAGCTAAAACATTAATTAGATTTCTCCACCTACGCATGCATATATATATATGGTTAGTTTGGAATATTCCTGAAACAGAGGCACATTTGGTCATATAGTTCAACAATCCAAAATCAACAATCCAAAATCCACAATCCGAAATCCACAATCTGAAATTTCAACCAAACCCATTCATGAAATCAGAAAAAAGCCCTAAAAAGCCACTTATGAAATCAACAAAAAATGAAAGGAAAAAAAAAAACATATAACAACCATACAAAAATCGTGAGACAAGGAGAAGGGGGAGATAGCGAGAAAGAGATACAAAGGGACAGACCCAGAGAGAGAGAGAGAGAGACGAGAGATAAATACCTGTAATCAGTGGTGGTGCCGACTTGCAGTGGTCGTGGTGGCGAGCGCCGGTGGCCAGCAATGGTGATGATCGGCGGTGGTGAGCGACGGTGAGGTTTGGTATCAACTGCTCTGTATGTTGGTGTGTGAGACATAACAGAACAAAAATGTGTGTCTATCTAAGTGCGATACTGGGCGCCAATATTAATGAGTTTCCCTCTAAAAAAATTTCGAAGCTTTAGCGACTAAATATTTATTTGACGCCAAATCTCCTTAACAGCAACTAACCATTGGTCGCCAAACGTAACATTTTTGGCTACTAATGTTTAATTTCGTCGGCAATTTTTAATATACAAAGACTAAATTAGTTTTGGTCGTCAAAAATTCATCAAAATGTCAATTTTTTAGCGACTAAATGTTTTTGTCGAAAAATGTTATTATACGGCGACTAAATCAAAATTTAGTAGCGTAAAATGGTACCAAACAGCGACTAAAACTAATTTTGGTCGCCAATAATACTATATGGCGACCAAAATAATGTAGTAGCTAAAGAGCTGCAATCAATGCCGACTAAATCAGATTTTTAGTCGCCCAATATGCTATTTTTGGCGACTAAAATTGTTTTGGTCGCCAATTTTAGTTGCCAAATGTGCAATTTGTTGTAGTGAATATTAATTTTTTCTCCAATAAAAAAATTTACTCCAATAATATATTATTATGGTAATTTTTTTATTTAATTTTATTGTAAGTTGCATGCTAAATTTCACCTAAATAGTTTTCTTTCATTTAATGTTTTAAAATAGCTCTTTCCAAATTTACTTCAAAATCAATCATAATTCATATTACTCCGAGATTTCTTCTAACAATATCAAAACTCTTTTTATTGAGTAAAAGGAAAACATATTTTCAAGGGATATGGTCCCTAATTTATGGTCATTTGTGAATTGAGAGATTTAAAACTAGGGACTTACGTATAGGTCATAATAAATGAATTTATTGTCCAATAAGTCTTGTGATAATTAATGACATTTTTTATCAAATATTATTAAAAAAATGTTACTAATTGTTAATTATTAGCGACAGTTTGAAAATTTTGTCACAAAAAAGTCATTAATTATAAGTTTTAGTGATAGTTTAAAAAATCGTCACCAAAAAATATCATTAATTTTCAACTTTTAGCGATAATTTAAAAAATTCATCACATAAAAACGTCAATTATAAGTTTTAGCAACAATTAAAAATAATCATGACAAACAAATCACTAATTGTTAATTTTTAGCAACACTTGCAAAAAAAAATCACGAAAAATTATTTTTAGTGACAATTTTATTAGGACTAACTTTCAATAGAATTAATGAGAATTATGTCCAACTATTAGGACTTATTGGTAAATTATCCTTAAAACTATTGAATTTTATTTCCTATTTGGCTGCTAATTGTGATTCTAGAAGTTTATTTAAAGAAATATTTATATGGGATTTGACTCCCTAAATTACAATTACCTATGAGTCAAGAATTATATCTAAGAAAAGATTTATATTAAATGGAGGTTTTTTTTTTTTTTTTCAATTGGATTTACATAGGATATATTTATTTATTGTGGATTTACATAGGATTTTGATTATACATGTTTATGGGTGAAGAATTTTTACTTTCATGAGTTTGAAAAAATTAATAAAAGGTGTCAATGATTTGCAAATTTGGACTACGCATTAGTGAAGACATTTTATTTTCATTGACTTTGATTGGCTTGTGTTTATTTGCGAGTGTGGATTTTACTTGAAGGAAGAATTATATGGAATTTGATTACAATTACATGTGAATCAAGAATTTCATTTAAATAATCATGAATTGTAATCCAACAGTAACATAAATTATAAAAGAGTTTTAAAAGGTGTCAATCATGCATTAGTGAAGACATTTTATTTTCATTGACTTTGATTGGCTTGTGTTTATTTGCGAGTGTGGATTTTACTTGAAGGAAGAATTATATGGAATTTGATTACAATTACTTGTGAATCAAGAATTTCATTTAAGTAATCATGAATTGTAATCCAACAGTAACATAAATTATGAAAGAGTTTTAAACATCAAAGATCAAATGGATTCTTTATATTAAGACATGTACAAAATGGATGAATAAACCAAATCGCATAAAAAAATTGAGATGTTATCAGATGCAATCTAAATTCATTTTTTGATAAATCGAATACACAAATTCTGAAAATTGTACAAATAAACTCATTAGTCACCAAGGACATTGGCCAATAAGTCAAATGAAGTCTAAAAATTTCATCAATGAAACATTATATAGAGGAAAAAAACCAAATTAATAAAATTGGTAAAATGTTATGGAGATGCATATATAAATTGTACACAGTTATTTCAAAATCATTTCACAGACTTCGGATATGAAGATGCCAAATTCATAGAACCCAAGATGACTGTAAAAAAGAACTGATTCTAGTTACTAACAAACATAATTAATCAATCCAATGTTTGCAATAAAACTAATGCTTTTTATTTGAAGAGTAAACCAATTAAAAAAACTCAGAAACATGTATAAAAAAATGGACAAATTACAACGGTAATCCTTGTACTTTGGTTTTTGTGTTATTTTAGTTATTGTAATTTTAATTGGCTTGACTTTGACCTTGAATTTATGATTTTGTTTCAATTTAGTCCAATTGATAACAATTCTTAGTATTTATTTAGAAAAAAAATTAAGCAAATAAGTGTCAAATGTTATATTTTAAAAAGATATATAAAATTATAAACTTACTAAACGTAGTTTATCTCAACAAATTTAGGGTTGATTTGGGATGTTCTAAAAAAGAGTACTTTTTGACTTATTGGCTTATATGGGTTGGGTTTGGGTTGGGTTTGATGTGATATGTTAGAGAGGTCATGTGATTTAAATAAGATGATATGACTTAAATAGGATAGTGACTTTTTGACTTTTGTATTATTTAGTAGATGCCAAACTTGGCCTTAGTAATCATTTTTCTTGAACAACACTAATCATATTATCAATTGGACCAAATTGAAACAAAATCTAAAATTACGGGTCAAAATTGAATTAATTGAAAGTATAAGGACTAAAATGTCACAAGAATAAAATAGAGGGACCACTGGTGTAATTTGTCAAAAATTATATATATATATATATATAATAAATTGAATGGACATGTTTCACTATATCCAAACATGCGTATATCTATATAACCTAGATATACACATTTCACTTACATTGCAAGAATAAAGTATCAATCACACAATGTTGATTCAAAGAGTACCTATGAATCACGAGACTATAATCTCATGCTACGGAACTCATCCTATCACAGCAAATGTGAATCACCATTCTCAACCTTACTCCATACAATGGTTTCCACCTTCTTCTGCAACCTCTCTCTCCCTATTTAACTTTATCGATGGTTCCCTAATCCATCTTCCATCAAATCGTATTTTGCCTTTGTTGTGCCTCATAACTTAATGGTGGAATGAGATTTTTTTTTTTTTTTTTTTTTTTAGATGATGGCGTGGTTTGTGGTACATAATTTTTGGGATCTCCATATTTAGTTTGTAGACATATTTTTCAAGTTTTTTTTTTTGTAAGCTCATAGATTGTTGAAGATATTGAAATATACTATAACTACATACTACCACTACAAGAAAAGGTAGATATAGCAACGTTTCTTTTATGGCGTTTATGAAAAACGCCATTATAGACTTGTTAAAATACAACGTTTTCGAAACGCTGTATCTGATCTCAGTAAAACGGCACCGTTTGGGTCAATTAGTTGACACCGTTCAATACTCCGTCCCTTCCAAAACGTCCCTCACTCTCACTCACTCTCACTCTTCCACAACTCAGACTCTCTCTCTCGCTCAGAAACCCATTCGATTTGAAGCTCAAAAACCCTCACTCACTGATTTGAAGCTCTCACTCTCGCTCGACCAGATCTCTCTCTCTCTCTCTCAACCCTCTCTAAGCTCCATCGAAGATTCAGATCGATTCAGATCGAAGCTCCATCAAAGCGATTTCGAAGCTCCATCGAAGTTTCAGATCTAAGCTTCATCGAAGATTCAGATCGAAGCTCCATCGCCTGCGATTTCGAAGCTCCATTGAAGCGATTTCGAAGATTCAGATCTGAACTCTGACCCCTCGATTACTCGCATTTCAACCTCCATTGAATAGTCTACTTTGTTTCTGAACTGTAATCGGTAGTCGCTCTCTCTCTATGTCTCGCTCTATTTGTGGTCTATGGGAAAGATGAAGATTGTCTAGCTCTCTGTTTCTGAACTGTAAGAGGTAATGCTTGCTTTCCTTTTGTATTCGGGATTAACATTTAAGACTATCTAGCTCTCTGATTAATATTTTTCACTTACTCAAACAGAGCATAAGTATTCAGTTTGATTTAATTTTTGAAGATTTTTTGAAATTTAAGTTTGAGAAAATTAAACTTAAATACAAGGCAGATAATATCATTTTGGAGTAGGATTTTAACTCAAGGGTAGTGAATGATAATAAGGAGATGGATTTTACCCCCATTGATATGGAATGGATCATAATAAGGGTAGTGAATGATAATAAGGAGATGGATCATTGGAAGATTCCTGTCCAGATTATATGTTGAAAGTAAACATCTATTCATTTTCTTTTTTTCTTGTTAAGGTCAGATATATTTGTTTGATAATCCTATATAATTTCTAAAAAATCCTTTTGTAACTCTAGGCTGAGGAGTGTTTGAAACGAGAGAAGGATAGGGTTGCTCATTACCTACATTCTAGTAGCGAGCTGAAGTTGCTGGAGGTTTGTTCTTCCTCTTGTAAAGTCATACTAAATTTCTTTCCACCTAATAATAATTAGTCTTTTAATGGTTACTTCTTTTTTTTTTTTTTTTTTTTTTTTTGAGGCCAATTTTGAAGATATGCACTTTTGCTGTTATAATTATGGGTAATTTTGTCTTCCTATAGAAAGTTCAACATGAATTGTTGTCCGTTTATGCAACCCAATTGCTCGAGAAGGAGCACTCTGGATGTCATGCATTGCTTAGGGATGACAAGGTAGTCATTTGGACCATTTTTTTTTTTATCAGACTTGGACAGTGTTATTATTCAAGCCTTCTTGCTGTTATTTCAGTTCCAATTAACTAAAGTTTATTAACATTTTTTTCCTGTTCTCTTGTAGGTAGAGAATTTATAAGGATGTATAGGCTCTTTTCCAAAATACCTCGAGGTTTAGATCCGGTTTCTAGTATATTTAAACAGGTTTTTGTCTTTAACTTGCAGTACATTGTTCTGTAAAGAATGTAGCATTGTGCCTCTGGTATTATTTGTTCTGTACATGTTACTGCTGAAGGTACAGCATTGGTTAAACAAGGGGAAGATGCAGCCAGCAATAAGAAGGTGATGTAATCTTGATTGTGTTATTTCAGATCCCATAGTCTTTGTGCAATTTGTCTTCTGAGGAGGTGCATTTCACAAGGCTCATGATTGATCTGCCATTACATTGGACTTGGTTAACAAGTTATATACTCTTTTTTTTCTTTTCTTTTTTTTTCTTTTTTACGGAAGGAAATTAAATTTGGATTTTAATTAAATGAATGGCAATGTACAAAATTTAGCACTACATTTGACTTTGGGGGTACAAATAATTGTTTGATGTGGTGACATCATTGACCAAGGTTGTTCACTTAAAATTTTTCTTTCTTTTCCTTTTTTTATTTTATTTCCCCTTTTTCTGGGTGGAAAGAACCTATCTACTCTTGTATATGTCTTAGTGATAATCTTTTCTAATTTTATTTCTGGTTCTAATGCTAAGAAGTGTCCTGGTACAGGCAGATAAGAAAGATGTGGTTGGTTTGCAGGAACAAGTAATGTCAAATTCTTATAGTACTTCACTTCTAGGATTTGTCAATGGATTCTTGGTATGGGAACTGACTAACCTGTGGGGCCTTCAGGTTTTTGTTAGAAAAGTTATCGAGCTTCATGACAAGTACATGGCGTACGTAAATAACTGTTTTATGAACCATACTCTTTTCCACAAGGTTTGTATTAAACAATTGCTGCATAGTCGTGGTTTCCTTCCTATTATTCATGTATTAAAATCTCCTTTGTTTGCCTTAGGCACTCAAAGAGGCTTTTGAAGTCTTCTGTAACAAAGGTGTTGGTGGAAGCTCGAGTGCAGAACTACTAGCCACATTTTGTGATAATATTCTTAAGAAAGGTGGGAGTGAGAAATTGAGTGATGAAGCCATTGAGGAAACACTTGAGAAGGTATGCTTCTATCTTTCATAGCATTTGCTTTGACTTATTGTTGAGAATGAGATACAAACAGTTGAAATTGGATTTCTTTTTATTCTACAGGTAGTAAAGCTCCTTGCTTATTTAATTTTTGTTGGTTTTCAAGATCGTTGCCCAATTCAGTTTAGCTGTGGTCAATCAAATCAATAACAAGTTTACAGTAAGGAAAGGTACATATTTTATGGTGCTTATACATTAGCTATCCTTGTTAGACATACACGCGACTTACATTTTAAGTTTCTGTCTTTTTTTACTTTGTTACCATGTAAGTGTGGCTAGTGATTTGGCTTCTATATTATAACTATTGTGTATGGTTAATTATTATAACTGTTGTGTATGGTTAATTATCTTTTCAATTAGATTTTTCTTTAGTAGATTCCTATCCTGGAAGAGCAATTCATTTTTAAGTACAGAATTGAATGGACTTTTGTAATTGTATGTGTGTGTAACATATATCTTTTATATATGTATGTGGTGTTTAGTCACTAACGTTGGTGAGGGCTGCGTTAGTCGCTGAGGGGTGGGAGCAACTGATAATCAAAGCGATTGCTTTCCAACTCTATAACGTATTTGAATGTGTATTTTCGAGCTCTAGAATGGGATAAGGAGTTGTTAGAGCTTTATATATTATTTAAAAAACTTTGATCTGAGTTATTTTCTTCTCTTCCTTTATTTTTAAAATATCATTTTCAAGCTAATTATCTTTTTGATTCTCCTGAAGTATACAATTAATATACTTGACAAACTGTGGGAGTGGTCCTCATTTTTCAAGCTAATTATCTTTTATGCCTTCATGTGTGAGTATGGAGACATATACATATGCTTCAATTCCTTTCATTATTCAACTGAATCTCAATTACTTTGGTTGCTTTTGAGAAATGCTTTGAGCTTACTGTTTGACAAACTGAGAATTTTGAAAGAGAGAAGCTTATTTAACACTTTAAAGAGAGAAAAAGAAAAGAAAAGAAACAAAAACACCAGAGACAGCTTTAGGACCTCAATGATTTTAGGCTCTCAAATGATCCAATCTTTAATCGGCAGTGACGGGAAAAATAAACTCCTATGAGAAAAGAAACCCTAACTTTCTCATTGGAGGTAAGTTCTAATATATTTGTTTACATGTTTGTTCTGGTTTTGATCTTGTTTAGATTTTTATTGAACAACTTTGTGTTAGCTTTTTGTTCATTGTTTGGGAATTGATATCAATTTATTAGCATTTGTAGTTTGAATGCCATGTTTATTGATAAATGTGTTCATTAAAAATACAGCTAATTTGATGGAATTGCAACACGGCATTTTACGTATGTTCATATGAAATTTTCATCCAGCCAATATAAAATAAATACCTGATAAGTATGTAGTTTGCCCTTTTTTAAAAGCAAAGTGTGGTTAAAGGAAAATTTTATTAAATACATTTCATACTATATGCATTTTTAACTATATTTTTTTCCCTTTAATTATCATCAAATTTCTTCTTTAATTATAATATTATTTTAGATTTTAATTATAAATTTCTTTTTATTTTTTAATTATAATTAAAAAATATAAAATAATACCATTTTATAGCTATATAGCTGTATACAAAAATGTATATGGTAGGTTTGTAGCCTAATCTTTGAGTTTTTTTTTTTTTTTTTAATATTCTAAAAATAATAATAATTTAGAGAATCGATTCACTTTTCAAACTATTTGAGAAACAACTTGCTTTTGAAACCACATTTTGAAATTAAAATTGCATTTCTAACATGTAATTTCACCTTAAAATCACATGTTGAAAATACAATTTATGATGGTATAGTGAAATTACATGCTCAACATGCGATTTTAAGATGAAATTATATATTGAAAATACAATTTTAATTTCAAAATCATATTTTGAAAATATAATTTGAAAAACAGATTAATTTTCTATATAGTTTGAAAAATGGATTATTTCTCTAAATTGTTTTTTTTTTTTAAGAATATTAAAAAAAAGAAAACTCCCTAATCTTTACCATTGTTGTGTGGAATACATGGTGCCAAGTACCAACAAAACCATACGTGATGTCTCCATGCGTTTCAGGGAAGAGAAGTGAGCAAACGAGACACGCATAGAATCACATTCATGAAAGAAAGCCCATAACAGAGAATAATGAGATCACTGATACGCACAAGAAGAGGCAAAACGATGACATGTCTTGGTCTTCTCTCTCAATTACTCTCTTCTAGCTCTTCTTTCATCAACACCTCCAACAATTTCTTCAATTCTTCTCTCTCTTTCCATTCTCCAATTCCTCAATCGGTACCCCTCTCTCTCTCTCTATATATATATATCTATATGTATGTGTAGCTGTAACTGACTAGTATGACTACAAAGTGATTTCTAGGGTTTGTTGGGTCAATATTCGAGGTCT
The DNA here is from genome assembly GCA_030407325.1 of Camellia japonica. Classification (NCBI taxonomy): domain Eukaryota; kingdom Viridiplantae; phylum Streptophyta; class Magnoliopsida; order Ericales; family Theaceae; genus Camellia; species Camellia japonica. The sequence goes on from JAPPVO010000031.1 coordinate 133,695,481, forward strand.
GCATTTCGTGGGTTGTGTTCGAGCTACGGTGAAGTGAGAGGAATGGCCAATAGACAGGTTTCGACATTGCAGTGCTTGCAATCTTCGGAATCTATTTCGTACCTGTCGCAGAAAGAAGCAGCCCAGATCGATGACATCCTCATGGGTCCTCTTGGCTTCAGTGTCGATCAGTTAATGGTCAGTCTTCAATTTTATTCTTCACCGCTCTGTTTCCAACTTCTACTTTTCTATGCAGTTCTTGGTTTTATAAGGAATTATTGGATTGAAGTCAATTTTATGCAAATCTTTGTGTTATTCTATTTTCAGGAATTGGCTGGTTTGAGTGTTGCTACAGCAATTGCAGAGGTAAACTCTTTTTGGGTTGCCTTGCTTTTTAATGTTTGGTTGTTGCATTTTTTCATTCAATTGTCCTGCATTGTGTGTGTGTGTGTGTGTGTGTGTGTGTGTGTGTGTGTGAGAGAGAGAGAGAGAGAGAGAGAGAGAGTTATGCTCATGTGCTGTTGATGACAGTTATTTTGATTCACAAAAACGTATTTGTATCTTGATGTCATCAGACATGTTGATACTCGATGAGAGTCACTAGTTGTCATCTATGTTGTTTTGATGGTATTATCTTATCTTATTGTTTTATTTGATTCCTTGGACTCCGTTATCACCTATTGTGAATTCTTTCTCCTTTTGTTTCTAATTATATTTTGTTGTACGCTAGTACTCTTGTGACCTCTTCAATGTATTCTTGAGATATTGAAAAAGTTTTGTTCTAAGATTCTCCTTATTTCCAAACTTTTGTTTACTGAAATTTGCCACCGAAGCAAAACTATGAACCATGCCCCTTGCTGATGTCATTTATGTGCTCATCTTTTTGTGTGTTTATTTCTTTCTGAAGTTTAATGTAAAAGAATAGTGTTCCTTTGTAGAATTCTTTTATGTAACTGAATATAAATTATGGCTTTATTCTTGGTTGTTGACATGTTGTTGATTGCATATTGTGGGACAGAATTCACGGCATTAGTATTGCCGTAGGGATATGAGGTGCATGAACTCCCAAACTGAAACATTATAGTTTGAATCAGACTAGACTGGGTACCTTTATGGCAACAGATTTCACTCCTGCGTCGTTGTGGACCTTGGTGCTGCAAGATTAGAGTTGTGGCACTTGTTGGATAGAGAGCCTTGTGACTGAATCTTAAGTACATTTTTTTTGATAAATAATTGAATCTTAAGTATATTACAGTGTGTTGGGAGATAAAGTGGTCTATTTTTGCCCTTTTTTCTCTGCAACTAAATATGGGGGCTTAATGGTTCATAATTTTCTAAGTGAGAAATAGTACTTTCTGGAATTTTAAGGGCCTGATTCAATTTTTATGATGCTTACTATAATAATGCTTTTGACAGGTCTACAAATCAAGTGAGTATAAGCGAGTTCTTGCGATTTGTGGTCCTGGCAACAATGGTGGTGATGGTCTAGTAGTTGCTCGTCATCTACATCACTTTGGATATAAACCATTTGTTTGTTATCCGAAGCGTACTCCTAAACCTCTTTATGATGGTCTGGTGACTCAGGTATGGCAATGGGACTCAAGTTGACATATTGGTGACATATTAGTTTACATATATGTATTTTTTGCAGAAGTGCTTATTTGTTGTGGTAATTGTAGCTGGAATCATTGTCAGTGCCTTTCCTGTCAGTGGAAGATCTGCCCAATGTCTTATCAAATGACTTTGATATTCTAGTAGATGCAATGTTTGGGTTCTCATTTCATGGTAATTTCTTTTTATTAGTTTCTGAGAATTCTTTTCCAGCATCTGCCTTTCCCTTTTTCATTCATTCAAAGTTTGTTTTTTTCCCCTGCAAGGGCAGGGAAAGTTTAGAAGATTCCTTTACGTGTTAATCATTATAGTTTGCTATTTTATTGATGATATCTATATTTTCTTATTAAACTTTCTATAAAGAATTTCAGCTAGAAAGCTGAGACAGAATTTAGAAGTCTTTAAATGGTGTTGGTAATAAGAATATATAATTATTGTGTGTCCTAGAATTGTATGAATGACAATAGGTTTACCACGTCTTTCCCAGCCGTACTTATCACAAAAATCATATCCTTACCAACCATATAATTAGCAACTAGAGCCCCATTCTGTTATTTCTGTCCATTAAAACATGTCTTCACCATAGTTCAAGATCACCTATGTTGTCACAGGCTCATATTAACTTAATCTTAATCCTTTTCATTGCGACATTCCACTTCTTATACAGTCCTCAGCTCATGCTCACTTCCTCTGAGTGGGGCCCAGTGTAATGTTTAACTCCAAACAATCTCTATTAGTTAAAATTTTCTTGATCCTTTTTGGACCTACTCCTTGGTGTTTCTTGATGCATTCTAATTTGTAGTGTGATTATTACTAGTTTTCCCATTTTTGTGTTAACATTTTCTCTGCTGTGTTAGATTGACTTAATTGAGAAAGGAATCCAGCATTTCTGCAAAAAGGAAAGGTTTTTGAGATGACCATATATTGGTCGTCAACATATCAGGGGAGGAAAGAGGCGGCTAGAGGTGCGATTAGGGAGGCTTTGGCGGCTAGTTCTATAATCCTTTTTAGTTTCACAATTTTCATGGGATAAAGGCTTGTTTGATGATTGTTTTGAGTATTTTTGTTGTAATTGTTCTAGTGAACTTTGTTTTCAATGTTTTGGGATTCTGTTTTTGAAAACCTGGATTGTATTTTGTGTATGAAATGTGCAATTAGTTAAATTCTTTTGACTTTGTTTCCAAAGTTGTAGTATGAACAGAGAATGCCAACTTTGGTATTTTTTTTCATATTCTTTTGTACCACCAGCGGCAGCAGCAGCAGCATAGGTGGGGGTGGGGGTGGGGTGGGGGTGGGGGTGGAATTGATATTTCATTTCATAATAATAATAATAATAATAATAAACAAAAAAAAAAAACAAAAGTGGCGTTTTTTGAAAAACGCCACTAACTTTTGTAGCAGCAGCAGCATAGGTGGGGGTGGAGGGTGGCATTGATATTTCATTTCATTTAATAATAATAATAATAATAATAATAATAATAATAATAATAATAATAATAATAATTTTTTTTAAAAAAAGTGGCGTTTTTTGAAAAACGCCACTAAATGACGTCATTGTGCCGTCATCCGTTAGTTTGGGACGGAAGTTGAGACGGATGTCAAAGATTTTGTGGCGTTTTAAAAAACGCCGTCTAATAGTTTCAGCGACGTTTTATAAACGTTGCAAAGCTATTGCGACGGCCGTATCAACGACGAAAAATTAAAACGTCGCTGTAACATTTTGCAGCGTTTTTCAGGCTTTTAGCGGCGTTTTTAAAACGCCGCTAATACTCATTTTTCCTGTAGTGTACTATATACAACAAAGACAGAGAGAGTGACTTGATATGAAAAGAGAAACCATAAATCAAGGTATTTTTGTACATTAAATTTTTTTTTAAAAAAAAGGATTAACTAGATTAATTAGGTTTCCTTTTCATGTATAATTAAATTTTTTTCAATATTTTTGGATTTCTTAGATGGTTTTTTTTAATTATTTTATAAATTGAAAATGTTGAAAAATTGGCATAAGGTCTTGGAACTCTAAGAAAGCTCCTCATTAGAAATTCTATTTTCTTTAATATATGTATAGATATATAGATATAGATTTCTGTTGTGATTGTAGTGTGGTGAGATGATCGAATAGGTCAATCTGCAAAATAGGGTTGGAAAGGGGTTCCAATTCCAATTCATTTTAATTTAATTGGGTCTTTCTTTTTCTTTAAAATCTCAACCCCCCCTTTTTTTTTCCCCCAAAAAATACGGGAATGATCATTTTTTCACAAATTAAAAGACTAATTTGATCTTGTTGGATAAATCGTGTGTTGGAACAATTCGCCTTGAATTCTTCAATTGGTGGTCTTCGGGTCTTAAAAACTTGGCAACGAACTTGTCTATGTAGAACAAAAATATGATACTTCACGTCGCGTTATTTAGCCGCTTTCCTAAAGATAATATTTACACCCACCAAAAGATGTACAGGAGGTTACAGCAAATTCACGTCCAAGATACAATGAATCCTGATCTAAAGATCAAGTCTACCGGAGTCTGCACTGACGACAGTAGATCAGAATACTCTTGATATAATCAAAAAAATCAAGACACTAATATTCAAATATACAGAACTTGATTATCAGTAAGAAAAGCAGAAATTTGGTTAAGAAACTTTTGATCGAAAACTCAAAATCAAGAAGGAAAGAGAGAGAGAGAGAATTGCATAAATGCTTCTGAATTTTTTAGATGAAATGAAATGGCTGATTTCGTAACCTATTTATAGGCCTTAATGCACCTGATCGAATGGTTATGTCCCTTGATCGCATCCGATCAGATCTGATCGTTGGATCGACGATCTACGGTGCAGATCATTCTCACATTGAATAGGTGCCTTGACTAATCACACCTGATCACGATCGGGTGCCATCTCATCCGTACAATCGCGCGTCCAATCAACGGCTATGATCAAACCGCTCCAGATCGGACACGCAACTGTTCAATCGGTTGGTTGACTCATTGCCAACGGACGCCACGTCACTGCCATGTGGAGTTGACTGTATTCCAAGTCACCCATGCCACGTTGGTTCCACGTCATCGCTTCAACCTGTCCGATGCAAATAGGAAAGCCATCTCATCCGTACGATCACGCACATCTCCAATCAACGACTATGATCAAACCACTCCAGATCGAACACACAAGCGTTCGATCGATTGGTTGACTCGTTGCCAACAGACGCCACGTGGAAAGCGCCCTCATGGCGCCTTGCACTGATGCGTCCGTGCAAAATGCGCCATCAAATGTCACACAACCCACTACCCACGCCACGCCCGTGTGCGGATGGTGCATTGCACCATCCTTGCGGTGTGGGTGCATGCACACTAGCTTTCACCTCACAATTCCATATTCAAAGGAATATTTCATGTAGTACTTTAGTAAGTGCTCCATGTTTTCCTCTCTTTCCGATGTGGGACAAAGTCCCCAAGCTTATTTCAAGCTTTCCAAAGAAAAAAAATGAGGCTTTGAAAACACCCAAAAAAATTAAACTATAAATTTGAAAACCCATTTGGAAAATTCCCCAACATCGTGCAAGAGCCCCTTTTGGGTCTGTTTGTGAATTAGAAAAAAATAAATGGTAAAAAGTGAAAATGGTAGAAAATGAAATGCAAGAAAAGAAAAAATATATATAATATGTATGTTATCTTGTATGAATTTGATTATGATTAAAATTTTATAAGAAAAAAGAGAGGACAGAAATTCTAATTATAAGTAACTTCGTTTTTTTTTTTTTTTTTTTTTTAATAACAAATTAAATCTCTTATATTTTTTGCAAGTAACTATAATGTTAGTTATCATGCTATTAGAGAGAAAAAGAGATGAAAAAGTAATCAGACCGCTTGAGCGAAGGAATGGTCGCTTGAGCGACAGACACAATAAGTGACACCGCTCGAGCGACCAAAACCACCGCTTGAGCACACAATGACCTCCTCCTAGTAGTTCAGACTTGTAAAATTTCGCTTGAGTGCAAGAAATGCCACTCGAACGTAGATATCCAACTCTTAATAGTTTTACAAACTGTAAAAGACCGCTCGAATGCAAGATGGTTGCTTGAGTGAAAAACACAACTCCCAACCTGTTTCAAGTACAACCAAGACTCCCAATAGCCAAACCCAACCAACAGCAAGGAGAAAAACAACAAGAAGATGGAAATAATGTGTTGTATCACTTTTGGAAACATTATATATGTTGTGTAATTTTTGTGAACTTGGGTTTATCCTAAACAATGTAAATGTCTTGGGAATATATGAATTGTACTTCAGTGTCAGAACTTGTGTATTGGGTTAGTGAAAATGAATGACCGGAGGATAATTCGTGATGTTGAACTTGATAGATTATCATGGTGGTGAATAGTTTAAAAATGGTTTTGAACTTGATTTGTAATTTCCGGGACCAAATTCCTTAAGGGGGGAGATTATAGCGATTCTGATTTTGACCCGACCTTTTGCTGTATTCGGGACTCGAGTTTTATGGTTTAATGTTGTTGTTCATCTCTTATTCCCCTTGTTGTCCCTTGAGTTTGACTTTTGAGTTGGTTGGAGCATGTTTGGAACAAGTTGGTTGCTTAGTTTTGAAACTTTTGTTGCCCAGATTTTTGCTCCTCTGCTCAAGCAACACTTCTTGAGCTCGAGCGGGCTTTGCAAACTCTCAGTACTTTTGCAGCTCTGCAAAACTACTAAGAGAGTGTATTCTACGCTCGAGCGGTTCATTCTACACTCGAGCAGGCTCAGCTCGAGTGGCACTTCTTGCGCTCGAGCGATGGTCTATTATCTGCAAAACTACTGGGAGTGTGCATTCTGTGCTCGAGCGTCACTTTTTGCGCTCGAGCGGAACAACTTATTGTGTCTGACGCAGAGCGTTAACTCTTGTGCTCGAATGAACTACGAGTATATCAGTTCGTAACAACCAGATTTTACATCACTTTTTCATCCCTTTCTCTCTCTAAAACTCTCCAAAACCATAGATCTTGAGTTTCTCTCTCTAAAACTCATCTTTTCTGTACTATTTCGCCTAGATCCATTGGGTTCCCCACCTTAGTGCCTTTGAGAAAAAGGTAGAGCACGTCATGGGCTCTCTCTTCATCCGAACAAAAATAGATTTCGATGTCTTTGAAGTTTCCCTTTGCTTTGCTCGTCTTCTAACTTTGAGGTGGAGACTTTCTCCACTCTTCTATAAGTTTTAACTTGGTTATTTGTTGATGGGTAGGAAATGTTGAGACTTGTTGTCATTTTAGGTATTAAATCAAAAGAGGGGTTTCTAAGGTGCCGTTTGGTAACACTTACGTTTTCAGTTTTCTGTTTATATTTACAAAAATTTTAAAAACTCAAATAAAAACTTGTTTGGTAAAATTTTTGATTTATAAATCAGTGGTCTCAGTTTATAAATTTAGCCAAAAAATGAAAACACAAAAAATGTGTTTCCGTTTTGAGTTTTGAGTTTTTTTTTTTTTTACCACCCAACACTAGCCACCACCCGCCACCATTTTCCACCACCGTATTCTGTCGCCACCACCCACCCCCCACCACCACCTGCCACCACCACTCACCACCCACTTGCCACCACCACCCACCAGCCACCCACTCGCCACCACCACCCACCCCTTGCCGCCGCCGCCACCACCACCACCACCACCAATCACTCACCTGCCATCCACCCGCCACTACCATCCACCGCCTGCCACCACCACCCGCCACCTACTTGCCACCACCACTCACCACCCACCTGCCACCACCTACCACCACCAGCCACCACCACCATCAGCCACCCACCCGCCACCACCACCCACCACCATCCACCACCCCACCACCACCGCCACCGTCACCCACCCACCCACCACCACCACCTGCCACCACCACCCACCACCCGCCACCACCACCACTACCACCACCACCTACTCGCTACCACTCACTCGCTACCACCCACCACCCGCCACCGTCACCCACCCACCCACCATCACCACCCACCCACCACCACCCGCCATCACCCACCCACCTACCACCACCACCCGCCACCACCACTACCACCACCCATTCGCTACCACCCACCACCCGCCACCGTCACCCATCCACCCACCACCCACCCGCCACCACCACCACCCGCCACCCACCTGCCACCACCCACTCGCTACCACCCGCCACCGTCACCCACCCACCACCCACCACCACCACCCATCTGCCACCACCCACCACCACCAGTTACCCACCACCCACCGTCACCACTTTCCACCACCGTCTTCTGCCGCCACTTGCCACAACTTGTCATTTCTCACTCTTTTTTATATTTTTAAATTTTTTTAAACATTTTGTCAATTACCAAACGCGTTTGTAGTTTATATTTTTCTAAAAATAAACAAAAACCAGTTTATAAAATTTTTGTAAATATAAACTGAAAACGTAAACGTTACCAAACACACAAGTGAAAGAGTTATAAATGGTTATGGGGTTAAATATGAGGTTATATTGTGACACAATAGTTGATTTTGGGAAAAAGGGAGTTTGCCCTAAAATGTTTTAAAATATTTATTTTGTACAAATAAATGGAATTGGTATTGAAAATGTGAAAGTGAATGGATGTTGACATAAATAGTGGAGAAGAATATGTATTATCACTTGCCTATGAAATTTTGAATAAATTATCTATCTGTGATTGAATATCTGTTTAAAAATACATGTATTGGGCTATCGGTGGAGGATAGTTATGATTGTTGTAGAAATTGCATGAGGATTAGGTGAATTGAAACTAATCTCTTATTGGTTGTTATTTAATATGACTGTGTTTTAAATACATTGTATATGTATGATGTCGGGAGGAGAAAGGGGATGTACTCCATGTTTGGAAGGAGAAAGGGGATGGAATCCATTAAATTAAGTTGGCCTGAGTGTCCAGGGTGAAAGTCCCAAAACCGCGCGTATACATGTGTGTCAGTTCCCACGGACGAAATTTTCGTAAAATGGCAAACTGAAGTGTTTATGTAATGGTTGTATCGATTAGAGACCCACTGAGTTGTAGCCACAGTCGAGTTATCTGGATAATGAGGAACTTGACTCATGAATTGAGTTGAAATTTGTCGTCTTGAAAAGAAATGAGATAAAATGGATTGAGATGTAGAATTCGGCATATTATGATTTTGTGGAATACAAATTGTTTTACTTCAGGCATTGCACATGTACCTTATACATATATCTTTGTTAAGATTTATATATTGTGATAAATTGTTTCTACTGGGTTGTGGCTTACCCTATTTAGGGAAGACCATTTTCAGGTGTTGGAGATATGCCTCCGCTAAGACAGCAGTTTGGGGAGACGTGGAGCAAGAGCTTCTTTTTTATTCTATTTATTTTGTATAGCCAAGGGCTTAGTTGTATTGAGTTAGACTTGTTTTGTTGTAACCAAGCAGTGGCTTGGAAAGATGTAAACCACCAAGGCACATAACTAATTGTATAACTTCTTTTGTTATCATCTCGTAAATGTATATTAAACTCTGATGACTGAAAGTATGTCGTTTCACTTATACTACTAATTATGAAATGGGTTGATTGTATTTATTTTTTGGGCATTGCAATAGGTAAAAGAATCTTTGATGTTGATTTGAATATGCATGGGTTAATTAATGTTGGACAACAAAGGTTGTTTGGGTTTGGTAGTCGTGTTGTGGGTTGAACGTGCGAATTTGGTTAGTGTTTGATGATGTTGATTTGTCCCAAAATCAAAAATAATTGTTATATGCTTTTTGATGGACGAAATGATGTGATGTTGTGTTTGCTGTTTGCACAAAGCGTAATGTCAATGTGTTTCTGTGCTGTAACGACACTATCTACTGGGGAAATATGGGTTCAGGTTGATGTTATTTTCAGTGATGGTCGAGTAATAACGTATGCATGCTGTAAGTTGGAATTGTGTGATATTTGTGTTGTGTGTGGGTGTGAGTACTGTGATGTTGGTGTGGGTGGATGTCAGTGCTTGCACGTGTGTGAACTCCATGTCGGTTATGTTGATGTTTGTTTGGGTAGTTGTCTAGTACTACTCAATGATTGTAGATGTTAGGTGCATTTGTTTGTTTGATTTAATTCTGATTTGGGAACATGGTGGGGATGTTGTTGATGGGCAGTTGTGGTGTAGTTTTATTGCTAGTGTTGGGGGCTGTGATTGTGCATTGACCATGGAGGTATAGGTGTTGTGTTGTATATAGCTGGGTGTGTGTGGGGTTAGCAATTGTTGTAGAATCATGTGATGTTGCAACGACAGTGAGGTTAACAAATATATGTTTTTAAGATATTTGTTTTATTCGGTTACCCGTAATGTTAGTATTGTTGGGGGTTAGTGGGAGGATGAATGCTTGAATTGTGGGGGCGTTTGGTGGTTTTAGGTGGCAGCGACATTTAATAATCGGGGGTTGTCGGAATCCGATGATGTTACAACAACAAAATGACAAACTCCATCCGTAGAACAATTTTAAAACAAAAACACCCAACATAACATTATAAATTAGAAAACGATGTAACCCAAACAAACTGGTAGTTAACAAAATACCAATAATCGGTCAAAAATGGTTCGTAATATTTGGAAACAATAGTAAACTAATGTAGTACAACGCTGCCACAATCAACGCACTAGCAAAAGGCAAACAACAATAAGAACACAACGTCAAATAGCATCTGCAAAAAAAAACAAAAACAAAAACAAAAACAAACAAACACCAACCTGGAAAAAATCGCACAGAGCCCATCGCTCTCAACCCCAATATGAACACCATATAAAAACGTACACCCAACACACCTCTTAAGAAAACCACAAATGATTGAACATCAATAATGACACACCAAGTAGGTAACATTAACAATCCACAATCACTCCACGAAATCCCTAAAAAATATAGAAATGTTACCCCATACCTTACCCACAATCCAAACAAACATCAAAATCAAATCTCAAGCAAAAGACAAACTAGTAAACTCTAATATCACTAAATCAAATCAATAACACATGCCAAAAATAAAAAAAGGGCTATTTCGTTTATAAGAAAACATGTAGGCCTAAATAGACTAACATTTCCTCCAATAGGATTTGTGAGTAATTTTTCCTTTTGAATTTGTATTTTAGGTTTACATAATATCATTGCAATTCCAAATTGAGTTTTTTTTTTAAATTGTATTGTAAATTGTAATCGATAATTTATATTCTTAAATTTTGAATGTTTAAATGACTATGCATATAATAAATATTTTTATTAATTTTAATAGCCTAAAAAATCTACTATTTGCAATAATGGTTTCGAAACTCAAAAATAGTTTTGATTTTTGTTTTTATATATATTTTTATATCAATTTTTTTTTTTTAATTTTAGTTATTTTTTAAACATTTTAGATGCATCTAATTTAAATTCACTTAAAAATTAAAAAAATAAAATATTTATCAAAAAAATTGAAAGAAGTTTACTAAAGACAAAACAAATTGAACTAAATTTTTTAGAAAAAATGACTAGAATATAAAAGAAAATAAAAAAAAGTTCATTAAAGATGAAAAAAAAACACGAATAACAATAAAATAATTTTAAAAACTAAATCAAACAAAATTAGCATTTGTATAATAAATAAATATTTTTTGGGTTAATTATTTAAAAGTCCTAATGACAACAAGTGTGGTAACTGAAGTTCTGTGTAATAGTTTTTGGATGCACAATTCCCATTTCAATTGGGAATGTTCTTAGTTTTAAAATTGAAAACGTTCTCATTTTTTTTTTTTTTAGTTTTAAAACTGAAAACATTATCAATTTTTCTAATTTTAAAATTGAGAACATTTTCAATTTTTTCAGAGGGTTTAGGGTTTAGAGTTTATCTTTCTTTTTTTTTTTTCTTTTTTTCTTTTTTTTTTTTTTCCATTTTGCACATCAATGCTTCATCATCATGCTCCTTTATAGACTCTATTTTTTCTATTTTGCATTAAAAAAGAATTCAGTTTTTTCAACCAAAAAAAAAAAAAAAAATAGAAATTTTTACATTTTTTTTGCACAATTTTTTCTTAAAGTTTTAAAAGTCAAAATATATGTTTATGGATAATCATAGAGCATGAACAATCATTATTTGAATGATAATTCCGATTATTAAAAATTTAATGGGGCTTGAATGTCCAAAAAATCTTAATTAAGACTTAATGATGTGTAAGTTCATAAAATGAGACTTATGTGTAAATGCTCGTATTTTTTTTTTTTTTTATTCTTTTGAATAACATATACTCTATTTTTTGACTCCTTCTAATAATTACTTTAAAAATAAATTAACAAATCACCAACAAAAAAAAATTGTGGGGACATATTTTGTGAATGACAACACGTGGCCAAAGGTGACGCCGAAGTATCAGTCGAGGTGCCACGTGGCCTGGTCATGATGTCGAGGTAATCTCGGTTAGGCCAAGGTTATCTGCGAATATACCAGAATCCAAGATGAGTAGATAAGGGACAAGAGTCCTAAAATAGGGGAGGATCTCAGTCGGAATAAAGATAAGCCTCTTATGGAGTTTATCCCTATCTAGCTGAAAGTTCAGGATGAGCATTGAGCCAGAGTCCACTAAAGTGAGACTTCTATAAGGATCAAGTCAGTGCTGGCTATCAAAGCAGGGCACCCCCGTGGGTCTCAGATGAGTGATATATTGTGAGCAGTAAGTTCTTTCTTGTGAGTTAAGCACAATTTGCTATCTTTGAGAGATATTTTGATTACTGACTTGATCGTCGGAGTGCCCTCGGGTGGAACCACTGCCGGATTCTTATCTTTCTATGCTAGGTCGTTCGGGCCTAATCTATTTTGTCGGTGCTCTCCAGCTGAGTTCTCTGTTTGGTTGTGTGGTTGGAAATCAACACCCACAATTTGGCACCGCCTGTGGGAACGTAAGAAGAATAGATGGCCAACAACGGACAGAAAGGAAAAATCAGGGGACAACGTCCCATGTGGGAGTGGTAAACATGTCGATCCTAACATCGAGGAAGAAAACCATAATAAAGGAGCACGGGATCAGAATCTCGGGGATAAGGACGTCGGTAAGGAGGCAAACCCCTCGAAGAAATCAGGCCAAGATGAGTATTATAACGAAAGCGACCTCCAGGTATGGAAAAATAGATGCCTAAGAAAGGACGGTGAGATGAAGGGAATGGCCAATAAGTTGGCAAATCTACAGTCGGATGTCAACTTCATGATACAGAACAACGTTATGCAACCACCATTTCCGTTGGACACACCGGTGCCAGCGGCCAAGACTGACGCCCAGAAAGGAGGGCAGAAAACAATCCCAACAGTCCCATGGCATGGCAGGGAAAAGGAGCCCTCACATCGGCCTTCACGGGATGTCGGGCAAAGAGAGTCGATCAAGGGTGACTCACAGAGGACACATCGGACCAGGGGGACATATGTCAAAGAGCCCCGAAATATCCAAGGGAAAGGTCTGTGTTTTGACACAGTGAATGAGGAGAAGTCCAAGAGGACACATAATGACACTGAGAGTAGCGCACCAAAAAGATTGAAATCCATTGACAACCGAGCTCCTGATCAAACTATGGAGGATTTAAGAGACTACCTCCAGAGGAAACGGCAGAATGTCGAGTTCACATCCCCAGTCAAGTCGAGAACGCCGTTCTCAGTTGAGTTGGATAGGTTTGAGGCCCCAAAAAGGTTCCATATGTCGAGGTTCCAAATTTATGACGGTAAGTCCGATCCGAACTTTCACGTCAGCTTATATCTGAATTCGATGGCTTTGTATACCGGGGACAAACCGTTGTTATGCAAGGTGTTCCCCTCGTCCTTTGGGGAAATCGCTTCGGATTGGTTTCACAAGTTGTCGAAAGCAACTGTGAAGAGTTGAGAAGGCCTGGCTGAGATGTTTGTGGCCAGGTTTGTTACAAACAAGTTGCAGCTACTAAGAGTAAACTCGCTGATGGCTCTGAAAATTGGCAAGGGTGAAAGCCCCAAGACTTATGCTAAAAGGTATTATAAGGTGTTCCATCGAATATAGGGATGCAACCAGGAGTTGGCGGTCGTGTCTACCTAGAGGATGATTGCACGTTTTGGAAGTCGCTAGCAAAGACTCTACCAAAGAGTATGGAGGAGCTCATGGCAAGGATCGAGAAATATGCCAGAGCAGAAGAGGATACGCCGGGAACGAGGCACTGAAGCAGGAGAAGAGAAATGGCTCGCCGAAGCAAGGATGAGGTAATACACGATTTAACAAGCAAGAATCAGGGCTGAGGGCTGCACAGGCAGTCACCACTGTGTTCCGGATCCCGGTTTATAAAGTTCTAGAAATGATCAGGAACCAGCCATATTATAGAGCACCTGAGAAGATTCATGGCGAATTTATAGAGAGAAGCCTTGGGAATCACTGTGCTTACCACAATGAGGATGGACACCTGACTCAGGGGTGCAGAGCCCTGAAGACGCATTTGGAAGACTTGGTCAGACAGGGTCACTTAAGGGACCTGGTAGATGAGGCCAGGATGAGGGAAGAGCAGACGAGGCTACCCCAGGCACCGGTAGCACCACCTCCATCGCCACCACAACAGCAAGCAGATGGACCTCGAGTGATCAATGTGATTCACTTGAGGGTCAACGAGAATGAAATGGGTGGGGAGACTTGGAGGGTAAGGCACTTACAACATGTGTGTCAGATCCAGCAAAAGAGGCCTAGGATAAACGAGTACCAGGGACCAATAGTGTCATTTACAGAGGCAGACCTAGACATGGTGCAGCATCCACACAACAATGCTCTGGTAGTGACCCTCAAGGTAGGAGAATATCAGGTAAGGCGCATTCTGATCGACCAAGGCAGCTCTTGTGACATCATGTATGTCAGGTGTTACAAGGAGCTTGGCCTTTATCGCGATGATTTGGAGCAGTCTAACAGCCCAATGGTCAGGTTCAATGGAACGCCGACATGGCCTCTGAGAGCAATAAATCTAGAGGTGCAGGCGGGCACCAGGAAAGTAAGCACAGAGTTTACAGTAATTGACACCGCCTCCCCTTACAATGTTATCTTGGGAAGGCCATGGTTGCCCCAATGAGGGATGTTCCCTCAACACTGCACTAGCTGTTGTGGTTCCCAACGGAGCATGGAATTGAAGAGGTTAGAGAGGATCAGGTGTAGGCAAAAAATTACTCTATGGCAGCAATGAAATCTACCTGCAACGTGCAAGAGACAGAACCAGCAGAAATTGAAGACGAGGATATGGAAGTTATAGATGCTATCGGCAAAGAACCAGTCGAGAAAAATGAGGAACCCTAGAAGAAAATTCTGGTCCAAGAAGGGGATGAAGAGCGCTTCTTTCTTCTCGACTCAGGCTTGGCCGAGGATGAGGAAAGGGAGTTGGAAGCTTTCTTACGGGCCAACATAGAAGTATTTTCCTGGACGCCATACGAGATGCCAGGCATTGACCTCGAGGTCACATGCCATATGTTCAATGTAAATAGGTCGGTTAAACCTGTCATCCAGCGAGCGAGGAAGCCGACGTTGATGCATGTTGAGGTAGTTTAGGAGGAAGTGGACAAACTGCTGGAAGCCAAAGCCATTCGCAAGGTGAACTACCCTACTTGGTTGTCCAACACTGTGGTAGTGAAAAAGAAGAACGGTAAGTGGAGGGTTTGTGTTGATTTCACCAGCCTGAATAAGGCTTGCCCTAAGGACAGTTTTCCACTACCCAAGATTGATAAGTTAGTAGATGTCACTTCAGGGCATGGAAGGATGAGCTTCTTGGATGCTTATAGGGGATACCACCAGATAGCAATGTATCCCCCTGATGAAGAGAAGACTGCTGTAGACACCCCATTTTTGACCACCTTTACGACTTGGACATCACCACTTGCACACCCAATGATGAGTGTATATACTTGTTAAGTGCTCGGAGTTCTCAGCAGAATGCCACAGCTTTGAGCCTTCAAACCCTACATACCTGTTGCCTTGTTTTTGGACCAAAACCAGAGTTTTTCAAACCTGCAACCTTTTGTAGCTTGCCGGCCCCTTTTATTGGCTGTGTGTTTTGCAGATATTTTTCTGCTAACTGTACAAGCTGTTGGCACAAATGTATACACCTTCTTACACGTGTATATATTGATATTTCTAAGGGAGTTGCATGGTTTTCTATATATAGGAGGCCTCCCATTCCATTTTCAAGGTTGGAATTTTTAGAGCAAAAATTCGCTCTCTTTCTCTCTCTCTCTCTACAATTCTCTCTCTCTCTTGTAATTTCATAGCTTTTTGCAAGCTTTTGCCTATATACTCTAAACCAAACCTTGCCATCTTTGAGTTGAGGTACCTTTGAGCCTAGTTTGAGCTCTTGAGGGTGTGTTTGCCTTGATTTGTTGCCTAGAATTGGTTCTCCTCTTCAAGAGATATAAAGCTTTGCTTCTTTTCTTGCTTTATTTACTCTTTTTTCTACTGTTTTTCCTATGTTTTTGGGCTGTATAAACTCTGTATTTTTTGGCTAGAACTTGTGGTTTTAGGCCAATAAGGGTTGAGGGGTGGTTCACCCTTCTTTACACCTTGCTTTCAAGGCCTTTACCCTTGTGTTTCCCACAGTTACACTATCTTTTTTTGAGCTTTTAAACACTGATTTTCAAAGTTATTTCAGTGGCCAAAATGTTGTTTTGAAGTCCAAAATTGGAGGGGTTAGCCTTCCCTCCTTGTGTCTTGCTTACTAGTCTAGCATATTCTATGTTTTAGCTTATTGTTCTAGCTATTTTTATTTTAATTTTAGCATGTCTTAGGACTTATTTAACACTTTTTTAGGACTATTTTTAAGTGTTCATTACATTTGAGCCTTGTATTTGCATGCTTGTAGTGCAATTGTCCTCGTAGGGTTAGTGGTTTAGGCCTTAGCCACCATCCTATTTGAGTTAATAGCATTTATTTCATGCTTTCCTTACTTGTGATCACCTTTAATCACCTCTGTAACCTCCCTCCTTTCTTGACTTTTTCTTTGCTTTGCTTTGAGAGTTGTTTCAAACCTATTGTTCTTTTAAGCTTGCGATTGAGGTTGTCATGCTTAATGGTTTAATCCCTTTTAGGGGTTCATTATCAACGGCGTGACATCTCTTTCATGCCTTAAGCCAACTCTTGGTTTGACACTTCTCTCCTTTAGAGAACTTAAACTCACTTTTGGACTTCATCGATTAAAAAATTGAAAGGTAACTAAAATGCAGTAATAAAATTGGTGACTAAAAAATGGCAAGATAATAATTTGGTTTGAGTTCAATCAGACGTTAATTGAACCCTTGAGTCTTGAGTCGTTTCATACTCATGAGTGATGCAAACAACTCAAGATTTATTGTCAACTACTTCCCTTGATCTTTCATGATAGAGAGATGGTTTTGAGAGTCTTGTTTTGTTGCATTCATTGAACTTGCACATTTTTGGTTCAGAAGCCATCGTGCAATGAAATTGCATCCGTTGATGGTTTGTGAATCAAATTTTGTCACTTCTTTGAGCTGCTGTTTGATGAAAATGAGGGGTGAGTTGTGCAAACAACCCTGGAGAATACCATGTGCTTGCTCTATTTGCTCTCTGTTGCAGTAGGAAGACTCAGGCAACAGTGGCCGGCAGGCCACCATTAGTGGACGGCAGTCCATCACTTCTAGCGTGCCGGCCACCTGTGCAAAATCCAGTAGTGTACTTTTGAAGCAGAACAAAATTGGTCTTGAGGTGGAAAACAGTGTAAGTGTTCTACTATGCAACAGAGGTATCTGGCAGCAGAACAGTGGCCTTCTTCGAGTAGAAATGCATTCATACATGAACCCTCCCTCGATCTTCGAGATCCATGAAGTGATGTTAATATTGATGTTGTGGCTTTGTAATAACTAATTCGTTTCGTATTGTAATTATTTAATTAACTAGAGTAGTTAACTAATTATTTTATTCGGTTTGTAATAATTAGTTAAGTAGTTTAGCTAAATTATTCATTTGGGTTTGTAACAGTTAATTAATTAGCTTAGCTTTAATTAGTTAGCTAGTTTATTCATTCGGACCCTCCTGTGTGAGGGCGCAATGTTGTAATAACGTGTATGTCTTCCAACCCCATGTCTTTCTCCCTTTTATTTAACTGCTTATGATGGTTAGTATAGGGCATCATATTTTGTTTAGCATCTCTCATGCCTTGCATTCACTTGTCTTATATGCATCAAGGCTCGGTTCATTATGCTAACTTGCATTGTTAGTTTAATACTTCTTTGAATACGTGCTTAGACCGCATGCTATTTAATTGATTCATATGCTATATTAGTAGCTGAGCCTAGTAATTACATATCGCATGTGTTGCATTAGTCATATTACATAGTTAGGATCACGTATTATTCTAACTTTTTCATCTTTTTGGCTTGGAGTACTAGGTGAGCCTTTACTCGTTTTAGCATATCGCATGCATGTGATTGTTGTCATGTCTAGCATGCTTGCCATGAGGCTAAATGCTTAAATGATAAACTGTTTGAATGCTTGTGGATGAAAGCTAATTGCTTGAATTGGAATAATTTGAGTAATGTTCATATGCAATCACTTTTTTAAGTGGTATATATTTGAAACAATTTTCAAACAAACATGAATCAAATGTTCCAATTTTTGCAAATTAGTCTATATATACCTTGTGTGAACGTCACATAGTAAGTTAGCCTAATAAATCGGAACAAGAGCATATAATGTAGATAAGATTCATATCCTAATTAGTAGAGGCCGATCTTTGATCGAGCGAGCGGGGGCACTCAATTCACGACCTTCCCCTCTCGTACCTAAGTTCTCGAGCCGAGACAATCTTGGTGATGATGGACACGTGGCCTTTGGCACGAGTCATGGGTTTCCTAAATTTTTCAAAAATATTTAGGTGGCGACTCTATATCTGGCAAAGCAGTCCATTCTTGGCATTTTGATTCAAAATCGATTTTTCAAAAAATTTGTCGGATTTGGACTCTTTGGTGTTTATCTATTTCACATTGCATTTGTGAGATCAGATTCAAAACTATGAAAGTCCGATACTGTAGGGCTTATTCGTCTTCCAAAAAGGAGTACGAAAAAGTCGAGTTACAACTACATTTATCACCCCAAAAGGGTTATACTGCTACAGAGTGATACCTTGCAGGTTGAAAAATGTAGGAGCAACCTACCAGAGGTTAGTCACCAAGATGTTTAGACATCTGATTGGCAAGATAGTAAAAGTGTACATTGATGACATGGTCGTGAAGACCAAAGAACCTGGGAATCATCTAGCCGACTTGAAAACGGTTTTTGATATCCTGAGAATATATCAACTCCGACTCAATGCTTCGAAATGCACATTTGGAGTCGGGTCTAGTAAATTTCTGGGATACTTGGTCACCAGAAGGGCATTGAAGCAAGCCCAGATCAAATCAAGGCCATCATTGACTTGAAAAGCCCGACATCTGCAAAACAAGTGTAAATGTTGACTGGAAGGACTGCAGCCCTAAACAGGTTTATCAGCCGAAGTTCTGATAAGTGTAAACCATTTTTTAGTTTGTTAAAGAAGGCCACAGATTTTTTGTGGACAGAGGAGTGCGAAGTCGCCTTGACCAACTTAAAAAAGTACATAACAACAGCTCCAGTTCTGTCAAATCCAATTCCTGGAGAGGAATTGTTCCTATACTTGGCAGTTTCAGGGCACGCAGTGAGTGCAGTGATAATCAAAGAAGAGAAAGGAAAACAAAGGGCAGTATACTATGTGAGTAAAATCCTAACAAGTGTAGAGACCATGTACTTGCCCCTGGAAAAGTTGACACTAGCCTTGGTGATGGCTTCGAAAAAACTGAATCACTATTTCTAAGCCCACAAGATTGTGGTACTGACTGAGCATCCTTTGAAGTCCCTGTTGCAGCAAGGAGATCTGACAGGCAGGGTAGCCAGATGGGCAATAGTGTTGGGCCAACATAACTTGGAATTAAGGCCCAGAACAGCAATTAAAGGCCAGAATCTGGCCGACTTTGTGGCTGAGTTCACCTCTGGTGCCAGAATCCAAGATGAGCGGATAAGGGACAAGAGTCCTAGAATAGGAGAGGATCTCAGTCGGGATAAAGATAAAGTTCTTATGGAGTTTATCCTAATCTAGTTAAGAGTCTATGATAAGCATTGAGCCAGAGTCCACTGAAGTGAGGCTTTTACAAGGATCAGGTCAGTGCTGGCTATAAAAGCAAGGCACCCCCGTGAGTCTCAGATGGGTGATATATTGTGAGCAGTAAGTTCTTTCTTGTGAGTTAAGCACAATTTACTATCTTTGAGAGATATTTCGATTACTGACTTGATCGTCGAAGTGCCCCCGGGTGGACGAACCACCGCCGGATTCTTATCTTTCTGTGCCAGGTCGTTTGGGCCTAATCTATTCTGCGGGTGCTCTCCAGCTAAGTTTCCCATTTGGTTGTATGGTCAGAAATCAACACCCACAAAAATATATGTCTAATTATCTAACTGGCCTCAAAATTTATCTGTAATGGGCACTTGTGCGAGCCCATTTCACTAGTATCATCTAGATCTTGTTTTTTGTTAGCCATCTCATCAAAATTATATTTTGAGTGCGATCCGCAATTTCAAAACAAATTTTGAATAATAAAAGTCATTGTAAATTGGCTTTAAAATTTTGTATCTTTTGACATTTTGAATGATGTCAAAAATATTAAATTCATGAACAGTAAGTTGTTCATCAATTTTAGCCATGTTTTTCTTCAGAACAGTAATAGACTATCAAATGACTTTCATCATTCTTTGACAAAAAGGATTGATTTTCTATTTTAGTTATTACTGGCTTTAAAAATCCTCTATAGTCATGTTATCTTCATATCTTGACTCTCTAAAAATAAGTGTATCAACCTCTTTAGCCACATTAGTTTCATACCTTGCTCCTCATAAATAAGTGTTTGCATTCCTTTATCCATTGATGAAATTACTTCATCAATTTTGGTTTGGCCTTAATTTGTTGAACGGCCTTCATCAATCATGCTTTGTTAACCCAATTAATAGTCGTCAGTATTCTTTAGGGATGGTAATTTGAACCCAGCCCGATGGGGACCTGACTCCCCAACCCCGATTTAAGCAGTTTTTTCTTGAAAAATATCCCCAACGGAGCGGGGATGGTATTCAAAAATCAATCCCCAATTAGTTTCGGGCTAGGGACGGGGATAAGTGTCCCAGCCCCGTACCCGACCCGTCCCTGTTTGTCCTCGAAGTGAAATTACTAGTTTACCCCTATATATATACATATGTAAACTAAACCCTCATCCTCATTTCAATTATGTCTTCCTCTGTGTCTCTCTCTTCCCTCTACTCTCTCTCTTACTCTCACACCTCTCCTCCTCCTCAGCGCCACCACCACTGTCCGCGACGCCGATCGTCCTTCTCTGTCATCCATCGCCTCCGTCGTTGTAGTCACAGCCACCCATCGCCTCCGATCGTCCTCCTTCACCGTCCATCGCCACTATCCGCGACGCTGATCGTCCTCCTTCGTCCACCATCGCCTCCTCCGATCTCCTCCATCCTCCATCGCCGCCGATCGTCTACTCACTCTCTCTCTCTCTTTCTACGTGACACAGATACACAGATCTCAGATTTGTTTGTGCATGTTTGTATACATATATTTGTGTATGTATCTGTCAATTTTATTTTATTTTTTTGCTAGTGGATCTATTGATGATGTCGATCGTCCACTATCTCTCTCTCTGACACAGATACACAGATCTCAGATCTGTTTGTGTATGTATGTATACATGTATGTCTGTGTGTATCTGTCTATTTTTTTTCGGTTTATGATCTGTTGATGATTTTGTTGATATGTTGATGTTGAAAATGAAACAATTGGGGATGATGATAATGATGTTGTTGTTGTTGATGATGATGATGTTGTTGATGGTGTTGTTGAAACAGATTTGGGCTGGGAAATTTTTGGGGTTGGGGAAACCGATCCCTGATAGAGGGCGGGGATGGGGACGGTGGTAGGTTCCCCGTCGGGGATCGGGGCCGGGGCTAGGGAGATTTTCACAATCGAGGATCGAAGATGGGGAGTGTGATCCCCTGCCCCACCCCGGCCAGTTGCCATTCCTAGTATTCTTTCCCTTGGAGGCATGACAAAGCCTTCTTAATCTGGGTTAAAATTAGTTGTACTAGAAAGCTATTTAATTGGCCGTCCTGTTGGGGACCCTCAGTGGGGGTAACCCCCAGCACCCCCACCTCCACTTGGGGGGCAGCAAGTGAATGAAAAAGAAAAAAATTTTAAAAATAATTTTTTTTGACCAATCAGACCCCACTGGGGGTCCTAGGGGTCACCCTTAGTGGGGGTCTGATGCATTTTCCTTTAATTGGCCTACATTTGCAACATCCTGGCCATTTGCTTGGCTTAATTTTTGCCCAGCCACTGAATGGCCCTCTGCAAAATCCTCTATAATCTCCATGCCTTTTAGTTTGTTTCTTCTTTGTCTTATCTCCAAATTAGACTGGTTCACTAGGTGCACAAATTTATGTTGATAAAATTTTTCTGTAAATAGTTTAGAAATTTGATAAAGAAAAAACAGTTAGATTATGGTAAGAAAGCAGATGTGACAATAGATAGTTTTGCTAACTTTTAAGTCAAATTTGATTTTGTCATTTTTTGGCAAGGTATTTGGCTCACTCTTAGAGAGGTGAATTTGTAAACTCAAGACATTTTTTTTTTGCTTCGGCAAGGCATTTGTCACAATCATTCGAGTTGCTCTTAGATTGTTTGTTTTTGTTTTTATAGCTTGTCCCATGTCGAAAACCTCATAGAAAAGAGTTACTTAATAAACATCCGCATAGAATACTTTATTAAATAAAAATTAAGGAAAAGGTGCCAGCGTGCATGCAAGCATGAAACTGAATATTTTATTAAATAAAAATCAGCTTGTTTGATTGTGTTTTTTCAAAAACACTTTTCAGAAAATTCTACTTTCTTGTTTTTTGTGTTTTTTTTTTTTAATGAATTTTTTTAATATTTTAAACAATTTTTTTTACTTTTTAAACATACCTAACATAAATATATCTAAAAAGTAAAAAAAAAAAATTGTGAAAAAACCTTTTAAAAATTCACTAAATACCAAAAATATAAAAAAAAATACGAAAATTCAATACATTTTTTATATTTTTATATATTTATTAAAATTTTAAAATATTTTTTCACAAATTTTTTACTTTTTAGATACATCTAATCTAAAAAAGTAAAAAAAATGTTTAAAATTATAAAAATATTCACTAAAACCAAAAAAACACGAAAACTAAAAAACTGAATTTTCAAAAAACTTAATTCAAAAAACTCAAACCAAGCACACTGATTGAGTTTCAGTGTTAAATTGGGTTGGGTTATTAAACTTCATTTTCACTTGTTTTTATAATTATTATTGTTCAACCTGCAATTGTTAGCTTCTAAATTTACTAGCCATATTCTTTTTTTTTTTTTTTTTTTCAACTATAAGATTTACAAATTAAATGAACGTATTTAAAAGCTCCTCTCAACAGAAATAGTAAAGAGATTTGGAGTTTAAAGACTAGTACACTGATAAGCTGTATTGATCAATGTTGGTGGATTGCATCTGCCATTTTTCACACGCAAAATTCAGTTGTCTCTTTATTTATTTATTTATCTGCAAAAACATCAAAATTCAAGAATTGAATTCTACTAGAAAAGAAGGGGGAAAAACAAAAAAGATCAAATAGGGCTCAATATCATTGATAAAATTGTTTTGTTTTAAGACTTGCAATGCTATTTATAATAAAAGAAAACCTAATCTAAATAAGAAACAACTAATGTGGGAGCTGAATAATTGGAAGAGTCGGGAGACGCATACCCCAGAAACTAGATACTACTCGGCTCCATATTGCGTAACTAGGGTGCCGAATACGTTAACGAGCCAAATAGACGAGGGTCAGTAGATCCGAATGAATGTAAGGTGAATAAAATAAAAGTAGGTTCAGGTTCCAAGGCCCAAGAAGTGAGTATAAATAGAAGAACCGCAAATCCAGAAAGGTATGTAAAAATCATTTCACTTAACTTAAAGAGAAAGTTATCCTGAGTGTCTGAACTAACTTGTCCGTCGGAGTGCTAATCCCGACACCCCCAACTGGAGTTTTCCTCTTTTCAGGTGACTAGCTGAGGATCACCAGCGCCTCCCAGGATCTGAAGAGTATTTCCAAACCACTTCTCCACAACTGGCGCCGTCTGTGGGAATACTCAAATACATCCATGGCAGGCGTGACTGAAGATCCTCCGGTAACCATTGACGAGACCGCACAGGGAGATGATCTCACTCCAGCAAATATGCTCGGAAAAGAAACTATCGTTGCAAGACGCGCCTTGAACTTCGATTCACCAATGACTTCAGCGCAAGAGACAATGCAGGCGATCATGGAACAAGCAAAGCAGAATGAACAGAGGCTGGAGAACATGATCGCTGAAAATGAACGTCTCCGTCAAGATTTGGCCCTCGAAGTCGCGAAATCGAGAGAAGCCATGCGCCTAGATCCCGAACGACCTCCGAGGGCCGGTGGACAACGACCTCGAGCCCGGCCCAAGGATACTAACAGCGACTCCAACTCATTATCCACGGAGCTCACCAAGAAGGGACAATCGGAAACTTCCAGCTCTTCCGAAAAGAGCCTACGTACAAGGAACAAGCGCAGGAGGAGCAGCTCAGACGAAGACGACCAGCACGATCCTTTTGTCCGACGGATTGCAAGGGCAGCCTTGCCCAAGAAGTTCAAAGCTCCGTCATTCACTCTTTACGATGGAAAATCAGACCCCACTGATCATATCCGTCATTACAAACAGGCCATGACTTTGCATGCAGACAACGAAGCCCTCATGTGCCGAATATTCCCCAGCAGCCTAGGGCCATTAGCTGTCAGGTGGTATTATAAGCTGGAGCCGGCCTCCATCAAAAGCTTTCATTAATTACAGAAATCCTTCAGGGCCAGGTTCATAACCAACGAGGTACAGCCGAAACAGGCCGACTCTCTCTGGGCCATGCAAATTCAGTCAGGAGAAACGCTCAGAGCATACTCGGCGCGATATTGGGAGTGCTTCAACCTCGTCGACGACGCTTGTAACGACTCCATGGCCATCACTGCCTTCAAAATGGGACTACACCTAGATAGTCCCCTTCGCAGCTCTCTCACCAGAAGACCCCCCAAAACGGTCTGGGCGTTGATGAAGAAAGTTGAGGAGTATTGCAAAGTGGAAGACGATGCCTTAAGAATAAAGGCTAGCCAAATGTCCAGCAAAACGGCCCCCCCTGAAATTGCCCAACCAATAAGATCCGTGCCACCTCCTAGCCCAGAGCCTCGGCAGCGCACTAAACGTGATAAACGGCGGGATACTCGCCGGTCAAGCGATCAATGTCCCCACCGGACGAATGAACAACTGCAAGTCGACAGCAGACGTTTGAGACGTGCCGACAAAAAGTACACAGAGTTGTCAGAACCAATCGCTGCAGTAATGACCAAAGTCCAACACCATCCATTCTTCAAATGGCCATCAAAGATGGTGAGGCCGCCCGATACGCGACGAAGGGACCGGCGGTGCGAATACCACAAAGATCACGGCCACGAAACAAAGAGTTGCTACGCATTAAAAGATCACCTGGAAGAACTGGTGCAAGACGGCCGACTGCAGCAGTATGTTAAACAGGAAAAGCCAGCCAAGGCACTAGCCTTGAGGCAGGACTCTCCTCCGTTTGGCGTGATCCATGTAATTTACAGCCTGCCAGCACCCCCAGCCATGCACACAATTCAATCACATCCAATCCTTCAAGTGCAACGTATTCCGACTGATTGGCCCAAAGAAGCTCCGACAATTGCTTTCAGTGACTCCGACCTCAGTGGCACGACAGCTTCCCACATTGATCCGTTGGTCATTAGATTACGCATAAACCGGTTCATCATTGAACGAATTCTCATAGACCCAGGGAGTACCTCGGAGGTTATGTATTACCAAACTTTCATCAAACTTGGCCTCAACGAGTCAGATCTGTGTCCGGCGCCGCATCCATTGTTCGGCTTTAATATGAATCCCGAATACCCGATAGGGAAGATCGTACTACCTGTCCGAGCGGGCTCCAGAACGGTCGAAATAGAATTCTTGGTTGTAAAGCTCCCTTCCCCGTATAATGTCATCATGAGGCGAACCTGGATACATATTATGAAGGCCGTTCCAAGCACTTATCATCATCTCGTGCGCTTCCCAACAGCCCGTGGCATCGAAGAGATCCGTGGCTCTCCCTAATCGGCATAAGCAGTGATTTCATGAAAGTCATATCACTGACCCGACCTGTGGGCTTTGATACCTGTATATGTATTTCACTTCTGCAATGCAAATAATCCTTCTTTGACGTTCATCTCATCTCACAAACCTCATTATGCCGACTAAGTCTCCGGATTCGGAGCCCCCTTTGGTGCATGACACCTTAGGGCCGATTAAGTCTCCGGATTCGGAGCCCCCTTTGGTGCATGACACCTTAGGGCCGGTTAAGACTCCGGATTCGGAGCGCCCTTTGGTGCATGACACCTTAGAGCCGATTAAGACTCCGAATTCGGAGCGCCCTTCGTGGATATCACGATTGGCCACATTAAGTCTCCGGATTCGAAGCCCCCTTTGGTACATAACACCTTAGGGCCGATCAAGCCTCCGAATTCGGAGCCCCCTTTTGGTGCATGACACCTTAGGGCCGATTAAGTCTCCGGATTCGGAGCCCCCTTTGGTGCATGACACCTTAGGGCCGATTAAGACTCCGGATTCGGAGCGCCCTTCGTGGATATCACGATTGGCCACATTAAGTCTCCGGATTCGGAACCCCCTTTGGTGCATAACACCTTAGGGCCGATCAAGCCTCCGAATTCGGAGCCCCCTTTTGGTGCATGACACCTTAGGGCCGATTAAGTCTCCGGATTCGGAGCCCCCTTTGGTGCATGACACCTTAGGGCCGATTAAGACTCCGGATTCGGAGCGCCCTTCGTGGATATCACTATTGGCCACATTAAGTCTCCGGATTCGGAGCCCCCTTTGGTGCATGACACCTTAGGGCCGATTAAGTCTCCGGATTCGGAGCCTCCCTTTGGTGCATGACACCTTAGGGCCGATTAAGACTCCAGATTCGGAGCGCCCTTCGTGGATATCACGATTGGCCACATTAAGCCACCGAATTCGGAGCCCCCTTTGGTGCATGACACCTTAGGGCCGATTAAAACTCCGGATTCGGAGCGCGCTTCGTGAATATCACGATTGGCCACATTAAGTCTCCGAATTCGGAGCCCCCTTTGGTGCATAACACCTTAGGGCCGATCAAGCCTCCGAATTTGGAGCCCCCTTTGGTGCATGACACCTTAGGGCCGATCAAGCCTCCGAATTCGGAAACCTCATTAGAACGAACAAAACAGAACTTCTCAACCATTGACAACGTCAAGGCAAGACGCAAACACAAATTCAGCATAAGATGCAAATAAACAAATTCAGCATAAGACGCAAATAAACAAATTCAGCACAAGACTCAAATGTTTGAAATACAACTTTTTATTTAATCAGACAGTTGTTACATAAACGCAACTCGTATTTACAGTACTCATTTCCAATCTGAGAAGCTAAAAAGGGGGAGAAGATGCATTGGTAACGCGTCAGTGCCGAATTAACTCCCATCACCCGAAGATCCTCCGCGGATTGCAATGCCTTGAGCCAACTGTGCCCAAATCTTCCCTTGATACCATTGACAATGTCAAGGCAAAGATCCAGGACAAGGAGGGATAAATCCAACGATTGTTACCTTTCCTTTCGGGGTGATCTACTTCAACGACTTGAAGGTTCATGCCAACTATCAGATGCCCTACTTCCCATACGAACGGCTCCTTCGCCATGATCCACAACAACAAGATCGGCTGAACTCCAGCCTCTAACTAACACCCTCACTTAACCCAGCTCACATAAGCGATTGTTCATCTGCGCAAAGCGCCCACTCCTTTTATTTTCAGTCCTAGCAGCGATCTCGAGGCCCCCATCCCGAGGCGATTTCGCTAATGCTAAACGCCATAAACAAAACGTCGGTTGACATTCCCCACGGCATAGTTATCCGAACAACTTTTTGAAGCACGTGCATTGTCCACAAACCTAGGCCCCGAGCCGAGGTAAACGTATCCAGGCCATTTTGCCTGCCGGCTCTTGGCTTCGTGTCGCGATAGCCTGTCGGGAATAAACGGCTATCACGTCTGGATTGGCCCTGCTGGTCGAGCGCTTATATATTCATTCAAACCCAGTAAAACGAAACGCATACATGCCGAATACAAACTGTAATAAAATATTCGTGACAGAACGTTTTTCTTCATTTATTCAATAAAACAAGTGATAAAATTACATATATTTGAACGTAATCCGCTTTTCAAATTTACAACCACTACCACTATGCGGCGTCACCCTCATCATCACTCTTCTCGACCTTAAAAGCAGAAAACGGGAAATGTTCCCTGTGATAGAGCAGAGATGCCGACTCAATGCTTGCCGCTCGAAGAGCTTCTGCGGCTTGAGATGCCTTGATCCAACCGTGCCTAAACCCACGATTCTCGCATCGGCAAACTTCTTCGGCCAATTTTTCCTTGGTCTTCTCGATTCCGACTCTTCGGCCTTCATGAAAACCTTTCTCATAGGCCCTTCCCTTCGCGCTCTCCATCGCGAACATACTCGCCGTCTCACGATCGGCAAGCGCGGAACTGATGAGCCGGCTGGTCACCCTCTCCTCCACGATTGGGTTTCCCTGCCCGGTGGGTTGTGCCTGGACCGCCTTAATCTTCTTCAACTCCCGCTCAGCCGCCTCCGCGCGGGCCTCCAAACTTCGAATATGTTCATCCTTCTTCTCCATTTCTCGGCGGGCAGCGCGCAACCGCATGCCGATTTCATAGGCAGTATACAGCCCCTTCACCGCCCCATGAACGCCTTCGCGAAACACTTCGTAGTCCTGGCGACCTACCATCGATTGCTGAACCTCGGCGGGAAAATTTGTCGAGCGAACTCGACCGCTACATTTAGGTCTCGAACTATCGAGTCCGCCTCCGTCATGGGTCTATTCTCCACAAATACTGCAAAGCTTAATGGGCGCGGATTCGCCTCCGGTGCCCTCTCGACTCGAGGTTGGGAAGTTCTGCCCTGCGACAGCTTGTCCCGCCTGGGCGACCTGCTTCGACGTCGAGGAGATTGACGCCTCTCTCGATCCCTAGAACTCCTACTCCCTGTACGCGGAGGGTCACTACCTCGATTCATGTCTCCGCCCAGCTCAGCCAGCGTCTTCGTTTCCCCTCTGCTGTTAAAGAAGAGTCTGTTCGACATTCACTCGATACCCTCAAACACTGGAGTCAGTTGTCTGCTATGCTCCTAAAAGCTTTAACTTTAATCATTTATGCTGCAAAGAGGCAGCACCCTCGAAGCCATCTCATTAATTGAAAAACTTCAAACGTACAGCGCCCAAATGATTATGCACCGCCTGGGCAAGGGCAGATTCATCAATCTCTTCGGCTTATGTACCCCAGCCGGCCCACGAATCGATCCTTCACCAACTTAAGGTCGGTTCATACGGCGCCCGAATGATCATGCACTGCCTGGGGCAAGGGCAAATTCATCAATCTCTTCGGCTTATGTACCCCAGCCGGCCCACGAATCGATCCTTCACCAAACTTAAGGTCGGTTCATACGACGCCCGAATGATCATGCACCGCCTAGGGTAAGGGCAGATTCATCAATCTCTTCGGCTTATGTACCCCAGCCGGCCCACGAATCGATTGTTCACCAAACTTAAGGTCGGTTCATACGGCGCCCGAATGATCATGCACCCCCTGGGGCAAGGGCAGATTCATCAATCTCTTCGGCTTATGTACCCCAGCCGGCTCACGAATCGATCCTTCACCAAACTTAAGGTCGGTTCATACGGCGCCCGAATGATCATGCACCGCCTGGGGCAAGGGCAAATTCATTAATCGATTCGGCTCAGTACCCACAATACGCGACACACAACTGATAATTCAATATTGTCATAAGGAGATTCAATCTCTGAAAGCTAAAACACAGCAATGATTTTACCCAAATTCGTGAAAGGTAAAGTATTCTTCATTAACGTAACTTCATAAACCACGAACAAAATAGTGAAGAAATACCAAGGCAGTTTTCATTAATAAATTTAGCGCAAATGGTAACCAATTTATACATGAAAACTAGCCAAACAAAAACTTACATCAAAATCAAAAGTCTACCAGACAAAAGTTTAAATCAAAATCAAAAGATGATTCCCAGATCAACCCTCGGGGTCAGACTCAAGTGGCTCCACGTCCACTTGCTCGTAGGGAATTTGCAAGGCCAATGTAACTCCAGCGGCAGCAAGGGCTTTGAGCCATCCATGTTTGAACCCTCGATTCTCAAATTTGGGGACTTCATCTACATATTCCGTAAGGGCGGCGCCCTTTCCTACCTCAAATGCTGCAGAAGCTTCAGAATCGGCTTTCTCCTTGGCAGCCTTAAGCTCCGTTAACTGAACCTCTGCCTTGGCCAGCGCCTCCCTGGCTAACTTAAGCGATTCTTCGCTCGCATTTGCTCTACCCTCAGCCTCAGAGCGGAGCTGCTCAGCTAAGCGAGCCCTCTCTTTTTTCTGCTTCAACTCGCGCACCCTCCATCATGGCTCTCATACTTTCAAATTCGGCCCTACTCCTTTGACCGTCCACCTCCGCTTGCAAACGATCAACTCTGCTGAGGGCATCATGGAGGTGGCGACCTAGGTCCACTATCCTACCAACAATCTGCAAAACAAGTTGGGATTGTCAGATATCTTTAACGAAAGCAAAGTCAAGAGAATTTGAGATGGTCACTAACCAGCAACGCTGACTGCGCAGACAGGGCTACGGCCATAATATATGGCACGGCGCGAAAGGCTGCGACGTCAGCCGGCAAGGAAATTGAAGCCGCAAGGCTCAACGCCACGGCTGGATCCTCAATAACCGAAGCATCGGAAGAGATCGGTGTATCTTTGATCTTAGGCCGAACAATAAAAGGCGCAGCCACACCCGACTTTTCTAAACGAGGCCGTTTGGAAGCAAGGCTAATTTTCGACTCGGCCTCTCCCTCGGCGCCACGCTTTTCGCCACGCTCCTCCGAGACCAGCCGTTCTTCAATGACCTGTTCCTCAACCTTTTCCCCCGTTTCGGTCTCAGTGGCCTGACTCGTCTCTTCAATAGCGGGTACGAAATTTTCACTCAAGATAGGCTGAGAATGTGCGGCTTCGGCCTTCTTTCGAGCAGCCATTCGCTCGGCATTTCTCCTTCGCGCCATCTGCGTAAGGCTTTCCCCAGCCATAGCTTCAAAAATATCGCCGGGTAGGTCCCCCAAATTTGCAAAAATATCTTCGGACGAAAACTCTGCCCGACCCGAAGTGGACGGTGAAGGCCGGTTAAGTCCCGCAGCCTCAAACGCCGAGCGTATCGCTTCGTCAACCTCTTCGGCCCCTCAGCAGCCTCTCCGGTTGGTTCGGCAACTACCTCTACCTCCGGATCAGCCTCTGCCCTCGGATCCAACTCTTCGAGGCCAATTTGCCTAAGGTTCTTAAAACTGGGAAAGATAAGAGCCAAAAGGTGTTGATCGCCGGATGGAATTGGAATGTTCCGCAGCCGAGTATGTAGTATAATCGGTTCGTATCAGAGCAGTATGTGAGCCGCTCCCTTGCTTTTGTACGTTTGGACGGCCGAAGTATCTGAGCGCAGATTTGATCTCCTCAAGAACCGCCTCGTCGGTCGACGGAAGAATTTTCTTCAAACTGTTACCTGCAAAGAACGAAGAGTGATTAAAGCAAAAGTAGCCGAGTGAAGGAAGTCAACAAACAGCAAGGCGTTGCACGGCAACCTGGATCACCCTTTCGTCTGGGAATAGGATCAGGCGGTCTTCGCCTTCACCGAACTCCCAGTTGCCTTGAACATTGACCATTACGTCGTCAACCCTCTTACCAGAGCTGGCAAGCATGGTTATCAAGTGATGGTCAGTGTCCTTGGCCCTGAGAAAGTATCGCCCCAGCCGACCGGAAGATTTGGCCAAAGCGTAGCAGTGCCGAATCGCCGGAATGCCAAGGTTGATCCTAAGACGCTGATTCAGCTCAATCACCCCCATGATGATTCGAAAGAAATTGGCATTGGGTTGAGAAGGAATCAGACTCCAATAGCAAGGACGGCCCTGAGCAGAGGGTGTAGGGGAAAACAGACTTCGCCCTCCGCTATGGATAGGAGAGGGAAGACGATCGTATTCTGATCCTCCCTCTCCATGTCAAGGGTACTGTCCGTTACGAGAGATAAGTGAACGTCGTCAGGAATGGAAAAAATGTCTCCGGAATTCCGGCAATACGACCTCGGAAAGGAGGTCTTTCAAGTGTTTAGCCATGTTCGCAGGAATTCAATGTTTCGCCGGAATCAAAAACGAAAAACACAAAATAGGATCGTAAAGAAGGAGAAGAAGACTTACGAAGATTAACGGAGACGAGGGTAGACGGAGAAGAATTGCAGAGTGTGCGAATCAGAGAAGGGATATCCGCTGGCGGTCTAAGAGCCTCGAATACTCGACGAACTCTGCATTCGAAAAGACCGAAGTTTCAAATCACAATAAATGCGAAATACAACGATTGAGGCGGGAAAGCGTATGGAAAAACCGAAAAAGTGTGCACATCCTGACATCTATATTGGGATACGTAAAGCCTCCTGACCAGTTCCAACTTTTCCAATTCAAGACCAAAACACGCCGATCAATTACCGTCAATAAGGAGTTCGGTGGGGC
This sequence comes from Camellia japonica, assembly GCA_030407325.1. NCBI lineage: Eukaryota > Viridiplantae > Streptophyta > Magnoliopsida > Ericales > Theaceae > Camellia > Camellia japonica. Next base: position 133,727,895 of record JAPPVO010000031.1, read on the forward strand.
AATTGTGAGAGCCGAATAATTGGGAAGAGTCGGGAGACGCATACCCCAGAAACTGGATACTACTCGGCTCATATTGCGTAACTAGGGTGCCGAATACGTTAACGAGCCGATTAGACGAGGGTCAGCTAGATCCGAATGAATGTAAGGTGAATAAGATAAAAGTAGGCTCAGGTTTCCGAGGCGCAAGAAGTGAGTATAAATAGAAGAACCGCAAATCCAGAAGGTATGTAAGAATCATTTCACTTAACTTAAAGAGAAAGTTCTTGAGTGTCTAGACTAACTTGTCCGTCGGAGTGATATCCCAGCACCCCCGACCGGAGTTTTCCTCTTTTCAGGTGACTAGCTGAGGATCACCAGCGCCTCCCAGGATCTGAAGAGTATTTCCAAACCACTTTTCCACAACTAACTATACTAATTCTTTGATACATAGGAAAATAATGGAAGAAAACATAAAATTATCAAAACCTATAAATTTGAGTCAAGTCTATATTTAATAACTAGAAAGTTCAAGAAAAGTGTCAAAATAAGCATAATAAATTGTAAACCCAAAACAGAATTCCCAACTGTCACCACAGTGTACAACCATGCTATGCAAGAAAAGAGAGCATTATTCACCGGCAACATAACCGACCTGCTTACCAACAATTTTTCCAGTGTACAACTATGCTATGCAAGAATAACATTATTCACGAGCAACACAAATGACCTGCTTACCAACGTTTTTCCCAGAATATAGCCCAACAAATGCAGCCGGAGCACTTTCCAACCCTTCATTCATATCTTCAATGTAAACAATCTTCCCTTGCTTGTAGTAACTAATCACGTCTTCTAAAAACTGTGGATACAAATGCAAGTAATCGCTCTGCAGGAATCCTTGCATCCTTATGCGCTTGGATATGAGATTGAACACGTTGTAAATCCCTCGGGGATTAGACAAGCTTTGCTCAGATACCATCCCGCAAATGGCGATTCTGCCATGGATCCTCATGTTTGTAAGTGCTGCATCAAGCATAGGTCCGCCTACATTGTCGAAGTAAATATCAATGCCTTTCGGAAAGAACCTGTGTATTAAATAACCAAGAAGATGATGAAACCTCTGTAGCAACATAATAACTTGCAGAATCTAGGAAAAACAAAATAAAAAATTTAGTTGAGAATTTTTTATACAACTTTCCAATGAGTAATGCTAGATATCCCAAATGTTTTACCAAATGTTCTATCAAATGTCTCCCATGGGTGTGGGTCCCACGCCCATGTGAGACCTCCAGCATTTTTCCTTCCCAATATCTAGACTAACCAACGTGGCTCTGGTTTTTTTTCTTTTTTCTTTTTTTTTTGAGTAAATAATGTGGCTCTGGTTTTTCAATTAGGGACTAAACCAAAAAAATGAAATAAATAAACTTGCCATGCTAGGGAGGTTGCAGCTCACCAAGTATTTATTTATCAATATTTCAACAGAAATTTACTAGACAAAGAAAGAGAGCATGATTTTAATTTTAAATTTTTTTTTTTTTTTAATTTAGGTAAAAGCCCATCCACCAGGTTCAACCCAACTTCCTTTTTGTACATAATCATTCCAAATGATGGATTTGAACCTTCAAATGCTGTTATAATTCATGTTGAATAGTTGAACATTTCATTTGTCTTTCCAATTTTCATCAATTATATGGGAAGTTCTAGAAAGAACAACAGATTTGGACTTTTTTCCCTTTACACTCCGTTTGTTTTGGCAAAAACATGTAAACATTTTCTAGAAAAATGATTCGTTTTCTCATGTTTGGTTGCAACCATGAAAATGAATGCCAGGAAACATTTTCCATTGTTTGGCTCGCTCATAAAAATGATTAATATTTCCATAGATCAAGATGATTGTGACGTTTCTTATAGTAACTGCAATGTGCAGACAGAATTGATACTAAAGCCTTATGCTTATTAAGAAAAGGATAAATGAACAATATATGTATATAGCACACACTTGTATGAACTTGTCATGGTCAATTATAGAAGGTGGAGTGAAATTTTATTTTCACCATTGAACTATATACACACAGAATTCTAATAACATCTTTGGTTGGCATCATGATTTCTTAGCTTCCATTATTCCTCTTTACTCAATGCTATAGGTAATTTGTTGATGTCTCCATTTGGATCTACGTATCTAAGTAGGATGGTGGTGGCCATGCCAACCAAAGATGATATTAGAATTCTGTGTGTAAATTACGTTATTAGAATTCTCATGTCCGTTGCGTTTCGTTAATACATAAATTTTTTTCTAGAATATATTTTCCGTTTAAACAAACAGAGCAGTAATTGAGGAGTCAAAATGCTGAAGATTAAGGGTTTGAAGGTAAAAGCAAAACTACCAGTTTCTTCATGCTTTTATCTTGAAGTAATTCATGCGCATATGCAATCATTGTTTCCAATTGAATTTTGATATTGATAGGGTTGATGCATCAAAAGTGGGCTTAATAATTTGTACCTAAATAAAATAAAATTATATTTGTTCTATACATGTGTGTCTGTCAGCATGTTTGTATGGTAAGCACCCAAAATAATTTCACCAAGGAACCTAAGATAATATTTGCGGAGGAAAATAATTGTTGTGGAATCAATTAAAAAAAGTAAGCCCAATTTAGTGCCCATTGGATAGGGGTGCAGGAGAGGTAGAGACAGTCCAAGAGTAAAATGATGAATTAACAGGAAGACACATGATAGTTGCATGAAAGAGCCTACTGAAAAATTCGATCACAAAATAATTTCTCTCAGGCAACGCATAATATAAAGCTATCTGAAAGTGTAGTTCAATCTATACTCTCTAGTGTGCTAGAACATTGTAAATCATCTTTTCTGGCTAGACCCTTCTAGTTTACATAAATATTACCATACAACTCACTTTTTTGAAAGAACTCTTACTGACCTTTTCAATGCTGCATCAAGGTCTGTCTCTTTTTTGTAGTTAAAAGCTTCATCAAACCCAAGCTTATTCTTCAGAAGATCAACCTAATATGCCCCCATTCAAGAAATTATGTTTCTTGTCAGTTTGAAGAACAGCAGTTAATAATCAAACAGCCTAGCCTACTACAAAGATGCACTAATGTTTCGTTGTTTCAGCAGAAAACATTTTCTATGAAAAACTTTTTCCAACAAATATTTTTCCTAGAAAACTGTTTCCTAGGTTTGGTTGCATTCTTGAAATTAATGTACTAATGGTTATATTGGTGGTGGTGGTGGTGGTGGTGGCAGGGGCCAGAGGTGGAGGTGGAGGTGGCGGCAGTGATGGTAATGGCCGAAGTAATGGTAGTGATGGTAATGTCGTGGCATTGGTAAAACTTTAGTTGGAAAAACATTTTTCACATTTTAAAAGTGGCCAACATTTTCCACTCAAATAAACTTGTTTTTCGTTGACCATAGAAAACATTGTCTGTTATTTTCCAATAAATGGTTTTCGATCAGACAAGCGTGAAAAGAAACTTACTTTCTGGTCTGTGCCAGCACTTCCAACTACATAGCATCCGTGTAGCTTAGCGAGTTGGCCTACAAGCTGACCAACGGCTCCTGATGCAGCGGAGACAAAAAGATAATCTCCTTTTTTAGGGGCACAAACCTCATGAAATCCAGCATAAGCGGTAAAACCTGGCATACCTGTGCAAAATTGAGTTACATGACTGTTTCATCAAGGTAACTAAAGGTTGAGAAATATGAAACAATATTATATGACTGTCATAGACAAATGCGCTAAGCAGTTAAGGTATGTCAAGTTTATTTCCAGTTTAAGGGTTCACCCGACCACTAGCCAAAGAAAAGAAGTGATATGAAACATGTTCATATTTGAAACCACAGAGCAATTAGGTTTTACCAACTCAAGTCAAATTTAACATGAAAAAAAAAGGGAAAACAAATCTGGTCAGATAAATTTAAAAACGCAAATACTAATGAATTATGAAGGCAGACTAAGGGTGGTGCTAATGCCACGAATAAAAAAGCTACAGCCACGCAATTTTCATTTTAGAGACCAATTTACCATTAAACCAATTAGACGACTCACTCTTTCTCTCCTCCTTTGTCTACTTCTCATTCTTTTACTCCAGTTTCACTCTCTCTTCACCAACCACCAAGGCCAATCAGCACATCCACTATCACTTGTTTTTTTTTACCCATGCCCTCTCTCTCTCACTAGTCCAATGACCCATCATTGTTGTAATTGGTGACTATTTGCTCTCTATGGTGACCCATCTGGCAAGCCGACTGATCTATCTCCTATGAAGCACGGACACCTCTCCGGAGGTCATGTACGAGTGTCCGACACGGACACACGCCGGACATGCTCCAGACACGCTGGGACACGCTACGGACAAGCTGTGGACATATAAGGACACGCACGTTGAGGACTATTTTTTTTTTTTTTAAATTAAGATTTTTAATTTTTTTTTACTAAAATAACATACCTAAAGTTGATAAATTTGATAAAATTAAATATTTGATATAAAATACATATTAAACATTTAAAAATACGACATCTAATAAATATATAAAATTATATTTTTTGCACATGTCCTGTATTTTTTGGAAATTTACGTGTCTATGTCGTGTCTGTGTCGTGTCACGTGTTCGTATTCGTGCTTCTTAGTCTATCTCTTTCCTCCCTCACCACCACTGTCCCCGTCAAAACTGAACAATCTCGCTCCCTCTCCCTCTTGCCGACTTCCACTGCACTGTCTATCCCCCTTCCAGCATCAAATAAAGAATAGACCTCCAACTCAATCACTGCAACACCGTGAACAGTGGTTATGACATCATACGTGTTGCCACACCACCATTTAGTCCTCACTAAAAGCAGAACACTGAACGATCAAAGCTTGATAGCTCTACATATATAATAGACATCAAGCCAAGCATGTATCAAGTATTACCAAGATGCCAAGCAAAATCAATGGATGTTGTGTTAATGTCTTCTAAAGGAAGTTTTCTGAGGCAGCAATACTGAGACGGGTGTAGGCATGCATCTGCCTCTAAACTTTGGGTATTTGGACATTGTTGATGAGAGAATAATACTGAGAGAGAGAGAGAGAGAGATTGGTTTAGGGGGAGAGAAGAATGGATGGATCTTTAGCGAGAGAGAGAAAGAGGAAAGAGAAAACAAAAGTCAGTAGTGGATGAGAAAGGAAGAGAAAGGGTGAGAGGAGAGAGACGCCACAGGGTGAGAAAGGAAGATGAAGAGAGCGGAAGTTGGCCATGCCAAGAGAATACGATATGGAAGAAAAATTAAGTTGTCTGATTATTCAAGAGCAATTTTGTCCTTCGTTAAAAATTGAGTGGATCCAATTTTTGCATTTGCGGCATTAGCACCACCCATAGAATAACAATGTGTTTTATGTCAATAAGAATTAAAGGTCATGAATTAGAGCGAAGACAAATGCTATCCACTCTGCAACATTGTGGTGTGGGTTTGTGTCACGAGAAACAACCTCCTCAGAAAAAGTAAAAATAAAAACAAGATGAAGTTAAAAAGTGGGGGTAAGGCTACCTACCTAATACCTCTCCTAGAAATTGCTGCATGTCGGAGCCTTGTGCACTGGTCTAAAGTAGAAAGGGCAGTTACGAGAGCCAACAAACATATTCTGAAGATCTAAAGAGACTGACTACTAGGAGTGATCCTATATGTCAGGGCCTCCCTCTAAAAAAGAGTCGGGAAAAAAGGATCACGGTTATAGAAAAAGGTTTTATGTTGGTCAAGCCGACTGATTAAATTTTAATGACTTTATAACTATTGAATTGGCAATCTTTACTAGTTGGTGATAGAATTGAAAGGATGTTTTGATCCTAAAAGTACTGCATTAATATAACAAATTCTTGTTGATAAGACCATATCTAAACTTAAGGGTTAAGACATAAGAGGTCAGGACGCTATGAGCACCAATCCAGCCATTGAAGCAACATGAGGTACCGCAACAGGGACTTGCTTCAAGCAAGACAAGGCAGCACAAGTTAGGCAAAGCATTTTCAATGAATGAGAAGCACCTTAGTTCAGATTGTTTACATAATGTACACACTACTCGAATTGAGTTGAATTTCCCCCTCTTTGGCATGTCTTTAGGTGTGTGCTTCACATGTGACGGAAATTGAACTATTATTACATACATGTTTGTGAGTGCAAATAGCTACCCTGCAGTTGGATAATTTAAGCAATCAAATCATGCTATAACTTTATGTAGATGGCAAGATTTTGAAACAAGAAAGATAGTGTACCAAGAAGGCCCACATAGTACGAAAGAGGGATATCATTTGGCTGGATCTTTCTCAACTGTTCTGGTTTTTTGATCAAGCTGTATTCTTCCCAACCTGTCATCCCTGTGACGAAATCACCAGGTTTGAAATTCGGGTTATCAGAATCCACAACTTTGGAAACACCGAGCCCTTCTATCACCTTCACCAAAATACACCAGCAATTATGCAATTGTGGAGGGTGGCACATAGTGACAATTGTGTATGAAATTATGATGAAATTCATATATATTATATAGTGAAAATACTGGAATCAACGGTGCATTTGGATCATGTGATTTAATGAGAAATGATAAGAAATGAAGAAAAAAAAAACCCTTTTCTCATGTTTTGTTTATTAGTTAAGTACAAAAAGTGAGAAATGATGAGAAATAGAGAGCAAGAGAACTCTCATATAGATTTAGTGAGAAACTGACTGAGTGATTGTGTATTTCTATAATACAATACTAACACTCCATTTGGATGGAGTGATTTGGTTGAAAATGATGAGAAATGGAACTCTTTTCCTGTTTGGTTGGTAAGTTGAGTGCGAAATAGTAAGAAATCATGAGAACTAGAAGTCTTTTCTCATGTTTGGTTGGTAAGTTAAGAGGGAGAAATAGTAAAAAATCATGAGAAACAGTGAGAAAGAGAATCTCTTACTAAGCCTATTTCATCTCTCACAAAAGTAGTGAAATTTGGTGAGAAACAAGTTGATTGGTTATAAAGTATTTATAATATCAATATTGACCCTTAAAATATAAAGGGAAAAATAAAAAGAAAAAAAAAATCTTCCTTGTAATCCTCTCTTACATACTTTCCTTTCTTACTCATCCAAACATAATAGTGAGAAAACACAATCATTTCTTTTCTTTTCTTTTCTCACCTAGATAAGAAACACAATAATTTTTTTTTTAATCTATTTCTCACCCTAAGCTATGATCCAAATGAAGTGTAAGATTGCCCAAGAAACAAAAAGAAATTCCACTCACAATAATGAAAAACTCATTTCTTAAACCACAATCATTTCTTTTCTTTTCTCACCCATGATCCAAACAAAATCTAATAGACTTACCCAATTTCACAAATATAAAAAAAAAAAAAAAAAAAAAATGCCGTAGCAAAAGTATCAAACTGACGGTACAAATCCATGAAATTGATCATACAAATCGATATATTAGCAGGAAATTGAATGAGTAATCACACAAATTAAACACATGTGATTAATGTTAATGGGTTAAACAACATGGATTTGGATTGATTGATCGATGAGAAAATCAGAACAATAATAATAAAAATAATTACCGAACCGGGGACGAAAGGAGGGATGTAGGAGCCGAAGAAGTGGCGCATTCGACCGCGCATGTAAGGATCGCAAGAGAGGTAGAGATTCTTCACCACCAATGCACCATTGCAACCCCCCTCCTCCTCTTCTGAAGGAACCTTGAGCTTGAATTTGTTACCAAGCTTCAACTCCATGTCTGACTCAGTTGGAATTCCTTCTATGTACCCTTTGAATATGATCTGCTTGTTCTCTACTACTACTGCTACTTCTTTCCTTTCCATTGTTTGATTTCTTTGAACTTACTCTCTTATCTCTATTAATGTTGTAGCTCTTTGGGTTTTTGGGGTCCTGTTGCTACTCCTAACAATTTGGAAGAGTGATGAAAGTTGGGTTTTGAAGGAGGTTTGAAAGTGAAGAGAACTGTAGAGGGCAAGACAAACCAGCAAAGTGAAAAGATAACAACTACACACACGCCCTATAGTCTGTTGTCTCTCTCTCCACCATCTACCTTTCATGACTGACCAATTATTACTTCCACTCCAACCTAACCCCCACACCGCTTGAATTGAATTGGGTACCAACCAACCCTCCTCCTAATGGTGTTTGGGAAGTGAGTTTTTATGTAAATTTTATTAGGTGTAGATTTTTATGAGATAAAAAATTTTTGGTGTTTGAGAAGATAGTTGGGTTTTTATGTGGTTGGATGTGATGTTTGTGAGAGAAAAAGTGAAATGATTATGGGGTTAGATGTGATATTTTGTTTAGATGTGTTTTTTTTGGTTTGTAAAACTTTTGTCTTTTAGTAAAAAAAATGAGAAAAAAATTTGGGAACTTGCTTCCCAAATACCACCAAAAATTGGATGCGACGCTCCAATTTGAGTTTGTCTCGGGTTCGTGTCCCATTATTTTTTTAAAAAAAAATTATTAAAATTATGTTAATTATTTATTTTTTTAAATATAAATATGATCTTGTTATTGATTATAGATGTTTAATTAACTTAAATATTTTTATAGATAATCTACTCAATAAATTCTATAATATGAATAATTTGAATAATCGAAATAGATTCAAGAACGTCTCTACAGATTCACAGCACGAAACTTTGCCCAGGTTCATAAAAAATGCCAGAATTTTGTCCGGATTAGAATTCACTACAATAATCTTCACTTGCAATAATTTTCTTAATATATATTTTTTATATTTAGTAATTTTTCAAAATATTAAAATTTTTAATTAGAAAAAATTATCGATAAATTCAAGTTGATAAGTGTGTTAGACATTAGATCTAAGTTTTGATTTTTGTTGGTTATAAGAACGCATACATGATGGGAAGGAGGCAAAACCCTAAAAATTTCTCTTATTTTTTTCTCTGAAAGTTCTTGTTAGGGGAGAGGAAGAGGAAGATGGCAGTGGTTCCCACACCTCTACGATCTCTCTCTCCTCTCATTTGTCCTTCCTTTGATCTTTCTCTAAAGTTTGCCTCATCTGTCACGCCTCAAGCTCCGTGACAACGCCGCACACTCATATAAGTGAGCATGCAAGGCTAAGAATCCAATCACAACCCACAATGTAAAATACTCAAATTAAATCCTTAATTGTCATAATGCCAAAATCTATAAAAATAAATAGTTCTTATATGAAAATGTCCACCAATTCCACTAATTTAATCCACTAACAAAACAATAATTCAAGTACTTAAATTATAGTCCTACTCTCGGCACTCCCACATGTAAAAATCCCGCGCAGCTCTACTCTTCAGAATCTGAAAAAAAAAAATAAGGGTAAGCTAGATAGCCTAGTAAATAACCAACCATCACTGCTAGCTGGATCAAGTATACAAAAATAAATAAATAAATCGATAACCAATAAATATAATTTTTCTTCAGTTCAATAAATGAACAATTATTTGTAAGATGGTTTCATAGCTAAAAATAAACAATGTACAATACATTTTAAATGAAAAGCCAATGTGATAATTCAAAGTAATTCATTGTTCAAATCGATGGTTCGATATTCAGATAGTTCAATGATTTGATTCACAAAACCCAAGTCTTAATGACTACGGTCACTTAGCCCGTGACAAGGCCCAGAACCACACATAGGCCGGTGGTAAAGCCCCAAAAGAAACTAGTTTCTGTGCCAATAAATAACCCCCATTGGCTAGGGTCCAAATCATAGTCAGACTAGAGTGATGTTCAAAATTCAAACAATACACAAACTTTTAAATAACATTCGATATTTTCAAAATAAACATTTAGTACAATTTTCAGAATAGTTTCACCAAATATTCAAATAATTTTCATAATAATATTCGATGTTGTTTTATACTTGACCCATATTTTATTTTAAGAGACAGGAAGCTATAAATAAATATTTTTGATTTTAAACGATTCGATAGGAATAAAAATAACCAACAGTGATAGAGGGTTACTTACCTTCAAACAGCTAAAATAATATTTCCAAGCTAATCTCAAATTACCAAGATCCACCTCAATCTCACAAACCTAATAAAATATTACACCGCATAAACAATTATTATGTGCACCCATCCATCTCTTCTTGTAACAACAATAGAATAAATTAACCCAATAGTCTATTAGGAACTCCCATGATTTAGCATCAAAACAAAGCCATCACAGCTTCAGAAATTCTCAAATAAATTAATATTTTTTTACATGTTACATACACCCACAAAAGCCCCACTATATTAGATTAATGTATTGCTTTAATATCCAAGAGATCAAATCATTCAACCCAACTTTATAGCCAAACACACCCTTACCCATGATACAAAACTCCATTGTTTCTATTACCCACCCAAAGTTACACTTACACATTGCATCCAATTCTCAAAACCTAAGTAGGCACCTATAGATCTTCCAAATCCCCTTAATGCATTGATTGTTAAATTCCTTAACATAAACTTAATAATTAACAGTAAAGACAGATTTTACCTTAACCAGTGGGTGTCCCAAAATCACCAACGTGCTGCCTCCAAACCCTATTGCAGCCTTACTTGAACCTCTCTTCTCTTTTTCTTTTCTTTTTTCTTTTTTCTTCTCAAACCCTAGCCGCCTATGGAGAAATTCCTAGCCTATGTTTTGTTTGTTTCCCAAGACTTAAAGCCACAATATATAGGTGGGCTTATTAACCTAATTTCTCAAAGTTACAAAATTACCCATCTAAGTAATAGGAAATATAATGCCATCTCATAACTAATTATTTGATATTAATAAATGACCCATATAAATTAATTTAATTACTAATCTATCCAATAAAATAATCCCACACATAACTTGGGTTTTACATTCTTCCCATCTTAAAAGAAATTTCGTCCTCGAAATTTGACATATCTGAAGTCTCAAAAAGTTGTGGATACTTTTGTCTCATTTCATCCTCAAGTTCTCAAGTAGCTTCTCTCTCGAGTGATTGCTCCATTGAACCTTAACGTAGTGGATGACTCGACGCCTCAAAACCTGTTCCTTCTTATCAACAATTCTTACAGGGTGTTCTTTATAGGTCAAATCCTCCTTAAACTGCAACGGTGCATAATCAATCACATGATTGGGATTCGGTATATACTTCTTCAACATCGAAACATGGAAGACATTATGAACTCCAACTAGTAAAGGTGGTAGGGCAAGTCTGTAAGCTACCTCTCCAATTCGATCTAAAACCTCAAATGGCCCAATAAATCTAGGACTCAATTTACCACGAACACCAAACCTCATTACTCTTTTCATAGGAGACACCTTAAGGAACATATGGTCTCCAACCCCAAACACCAAATCGCGTCTCCTGTTATCTGCATAACTTTTCTGTCTACTCTGTGCAATGCGAAGTCGCTCTCTAATAAGATTGATCTTGTCCACTGTTTGTTGCACAATCTCAGGCCCTAACAACTTCCTTTCGCTCACATCATCCCAACAAATAGGTGATCTACACTTTCATCCATATAAAGCCTCATATGGTGCCATCTGAATGCTCCCATGATAACTATTATTATAAGAGAATTCCACTAAGGCCAAATGCTCATCCCAAGAACCTCCAAGATCATTAATACAGGCCCTCAACATGTCTTCAAGAGTCTGAATAGTTCTCTCTGACTGTCCATCACTTTGAGGATGAAAGGTCGTGCTAAAATTCAAACTAGTATCCAAAGCTGTATGCAAACTCCTCTAAAACATAGATACAAATCTGCTATCTTTATTAGACACTGTGGTCACCGGAATACCATGCAACTTCACAATCTCCTTGATATACAATTTTGCAAACCTCTCTAAGGAGAACCCTACCATAAAAGCTAGAAAGTGAGCGGATTTGGTCAATCGATCAACAATAACCCAAATAGCATTGTTACCACCTTGGGTCCTAGGCAACCTAGTCACAAAATCCATGGTAATATGTTCCCACTTCCACTCGGGAATAGGAAGAGGTTGTAACTTACCTGCAAGTCTCTGATGTTCAACTTTCACCTGTTGACATACCAAACATTGAGCAACATACTGAGCAATTTCCCTCTTCATATTATTCCACCAAAAGTTCCTCTTCAAGTCTGTATACATTTTAGTGCTCCCTGGATGTACAGAATACCCTGAACTATGAGCTTTTCTCAAGATTTCTCTCTTGAGCTCTAAATCATTAGGCACACACAACCTCTCTCCAAATCTCAAGGTTCCATCTTTATGCATACAAAATTCCATCTGTAGCCTTATTTCTATTTCAGCCTTAAGTTTTTGCAATTGAGGATCTTTTCCTTGAGCATCTTTAATTCTATTAATCAATGTGGGTTGAACTCTAAGGTTTGCCAACTGCACTCCATGGTTATGCCATCTAATCTCGATATTCAACCTTTGCAAGTCCTCCAAGATATTCTTTTGGTCAGTGATCAAGGTAGCCAAATTACTCGGGGTCTTTCTACTCAAGGCATCAGCCACTGCATTGGCTTTCCCCGGATGATAATTGATAGTCAAATCATAGTCCTTTACTAGCTCCAACCATTGCCTTTGCCTCATATTCAATTCTTTTTGAGTGAAAATATACTTCAGACTTTTATGATCAATGAATATCTCACATTTCACCCCATACAGTTAGTGCCTCTAGATTTTCAATGCAAACACCATTGTAGCCAACTCCAAATCACGCGTAGGATAATCTGCTCATATGGCTTCAACTGTTTAGACGCATATGCCACTACCTTATCGTTTTGCATCAGGACACAAACCAAGCCCATCTTCGATGCATCACTATAGATGGTAAAACCTTCATCTCGGACGGAACTATAAGTACTGGAGCACACACTAATCGACTCTTTAGATCCTGGAAACTCTTCTCATAATCATCAGACCATTCAAATTTAACCCCTTTTTGTGTTAAACGAGTCAAAGGCATAGAAATTCGGGAAAATCCCTCAACAAACCTTTTATAATATCCTGCTAAACCCAAGAAACTATGAATTTCAGTGACACTAGTAGGCCTATTCCACTCTACCACCACCTCACTTTCTTGGGGTCAATAGACACCCCGTCTTTAGATATCACATGACTCAAAAATGATACACTCTCCAGCCAAAATTCACACTTCTTTAATTTAGCAAATAATTTATTCTCCCTTAATAACTACAACACTATTCTCAAATGTTCTTCGTGCTACTCTTTACTCTTTGAGTACACAAGAATGTCATCAATAAAAACTACCACAAACTGATCTAAGAAGGGTTTAAATACTTTGTTCATTAAATCCATAAAAGCTGCAGGCGTATTGGTCAACCCAAACGACATCACTAAAAATTCATAATGCCCATACCTAGTTCGGAAGGCTGTCTTAGGTATATCTTCCGCTTTAACCTTCAACTGATGATATCTAGAACGAAGGTCAATCTTAGAAAAGACTTGTGCTCCTTGCAACTGATCAAATAGGTCATCTATCCTAGGCAAATGATATTTATTTCGGATTGTCACCTTGTTTAACTCTCGATAATCAATGCAAAGGCGAAAACTACCATCCTTCTTTTTCACAAATAAAACGGGCACACCCCAAGGAGAAAACACTAGGCCTAATAAAGCCCTTATCTAGTAACTCTTGTAATTGTTCCTTCAACTCTTACCCCTGATTTCCTCCGACTGCTTGAGAACCACTACCAATATTAGTCACATTCCCTCGCCGATTGTTATTATCAGTCCGTCGATTCGTTTGACCCTGGCGTGTATTCCTAGCCATATTTGCCAATGTCTCCTCATGTTCCATTGTAATCTATATGCATCAATAATAAAACCTTATCTTATTCTATTCTCAAGTCCCTATAGCACGTAAATAAAATTAACATTTTACCAAATTATAAGCGTTCCCAATCCTACATCTACCCAATCTCACCACTATTCTATACCAACTTTTAAAATTACAACCTGGCTCTGATACCATAAAATATCACGCCCCAAGCTCCGTGACAACGCCGCACACTCATATAAGTGAGCATGCAAGGCTAAGAATCCAATCACAACCCACAATGTAAAATACTCAAATTAAATCCTTAATTGTCATAATGCCAAAATCCATAAAAATAAATAGTTCTTATATGAAAATGTCCACCAATTCCACTAATTTAATCCACTAACAAAACAATAATTCCAGTACTTAAATCATAGTCCTACTCTCGGCACTCCCACATGTAAAAATCCCGCGCAGCTCTACTCTTCAGAATCTGAAAAAAAAAATAAGGGTAAGCTAGATAGCCTAGTAAATAACCAACCATCACTGCTAGCTGGATCAAGTATACAAAAATAAATAAATAAATCGATAACCAATAAATATAATTTTTCTTCAGTTCAATAAATGAACAATTATTTGTAAGATGGTTTCATAGCTAAAAATAAACAATGTACAATACATTTTAAATGAAAAGCCAATGTGATAATTCAAAGTAATTCATTGTTCAAATCGATGGTTCGATATTCAGATAGTTCAATGATTTGATTCACAAAACCCAAGTCTTAATGACTACGGTCACTTAGCCCGTGACAAGGCCCAGAACCACACATAGGCCGGTGGTAAAGCCCCAAAAGAAACTAGTTTCTGTGCCAATAAATAACCCCCATTGGCTAGGGTCCAAATCATAGTCAGACTAGAGTGATGTTCAAAATTCAAACAATACACAATTTTAAATAACATTCGATATTTTCAGAATAAACATTTAGTACAATTTTCAGAATAGTTTCACCAAATATTCAAATAATTTTCGTAATAATATTCGATATTGTTTTATACTTGACCCATATTTTATTTTAAGAGAGCAGGAAAGCTATAAATAAATATTTTTGATTTTAAACGATTCGATAGGAATAAAAATAAACCAACAGTGATAGAGGGTTACTTACCTTCAAACAGCTAAAATAATATTTCCAAGCTAATCTCAAATTACCAAGATCCACCTCAATCTCACAAACCTAATAAAATATTACACCGCATAAACAATTATTATGTGCACCCATCCATCTCTTCTTGTAACAACAATAGAATAAATTAACCCAATAGTCTATTAGGAACTCCCATGATTTAGCATCAAAACAAAGCCATCACGGCTTCAGAAATTCTCAAATAAATTAATATTTTTTTACATGTTACATACACCCACAAAAGCCCCACTATATTAGATTAATGCATTGCTTTAATATCCAAGAGATCAAATCATTCAACCCAACTTTATAGCCAAACACACCCTTACCCATGATACAAAACTCCATTGTTTCTATTACCCACCCAAAGTTACACTTACACATTGCATCCAATTCTCAAAACCCAAGTAGGCACCTATAGATCTTCCAAATCCCCTTAATGCATTGATTGTTAAATTCCTCAACATAAACTTAATAATTAACAGTAAAGACAGATTTTACCTTAACCAGTGGGTGTCCCAAAATCACCAATGTGCTGCCTCCAATCCCTATTGTAGCCTCACTTGAACCTCTCTTCTCTTTTTCTTTTCTTTTGTCTTCCTCAAACCCTAGCCGCCTATGGAGCAATTCCTAGCCTCTGTTTTGTTTGTTTCCCAAGACTTAAAGCCACAATATATAGGTGGGCTTATTAACCTAATTTCTCAAAGTTACAAAATTACCCATCTAAGTAATAGGAAATATAATGTCATCTCATAACTAATTCTTTGATATTAATAAATGACCCATATAAATTAATTTAATTACTAATCTATCCAATAAAATAATCCTACACATAACTTGGGTTTTACAGTCCAATCATCACAGCTTTACATTCTCTACTCTCAAGCTCAAAACTTTAAGATCTGGTTTAAAATCTTTTCATAGTCTGAAAATCAACCTTGAATAATACGTTTGTTTCACACTAGGTAAACCTTAACTTCAATGTTATATTTTGACCAACGAATGTGGGATCTTCAAATTTCAAGTTGAAAGCTGTAGAGTAGTGTAGTTTTGGATGAGTTCAGTAGCTACTTGGATATGGTGTTTTTTTTCTGTATGATTTTTTTTTTTAATTTTAATTTTTAGTTTGTTGATGTAATAATCCTTTCGGTGTGGAGGTTTGTTTCCTCTCTTTGTGTCTTTTGTCCTCATCTATGGAGGCTTGGACCCTTCATTCTATGAAAGTTGTTTGTCTCTTTTTGAGATTTCTTGATACTGTTGTGTCGAATTGATCTAATTTTTTTTTATCGGTTTTACAATGAAGATTTTCTTCTTGATCTAAAAAAAAAAAGAAAAAAGAACACATATGTGACAGTTCTTAGTTGGTAATTTTAAAGGCATTCAGTTCATAAATCTAATTCTCAATTTTGTTTGGTCAAAAGTCCAACCGCGATTTGTCCAAAATGACAAGCTTAGATAAAAGGACCAAAATACCCCTATTAATATCATATACACGACATATTCTATCTCTCATTTCCAAACAATCTCTTTCTCTCTCCCCCCCCCACTCTCTCTCTTTCTTGCTCTTTCTTTCCTCCGCGTCATTTCTTCTCCGCCGTCGCACTCTTCCGTCGTTGTTCTACCGCCCTCTTTCACCGTTACGAGGTCCAGATTCAGACAGATCTGGAAGAGGATCAAGGTTGAAAAAGACGACGCTACCACTGACAAATCTGAGCTCCTCTATCTATCTGTCTGTCTATCTGTCTTTGTCTCTCTCTCCTCGAAACATTCATAGTCGTCGTTCTGTTTAGGGTTTGTGTTTTATCTATATTTACATAAGAGTCATGAACTTTGCGCTCTACAAGTCGAAACCACTTCGTTTATTCAGCGATCTAGGGTTTCTCTACAAATTTTGTGTGTTTGTGTGTGTGTGTGTGTGTGTGTGTGTGTATTTTCAATTTGAGATTATTTTAATTTGCTTGGATTAAATCTAATTGAATTTCATAGTGCTTAAATCTGATATCTATGTGGTCAACAATCTCAGATCTGTGGTTGGTGAATCTATTAGATTTTTAACAAATAGCAGGAATTTTGTTGGATTTGAACATAGATCCAACATAGATTAGTAGGATTTTTTATTTTTATTTTTTTGATTGGGTTTCTTATTGTTGATGATCTGTATATCTATTTTTTTTTTCTTTTGTCGTTGTTATTATTGCTGATGATGATGATGATGAACTAGATTGCTACAAATTATATGTTCAAAATTTAAACAGATGATGAAACAAATTACAACAAATTATTTGTTCAAAATTTAAATAGATAATATGATAGATCTATTTAGATAATAAAATCTGGACGAAAAGGATAATAAAATTGAACAGATAATAAAATTAAACATATAGTTAAAAAAATTGAACAAACAATAAAATTTGGACAGATATTTAAACAGATAAAGGGAAACTCTCTCTCTCTCTCTCTCTCTCTCTCTCTCTCTCTCTCTGTGTGTGTGTGTTCCTCTATATGTGTGTATGCATGCGCGCGAGCGTGTTTGAATTCAATAAAATTGAAGAATTTGATGAAATTAAGGTTTGAAATTAGGGTTCGATGAAATTTGATTTGATTCATTCTAAAGAAATGGCTCAGATTTAGATTTGGATTCCTAGAAATATCCAGATCTAGATTTGGATCTAGGTTGGCTAAGATTTGTTGAAAAACAGATAGAAAGTATTAAACGGGTTAGGGTTTGGGGAAGATGAGATTAGAATTTTTTGTTGTTCTTATATCACAATTTAAACAGATAAAAATTAAAAAATTAAACAGATTGAATATAACGATTCTAGTTTCAACCTGACCCTTTTTAATTGCTTTGGATCCGAGAACCTGCATATTTGACTGTTGTTCAACTAATTTTCATCTTGCTGTTTATTGAGTTTGGCTCTTGGAAGTTTTGGTTGAGTTTGAAACAGGTTGGGAGGTTAGTTTTCAAAGAGTTGTTGCCCAAATTTCTACTTGTTCGTTCAAGCTACCATTCTTGCGCTCGAGCAGTCTTTTACAGTCTGCAAAACTACTAAGAGTTTGTATTCTTCACTCGAGCAATCTTTCTTGCACTCGAGCGAACTTTTACAGGTCTGAACTACTAAAAATGGGTCTTTGTGCGCTCGAGCGATGGTTTTGGTCGCTCCAACGATGCCACTTATTGTGTCTGTCGCTCGAGCGATCATTCCTTTACTCGAGCGGTCTGTGTGTATATCAATTTGAGAGAAAGACCTTTTTGCTCACTTTTTCATCTCTTTCTCTTTCTAAACCTTACAACACCCTAGATCTACTTCCTCTCTCTCTCTAGTTCTTGAACTTTTATCCCAAATACTCTCAATCCGTGCATTTCCTCACTCTACTCCTTTAGAGAAAAACGTTGAGTATGTTAAGGGCTTCGTTTTGATCAGAGCATCTAACGTTTTCGATATTGTCAAGTTCTACCCATCTTTCTTTTGTGTCTTCTTTTTTGAGGTAGGGATTTCTTTGACTCTTTTCATGAGTTTTAGCTTAATTATTTGTCTTTTCAAAAGGGTTATGTGTTTGGGAGATTTTGGTAAAACTTAGGGTTTGGTTTGAAATCAAAAGAGGGGTTTTCCAAATTGATTCTTGAAAATGGTTGTAGAAATATAGTTGTGGATGAGTTGTGGTGAAATGGTGGAAAGCTTTTCTCAAAATTGATTTTTGGAAAGAAAATGGGGTTTTTGCCCTAATTTTGGATAATTGAAATTATAAAAATGATATGGAAAAATGATGTTGGATATTGTGAAATTAGAATAATGATAATGTTGATGATGATGGTGGAGTTAGATATGTATTATCATTCCCATACGAATTGATGAAAATGTACCTTGTGATTTGAATTTATTTATTGTTTAAAAATATTTGTTTTGGACTATCGGTGGAGGATAGTCTTGAATGTTGTAGCCATTGCATGAGGATTAGGTTGAATTGAAACTAATTTCTCATCCATTGTGGATTGAGCATCATTATACATTAAACATTGTAAATGTAACGGTTTTTAAGAAAAATGGGCGAATACCGTGGTGAATTTGATTAGGGGTGTAGTTGTGGTTTGGTTATGTTGGCTTATATGTCATTGGTGAAAGTCCAGAAACCCGTGCGATTAAGTGCCAATCCTTCCGGTTAGTACCGGTAAAATGGCTTTGGTAGTGGTTGTATAGCTTATTTGCAGACACGTACTTAAAGATTTCCAGTGTGTTGTATCCACTGCCCTATTTTCTGTATGAAATGATTATTTTTCATGAATTAGTCTATAATCTGGCATTGCATAGTTTTGAGATAGAAAACGGAAAATGTTTGGAAAATGGCATGCATTGTGCATTCACCTTATGATTTTGCTACGATTTATATACTATGTTAGAATATCTCTATTGGGTTTTGGCTCACCCTATGTAGGAAACAACTTTCAGGTGCTGATGATATGCCTCCGCCAAGGACGTAGCTTGGGAGGACTTGGAGCTTAAGGCTTCTTTTTGGTTATGTTTTGATGTAATTATTTGTTTAAGCCTCAGGCTTGATTGGTATTGAGTTGAAACTCATTTTGTTGTAACCAAGTACTGTCTTAGAAAGTTGTAAACCATTAGGACATTTCTTTATTTGATATTAATTTCCTTTCTATTCCTATATCGATGTCATATGCTATAGATTCAAAATCTAGGATTTATGAATGTATATTGTATATGTCACATTTTGTAATGAACAAAGATAAAATGAATGGAAGATATCAGATTATTGATCAATTGACTTACTACTATGAGTTGGGTTTTATGTTAATTATTTTGGGACATGACATAGAAAAAAATAAGCTTTGTGAAATTCAATCGAGGAAAAAATTGAACAAATATACAAAAAAAAAAAATTGAACAGATAGGAAATTTTTTTAACAGTTAGGTAAAAAATTTGAACAAATAGGAAATACTTTGAACAAATAGCAAAAAAAATTGAACAGATAATCAGTGAAAGTCAACAGATAAATTAAGGGATAAAATTGGAAACAAAATGTCCTTCAAAACAAGAAAAAAGATTTCTCACCAAACTATTTCACAAAAAGTGGATCTCTCACTTATAACAAAATATTCACTGGACCTAGTGCCTTACAACCTCCGTAGATTGGATTTATCACAAATTTACTCTAATTTTAAACATATGGTAATAAGGACAATTTTTGATATTTTTGCTCTTTATATGTATTTTGTCTTAAAGATTTTAAAATCTTAGTTCTACAAATCTGTTTTTAATCAAATTAATACAGATTTGTCTTTTCAAGATTTTCTAAACAAGATCAATATTGGATATAAATTTCAAAACAAAAAATAATAGATTGATTTTTCGATTAATCAAAATAGCCAAACAATATTTTTTTAAAACAAGCGTTCCAAACCATCTTTGGCAATTTTGGATGGATAGATCTTTAAAAAAATAAAATATCTACAGATATTAATTTTGTTAAAAACAGATGTGTATAACTCAAGTTATGAGATTTTAAACTGTCTTGGATGATTTTTTTTTATTTTTTTTATTTCATATATTTTTTCGAGATCTATTTATCCAAAATTATTGAAGGCGATTTTAACTGCTTAATTTCTAAAAAGGGAGATTTATTTATAAATCTCTTTTAGAGGTGTTCTATTCTAATAAGTCCACAAACTATCCTTGCAGCCTAGTTAATCCCATATATTTATACTTTTATTCTATGAGGCAGTTTTTTCCTGATTTAGACTTTTTGTTGAACTATTAGACCCTTATTTTACTTTGTTCATATGTATTACACACAAAATAAGATATGCACGTTTTTCATATTTTGCTCATTTTGATATGTATGTTTTCCATTTTTTGCTCTTTCTATTTTGGCAATTTTGCATGATATCACCGTTTGTTGGGGATTCAGTGGGATACGATTATGAGATCGTATTCATCTCTTCATTGGATGTCGAATCAAGTTTGATCCAGTTGAAATCGACGGTGGCGTGACAGTCACAATTGGTAGAGATAGAGGCGGTGATGAGCGGGATACAATTATGAGATTGTATTCATCTCTTCATCGAATGTCAAATCAAGTTTGATCCAATCAAAATCGATGGTGGTACGACAGTCACAATCGGTGTAGATAGAGGCAGTGACAAGCTTCGGTGAGGTTGTTTTCTTTCAATTTCAATTTCTATTTCTATTTCTAGTTATGGTTCTAGTTTTACTCTATGTGAACAATTTTCTTTGAAAGTTTGAGAGATGAAGGTTGGAATTGTGAAGAGTAAAGTCTTCGGTACAGTAATGAGGCTTTCTTTGTAGAGAGATGAGGTGGGTTTGGTTTGATTTAAATTGGTAGAATTGTTGGAATTGTTGATAATAATGATAATGATGAAGATAAAGACGAAGATGAAGATGATGAAGAAGAGGATGTGGGTGATGATTTTTTGTTTTTTGAGATATTGAGATTTTTTGGATTTCTAATTTTGTTGCTACCCATTGATTTTGATTTTTTGTTGTTGGATTTCAATTTAGCAATGATTTTTTGAGATTGGTAATGTGTTTAATATACAAATGATATGAATGTTCATATCATTAATCAGTATAAATATTCACATTAATTTGAAATAGAAAATTGTCATTGTGTTGTTGATTAGTGTTAATATTTACACACCTATATAATATTAAATTAAGAATATATTTTCACTATATTCATTATCACTGTGACAAGGTGATGTTAAGGTTCACATTAATATTGCATCAAATCACACAACCATAAGCCTCAATTTTCATTTTGGATACAAGCATGATGTGAATGTTCACATTGGAACATACGAATGTAGAGGTTCATATGAACTTTGGAATATAGATAAAACCATGGTTTCAAAGTGTTAATTACCATTATGGAATGGTGATATTAAAATTCACATCAAAACTGCATTGCCTACAAACCACATTAAGCCAATGATTATGTCTACACAATTGTAAACCAACTGAAACAATGTGAATGTTCACATTGATTTTATAATCTCTAAAAATGTGACAATATCAACATTGCAATAATCACAAACTATCATTTCTGTGTGTACACAAACATGAAGTGTATGTTTATGTACAATCAAATTATTGATGTGAATGTTAATATCGTGAATAAAATATCAAATAAATTAGTTTAGTCGCACGAAGCTAATCTATTGTACATAATTATAAAGCAATAAAATGTGTATATTGACATTGACTTTGTAATAGGAAATGTTATGGCAACATACTCGTGTACCTTATTAGGCACAACCAAAATAACGAATTCAATTCCAATATTTTTACAAAATTGCAAAAGATATGAAGTTTACATCCATTGGTAGTGGATACATTGGTTTTGTATGTAAATCATGGGTTTTGTATTGGAGAAAACTATCAAATCCAAAATAGTTTTTGGCATGCTTGTATGCTTCTAACACGTGTACGATGACGTCATCAAACTTTATGCATTTGGCGTGGTCGATCTTAGCGTTCATCAATGTATCAAATAATATCCAAAATGGTGTTTGCCTCAAGCAGTTCAGCTGAGCCTCTGAGAACTTGGTGCTTGTCATCAATTTAATTAAGCCTGTAATATTTGATCGGTGGGATGTAGGTGCTTCTCTCTGTTGGTATGTTGTTGTCTTTGCTATGGTAATCCTCTCTATTCCTCTTTGTGCGGAATTTAGGGCAACATCTGTTATATGCACATGCACATTAATTAGTGTCTATATGAATATTCAAAATTGTTAACATCACAAAATAGTCAACGTCACGCCCCACTTTTTATTACACGACTACCATTACCCAAAATCCATTATTATAGTCCATTTTCATTGATACAGTATGGAACATGTTCACCAACATCCATAATTACAAAAAAGTTCTCTCAATTGTACATACAACGAAATGCAATATGAAATATAATTAAATAAATTGCCCATAGGCTACATTGTTAAATAAAAAGAAAAGATTCAACCCTTAATACAATAAAAGCCTTCCGCCAACAAATAAAGGCTTTGTGGCCAATATGTAGGGAAAATCACCGATCTTGTATCACCTATCAACTTGTACTTGAAAAAGAATTAATAATGTGGATGAGCATAAAGCCTAGTAGGGATCCCAACATGATCCTAAACAATAACAACATACAGATAACTATGATCATGAATACTTCATATCATACAATATAAATAATGTAACGGTTTATAATCAAAGTAAACTTATATATATACTTTTCCAAAAAAATGTCCAATTTGTTCAACAATACATAACATTCTCTCTTTCTTCTTTTACATCATTCATTTCATAAATAACATATCTTAACGACGCATTTTTGATAACATGTTCATAAAACTCAATCACCTTTCATTCCTTACACTCCCAACCCATCACATACACCCATTTCTAATACATGAATCATATTTCCAAGCCCTAAGCCAAGGGTATTGAGACATTTCTACAACCCGTTCGACACACAAATTTACATACAATACCTTTCACACAAAACGAAAATAATGTACTGTAGCTCGACCTTTTTCGCTCCCCCTTTTAGAAGTTTGAAAGAAGCCCTATAGTTCGGACTCCCGCGATTCTGAATCTAATCTCACAAATGCAATGTGAAATTGATAAATACCAAAGAGTCCAAATTTGACAAATCTTTTGGAAAATCAATTTTGAATCAAAAATGCCAAAATTGGACTGCTTTGCCAGATATAGAGTCGCCACCTAAATATTTTATTTTTGGAAAAATTTAGGAAACCCATGACTCGTGCCAAAGGCCATGTGTGTAGACACCCTATTTTTGATTGCTCTTAAGACTTGGGTGCCACTGATTGCTTACTTGATAGTGAAGGCTATGCTATGCTATGCAAAGGTTCGATTTCTTCGGCAAGAGGAGCTCCAAATCCCAACCTCATACCCCATTTTTGGAACCAAACGATTTTGACCAAAATGATTTTAGACCTTAAAACCCTCTCTTTCAAAATATTTTTGAAAAAAAGTTCCTATGATGTTCTGAGGCTCACATTTCGTTAAATGTTACGCTTTTCGGTACCGAGCAAGGATAAAGTGGAAATGCATGAAAGAGAGGTGAAATTTTTGAAAAATCTTTCAAAACACCTTATTTAGAGGTTTGGAGTTGAATAAAATTGGAGGAGAGGGAAGAAACCTGGTTGGGGAAGAAGTTGGGCATGAACCGTTAAAAGAGCGTCGAGCAACCTTCGCTAAAATAGGCCTATCCTTTTTTTCACTTGGATTTCAGCTATGAGGCCACCATCGTTGGAAAGTGGACTTCTGGGGCTTCATTTTGCACTACAGAATCTCCTAAAGCCGAGTCCAGATGACGGAGATATGGTTGGTTGAAGTTAGGCATCAATCTGGTTAGGACCGAAACTGAGCAGTCTTCACTAAAATGAGCATATCTTCTTGTACACTTGGAATTTCGATGTAAGTCTACCACCATTGGAAATAAGACCTCTGGGGCTACAATTTAAACTCAAGAATGACCTGCAAAGGAGTCCAGATGAAGGAGATATGCCTGTTCGAAGTCGGGGCCAAAAACCAGTTTTTGCTTGTCGCCCACCAGTGAAGCTTGTCGACCGTGTGTTGGCCAGAGGTGCATTTTGTCAACCACCAGTGATGGCTGTCAGCCACCGGTGATGGCCGGCCGGCCACAGGTGTCAAAAAGGTCAGATTTTGTAGATATTTTCCTCCAGCTGTCTCCCAAATGCAATAGCTGTCCGTTTTGTTGATATTTTCGACCTGAGCTCTTGTATCTCTATATATAGAGGCCATTCTCTATTGTTTTGAAGGTTAGAAAATTTTGGGAGCCTCTCTCTCTAAAATCTCTCTCTCTTGAGCTTTTGTGCTTAGAAGCTTACATACTTCAAACTTTAACCTATTAACCCTTAACCAAAGTGGTTCATCTTTGGGCTGAGGTTGCTTGAATCTCTCTTGGAACTCCTTAAGTGGGTTTTGGCTTGAATTGTGGCCTAGAATCACTCTTCCCTTCAAGAGGTATAACCTTTACCCTTTAAGCTTGTTTTTCATATTTGTTTTGCCATCTTTTTGTAATGTTTTAGGGATGGTTTTGAACTGAAAAAACCTCTATTTTTGAGACCTAAAAGTGGTGGTTTGAGCCCCATTTGAGTTAGGGGGTTGTCCACCCTTCTTGTCTCTTTGCTTGTTAAGCTTTTGTACCATCTTTTCATCACTTTCAAAACAAATTTTTTGGGCCTCTTAACCACTAAATCTCAGAGGTTTTTCAGTGGTAAAAACCTTGTTTTGAAGTCCAAAACTGGAGGGATTAGCCTCCCCTCCTTGTGTCTTCCTTGCATGCCTAGTTAGCCTCACATGTTAGCATGCTTTTCTAGCCTAACTTAGCTTTAGTCCATCATATTTTTGCCTCTATTTTGACCTACTTTAGCTCTATTTTGGGCTATTTGGGTCATTTGAGCTTTGTATTGTATAGTTGTGGTGCAATTTCCTTTAATAGCTTAGTGTTTCTAGGCTTTGAGCATCATTTGTGTATCTTGGTTGTATGTTTTTAATGATTTTTCATGTCTAATTCCAGCACTTAAAATCTCTGCAACCTCCCTCTTTGCTTCACTTTTTCATTTGTTTGAGGGTTGTTTCAACCTTAAGGTTGTTTAAGCTTAAGGTTAAGGCTCATGCTTAATGGTTTAATCCTCTTTTGAGGGTTCATTACTAACAGCATGTGGCTTCCCTTATGCCTTGAACTACTCCTTAGTTGACACTTCTTTCGCTTTAGAAGACACTCACCTTTGGACTTAACCGGTTAAAGAATAGATCGGTAACTAAAATGAGTAAATAAAATTGAACAAGTAAAAGAGGCAAGATTAAGCATCTTTCATGTTGCATTGCATGTGTTCGGATCGGACGTTAATTCGAACACTAAGGAAAATGAGACTTTTCATACTCAAAGTGATAAAATGTGCCACTTTCCTTGATCACCATCACCCTTGATCATACATGATAGGGTGGTGGTTGTTTTGGTCTTGTTGTGCACTTATTAACTTGTACAAGCTTGGTTCCTTAGCCATCATGCATGGAAAATGCTTGGTTGATGGTTTGAGGGCCAAGAGTTGCACTCTTTTGAGCTTGTGTAATGATAAGGAGAGTAACAGTACAGACAACCCTTGAGAATACACTGTTTTGCCTCTGTTTGCTCTCTGTTGCAACAAAAGGAGAAGTTCAGGAAAGGGGTAGCCGACTGGCCACCAATGGTGGCCGACGGCCACCATTGGTATTCGACCGGCCATCAATGAAAAATTGCTCAAAAGTGTTCCTGAGGTGGAGCAGAGGCATTATGGGAGTTGGCAGCACTGTTGGTGTTCAAATATGTGCAAACAGAGACGTTCAATGGCAAGGCGGTGGCATTTTCGGGTGGAAGCCAACCGAGCATGCATGTGTCCCTCGCCTCAAGGCCATTTATTTGCTTTATTCATGCAAGTGTTGTAACTATTTAATTAGTTTAGATAGTGTAGACACCCCATTTTTGACCGACCTTAAGACTCAGACGTCACCAATTGAGCGCTCGGTGATGTTGCATATTGTGCTCGTTCAGAAGTCCCAGAGTCGTGGCCGTGCGCCCTGCCTCCAGACTTCCGAACCCTCTTCTGTGCCTTGCCTCGGTTTGCGAACCAGACTCGATTTTCTCTGT
Source organism: Camellia japonica (assembly GCA_030407325.1). Classification (NCBI taxonomy): domain Eukaryota; kingdom Viridiplantae; phylum Streptophyta; class Magnoliopsida; order Ericales; family Theaceae; genus Camellia; species Camellia japonica. Next base: position 133,754,537 of record JAPPVO010000031.1, read on the forward strand.
TTTCTTTCCTGAGGGGAGGGGGAGGTCCTGTAGACCATCTCTCAGTGGCCGTGGGCTACATTTCGTAGCCGTAGGCCATTTTGCCCATTTCGGAGCCTGGTTCCCGGTTTTCGGAACCGTCAGGCCGTGTGTCTCGGTTCGGGACCGTCTAACCATCTCCGATTTCTCCGGTTTTTGGCATGCATCTCATTTACTCCCTTTCGAGGGACACTGGGGTCTTAGATACCCACTTCGTGGCCAAACACCACTTTCGGTGCTTAACGGCCTATTTTCGGGACCCCGAACTGCGTGTTTTGGTCCCCGAGCATTCGTTTTGCATCGGTTTTCGTTCATTTTTGGCAGGTACCTCTGTTTTATCACCAGGAAGGTCACTGAAGGGTGGGAGGCCAGCAATTGTTTTGACAACCAACTTTTTGTTTGGTCAAAAGTGGTTCAGCATGAATCCGGGAAGGAGAAAAGTCTGCGCGGCTTCACCGAAACAGGCGTAACTCTCACAGAGTTCGGAAGAATTTGTGGCCGTAATAACAGCGCTAAATCAGGGAACTGCCATGCAGGCTGAGACCAGTATTGAAACGCAGCGCCCATCTGGGGCGTCTGCCTCTCATCCAGCTTTGGGACCCCAGCCGAACTTTGACCCACTTCCGCCAGCTGAAGATTTGCAGGGTCCAGATCCTCGAGAAGGGTTGGCTCAAGCCTGAGTTTTCAGACCCCTGGTGCAGCCTAATGAGAGGCTTTATCCCCTTGATGCTAATGACCTCGATCTGACCGCAGTGAAAATTGCGAACCTCGAGAAGCAATTCAAAAAGGCACAGGGCCTTAACTCCATTCCCGACATTGAGGATGGATACACCGAGACTGCCGTACGGCTCCCAGACAGATTCAAAATGCCACATATTGACCGTTTCAACGGGTCTGGAGATCCTATGGTACATATCCGACTTTTCTTGGATGTCCTGAAGCCGAGGGGTTTGACTAAGCCACAGAAACTCTCTCTGTATGGAAGAACCCTGTCGGGTGTAGTAGCCACTTGGTATGCCAAATTGGAGGATACAGTGAAGCAAAAATGGGAAGAACTGGCTGAGGCCTTCGTCGATCAGTATTCCTACAATACCCAAGTTGAAATGACCATCCAAGAGCTTGAAGCAACTCGCCAGAACCCAACAGAGCCTTTTGTGGAATTCGTTGCGAGGTGGAGTGCAAAGGCAGCGCAGATGACAGATCGCCGCCCTTCTGAGAGGAATCAAGTGCAGATGATGGTGCGAAACCTCGAGCATGATATGTTGCAAAAGTTGATAGTTGCTCCACTATTTACTTTCAAAAGTTTGCATGAACTAGGGGTTCAGGTCGAGAATGCGTTCAACAGTGGATCATTCCCAGAACAAGGGAACCGACAATGAGGGTGATTTCAAGGAGTACCAATGCCAGAAGTAGCACTATTCCCGAACCCACTGAAATCAATACAGTCGTCACAGCCAACCCTTTTGCCAAACCAAGCCTACAAACAACCAGCCCAGCCCGAGCTCAGGGCAGAACTTTCACCCCCCACTATATGAGCTTGACTAGCGCACTAAAACTCCTGATGGAAAGAGGGCATCTCAAACCCCTCGATCCTCAACCTCTTCCTCACCCACTCCCAGCCAGACATAATCCCTCCAAGTACTGTATGTACCATCAGCAGCGCGGTCATGGCACCGACCGTTGCTACCGCCTTCGTCATGAGGTCCAAAATCTCATCGACAATCGGACGATAGCTCCACCTTCAGACCCCAATGACCAAACATCTCCTGCCTACCTCAGTCTCATCCATGCACTGCCATCTACCTATGACCCCAGCATATACATCACCCCGGCCCATCTACCCAAGCCTAAGGTGTTTATCCCAGAAAGCATGGACTTATGCATGATGGGTGCACCTGAACCTCAATCGTCTCAACCCCGAGAACCCACTACTTCTGAGTTGATGGGAATGATAAAAGATCTTCAAAGAACTGTGACCGATCTGGCCTCCGAGACATTGGCTCCATCATCGACCACACCACATGCTGGGAATTTCATGTCAAAAGGCTCCCCAGTCTTGGGGCGGGCTACATTTGAGGAAGGCCAATCCCTTGGCAAAGTGGAGGCGAGTGGAAAGAACAAGATAGGGGCGGGCATGGACCCCCATGAACATCTTCTGTTGGCTATTGAGGCTTTGAAAGCCGAGGGACTAGACAAAGAGAAAGTCCTCACAGTTGTTGCAAAAGCTGTGGATGACACTTTCGCTACTCAAGTTGGGGGCAGTCTAAACCAAAGGGAAAACCGGGGGAAGGGCCGTTATACCAGAGGCAATCCTGTTAGCTCTAACCCTCCACTCAGAAGAGATCAGCAAACCAGGCTAGCACCTGCCAATCCCTTTGCTGGTGCGTCCAGCAAAAATCCACAAACCTAGAAGTACCAACCCCGAGGTCAGAGGGTCTTTCATGCCCTCCACATGCCTTTATCCAAAGCTTTCCAAATCCTTGTTGGACAAGGCCATCTCAAACCCCTTGAGCCTCGGCCTCTCCCGAACCCTCTTCCGGCTACACATGATGCTACCCAGTACTGCGCATACCATCAGCAAACTGGCCATACTACCAACAACTGCTTCCGTCTTCGCCATGAAGTACAGGATCTATTTGACAACGGGGTCATCCTCCTGCCGAGCTCAGCAAAGTCTATCGGCACTGGGTCAGTGAACTTGGGGGATAATGTGGTTATGTGATCGGGGGATGAACCACCTGCGGATGGCACTCAGATTACTCCAGCTGTGGTGGATGGCATGCACTGTTTTGAGCAATGTACAAGTGCTGCTAATTTTGCTTTCTTACTTGGGTATTGAGCCAGTTCTATTGTTTTGTTTTGAGTCTGTCTCTTTGTTTTGAGTCAGTCTTTTTGGTTAAGGTCTGTCTTGTTGTATCGAGTCAGTCCTGTTATGTAGGAGTCGGGTGATTCCGGGGGTGTTACCTCGGACATCACCATTTTGTTTTGTGTTTGTCTTTTCATTTTCTTTTGAGTCTGTTTCTGCCTTGGGGCTAGTTACACCAGAAGATTTGAATGGAACAACAGTGATTTTCACACTCTTGTGTTTTTATCCGCCGTGTGCTAGTGGTGCCAGAAGTTTGAATGAAATGACAGTGCTCCTCGCCTGCTCTTCTGTGCCTTGAAGTCATTGTAATGACCTGAGTTTTTCAAAACTTTTCGAACACTGCGGTGAAAAAGGAAGAGGAAGGAATTCCTCGGGATTTGCAAAACTTTGATCAATTGAGAGAAAGAGAGGCGTGCTAAGCCCTTAATGAATGAAATCATGCTTGTTAGCGCGAGTACTGAGAAGGACCCTGGCTTGATCCAGTCTGGTTTCACACTATCTTCAGCGCGAGCGATTTTGTCGCTTTCTTAAAAATTTTCAAAAACAAAATGTTTTGTGCGGTCCTACGAAGACCTGTGTGGAATCGCTCTTGAGATTGTGCAGCCTAGGATCGCTCTCAGCCTCGAGACTCAACCCCTTCGCTTCCAAACCTTGAACTTGAATTCAGAAGGTTCAACGGTCAACTACGATGTGAGGCCTGTGTGGCCAGATTTAAAGCAGCCCTCGAACAAGGGGCCAGGAAAGTTGGATCAAGAAGATCAGAAGAAGCTTGCAAAGCTAAAACAGAAGTACCCTTCGAACTAGGGGCAAAGATGTCAGATGTGCTCGAACAGCCGAAGATGAGTCCTCTTGCAAATCAACAGCCACTCTCCTGGATACGGACGGCTTCAAAACCCTACAATCATTTGGCATGGACCTGTTACACTTTTACCCTTTGAGAGGCTCGCTGGGCCGAAAACCCGGAAATGGCGACCCAGGCAAAAGTTAGAGCAAGAAAAGATATATAAAAAGAAAAAAAGAAAAAAGAAGAAGAAAAGAAAAAAGAGAAAAAAGAAAAAAAGAAAAAAAAAAAAAAAAAGAAAAAAAAAAAGAGAAGAAAAGAAATGCAAAGCTCGCAAGGTTGAAAACCTGCAACAGGCGCCTTGGCAAAAGTTAGAGCATAAAAAGGAGAGGTTAAATACCCGAGTGTACCTTAACCCCGAACTACATAAGGCTTGATTACCATGTTTGGGATACGTAGGCAACTTCATTCTGAAGTCCAGCCGTAAAACACTTCAATTTGATTGTGTCCATGCGATGGTTCTGGTTATCTTTGTCTTCTCTGTATCTGAGGATTTGGTTGTGTTCGTCACTCTGAGGACTGACTACAATGCGCCGCGGTGCTATCCAAACAAGGGGCAACTTTCCGTTGCCATTCAGTGTGCTGCGGCGCCAGTCAAACAAGGGGCAACTTTCCGTTGCCATTCAATGCGCCGCGGTGCCGTTCAAACAAGGGGCAACTTTCCGTTGCCGTGCAGCTCTCTTCAAGCACGGGGCAGTTTTCCTTTGGATCCGAGGTTGTGCATCTCAGGAGTAGGTTTCATGCTCGTTGAGCAAATGGCCGTTTGCAAAAATAGTTTTTGAGAATTTTTACTGAGGTTGACTAATTTTCTCGAAAATTGTTCTATCTTTTCCAAAAACTGGACCATTTCTTGGACCCAAAAAAGGAAAATTTGCAGTGCTCATAGCCTGACTTGCATGATTTCAAATCAAAAAGTTGAACAAGCATGTTAATCTAACTCTCATGTTGGTCAAAACTGTTTTAGTAGAAAGCAAAAACAAAAAATGGTCAAAATGATGAACTAGGGGCACAGTTGAGTCAGGTTTTCTGTCTCTTCCCTTTATCAACGCGCTTGCCAAGAAGGGCATCACACTTGCCAAGAAGGGCACAACTGAGGTTAATAACGGAAGACTGAAAGCTCTTTCACCCTCCGAGCAACGAGGTATCAAGCCAAGTGCAAAACACGAACTGGAATGGGGTAAGATATTCCACTCCCTCATTTGGACAGATCTAACCACGTCCAAATTCCCTAGCAAAGCATCATCAATCGATGCCAGCTGCAAATTTGCTGCACACCCAGTTGTAGCGCAACCCCTCTGTGGGAGAAACTCACTAGCTGCGTGCAGAAGAAGAAGAATCTAGCAGAATGCTAGGGGCGAGAACCCGCAACTTCCCATTTATCCATCAACCACCCAGGGGAGGGATTGAAAAATGAGAGATTGAAGAATAGAGAGATGTGCGATGAGAGAAAAAGTGAGAAAAGGGATTTTTTCAGAAAACAGAGCTTGAGGGCCGAGTGATGTGAGAATCACAAATGAGAAAGGGTAGGAAACACTACCCGGTGAAACAGGCTCCCTGTATACGTCTGTGTGTCGTGTCTTTTGTTTTGTTTGTCTCGATTCCTGCTTTGAGTCGTCCCGAGTGTGTTTTTTTTTTTTTTTTTTTTTTTGTGTGTGTGTTAAGATGTTTTGGCTGTGGTCAGTTGTAGGCTCAATACCCGGTTGAGAATCATTTTCTCATTTTCAAAAGAAAATCATCCTGTGCTCAGAGTGCTGTGCCATTCGCCACATTTGTGCAAAACAGAATTGGTTCTTTCATAAAACCGCAGGGTTCAACCCAGGTCATGTCAGAATAGTAAAGCAAGGGCCTATCTGAAGCTATTTAGGTTCCGGACTGCAAAGCAAAAGAAAAGAGGGAAAATTTGGTGCATCTTAGCATGTCTCAACTTTAGCAAAATCCGAGATTGCATTCCAGGTGCACCTTCTCAGGCCTCGCTATTTCTCTGGAGTATGAGTGTGTCTCAACCCCAAGTGTAAGCCTGCTTCAAGTCAGAATGGCAGTCCAAGCAGCACCAGAGGGTTTCACATGCAGATGTTATCTCTCGCCAATTTGAATAGGGTGTGCCCCTTTTGAGCTGAGTATGTTGTGAAGTCCTCTAAGAGGCAAATCAGAGGCACCAGAGTACATATTTGATGCCCCTCTATCACGTAGAATGTGAACTTTCATATACACTGTTGTTGCATGCGTGCCGCGCATCGTTATGATTCATGCATAGAATATGCTTGCTTTCAATATTGCATAGAATGTGCTTCCATACCTGCATAGAAAATGCTTGTATCTATTGCATAGAAAATGCCCCCATACTTGCATAGAAGATGCATTTTATCGCACTTTCTTGTGCATTTTATCTCGCTTGCACTATCTTGTGCACTTACACTATGTATCTCACTTGCACTGTCTTGTGCATCTTGTGGTTGTATCTCACTCGCACTATCTTGTGCATTGCGTATCAATCGCGCTGTTTAGCGTATCGCACTGTCTTGTGCATTGCATATCATCGCGCTATCTTGCGCACCTCAATCGCACTATTCTGTGCAATTTATCATTCGCGCTATTTTGCGCATCGCACTGTTTTGTGCAGTTTATCATTCGCGCTATTTTGCGCATCGCACTATTTTGTGCAATTTATCATTCGTGCTATTTTGCGCATCGCACTGTTCTGTGCAGTTTATCATTCGCGCTATTTTGCGCACCTCAATCGCACTATTTTGTGCAGTTTACATTCGCGCTATTTTGCGCATCGCACTATTTTGTGCAGTTTACATTCGTGCTATTTTGCGCATCGCACTATTCTGTGCAGTTTATCATTCGCGATATTTTGCGCATCTCCATCGCACTGTCCTGTGCTTTGCACATCACATCGCACTATCTTGTGTATTTCAAATCAATCGCGCTGTTTAGCGTATCGCATTATTTTGTGCATTGTATCATTTGCGCTATCTTGCGCGTCTCACCTGCACTTGTTAGTGCATTACATTTCACTCGCGCTATTTTGCGCATCGCACTATTTTGTGCACATTACTTGCATTGTGCATGCATTTTATCGCGCTATCTTGCACGTCCCACTCGCACTTGTTAGTGCATTACATTTCACTCGTGCTATTTTGCGCATCGCACTATTTTGTGCACATTACTTGCATTGTGCATGCATTTTATCGCGCTATCTTGCGCACCTTACTTGTATCACACTGCTTTATGCATTCACCCGCCGGCACCGCGTGTGTCAAACTTTCGGAATCACATGGGATATATGTTGTTAGTATATTGTGCTTGTTGCATTTCTCTCTTTTGCAGGCACGATATTGTATGTACGGTTCATTTGAGGCTGGTGCGACCAGACGAATCGTGCAGGTATCGTATCTTCTCCGTGTGAGACGCGACGAGAATTGAGTAATTCTCCGCATTCCTAACTGCATGAAATGTAGTTGTTACTTTGCATTCTTGCTTAAAACTGTTGCATCTATTTGCGAATACTTGCTTCATTACAGCTTGCTGCACTCGCATGATCATTAAGTTACATTTGGCTCCGTGCATATCGCTTTGCATTTTGCCCCCTTTGCCTACGGGCACGCCTGCGGGCGTATCTCTGTTCATCTTGTATGATTGTCTAAGTCTTCGGTCTTGCCAAAAATGGGTCGTCTCTGGGCTTTGACATTCACTCCCGTCACTTGTGACTTCCGAGTTCTGTCAAAGAGGGGCAACTGTAGACACCCCATTTTTGACCGACCTTAAGACTCAGACGTCACCAATTGAGCGCTCGGTGATGTTGCATATTGTGCTCGTTCAGAAGTCCCAGAGTCGTGGCCGTGCGCCCTGCCTCCGGACTTCCGAACCCTCTTCTGTGCCTTGCCTCGGTTTGCGAACCAGACTCGGTTTTCTCTGTTTTCTTTCCTGAGGGGAGGGGGAGGTCCTGTAGACCATCTCTCAGTGGCCGTGGGCTACATTTCGTGGCCGTAGGCCATTTTGCCCATTTCGGAGCCCGGTTCCCGGTTTTCGGAACCGTCAGGCCGTGTGCCTCGGTTCGGGACCGTCTAACCATCTCCGATTTCTCCGGTTTTTGGCATGCATCTCATTTACTCCCTTTCGAGGGACACTGGGGTCTTAGATACCACTTCGTGGCCAAACACCACTTTCGGTGCTTAACGGCCTATTTTCGGGACCCCGAACTGCGTGTTTTGGTCCCCGAGCATTCGTTTGCATCGGTTTTTCGTTCATTTTTGGCAGGTACCTCTGTTTTAATCACCAGGAAGGTCACTGAAGGGTGGGAGGCCAGCAATTGTTTTGACAACCAACTTTTTGTTTGGTCAAAAGTGGTTCAGCATGAATCTGGGAAGGAGAAAAGTCTGCGCGGCTTCACCGAAACAGGCGTAACTCTTTGCACAAGAGGAATTAAAATATGAGGCCACCACCATTGGAAAGCTTACTTCCGGGGCTTCATTTTTCACTCAAGAATCTCCTAAGTCCGGATCCGGGGGGAGGAGATATGGTTGGTTGAAGTCTGGTTAGACCGAATCTGCGCGGCTTTACGGAAACTGGCATAACTTTTTCTACAGGAGGAATTTTGATGCAAGGTTTGCGGCATTGGAAGCTAACTTCAAGGGCTACATGGCCGGCCAGTTTTATGGCTTGAACCTTTTGACCCTAGCCGGCCGGCCATGGGGTGCCGGCCGGCCACCTGCAACTAAAGTACCTAGCCGGCCTGCTTCCTCAGTGGGGGGTATTACAGCTGTATATCTGCTTTTCCTCAAAAATATCTGTACTCGGGGACCCTCTTGGAGGGAAATAAAGGATCATTTCCCTCCACTTTTGCAAGGATTCCTCTCTCCTCTCTTGTCTACATTGGTGTCCTCCCAACTCAAGAGAAGAGATTACAAGCATTGGTTGGAGCATATACATACATACAACTTCATTTCCTTCAAGTTTTGGTGCCATTTCTTCATCATCTTCAAGCTCTACCCTCACCACTCCATTCCAGCAGCAAAAGAAGGATTCCAGCAGCTTAGAGTCATCAAATCTGGTCCAAGAAGCAACAAAAGTATTGGTCTTCAAGGGTAAGTAGATTTCCCCTCTTTTGTAGCATTTTCTTGCTTCATTTCTTAAGCCTACTTGCTTACTGTTTTGGGCTCCGACCTTAACTGAAACTAGGTCTATTTTGAGCTATTCTTCATGTTTGTTCAAGGGCTCAACCCTGTTTGAGCCCTCCATTTGGCACTTGCTTCAATATCATCTTGTATGTCAATATTTTGCATGCTTTTTCTAGCTTATGAGTGATCTATTTTCGAGCATAATGTAAACTGTAAGAGGGCCTATTTTGATCCCCTCTTCAACATTGAAGAAGGGCTCAACCCTGTTTGGGCCCTCTATCTTGCACTTGCTTCATAATCTCTCCTATTTACCGTAAACTTGCATGATTTGTTTGGCCTACATGTAGTTTGTTTTGGAGCATGTCATGAACTGTGAGTAAGCTTATTTTGTGTCCCTCTACAACATTGTAGAAGGGATCAACCTTTTTGGGGGTCCCCATGTTATACTTGTCATTATACCCCTCTTTGACCCCCATTTTTGCATGCTTTTTTAAGCTTATCTAGCTTCTGTTTTCGGCCATCATCAGAACTGAAAAGAGTCATATTTTGATCTTCTTGACATATTTCATTAAGGGTCTTTGCTGGTTTGATAAATTTTTGGGGTACCTCATGTTATAGCCTTGTGTATCCTAGTTCTTGCATGACATTTTTGGCATGTTTTCATACTGAGTTGGGGGATGTCATCTACTGTAAATGTTCATATTTTTAGTCCCTCATCAGTGTTGTAGAAGGGTACTTTTCCATTTGGGCATCGCATGTATCACTTGCTTCAATACCCCTCTTGCGGGCCTTTTTTGCATTCTTGCTTAATCCTATGTGTGCTTGCTGTTTAGCCCTTTTTATGACTGAAAAATGCTTGTCTTGGGGCTGTCTTGCTACTGTATTTTCATTCCATGTCCATATCGTGCATGCATTGCATAGCTATAGGCCATTTCGGGCGCCTAATATCACATTTCGGGATCATTCCATGCTTCGTGTGCACTTTGGCCATGTTTCGGGACTGTTTTCCCCCACATTTCAGTGTTGAAATTCTATTTGCATGTTTACATATCATTTCCACGTCATTTCATGCCTTACGACCCTTGCCTCGGTTTGCACGCCCGTGTGCACGCATTTCGAGGCACTTCATTTTCATCTCACGGCCTCTTATGTGAGTGTGGCTGAGGCTCTCTCATGTTAGTATAAGTCCAATTTGCATTTGGAGTGTCATTTCATGCTTTAGTACCATCGCCTCGGTTTGCGTGCCCGTGTGCACGCATTTCGAGGCACTTCATTTTCATCTCACGGCCTCTTATGTGAGTGTGGCTGAGGCTCTCTCATGTTAGTGTAAGCCCATTTTGCATTCTGTATGCCATTTTAGTCTCATTGCATTCCGTATGCCTTTTTCTCGATTTGCGTGCCAGTGTGCACGCATTTCGAGGCATCTCTTTTTCATCCAATGGCCTCCTATGTGAGTGTGGCTGAGGCTCTCTCATGTTAGTGTAAGCCCATTATTGCATTGCGTATGCCATTTCATCCATAGCATTGTGTATGCCCGGTTGTGTATTACCTCGTGTAGCGTGTATGCCATTCCATAACATTGTGTATGTTAGGATTGTATTTTAGTTGCATTTCATACATATCATGCATATTGCATCGTGTTCGGGATAGGAGTTAGCCCGGGCACGGAAAACGAGGCACGTTTCGTACTCCGAGCGACGGAACGAGTCTCAATTCCCCAGTCACCGACACTCCGGATTACCCATGATGGAGTTAGGTTTTGTTATAGCATTCATACGCATTCATCCTATATTGAGTTGTGCAATCCGACTCCTCGGCCATCATGCATCGATATGCGTGATTGGTGGCACGAGGATCGAGGCATGCATATATTTGTGAAATACATTGCTATGCCCCTTTCCTGCTCTCTGTTGCAGCAAAATAGAGAATCAGCAACTTTTCAGAGTCTGGCACGCATTTCGAGAAACATTGCAAACAGAGGCTAATTGGGGCATCCCAGTGGATTTTCGCGCAAGGCAGCCCAGCATACATCATTCAGCGGAAGTGAGGCAGCCCCTGGCTTGCATGCCAGTTTACAGTTTTTCTTAGTTAATTTGTTAATTAATTAGGAATTTGTATATTATTCGGACTGTATTATTTGGACTGTACTATTCTTTCATTCGAGACTGTATTATTTATTCGGACCCTCTGCGCGAGGGCATAATTGTAATAAGTGTGGGTGAGTGTGATGTATGTCTTCCAACCCCACGTCTTTCTTCCCTTTTATTTACCCGCTTATTTACCCGCTTATGATGGTTAGATATAGGGCATGTTTCAATTACCATACAATATGATAGCATGTTTGCATTCATTCATCTGTTTTGCATGCACCGGGCTCGGCGCATCATACAAACTGCATTTGTATTTCAATTCCAAATTGAATACGTGTTAGTTGTAGCATTCCATATGTCATGTTTAGAATAGCCGAGCCTGCTATAGTTGCATTATTGCATGCGTTGCATTAGGCATTTCTGTATAATTAGGATCATGCATGATTTCTAATAAGTTTCTGTTTTCGGCTTGGAGTACTCGGTGAGTTTTATGCTTTAGCATCCTTGCATGCGTGTGAGTGACTGCCATGAATAGCATGCTTACCATGAGGCTATGTGCTTATGTGATATAACTGCCTTGAATGCCTGTGGGTGGAGGTTGGGTTTCTTGAATTGGAGCAATTCATCAAATGTTTGTTTTAAGCCCACTAGATAGTGGCAAAATCATGTTTTCTAAGCCCACCTGAGGGTGGCAAATCCACGTCTTAGCCTACCTGCGGGTAGCACCATCAAACCATTTTCAAACAACAAACATGAAATGTTTTGTTCCAATTCAGGCGGCCCAGTCTATACTTGTTTGCTGCGAGCATCACATAGTAACCTAGGCTAATAACCGGAATAAGAACTCACAATGTTTTCAAAATAAGATATCATGGTTAGTAGAGACCGGTCTTTGACCGGGCGAGCAAGGGTGCTCACGAAGTGACCTTCCCCAATCGTACCCAAGTTCCCGAGCCGAGGCAACTTTGGTGATGACGGATACGTGGCCTTTGGCACCGAGTCAGGGTTTCCTAAATTTCCCATAAAAAAAAAACATTTAGGTGGCGACTCTGTATCTGGCAAAGCAGTCCATGTTTGGCACTTCTTTCAAAAATCTGTTTTCCAAAACGATTTGCCGGATTTGGACTCTTTGGTTCAAGATTAAGAACCGTGACACGAATCGAGTCCGAGCTGTAGCGAGGTCCCCCGCGGGCTTGTTACAGATAGTTAATTATTTAATTGCTTTAAGTAGCTTAGAATAAGTTAGTTAATTCGTTTTGTTTTGTAATATTTAATTAGCTTAGAATAAGTTGGTTAATTAGTTTCGTTTTGTAATTGTCACGCCCTAACCTCGCCCCTAAAAGTTTGGGCATGAACACTTCAGAAACAGACACCAATTTCGATATGTATAATATGGGGCCCGAACGGAAGCACTTAGTGATATAAAATAACATAAAACAATATCCATTGAGCTACCACTAATATGCTAGGATCACAAACATTACATCAAGTAGATAATATACAGAAAACTTACACCTGAGCTTCAGTTACATACATACACATACATAGACCCAGTCCCATAATTGGACGTATAACAAAAACAACGGAGATGGAGGGGTTATATACATTTCAACCTTACGCAGACAATTAAAGTACAAGGCCAAAAGCCTAGTAATGCACAGCTTCATCTAAGTTCCTGGACACCCTGGGTTGACAAAAGAGAGACGAGCCTCAAGGATTAAGACTGGCCTCCAGTTTGATTACCTACAGAAACAGACATAACATAAAGTGAGCAAGGCTCAGTGAATAATAGTACTTAAACAATTTAATGATTACACTTGAATTGTAATATTTATAACGTATATAAATGCAGAGGTCACAACATTAATCTTATCTTGTAAACACTTGCAAAATGGCCTTGGGCCGGGCTTTTATACAGAGAGGCTTCAAGCCCAATATCATGCAGAACGGCCTCATGCCCAATATATCTTGTAGATCGGCCTTGGGCCCAGATATCAACAGATTGGCCTCTGGCCCACATATAATACAGAACGGCCACAGGCCTAACAGATGATACAGAACGGCCATAGGCCTAACAGATGATGCAGAACAGCCATAGGCCTAACAGATTTCATAGATTGGCTTCAAGCCTAACAGATTATACAGAATGGCCTCAGGCCTAACAGATTATACAAAATGGCCGTAGGCCCAGATATTAACAGATTGGCTTTGAGCCCAGATATTAAATATCAGAACGACCTTGGGCCCAGTTCATATATGTATGGACCCAAGAGGTGTCTCGTACGGATTCTAGAGGTGACTCACACTACAGCACTTAGTTCTGTACAACACTTTGCTCCATACCAGAAATTAATAGGTCTTAAAGACAGAACAATTCATATCACGTCATAGCATAAACGGAACAGTTAAACAGAACAGAATAATCTCAGGTTCATAAGAATACAATTACACAATAGTGTTCATAAATTACCCCATGGTTTCTTACAAGTTGACATAATTATCTTATGTGTATCAGAACATTAACAATACTCATCGACAGAAGACACATGTATCATTACAGTACGATCAATAGGAACAGAATAATTCACCTCATAACGTGAGTCACATAATAATGTTATTGATTTCCGGTTCTTTCCTTAGGTTGAGTCATTCATAGGTCAATCCGATATTTATTATAGTTTCTCAACGGTCACTAACGTATAAAGCAACCTGTAGTTTCATCTGATTATTCTTTCCGATGAAACATACTAGGCAGATATCTATGTCATAAGACGTGTGTTGCATCATACAGACTGTAGAAGTCCCTGGCAGGACTTTTAGGATCTCATGTTCCCGGTAAACGGGGTTTACATTCACAATTTCTTTCTGTCATCCAATTCCATAGAATTAATAATATGTATGCAATTCTCATGCAGAGTCATAGGTAATTTACAGGTTATAGCACCTTAATGATAACCATTAACCGTAACCGGAATGTAGAGTAGTTCCAAAGTCATACCGACGTACACAAAGTCCTTCAAAATCTTTCAACGTTTACATAAGTTCACCCCGACTTCTAATCAACATAAATGTTAACGTAATTACTTGCAAGGAACAGAGCGTTAATAATAAGAATTATTAACGGTAAGTAAATGTACGATTACAGTACTATTACTCACAGTGCCGTAACGGAGCGCTTGTTCCTCCCGGGTTATGACCTACACATATGCACAACTTCTACATTAGTTCTTTTTCGTTCTCAATTCATTTCCTGCTTTGTTTTACTTCGAATGAATTTACAGGCATCTTAAGAACATCAAACACAGATTCCAAAAATACCAGAGGGTCAAGCACCTAAAACAGAGTAGACGAAATTTTGCAGCATGAGCCACACGTGCGGCGGTTGGTCCTGCACATGCAGCTGGGAAGTCCCGCACGTGCCTTTTTAGCAGTAGCCAAAACCCAGAATTTCACCATTTCCCGCACGTGCGGCCACGACTCCCGCACATGCGGCCATGACTTCCGCATGTGTGGCGATTCTGCGTAGTTTCAGTCCGAAATTCCAAACAAAGGTCCAATTTTTTGTGAGCTTTTACAAGGCTTAAAATGGGTCATTTAATTGATGGAACATGGTTCAAAATCATGTATAAAGACATTTCAAACACATATCAATTTGAATGTGAATTAAATGTTTAATTCCTTGCATTACATGAGCATAGAATAAACACTTGAATCCCTACCATATTGTTCCCAAATAGATATAATATCATCAAATATTCATAAATGAATTCAAATATGTACAGATAAAGGATAGAATGAAATCCTTCTTTATATAACTCAATTTAACTCCAAATCAATCTAATAGTAGTACATCTTTCAATTTAATCACTACACACCCTACATCAAAGAAAATCTTACTCATAGCCAAAAAGACTTAATTCAAGTAAAATTCACATACCTTGAGCTTTAAACCCTACAATCCCTCTCAATTCCCAATCTTTCTTCTTGATGAATTTCTCTTCTTCCTTTCAAACCCTTCTCTTCTCTAATTTTTCTCTCAAGAGATATTTAAGTAATGGCTCATTAAGTCAAAGGGTTAAAGAACATGGACTTATATATAAAAGGTAAATAAGGACGAAAATTAATCAGTTTAATCATTCCAAATTGAAATTTTATAGAAAATCATATTATGACTTAAAAATCATGCTGATCTCAAATGTAAAATCAATTTCAGCTTATCAAGCCTCTAAGGCTCTCAATCCCTGATTCAGACATTAGAATTGTAACAGATATTTCTCACATTAGACAAATACACATCTATAAGCATAAGGTTCACTTAATTAAATTTAATTTCACATAAAATTCCACCATAAGCATTTACATGCACAGAATGAGGGGCTGAAAATATGCCAGGAACACATACGAGGGTCAGGTTATTACAGTAATAGTTAGTTTAATTAGCGTAGCTAGTTAGCTTATTCATTCGGACCCTCCTTCGCAAGGGCATATTGTTGTAATAAGTGTGCATGCGTGTGTGCATGTCTTCCAACCCCACGTCTTTCTCCCTTTTATTTAATCGCTTTTGATGGTTAGATTAGGGACATGTTTCAATTAGCATACCTTATGCTTGCATGTTTGCATCCATTCATTTGTCTTGCATGCATCGAGGCTCGGCGCATTATTCAAACTGCATTGCAATTTCAATATCTTCTTTGAATACGTGTTTAATCGCATGTTGTTCAAATCGATCATATGCCATATTAGTAGCCGAGCCTATTAATTTCATATTGCATATGTTACATTAGGCATCTTGCATAGTTAGGATCATGCATTTTTCTAACTAGTTTCTGTTTTGACTTGGAGTACTCGGTGAGTTTTATGCTTTAGCATACTTGTATGAGTGTGATTGCCATATTGCCATGATTAGAATGCTTGCCATGAGGCTATGTGCTTAAATGCTAAACTGCTTGAATGCCTGTGGATGAAGGTTTGTTGTTTGAATTGGAACGATTTAATGAATGTGCGTTTTAAGCCCACTTTGTTGTGGCAAAATCATGTTTTAAGCCCACTATGTTTGGTGGCAAATCTGCATCTTTTAAGCCCACTTGAGGGTGGCAAATTCAAACTATTTTCGCAAACAAACATGAGTTGAATTGTTCCAAGTCTTGTGACTAGTCTATACTTGTTTGTGTGCGTTACATAATAACGTTAGCTAATAACCGGAACAAGAACACATATTGTTTATAAAAGAACATATCATGATTAGTAGAGGCCGATCTTTGATCGGGCGAGCGGGGGTGCTCATTTCATGACCTTCCCCTCTCGTACCCAAGTTCCCGAGCCGAGGCAACTTTGGTGATGACGGACACGTGACCTTTGGCACGAGTCAGGGTTTCTTAAATTTCCCCAAAACAAAATATTTAGGTGGCGACTCTGTATCTGGCAAAGTAGTCCAATTTTGGCATTATTTGATTTAAAATCGATTTTCCAAAACGATTTGCCGGATTTGGACTCTTTGGTGTTTATCAGTTTCATATTGCACTTGTGAAACTAGATTCAGAACCGCGGGAGTCTGAACTGTGAGGCCTTTTTTTCAAACCCTTTCCGAAAGGCAGGGTGTGGAAAAAGGCGAGTCCATACGTCATCACCAAAGTTGTCTCGGCTCGGGAACTTAGGTACGAGAGGGAAAGGTCATGAATTGAGCACCCTTGCTTGCCCGATCAAAGATCGGCCTCTACTACTCATGATATGATTTTTATCAACATTATGTGCTTTTGTTCTGGTTATTAGGCTAGCATTACTATGTGATGCGTACAAGCAAGTATAGACTAGTTTGCCCAAATTGGAACAATTCAATTTCATGTTTGTTTTTCGAAAAGGGTTTGAATTTGCCACCTTAAGTGGGCTTAAAGTTTGTGAATTTCCCACTCAACAAAGTGGGCTTAAAGCTGTGAATTTGCCACTAGACATAGTGGGCTTAAATGTATATTCGTTGAATCGTTCCAATTCAAACAACAAGCCTTCATCCACAGGCACTCAGGCAGTTTAACAAGTAAGCATTTAGCCTCATGGTAAGCATGCTAGACATGGCAATCACTCACACTCATGCAAGTATGCTAGAGCACTTAAAAACTCACCTAGTACTTCGAGCTAAGAAGATATGAGTTAGAAAAATATGCATGATTCCTAACTATACAAGATGACTAATGTAACGCATGTGATATGCAATTACTAGGCTTGGCTACTAATATGGCATGTGATTCAATTTTAGACATGCGATCTAAGCACGTATTCGAAGAAGTATTGAAATGACAATGCAATTTGAATGATGCACTGAGCCTCGGTGCATGCAATACAAGATGAATGGATGCAAGCATAAGGTATGCTAATTGAAACATGTCCCTAATCTAACCATTGAAAGTAGTTAAATAAAAGGGAGAAAGACGTGGGGTTGGAAGACATACATATTATTACATTACGCTCTCACAAATGAGAGTCCGAATGAATAAGCTAACTAAGCTGATTAAGCTAATTATTACAAAACTTGAATGAAAAATTAACTAACTATCTAAGCTAATTAATTAAGAATTTAACTAGGCTAAACTAATTAAATATTACAACACAAACTAATTAGGTACAACTAATTAAGCTAATTTAAATATTACAACACAAATTAATTAGCTACAACTAATTAATTACAACAAATAAATGATCTATTGCTAATTAAACTAATTAACTAGCTAACTAGTCCCAGGAAGCGAGGGAGGCCCATGCATGCTCGGTTTTCACCCGAAAAATATCCGCTGTCTGCCCTCGAAAGCCTCTGTTTGCACAACCCTTGCACTGTTTCCTTCTCCAGATCAACTCTGCTATGCTTCACAAGCACACTGCCCAAAAGCCGGCAGGCTAGAAGTAGTGGTGGCCGGTCGACCACCACTGAGGGGTTGCCGTCCAACACTGATGGCCTGCCGGCTAGTAACAATGGCCGACCGGCCATTGATGACTCATCTTTTTTTGCTGCAACAGAGAGCAAATAGGGCAAAAATAGGGTATTCTCATAGGTTGTTTGTACTGTGTATCTCTCCTTATCATCAAAACATCTCAAAGGAGTGATACACTTGGTCCTCAAATCATCAATCAAGCAATTTCATTGCATGATGGCTAAGGAACCAGTATGTACAAGTTAATAAATGCACAAACAAGACTAAAAAAAGACCATCACCCTATCATGTATTATCAATGGCAATGGAGACCTAGGAAACTTGGCACATTTCATCACTTTGAGTATGAAATGCCCCAATTTTCCTTGTGTTCAATTAATGTTCGATTGAACACATGCAACACAACCAAATGCTTACCTTGCACAATTTTACTTGTCACTTTTATTTACTCATTTTAATTGCCAACCATTACTTAGTCAATTAAGTCCATTGGTGAGAGTTTTCTAAAGAGAATGAAGTGTCAACCAAGGGGTGGTTTAAGGCATGAGAGAAGTTTCATGCCGTTGGTAATGAACCCTCAAAAGATGATTAAACCATTAAGCATGGACCTTAATCTCAAGCTTAAAGAATCCCAAGTTTGAAACAACCCTCAAAGAAAATTTAAAAAGTCAAGAAATGAGAGAGGTTACAGAGCTTTAGGTGCTGAAATGAAGTGCAAAACAACACCAAAACGTGCAATCAACTCAAACAAGAGGTGCCTAATGGCCTAAAACACCAAGCTTGTGAGGACCTTTACACTACAACCATGCAAAACAAGACTCAACTGACCCAAATAGCCCAAAACAGAGCTAAAGTAGTCTAAAACGAAGGCAAAAACATGCTGGAATATAGCTACAAAAAGCTAAAAAATTAAGCTAACACATAGAGCTAACTAGGCTAGCAAACAAAACACAAGGAGGGGAGGCTAACCCCTCCAATTTTGGACTTCGAAATATGTTTTTTGCCACTGAAAATACTCTGAAATTTAGTGGTTAAAGGCCCAAAAAAAAGTTGGTTTGAAAGTGGGAAACAAAGGTGTATAAGCCTTACAAATAAGAAAAAAAGAAGGGTGAAGCACCCCCTAACTTAAAATGGTATCAAACCATCACTTTTAGCCCACCAAAACAGGTTTTTTTACAATTCAAAAGTAGCCCAAAAATAGTGAGAAAAGATAGCAAAATGAGTATGCAAAACAAAGTGTACAAGACAAGTGTTATAGCTCTTGAAGGAAAGAGTAATTCTAGGCAACAAACCAAGCCAAAACCCACTTAAGAAGCTCCAAGATAGCTTCAAGCAACCTTAGCTCCAAGACAAACCACTTTGGTTAAGGGTTGATATGCAAAAGTATAGTGTATCTAAGCAACTAAGCACAAAATTTCAAGAGAGAGAGAGAAATGTAGAGAGAGAGAGAGAGAGAGAGAATTTTGTTCCAAAATTTTCTAACCCTCAAAAATGGGGGAGGAGACCCCATATATATAGAAAACCAAGCATTTGGTTGAGAAACATCCATCTATATACGTGTATGAAGATGGAGAGAGTTGTGATAACAGCTGGTACAACTTTCACCAAAATATCTGAAAAAAGACACTGGTGGCCGGCAGGCTCAATTGGTGGCCGGCAGCCACCAGTGGTTGCAAGCCTGAAGATTTTGGTCCAAAACAGGGCAAAGAATGGATGGGGTTTGAAGGCTCAAATATCGGGTATTCCACCGAGGACTTTGGGCACTAAAACGAGCACAAATAGTCACAATCATCGAGTGCACGAGCGATGACGTCCAAGTCTTGGGGACGGTCAAAAATGAGGTGTCTACACGTACATGCCAAGACTACTACACAATTATATGAGACAATCCGACCTTATTAACTAAACCGCTACCACATTTGATATACACAGATAAACCAGTTCAACATTGAAACCCCAACCCATGCTCTACCTGCTTCAAGCACAGTAAGTCAAAGATACACTTTTCCACAATGAAACACCAATTTACCAGACACAAGCTGGAAGGTAATGGTATCTCTGCCAATTTACTAGGCACAAGTTGGAAGGTAATGGTACCTTTGCCAAGTTCTCCAAGCACTAGTTGGAAGGTACCTCTCATTCTAAGCGTATCTAATTCTGCAAGCTCTAGCTGGAAGGTAATGGTACCTCTCATTCTTAGTGTAGTATACATTATCAACCACCACAACATATGAAAAGGCATATATAACCCAAGTGTAATACATACACATAATCTATTCAACATAACAGTGTCATCCTTCACTGATGACCAATGAGAAAACCTCTAAACATATGTATTTGATACATGTAATATGATAATCCAATTCTCATGTTCATTCTTAATTTACAAAGAGTTATGATTTCATCTTTTTTCCAAAATCAATTTCCTTATTTCCCAAGTTACAATATTCCAATCTTTATCTAAAATCCATTCCCGTTCATTTCACAAAACCAAATACATGGATATCAAAACCATAACCTAACTCAACTCAATTCAACTCAATATAACTAGTCCAAAACAATCCCAATATCATGGTTAACTCTTTGTTTTAGTAATTAACACATTTACACAACCCATATTAAACAAAACACAATAGTTTTTCAACTTTACCCCTTTTCAATTTATTAAGCCAATAACATTAAATTAGGGCTTTTCTCCGCCTCTCAACATAAACACAATAAACTATTGCCCAATTAACCAAACAACAACCAATTTATCAATTACAACCCCCAAATATCAAACCCTAGATGCCCTTTCATGTCTTTCGAAAAATCCATAATAAATATGATTTTTATGTAATAAAATCTACCACATGTCTATCTATAGACAAAATATTGAAGAGGAAAAGAAATTCCTACCTCAAGCAAGAAGAGGAGAAAGCCCAAAAATCAGACTTCGACGAAAATACAATCCGCTCAGATTACTAGAAAGCTCTCTTCGTGCTCTACATTTTGTTATATGGAATTAGGGTGAGATTTTAAGTAAAAAGAGATGAAATTCAAGCTTAAAAGCTTGAGACTTTCAAAAAATGGAGGAAAGAGAGAGAAATGATCTAGATTTGACCAAAAAGTAACTTTTTAAAGTGTTGATCCCAAACAAACCGCTCGAGCGATGAAACTAGCACTCAAGCGTCAGAGACATAAGACCGCTTGAGCGATGAAGCTTTCGCTCGAGCGCAGAACGCGAACTCCCAAAAGTTTAGACCTACAAAAGTACTGGATGACCCGCAAGATTGCTCTAGTGAACAACCCGTCGCTCGAGCGATGAAGAATAAAACTAACAGGTTGTTACAGTCAAACTTAAACTAGTAGTTAAGGTTCACATTAAAATTGAACTACAAGTAGAAGACACTTTATTATTTGGAGATTAGCTTGATGTGAATGTTCACAATGTATCATATAAATGGGTAGATCCACAACAATCATGTAACAAATTTATTCACAACATGGGCCACTAAGACATCACCAACATATCATTGATTTCAAAGTATATCACATTAACAAGAACATAATTTCTTAACACAAAGGAAACATTTACATACTATCTCAACAACAACATTCACATAACCATATTTACCAAACCCATATAACAATTATTTTAGCAATAAGAATTATGTGAATGTTCACACTGATGTTCACATGAGCCATATTGTGAATAATGTTAAACTTCAAAAAACTCTAATTAAGCCATAATTACACCAACACAAAACTATTATGTTTAAAATAAAAATGGCTTGTATAGTGTCAACATGCACAGAAATACATTGAACAATATGAATATTTACACAAATAACTGATAATACAAAAATGAGAATAAACCTCATAATCAAACACCATATGATGTGAATGTTCATAACCATTAATAGGAGGTGATCAATTTAAGCCGATTGTGAATGTTCACATCAGAATAATATACAACAATAACAACTGAAATAAGTGAATTGGTCCATAATTTTGTTTTCCATGTGAATGTTCACTACTATTAACAACAATAAAAACAACTGTTATTTTATTTTATTTTATTTTTTGTGTGTGAAAAAAATCATATAATTGGGGGTGAGGGATTCACATTCAATCATGAATAGTGTTCATAACAACAATCGCATGATAAAGGGAATAACAACAATAATATGAGCTTCCACACATTATATGAATAAAATCAAGGGATATGTGTAGAAGTCCACATTGGTGTAAATTCAAGAAGAGTTTTGGGAGAACTATATACAAGTGGAAGACGGAGAAACAAATTGCTAACACATGGAGGGCTGCAAGTGACACTTGCACCTCCATAGCCTTTCATTTGCACCCCACTAGAGACACATTTGCACCCCTATGTGTTTGTAATTTTTCTTTCTTTCTTCCATATTCATATAATTCTCCTAAGAGTTTTAGGGTTTGTATAGAAAATAGGTGATGAATACTTACGTTTGGTGACCATTTCGACGGTTTGGTTACCACAGGTGGTCGGCAATGGTGATTCAGGCGAAAATGAAGAAGACAATGGCGATTTCGACGAAGAATGACGTAGGGACGATGAACACTGCGATGAGACGATGATACGATGTGACGATGAGAGGGAAAATAGGTGATTAAGGACTACGGTTTAGTGTTTTGGAAGGTTGAGAGATCTTTTCCGCAATTTTCTAGAAGAGAGAGAGAGAGAGAGAGAGAGAGAGACTATTATTTGGTTCAAAGACGATGAACGTAGGTTTTGACTTGAGGGCTTTTTGGTCTTTGTGCAATGAGCATGACCTAATGGAATAATCTAAAACGTTTTGGTTGTATGGAATAGAACTTAGAAATGAGATTTACTTAAAAAGCTCCCTTCTAAAAAAAATATTATTTTGTTATTTTGATTAATTGAAAAATTAATCTATTAATTTTTTTAAAATTTCGTATTTAATATTGATTTTGGTTGAAAGATCTCAAAAAAATAAATAAATAAAATCTACAAATATCAATTTTGTTAAAAACGAATTTGTAGAACAGAAGTTATCAAACATTTTAAAAAATTTTAGCACAAAATAAAATGTAAAGGTTAAAATAAATTGCACACATAGGTTTAAAATAATTGGAACAGATAGGGTAAAATTATTGGAACAATTGTGTTTAAATAATTTTAGAAAGATAAGTTCAAAAATTGGGGACAAACAAATTGATATTTTGGTTTATCAAAACAGTGAAACAACATTTTTTTTTTCTTCCAAATAGTAAGTGCCCAAAATTGCATTCAGTAATTTTGGATGAATAGATCTAAAAAAAACACATGAGATCAATATACATTCGTCCAAAACAGACTACTAACTATAAAGTTATGAGCTATTGAAGTTTAACACCTTAAATCATTTGAATAGATAGTTATCTATTCACATAGTTTACATATTTAGATAGCTATTTGTTCATTTACGGAGTATGGAGTTATAATTTCAAGAAGTCATCACTACAACAAAATTGACTTTTTACGGCTTGCAATGCATGCCGTAAAAACTCTTTCATGGCATGCACACAAATGCTGTTATATGACATGCCGTGAAAAGTTGAGCATCATTTACGGCATGCAGGTAAAGTTGTAAAAAGTAATAAATTACACATTAATGACATACTTTGTATGTCGTATATAACTTTTTACGACATTTTTATCATGTCATAAATCATCATACTTTCCATGACATAATTTTGCATGCCGTAGAAGATTATTTTTAATATATTTATGGCATACTTTGTATGCCGTATATAGTATTTTACGACATTTTCTTGCATGTCATAAATCATCACACTTTTCACGACATAATTTTGTATGCCGTAGAAGGTCATTTTTAATATATTTATGACATCCATTGTATGCCGTATATAATCTTCTACGACATTTTCTCACATGCTATAAATCATTACACTTTTCACGGCATAATTTTGCATGCCGTAAAAAGTTATTTTTAATATAATATATATATAGGAACATGACCTTGCCTAATCGTATGTAGACAATAGCTTATAAAATGCAACCTGTTACAAACCAAGCAGAAGCAGCAACTATGAAGTAAGCAAAAAAATCTAATATCCATACACCAAACAAACTGCATACTAACTTTTATCCTCAACTTCTATCATATCAAGCTAATAACAACCTCAAACATACAAATCAGAAAATAGATAGCACAATAAATTGACAGTCAGAAATAATAATGCATTTCTTTTTTTTGAATGAAAATAATAATGCATTTCATAACATTCAAAAAGTGTCTAATTGCCATCTTCAAATAAAAAAATACAAGCTACAAAATTGCACCCAAAGAAACACAAACAAAATTTAATAGGTTATGCACTAAGAACATCTCATATTTGACTCAAAATTCCAAGCCCCCAAAGGCAAAGGTACTACTACATTCATTCGTCATCTTCATCATCCACCTCCTCATCAGCTCCTGCTGCTGCATTGAGGGCATTCAGTCGTTCAATCAAGCTAGCCTTCCTTTCATCATACGTCAGCTTCTTCAAGTTGTACCTGGTATACAATACAAGGAGGTATAGAGAACTTACTAAACTATCCAAAAAATTGAATCACACTTTCAAAAATCCAAGCAAAAAAGATGCGATTGCAATTACTGCACTCAACTAGTGAATGAATGACAGAATACCCGAACCAAATTTCAAAGGTTTTGGGTTTTTGTTTTCAAAATTTTAAATTTTGAAAACACAATAACAACTCATTCAGCACATGCTTTTGCTTTCAGTTTTTTGAAACTATTTTATAGACTAGGCTCCAAAATGTAACACAAGCAGTGTATTCACTTGTTGCCAAAACAAGTGCAATCACACCAATGAACATTAAACAAAAGCTCATTCCCACTTCAAATTCTCTTGGGAAAAAACAATAACATGTTTCCTGTTCTCTACAAACAAAAAAACATGCAACCAAATGACCACTAAAATCTCTTGCAACTTAGAAGTTGAGTTAAATATCCAAACTTATCTGGCTGTTAAAAAAAAATGCATTTATCAACAACACACAACCAGAACTAATATAATGATCTTGAGTAAAATGGATTAAAACAAAAGTAAAAGTATTGGCACCTTCTTAAGGCAAATAATAATGATAGGAATGGAAAGTAAAGCTTAAACCATACTTCCCATAAAAACAAAAAAAAATGATAACATAATTTCAAGTTATTTTTGGTGCTTACCTCTTGTGCTGCTTAGGTGGCTCCTTCTCAGACTTCTTTTGAGTGGGGTCAGCGCGGATGGCAGCATGAACTTTCTTGTACAGCTCCTCAATGCCATCAGGCTCAATTCCTCTCTTGATATACTCAACAAAATGAGACTGATACTTCTCTGGTTCATCTTCCATCAATATCTACGTAACAACCAATAAAATTAAGTTCATGGCTGAAAATAAGTGTTACAATACACATAAATTCACATCTTAACCGTTACCTTCATATATGCAGCAACATGCCCACCATAAATATACTTGCGGTGAACCTCAGCATCCAGCTGCTTAGAGTCCTTTGAGAAACCAGAAAATATCTTATCACTGTGAGGGATATCCAACCCGCCATCCAATGCTCCCTGTAATGAAAGTATAGCACAGGCATAAAATCGCATACAGGGACAAATAATTACAGCAAAGTAGGGAACATATAGACGGTGATGCAATAGCATGAATACTACTTGCCAAAAGATCAAAGACAACTAGGCATGACAAATTAAAAATAAAAAAAAAAAACCAGACAAAGTTGTGAAGTTCAACATCCCTTAATTCATTCATGACTTGAAATATACATGCAGTTGAGGAACTGTTAGTCCTGGGGCATCCAGCTAAGTTTCCATAAGCTGGAAAATCATTTATTGTCCACATCAAAATAGCCTTCAAAATATAGAAAATTCCACAATTTTAACATAATTACTTTGGATTCTCTTAAAGTTTTAATTCACAGAACACAACTTAGTTTTCATACATGAACTTTTCTCACAAGAAAAATGAATTAAATAAAAGAAACAAAAGTAATAAATGATTTATTCAGACACAAGGTGAGACAGAGAGCTTTGGAGCTGTGTTTTTCATTGGTTGACAGTTAGGCAGCTACTATGCCCTCAAGAACTACAAACATGGTGGACACAAAGCCCTTGCAGTAACAGTTTGCATACCAAGTGGTTATTCTTTCCTAAGCATTCATCAAATCACAATGCTGACTTCCATCCAACCCAGAATATATTATTTGCATTTAAATAGCAATTACATCAGTATAGGGGGAGAGAAATTCAGTAGCAACAACAATCAACAGAGAAGGATTTGATATTTGATCTCACAAACTCCTCAAATCAAGTTCACTTTATGCTATGGAACTAAAGCAATACATTACCATTTTTAATTAGGTTATTCTAGCAAAATTCCACAAAACAAACAAACTGCCTCAAAATTTAAGGATAAAGTTAACACCATATCAACCACGCATAATCATCCATTAATAAACTGCATAGACTATAAAACCTAATAAGATTGCTAATTCAGTAGATATTGTGGGATTGAAATTGACTGAACACATAATATGCAGCAGCTTCACTGTAAACTACATCTCAACACTGTCTCAGTAGAGAATATAGAGGTAGAATGTCAAATTCAAGCACCTGCTATTCACCCAAGTCTGTGTGGATAAATGAATAATCACTTAACGTTTAAACAAAATGACAGCAGGACAATATATCTTCATCTCAGTGAAAAGATAAAATACCAAATCCTGTTATTTTTCTGGTATTCAAGCATACTAGAATATGTAATATCATAATAATGGTAGAAATTGATTCATTTTTGTTTTGACATTCTATACAAAAATCCCATAACAAGTCTAAGGGGCAGAACTCTGTTCTAGGCATATTTTATCACACATCACCAGAAAATTTAATCTTCGTAGCAATTTTAGTACGTCCACAATATATGCCTTATGAATTTGCATAAAGATAATTACAAGAAAAAGACATAAGAAACAATTCAAGAAAAGGTGATAATAGCCTGCTAATTCACTTATTTCTTTTTTCTTTTTTCTCATAAGTCAATCCAAAAACAATATATGCTGGCCCATGGTGTGAATTATGAAATTTTAGGTGGATATGAGTCATAAACAATGTATGTTGACCCTGGTGTTACATGTGTACATTTGACGCAAGTTTTTGGTCATCAAGTTGGACTGGAAAGCCAATTGAACCTAATTAGTTATTCTTAACCCCAAAACATATATATATATACATATATTAGCTATCACGCATGCATACATTCCTCATATTGAATTTCTTTAATCTATGTTTGATTTTCTTCCTTAAAAGTTTTCTACCCATCGCGCAAGTCATCAAGTTGGACCAGGAAGTAAAATTGAACCTAATTAGTTATTCTTAACTTAAAAAAAGCCTTATTAGTTATCATGTATGCATACTCCCCCTCGTAACTTCTTTAATCTACGCTTGTTTTTCTTCCTTGGAAGGTTTTTTACCAAGTTAGCACACAAAATTAATAAAAATGACAATAACAGAGACATTTTCATTAATAAATTTTCCGATGAATTACACTACAAGGACCTAATATCCTGATCCGGCCTATAATGAATTCATCCAAAATGGTGATAGCTTAAGGCCTATAATGTAAATTTTGGTGCCTCATTTAAACCTCAGAATGTATATTCAATTTACAGTCAGAAGAAGCGAATGAAATATATTCTTAGATCAAATCAGTCAAAAACATATTTCAAACCACGAACAACGAACGAATTATTTAGGGATTGAATGAAAATCAACCCCTTAAAGCAAAAACAAGACGTGTAGCACACAACAGATTATCTTGAATTGCTTAATTATCATATACTTTATAATTAACAAAAACACCGATAAATCTAACTATAGCAAAGAAGAATAAGAATGATTGAAGATTACCGGTTTAGAATAGCCGCGGATTTGGCCCAGAGGAAAAAAATGGTAACCAGGAGCAAGAGAACACTAGAGACAAGTGATAGAAGAGTGTAACCAGATTTCTCAAACACTAACCAAGCAGCAAGAGTTACCACTAGAATCCCTACTGTTACATTCTTACTCCTCCACAGCATCACATCTGCAACTGTTTTGATTTGAACAAAAAAACAACGTTGAATGTAAAACGAATTCACCACATATAGCAATTGAATCAAGACATGTGATAAAATTAACAAGAATTTGACAGAGTAATCAGGTCTGGAACAATCAATTACGGATTCTGAGATGATCTGATTCTGAATTTAGATAAAGTTTTTGCTCTGATCTAGATCAAATCAAAGAGGCTCTCAATTTCAACTTCAAATACATATATATATATATATATATAGACAGAGAGATAGAATTGAAAACGATGAATCGATTGTCCTTACCAAATCCTCCTCCAAGGATCTGATGAACTGTTCTCTGCCTGTTAAACAATCGACCCGATGAACACATTTTTGAGAAATTGAAGTACAAACAATTCGAATGCGATTGATCGCTTCTATAAACAACCAAACACTTTAGTTTAGATATTGATCTGCTGCTTACTGCAGAAGATTATTTAACTCACACCTAAATGCTTTCCTTATGAAAAGTAAAGAGCAATTTTCTTCTGTAAAGCTTTCTGCCTAGCTTTTTTCTAGCCTTGAGGAGATATATACATATTTATGCATATATATATATATATATACATATTTGTGTTAGTTTTTAATATTTTAAATAATTCTTTTTATTACTTTTCAAATTCAAATAATTTATATATACTTAAAAGAAATATTTTATTTTAATTTTAATAATGTTTTACTTTTAAATTTTTTTTTAAAAATCACTAAATTTAAAAAAATATAAAATTTAATATATTTCATATATATTATATTTTATTATTTTTTTTATAAATATTTTATTTTTTAGTTGTATTCAGATTAGGCACATCTAAAAAATAATAAATAAATAAATAAATTATTGAAAGAAGAAAAAATATCAAATCAAGGTAATTTAAAAAAATAATAATTACAAATTAGTGAGAAGCCATATAAATATTAATCATTAAAATTATAAACGTTTTGATGAATGTGTAATTTTTTTTTTTTTCAAAATCCCACTAGGTGCAATTATCCCTTAAAAGAGACATTAAATTATAAAATAATGTATAAATTATTTTTTATGTTGTCTTCAATTAGGAAAATTTAAGGTGAGAAGTTTGGTTGGAAATTGTTAGCTTTTTGAAATCAAAAAAAAAAACAAAAAAACAAAAAATTGGATTGAAATTTTTTAAAAAAAAGTTTTCCTGACATACTAATGCATGCCGTGTAAAGTTATAATATTTTACGACATAAAATGTATGTCATCCTAAGTACAAATATTTTATGACATATTTTTGTATGCCGTGAAAATATACATTTTTTACGGCATGCTTTTGCATGCCATAAAAAAAATTCTGATTATTTATTTTTTTTTTTTGTAGAAGTTTTCACGACATGTTAATGTATGCCGTGTAAAGTTATAATATTTTACAACATGAAATGTATGTCGTCTTAAATGCAAATATTTTACGACATATTTTTGTAAGTCGTAAAAACCTACATTTTTTACGGCATACTTTTGCACGCTATAAATATATGAATCAACGACTTACATGGTATGTATGCTGTTATTGACAAAACATTAACGGCTTGCAAAAAAAAAAAATGCCGTAGAATGTACTAACTACGACATGCATTAAATGCATGTCGTAAATATGATGCCGTAAATAGTTAGTTTTGTTGTAGTGCATAATTTTATTCTTGGACCTTTTTTTATTTCACTTATTTTCTCGAGATCTATTTTTATGAAACTATTGAAGGTGGTTTCAATCGCTTACCTTGCAAAAAAAACTAATTATTTTGCTACTTTGATTAACCAAAAAATTTATTTTATTCACTTTTTAAATTTTTTTTTTTTTTATATTCAATATTGATTCTTGAAACAACTCTACAGATATCAATTTTATTAAAAATATGATTTGTAAAAATCATTATGAAATTTTGAATTTTTTTAGCACAAAATAAATATAAGGATATATTTATCTAACTGAAAATGCATATTCTTATTATAGCCTTAAGAATTTAGCATCTGAAAGTATTGCTAAATAAGTTTGAAAATTGGATTTATGGCTTAAGCATACTTGTCTAGAAATAAAATAAATAAATAAATAAATTCCAAAAAAAAAAAGAGCATTCGGTCCATAAATTCAATTTTAAATTTTCTTTGCTCAAAGGTCTACACTCTAAAATACTTTGTCCATACGGACAAGTTCCTATAAAATGACCAGAGTACCCCTATATATATATGGTATATGGTGGAAACAAACCAAACACATTATCTTCCTCTCTCTCTCTCTCTCTCTCTCTCTCTCTCTCTCTTCTCTCCTCTTTATTTGCGACGGGTTCGAGCTAGGGTTCCTCGCTCTTGCCGCCGAGCCCCTCTGCTTTGTCGATAGTGGCAGTGGTCGCACAAAATTGGTGACGGGCTTGGAACTTGTCCTTGGATCCCTTTTTCTTCTCAAATCACAAATCTGTCATTGTTCCTCTTACATTCAACGGTTGTCTCCTCTATTCGATGTCTTCCAGCCGTGGGTCATGCTTCAGCACCGCCACCGAACCCACTTCCACGACCATTTTTCTGGAGAGAAGAAGAAGAACGTCTAAAGGGGAGCTACCAAAGCTTCATCTAAATCCACTACCGATCCTCCTCCTCCTCCTCCTCTCTCTCTCTCTGCGTATATATATATATATATATATCACTCATTTCTCAGATTTGAGATTTCTAGAGAATTTTAAAGACTAGATCAGGAAAGCAAATTTGTTGGTATGTGTCGAATTTGTTTTTTTGTTTTGTTTTGTTTTTTGTTATCTGTGGTTATCTCTCTATATGTGTTTTTTATCTGTTCTAATTTTGAACAGATTCTAAGATTTGTTGTGTTTTGTGTTTTATATTTTAAAATCTTGCCTGAGAGACATATAATGGAGTTTTTATTGTTGTTGTCGTTGAACAATCTTCTTGTTGTTGTTGAACACCTAGTGGCTTAGACAATAACAAAAATGTGAACAGATAAAAAAAATTTGAATACTTTAGAAACCAAAAAAATAAAAAAAAAAAAAATTTCTTTGAACAAATAGGATTTTGTTTGGCTTGGTATTGCAACCGATAGGGGTTGGTTTGGCTAGAATTTGGTTTGGCTTGATATTTCAACAGATAGAAAAAATTAAAAAACACCTCTACCACTACCAGATTTTAAATAGATAGAGAGAGAAACCCACAGATTTTAAACAGATAGAGAGAACTCACAGATTTTGAACATATAGGAAAAAAATTGAATAGATAGGGAAAAAATTCAACAGATAGATATAAATTTGAACATATAGTTAAAAAAAGTCAATAGACAAAAAAAAAAAAAAAAAGTCATCAGATAAATTAAGAGATAAAATTAGAATTAACCTGCAAAACCAACGGAATGACTTATCACCAAACTATTTCATAAATGGTGGACCTCTCATTAACAAAAAAATATCCACTGGACCTACCTTAGATTGGACTTTTCAATAATTTTATAAAAAAACAAAAATTCATTAAAGACAAAAATAGTTATTTTTTTGGAATAATTATCTACAAGCGTCATTTGGTGTGGTTGTGCTAGATCAAGTTCCATGTAAATTTTTTTAGAGTTATTTACATGGAGATCTCCTAACAGGGCCGGCCCTGACCTAAGGCAGGTAAAGCTTGTGCCTTAGGCCCCAAATTTTGGCCCAAAAAAAGGGCCCCAAAATTTAATAAACTGTTATAGGCCCACCCCCCCTCCTTTTTTTTTGTTTTAAGATCAATTTAAAGGGCCCCAAAATGTTTTATTGGGCCCATGTAAAATTTAGCTCATATTTATTTATAAATGTGTTTGGCCCATATTTATTAAAATGAAAACATATAAAAAAAAAAAAAAAACAAAAAACAAAACAAAACAAAAACAGAAGAAGTGTTTGGGCCGAACCCAAGCCATACATACACTATATACAACATCACTTTCACTTCAGTGCACTGTTTTGCTTTCAATCTCTCTCTCTTTAACGAAGTAATGAAATGAAGATCACGACAATATGTACCAAGTTCAAGGCAAGGCAGACGCAAAGCACAGCATTGTTGTGAGCGACTCACTCTCTCTCTTTCACTCACTTCTCCGGCGACTCACTCTCTCTCACACACTCTCTCTCATGATAAATCTTCTCTCTCACTATCAGATTTTATTAAATAAAGTTACCCTAATTTTTTTTTTCTACATTCTTTCTCTATCAGTTAGTGGAATAATAAATTTGCCCTAATTTTTTTTTTTTACCTTCTTTATCCATTAGATTTTAGTGGAATAAATAATTTAGCCCTAATTTTTTTACCTAGGTATTTATCAATTTTAATTGAATAAATTTTTTGCCCTAATTTTGTTTCATTATTTTTTTTTTTTTAAATTTATTTGCTATTAGATCAGTGGATTGTGATTTGTGGATTGAAGTGTTTGTGATTTGTGGATTGATTTGCAGTGTTTGTAATTTGTGGATTGAAGTGTTTGTGATTATAGCCATGTTTCCTAGGAAGTATAGTTCTGGAAATGAAAAGAGAAAGAAGACGATGAAAGTAGAACAATTAATTCAAGTATATGAAAGTAAATTTTAGTTTATAATTTTAATGATTATATGTTCAAGTATACTTAAATAAAAAATTTGTGGATACTTATCATTTTATACATAAATTTTTTATTAAAAAAAAATATATTAGAGGGGCCCCATTTTTATAGTTCGCCTTAGGCCCCACAAATCTCAGGGCCGGCCCTGTCCCCTAAACTATTAAAAAAATATCATTTTGACCCATTGAGCTATAGAAACATATAAATTGACCCCTAAATTATTGAAAAGTGTTGCTTTACCTCTAAACTATAAAAATACACAAATGGACCCCCTAAACTATTGATGTGTTTCACTTTGACCCTTTCTATTAAGGGGTCCAATTGCTACATTTTTATAGCTTAAGAGGTCCATTTGTACACTTTCATAGTTTAAGTCAAAGTGATACTTCTCAATAATTTAAGGGGTCTATTTATATGTTTTTTATAATTTAAGGGGTTAAAGTAATACTTTTCAATAGTTTAGAAGCTCTTTGTGTAAATAATTCAAGTTTTTTTATCCCAAAAAATCTTTTTTCTCTGACTTTTTTGTAATTGGTAAATGATTCGATTTTGCCCTCAAAGTAGTCTAACATGTGTTGATGCAAAAACTTAATGATGTGTCGAAATTGTCTTTTTTGTATTTTAAACATTATAATATCATAGTTTTTACATTATACATCCGATTTTCTTTTGCAAAATTTATATCTTTATAATTGACTCATCAAAATCTAATAAACAAAACTAATATTGAATATAAAAATAAGAATAAAAAATTTGAAATAACAATTCATACCACTAATTTAGCACCACTAATGCACCACTAATGATGTGGCATCATGTGGATCCCACCACTGATGTGATAGTTTGGCCTTTGTTTTGTTTTATTTTTTTTTTCTTTACATTGTCACCTCATTAGTGGTGTTTTTAGAGTTTCAAATTTAGTGCTCTAAATCACCACTCATGAAATATTATTGTGCAAAACTAAGAAATTTCTCAGTTTTAAAACTAGAAAATCCTAAGGAATTCTTAGTTTTCTCTATTATTTTATTTTTATATAATTTTATATTTTATATTTATCTTTTTAATAGATCTTGTTGTGTATATTCTAGAAATATAATTTTTATTAAAAATAAATGTGTATAATAAAAATTATGGAGTTTCAAAATTTTGAAACAATAAAAATAAAAGTAAATGCTACCTGCATTTTGAAGTGTACCATTTCAGTTAGGAGAAGTTTTTTAGTGTTCCGGGGCATAGTCATTTGGTGCCACAAAGAGAGTCGTGATTGATGAAAGGGGTGTGACACACGATTTTGTGTTATGGCATAAAGTCATGGTGTTTGATGATTGGTGAATACTGTTGCCACATGATGCACTTAGAGGACTTGATAAATTTTCTTTCAGCTAGGGACATATATTTGCATGTGCCGATATTTTTGAGAAAAAAAAAAACTAGTACGACTTATTGGAATAAAATATTTTGAGTAAAACCTAGCCTCAAACAATTCTATAAAATAGTACTTTTCACTAAATGCCTCTAGTTTTTTTTAATATTTTTTTTGGCTTCATTGATTTTTTTTTTTTTTTAAATTTTAAATTCTTTCACACTAGATGGGTCAAAAAGTTTAAAAAGAAAAATGACAAAATTTATAAAAACTTATTAAAAAATATATGACTTCAAACAGATTCAAATAAAATTTCATTAGCCGTCTACAAATAAAAATTTTGCTATCCAAAAAATGAACAAACTAAAATTGGTAGAGAGGTATCAATCTGGGTAATAATCTAACTATTAAATCATTACCTTAATTTGTTTTTTTTTGGCATAAAAGAAAATCAATATATCTATATTTTTTCTCTATGAGAAAAGAGTTGGGGTCATCTACTGTGTTTTCAATGGCTAGCCCATTAGTATTGATTTTTCATTTTTGACCTCATTAACCGTGTAGGTTAATGTTTTGCATAAGGGCATTTTGTGTCTATATTCATTAGATGATGGAGATGAAATTTTTTTTTTCTCTCTCTTGATTTTATTAATTGATAGGAAAATAATTATAAGAAATATTACATCAAATAGAACACTAGCTAGTAGCTAACAATAATTAGAAATTCAACAATCCCTAAGCTCAACCACTAATAACTACATACAATCCGTATAGTCACTACAAGAAAAAACACTTTCTGTGACCAACATTTTGGTCGCGAAAAGTACCATATTTGGTCGCTAAAACCTTTTCGCAACCAAAATATGTTGGTCGCGAGTTGGTCGCCAAAGCCTCGTCACTGATAGTTTTCCGCGACCAAAAAAGCCTTTGGTCACTAAAAGTGACCATTCGCGACCAACTTTTTTGGTCACAGAAAGTCCAATTCATATTAGCCAAAAGTAAACTTTTAGCGACCAAAGATAAGTTGGTCGCCAAAAGTCAGCGCCTTGACCCAAAAAAAATAATTCTTTTGTGCTGCCTGGGACTTGAACTCCTGACCAAGGAGTCACCATGCACCCAATCCACTCTGCCAATAACATGCTTCTTGTTCATATTTGGCAAAAAAATATATATAACCCATAAAAATTGGGTTATATATTATTTTATAAAACTTTTAATGCCTAAACAGAAAAATAGCATGTAATTACAGTAGTATCATTTTTTTTAAAATTTATCTCGCCATAACTTTCCGCGACCAACTTGTTTTTTGGTCGCCAAAGGGTAATCTTCCGCGACCAAAAAAGCCTTTGGTCGCCAATAGTATACTTTCCGCGACCAACTTTTTTTTTTGGTCGCCAAAGGGTATACTTTCTGTGACCAACTTTTTTTTTGGTTGCCAAAAGGTGATCTTCCGCGACCAAAAAAGCCTTTGGTCGCCAATAGGTATACTTTTCGCTACCAACTTTTTTTTTTGTCTCCAAAAGGTGATTTTCTGTGACCAAAAAATTGTGGTCACCAAAAGTTAAATTTTAGTCGCAGAAAGTGGACTATTTGCGACCAAAAAAAATAGGTGATCGCCAAAAGTGTTTTTTCTTGTAGTGAGTGGGGGAGAAATAAAATCATACCGAGTTCAACAACCAATAACCAAGCTTCACCACTAGCTACATATAACCGCACATAGTGAATAAGGGAGAAATAAACACTTCAAATATACCAAAATCATATCTATAGGAGTTAAACTTGTAACCTCACATCCAAGGGTGGACATCGATCGAGCTGGGCCGGTTTCAGACTGGACTAGCACTATCTAATAAGACATTTTGTATTTGTTCTAACCCAACCCAACCTAACCCAACCCAACCCAACCCAAACATCGGGCTTATATGGTCAACCCAAAGCTAGTCCTATAAGAAATTATAATTTCCAAACTCATTCATTGTATGTATAATGGCTATTGAGGCAAAAAAAAAAAAAAAAGAAAAAGAAAAAGTATTCCAATAATTAAACTCCAATAATAGTAATTAAAATAAGCATCCATATAATTAACATTACATAACAGTTTTAGCCCAAAAGTAAATAGTTTTTCTTAATGGTGAAAAAAAC
Source organism: Camellia japonica (assembly GCA_030407325.1). Lineage (NCBI taxonomy): Eukaryota > Viridiplantae > Streptophyta > Magnoliopsida > Ericales > Theaceae > Camellia > Camellia japonica. Next base: position 133,790,640 of record JAPPVO010000031.1, read on the forward strand.
ATTCAGAAGCATTATAGTTTAAAGTACTGGGAAATCCTAATATATACCTTTTTAAAAAAGGTATATTATATGCACTCCTAATTACGTTATTTTCTTTTTTAGTTATAATCAATTTTTTTCGTTAGTTATGATATTATTTTGGTTATGACTATTTAATTATATCTCATGTTGTGTTTAGTTATGACATTTTTTATTTTATTTTATTTTATTTTTAGTTATGACTTTAAAAATTAAAATTATACTATTTTTCATTTTAGTTATAAAGTACATATATCCATAATATTTCCCGTAAGTCCTCCAACGTGTAAACTGTTTCAAGGGAAAATGTTGCAAATAATTTTGATAATGATCTTTGCACAATATTTTGAAAGTGCTATTTAACTCCAATCTTTGTAGTGATCATGGAAACTTTAATTAATGGTTACCAATATACACATTATAACAGAAAAGCTATCACATAATCAATTATACAACTCTCGTAATTTATACACTTTATTTTCCAACTCAATGATATGATAATTAGGAATCATACGATTGGCTAGAATATTTAGTTTATAGATTTCAGTTAACATCCTTTACATATGATTGTGTAGAGAAATGTAATATATTTATAATATATTATATTACATTATATAAATATGAATAAATAATATAAAATTATTATACTCATAAGCCGGGTCGTATTAGGTTGGCTAGACACATAAATCTCAAACCCAACCCAACAATATCATAACTGGGAATCATAAGGTTGGCTAGAATTATTTATTTATAGATTTTAGTTAACCTCCTTTATATATGACTACATGCATGGGATAAAATAATATATTATTTATTAAAAATATGATAATTATATTTAATTTTTTATATTTTGTCTCTCGTAAAAAAAATTATATATATAAATTTAAAGGTTTTCTTTCAAATATTCTTTTACTATAATATATAGTATAAATAGATTAAAATTTTTGTATTGAAAATTAATAATTAAAATTATGCTTTGTTATAAAAAAAATGACATAAGTCTAATATTTCACTATTTTAGAATAAAAATATATGAATTTTAAAAAATGATCATATTGGTTTTTGAAGGGGAAATAATTAAAGAAATTTTAAAAACTTCATGAGTAAGAAAGAATAATCGTAATATGTAAAATCGTTAAAATCATGGTTAAATCAGTAAATCATTCAAACAAAAAATGGTTTAGCTTAATCAGTTAGGTCAAAAGACCAACCGGCTTATACAAAAATTAATTAATTAAAAGTTTTGAATTTTATTTTATTAAAATTTAAACTGTTAATAAAGATGGAAAGCAATCTATTAATTTAAATTTAAAATAGATAGATAGATAGATAGATAGATATAATAAGAATTTATATTTATTTTAGATATTTTTTTTTAATATACAAATTATTTTTTTTAGATTTTTTATAAAAATAATTTAACAATCCCATCATTATAGTGTATGGGAGAAGTTGAAAAAGATATATCAGCAGGTATGGGAGAAGTCAAAAAGACTTGTAAGTTGGGAGAAGTCAATAAATACTAAGTTTTTTTTTTTAAATCAAAAAATTAGAAAATTAAGATTGGGATATTGTAGCTCCACAAGGCTTGTGAGTTAGAAATCCCATTTTCCTTATATAATACATATAGATTTTATACTTTATTAAAAATTTTAGCATCACAAAATTAATAATTAAGTTTTATCAAATATGCTGTAAATCTAATCATCTACCTATTTTTTAAACAAAATTTCCTCATTCAAAATTTTGACAAATATTTATTTAGGAAAATTATCCACATGTTAGTGCACCATGTTCACGGTTATTATTAAGCTTATGTAACTTAGGTCCTAATCTAAATGCATCTTGTATTTTTTTTTTTATTTTTTTTAATGTTTGGCATGACCCATAAAATAGTTATTAATTATAAGTAAAATTTTAAATTATTAACTTAAAATAAGTTATAAATTTATTTGGTGCAATGTAACTTTTGATAATTGTGGGAGCCAAATATCGGTAGATGCAGAGAGGCCGAGTACACACTTAGAAAATCAGGATATATATTATATTCGGCTCTGTCCTGTATGATCCAGATGCCGAATAGTCTAATCGGCCATAGAACCAGTTGAACAAAAAATCGAGTGGGAATTAGCATACGACAGAAGGGGCCGAATGAACAATCACACGATGGATTAAGAGTGAACTCGACCTTGGGGCCCAAAAGCGAATATAAATAGAAGAATATCAACCAAAGAAAGGTATGTGAGAACTGACCCAAAAAGCTTAAGACTCAAGCAAACATGAGATCTATATTAACTTGTCCGTCGGAGTGCTAATTCTGGCACCCCCGACCGGAGTGGTAATCTCACTTTTAGGTGGCAATCAGAAGACCAGAGACGCCCTCCAAGAACCAAGAGTATTTCCAAACATACTCCTCCACAATAATCTATATAACATTTTTATTGTGTAAATATACATAATGCCTTAAAAGTTATTACTAAGACGAAAGATATGAGACTCTTATATTCATATGCATTTAAGGATTTCAAATAAGTTAAAAAAGAAAAAGAAATTACAAATTGTAGTTTAAAAAATCTCTATTTTTTAGCCAAATAATCTATAAAAATATCAGATAAATTATAATTTAAAATTACAACCAAATAAACTTAGTCACACAATATAATATGATATAAAAATATAATAAGTATAACATTATTTAAGAAAAAGTGGACCAACTATAAAATCTGAAAATTAAAAGCAAGCCTTATAAAAATTTTGAAATATAAAATCATGGAAATTACAAAACATAAATGCATAAGTAATATTATAACCATATGCATCATCCAAAAGAAGAAGAAACTTACAATGAAAATTTGTTAATAAATATGCACATTTTCTCAATAGCCTCCGTCATCCATAATGATGTACTTGATAAATATAGATTTTAAACCGTTACATCTCGACCGAAGAGATTGAAGATTTATTTTATAAAATACATATAGCGATCCCGGGTTTACCCCTTGATCCGGACGTGTGTCCGTGGATGTTAGTAATGATTATTATCTTGTTTACATCCTTTCTTGCTTTGTATTTGAGTTATAGGATGTGTTGGGCAGGCTTGTTACAAGTTGGTTGTGTTTGGGAGCCAAGTGTTGCTGCCCAGAATTTTGGGTCTTCGCTCGAGCGAGCTTCTGTCTTTGGTCCTTCGCTCGAGCCAGGGTTTGGTCGCTCGAGCGAGAGTGAAGTTTTGTGTCTGGTGGCTCGAGCCAGAGTGGCTTCGCTCGAGCGAGTGATTGCGTCTAGTTCAGGACCTGAGAGCTGCATTTCTTGGCTCGAGCGAGATTTTCTTCGCTCGAGTGATCTGGTTTTTCTTCGCTCGAGCGTGCGTCTGGTTGCAGACCTGTAGGTTCGAGTTGTTGGCTCGAGCGAGCATCTTGTCGCTCGAGCGAGGTTCTGGGTGGTTGGCTTGAGCGAGACTTTCTTGGTTCGATCGAGGTTTTCTGTGTCTGGTCGCTCGAGCGAACCTGTTTTATATCAGCAGACAGCAGCGATTTTAAAGATAACATTTTCATCACTTTTCATTTTAAAACCCTAGATCTGAGACTCTCTCTCTCTAGACTTGCCATCTCTCTAAATATTCATCTCTTTCTAGTGTGAATCTACCCTAAGTTCTTTGTTAAAAAGGTAGAGGGTGTTGAGAGCTTTGATTTAATCTGAAAATTTGGCGATTTGGAGCATTTTGGTTTTTGGTCTTCACCTTCGTTGGAGCTCAAACTTTGAGGTAGGGATACCCTACTCCTCCTTATGGACTTTGTCTTTCAATTGTAGCTTTTTGATAACTTGGGTGTTGTTGTGTGATTTCACAAAAGTTTGGGTCTTTTGTGTAATTTTACAAAAGATGGGGTTTTGTTTATAATAAACCTTTATGCAAGATTGGCATGGAAAAGTGAGATAGATGATGGGTTATGGGTGAATGTGGAACCTTAGGGTTGTTTTGTTGATTATGGGAATTTGCCCTATTTAATTGAAATGTTGTTTTTATATCCATTTGATGCATTTATTTCTTGTTTAGAAATAACTGCTTTGGGCTATCGGTGGAGGATAGTCTTGATTATTGTAGACAATGCATGATGATTAGGTAAACGAAAACAAATTATCAGGATGTATCATTAAGTATGACGGTTGAAAGGATACATTAACTTTATGTACTGATTGTTAATGTGTATAATAATTGTTTATATGCATTGTGTTGTGATTGGAGGAGATATGGGATGTACTCCACGGTTTAGGGGAAGATAGGGGATGGACCTCTAAACCGGATGTTCTTTGGGAGAAGATAGGGGATGGACTCCATAGATACAGCTCATATGCTTATCTATTATCATGATGATACAGCTCTTATGCTTATCTCTGGAAGTGTGATATAGCTCTTATGCTTATCTGTGGATATGTTGGTATAGCTAATATGCTTTTCTAATGTGAAATGGGAAAATGTTTAATATGAGTTACTGTCTCACCAGTGTTGATTGGCCAGGTTCTGAGCCATGGTTAAGAAATGGAAAATGAAAAGTAACATAGACTTGCAAGTCATGTAAATGTAATGCGATATAATTGGTTGTAACAATGTTGGCCATCTATCAATTGTCAATCTTTTAGTCATTGTTCATAGCTGGTTTAGTGTATTTCTATTGGGCTGTGGCTCACCCTATATGGGAACATTATTTTCAGGTACAGGTAGCATGCCACCTCCAAGAACTTAGCTTGGATGGATATGAGAGTTGAAGACTTTCTTTTGATTATTTTGTTTGTGTTACATGTATACCAAGCCAAGGGCTTACTTTGTAAAGAGTTAGTACTCTTCTTTTGTGTAACCAAGTGTTAACTTGGAAAACTGTAAGCCTATGGGGCACTCGCTTTTGTTGTTAACATGTAATGCTTTTGTAATGAAACACTCTGATGAATAGAAGGATGTTGATCTTTTATATATTAAAGCATGTCTATGTTGATGGGTTTTATGTTTTTTTTTTTAGGGCGTTACAATACAAATAGATTAAATAAGCATGCAATAATTTTTTAAAAATTAATATAATTGTTAGATGCATAATAGAAATAAAGATGTGAGATGCTAAAGATTAGAAATTGATCTTTATAAAAAAGCATAAACTTACAATGAAAAAATTTATCAATTGAATTCTTCACAATTGCTCCATCACTAACAGTAACAACATTTGATGAATACTGACTCTAACTTGACTTGAATCCAATAAGTGCAAGATAGAAAATTTATGAGAGATGTGAATTGCTTCTCATAATTTGTGATACACAATTTTAAATTTTTAAAATTGATTTAGTCTTCTTTCTTTTTAAAAGTCATAAATTATGAGAAAATTAGATTTTTTTTTTTGATAGTTATATGGCACACTTTTGAATTTTAAAATGTGTCAGTATACTTTTCTTTTAAACTATCCACATGTCTGTTGAATTGTTTACCATATTTAATGACACATAATTTTAAATCTTGAAATAGAAATATATATATTTAAAAATCATAAATTATGGAATAATTAGATTTTTTTAAATTTGTTTTATAATTATAATTAGATTTTAGTGAATTGCTTCCATATTAGTGGCACACAAATTTAAATTTTAAAATAATTGAGCATACTTTTCTTTTAGAAGTCGTAATTTATGGAATAATTAGAGTTTAATTGTTATGGTTAAATTAGAGTTAACCAATAGACTTTTTTAAAAATAAAAAATAATTAGATTTTAGTGAATTGCTTCCATATATAGTAGCACACAAATTTAAATTTTGAAATAGTTAAGCATACTTTCTTTTTAAAAATCGTAATTTATGGAATAATTAGAGTTTTATTGTTATGATTAAATAAGAGCTTAACCAATAGAATATTTTTTATTATTTAAAAAATCAAAAAATTATAAAATTTAGTTTGAGAGTTTAGAGTTTCCACAAGTCTTGTCATTAAAAAAAAAAAAACGTTTTCCTTATATATGTAGATTACATTATATGAATATAAATAATAAATAAAATAAAATAATTGTATTATACTTGCGGGCTAGGCTAAACTTGTAAATCCCAAACCCAACTCATGAATTTTGCAGGCCAAAATTAATAGCTCAGCTTTGTAGTCTAAAATATTGTTCCCAAGTCTTAAAAAAATAGGGCTAGCTGGTCTGGGTGGGTTGGGGTAGGCTATCGAGCTGGTGCCCACCACAAGGAGGTGCCTACACAACCATTAGGTCAAAGGCTTAGTTGATGGAGATGAGTTTTATCAAGTAGAATATGCTTGTCCATTATAGCACCTCAAATGTAAATATTATTTTACTTCTTTCTTTTTTTTTTTTTTTTTTTTTTATATTTCTCTATCTTTGTTGTGATAGATTATTTGGTGGTCTTAAGAGTATCTTTAATAGTTTGTTATTGGAGTTGTTAAAACTATAATATAGCAGTTTTGGTGCAAAAGTGATTCTCTAATTGTTTACCATTATTGGAGCTGCTAAATTTGGCAAATGCCAAATGTGTCAACTCACCCAAAATCCAACCCGTTTCTTTTGTTTCCTTCCTCCCTCCCTTCATTTCTCATCTTTCCCAGCAAACCAGTTGTGGTCAACAAGCTCTCTGTTTTTGCAAAACTTAGTAAAATTTCACCCACTGGTCAACCACTAGGTTGTCTAATTGGTCAACTGGCCAAGGCAATTGTCCAACCTCGGCTTCGGTTGGGATTTGCCAAAATAACTTTGCACCATTGAAACACTATTGTTATAATTTGACAATTTACTATTATAGCATGTCTTTGGCAATACTATAATAACATTTATCATTGAAGATTCTCTTAGAGCAATATTTCACATCATTCACCTTGTAGCACTAGTCTTCATATTTCTTAGAAAATAACATAAAATTGACCAATCAAATTATTTTAATCCATAAAAATCAAGCTGAAACACCATATCATCTTAGAGCACACTTTTCCTTTGTTTTATGATGACAATTTTTTATTTTTATTATTATTATTTTTTATGTCTAAGTTGCTTACCCTATTTGCTAAAGATGAAAAGCGAAGGTGCGTTATGATAATAACAAGGGTAAATTATGTAAATGGTTTTTATAGTTTAAATAATGTATTAATTTGGTTCTTATTATTTTAATTTATTCGATTTTGCTTCTTAATTTAACGAATTGTGTCATATTGGTCCAAAAAATAATGACCGTTAGGTTTGGTGGATGGAAACTCAAACGCTGTGTCAACTTGGTCCCTGTAATTTACATGATGTGTCAATTTGGTCCCTATTGTTTTAATTTGCTCAATTTTAACAAGGACCAAATTGACACATCATGTAAAAAACAGGGACCAAATTGATACAGCATTTGAGTTTCCATCCACCAAACCTAACAGCTATTATTTATTCGATCAATATGACACAATCCATTAAATTAAAGGACAAAATAAAACAAATTAAAACAATATAGACCAAATTAATATATCGTGTAAATTACAGAACCATTTGCATAATTTTCCCTAATAACAAAGTGGCTAGGAAAAGACATTGTAAAACATGCTACCGAGCTTAACAAGAGGATCATGTAGCTAAAATTTATTGCATTTGCTTTTTTGCTTTTTGTTGATTTATCCTAATTCTTTATACATTTGCTTATATTTTTTTAATTTGATGTATATCTTAAACAATAGCAACATTTATCGCATAAGGCCACAAATATTTGGTCTATATGTTAAAGGTTGAGCATATTTTAATATTGTTATTTTTTCTCTCTTTACTTTCTGTTGAGTGTTAATCTAAGAAACATGGATACGGATGCACGACACAACATGAATAAGACGTCAAAAAGCCAATATGTTAATTTTTAAAAAATGTAAGACACAATATGTGGGGGACAAATACGAAATATATAATTAATAATATAATGTCATATATATGAATATATCATTAAAAAATAATAAAAAATACAATATAACACTTATTTTTATAAATTTATATTATTTTTCTTTTTATTATTGTATCATAAGTTATTTTTTTTATATACTTATAATTAATTTTATGTGTGTTTAATCGATCGACACGTGTGGTTAAGCAATCGACACGTGTATCTTTCAAGTGTCCAAGTCTAAATTTCTTTTAAAAATATGACATGTTTTGACAAGTGTCAGACATGTGTTAAGAAGTGTCTAATGAATATTAATATCCAACACAGACATAAAATACTTTACATTTTTAGAAGCGTCCGTGTTTCTTTTAGGTGTTTATATTTACCTTGTTGAATGATTCTTTGTTAAACTTGAATGTGTGCAAAAAGTCATGAATTAATAGAGGTGGTTCAAATCTAATTGAGACTCAAGGACAAAAAAAATAAAAATAAATAATTAGCATCCTTTACAATTTTTTGTTTGGGCCCTTTATACTACAATTTAATATATATATATATATATATATATATCTTTCTTAACTAAAAAAAATAGAAAGGTGTAAAAATAATAATGAAACTAATATATTTGATGAATTGGTATTCTCTTTTGATAATTTAATATTTGACATTTATTTATTTATTTTGTAGAGAGATTTTCTATTACTTTTTTATTTTATTTTATTTTATTTTTTTCGTGGGGTTGTATTTTTAGGGTCGTGCCACGTAGCGAGGTATGGCCGAGGTGTTGGCTGAGGTGCCACATGGACGAGCCAGGTTGTCGAGGTGATTGTGGTATTACCGAGATATGGTGCGATAATACTAGAATCCGAGATATTTGGGTAGAGGACAAGAGTCTTAGACAAGATGAGGCGCTTAGTTTGGATAGAGATGAGACTCTTGAGGAGTTCATCTATATCTAATTGAGAGTCTGAGATAGGCATTGTGCTTGAGTCCTATGAAGTGAGACTTTTAGGGGATAAGAGCATTGCTAGCTATAAAAGTGAGGCACCCCCATGGGTCGAAGATATACTTTGACTTGTACATTATTCACTTGATTCAATATCTTTGAGAGATAAGTGACTGACTTGATCATCGGAGTGCTCCCAGGTGGACGAGCCATCGTGGTATTCTTATCTTCTTGTTAGCAGGTGCTTGGCTTAATCTATTATACCGCCTGCTCTCCAACTAAGTTCCCTATTTGGTTGTAAGGTCGAAAATCAACACCCACAATTTGGTGCCATCTGTGGAAACTTAGTAAAGAATAGATGGCCAACGCTAGACAAGAGGTGAGAATAGGGGGCAGCACACACAGTAAGGAAGAGGAGTATGTAGATCCAAATGTTGAAGGAGAAATAATGAAGATGAGGTGCAGGAAGTGAATCCTGAAGCAAAGAATGCCGTCAGCGCCATAATGGCCCAAGGAGGGGCAGCCGAAAAGAATACTACAATAAGAGCGACTTTTATGTCTGGAAAGAGAGATGCTTGAGAAGAGATGACGAGGTGAAGGACTTGGTGAACAAATTGACAGACCTGCAAACCATTGTGAACTTCATGATGCAGAGCAAAGTAATGCAACTAGCGTTGCCCTTACGGAAATGCTAACCCCAGCAGTAAACGCTGACACCCAGAAGGGAGGACAGGTTGCGGTACCATTGTCCTGCAGCATGAGAAGAGATATGGGAGCTCGCATCAGCGATGACAAAATGCTGGGCGAACAAAATCACGGTGGAAAGAGTCTTAGAGAACCCCGAGGACCAGAGGAACACAGATCAGGGGATCTCGACATATTAACAGGCAGGGCCTCTGCTTTAACTACATAATAGACGTGGAGAAATCCAAAGGATGTATCCCAACACAGGAAGCAACACGCCAAAGAGATTGAAATCGACTGAGAGCTGAGCTCCTAGATGGATGAAGAAAGACTTGCGAGACTACCTCCAGAGGAAGAGGCAGGGCTCCGAGGTCACATCCATCGCCCAGCCGAAAACACCATTCTTGGTGGAGTTGGATGCATTTGAGGCACCAAAGAGATTTAGTATGCCAAGGTTCCAGATCTATGATGGAAAGTTAGACCCAAACTTTTATGTTGGTTTATATTTGAATGTAATGTATATATGGAGTGGAAACAAGCAGTTGTTATGCAAGGTGTTCCTATTGACATTTAAGGAGATAACGTTAGACTGGTTCCTCAAACTTTCGAAGGGATGTATCAAGAATTAGGAAGGCTTGGCCGAGATGTTTGTAGTCAAGTTTGTTATGAATAGATTGTAACCATTGAGGGTTGATTCCCTATTGGCCTTAAAGATTGATGATGGCAAAAGCCTTAGGACTTATGCCAAGAGGTCCTACGAGGTTTACAACCAGATACAGCCCTATAACTAGGAACTTGTAGTCATGTCTTTCAAAAACGGCTTGGAGAATGATTGCCTACTTCGGTAATCCCTTGCAAAAGACCCTCCCAAAGAACATGGAGGACCTCATGGCAAGGATTGAGAAGTACACAATGCTAGAGGAAGACAAGAAAGTAAAGAAGATGAGTACAGTGAAGCAGGAAAAGCGGACTGGCTCACCAAAGCATAGCCGCAGAAGCACTAGAACCAGGTTTAAAGGCCAGTGAGTGCAGTTTTCAAGATCCCAATCTATAGGGTCTTGGAAAGGATCAGGAATTAACCTTATTTCAGGGCGCCATAGAAGACACGGGTGAATACATGGGTAGGAACCCTGGAAAGATGTATGTCTATCATGATAAGAATGGACACATAACTCAAGGGTGTCAGGCTCTCAACCAGCATCTGGAAGACCTTGTCATATAGGGACACCTCAGAGATTTGATAGACGAGGTAAAGATGAAAGAGGAACAAGCGAAGTTGGCCTAGGCACTAGCAGCAGCAACACCACCCCAACGCCACAGGTAGACGGACCACGGGTTATCAACGTGATCCACTTAAAGGTCAATACGAATGAAATCTGAAGAGAGGCATAGAGAGTAAGGCATCTGCAGCATGTCTTTCAAGTCCAACAGAAGAAGCCCCAAATGAAGGGACATTGGGGGCCAATGATCTCCTTCACGGACAAGGACTTGGATATGGTGCACCATCCGTACAACGATGCTTTGGTAGTGATCCTGAAAGTCAGAGACTGCCAGGTAAGGCATATACTAATTGTAGCTCAACTTTTCGTGCCCCCTTTTGGAAGACGAATAAGCCCTATAGTATCGGACTCCCGTGGTTCTGAATCTGATCTCATAAGTGCAATGTGAAATAGATAAACACCAAAGAGTCCCAATCCGGTAAATCTTTTGGAAAATAGATTTTGAACCAAAATGCCAAAAATGGACTGCTTTGCTAGATACAGAGTCGCCACCTAAATATTTTGAAAAATTTAGGAAATCAATGACTCGTGCTAAAAGCCACGTATCTGTCATTATCAAGATTGTCTCGGCTTAGGAACTTAGGTACGAGAGGGGAAGGTCATGAATTGAGCACCCCCGCTCGCCCGATCAAAGATCGGCCTCTACTAATCATGATATGATTCTTATCTACATTATATGCTTTTGTTCCGATTTATTAGGTTTGCATTATTATGTGATGCGCACACATACAAGTATAGACTAACTTGCAAGAATTGGAACACTTGATTCATGTTTGTTTGCAAACTTGTTTCGAAATATGTACCACTTGAAAAAGTAATCGTATATGAACATTACTCAAATTATTCCAATTCAAGCAATTAGCCTTCATCCACAGGCATTCAAGAGTTATAGCAATTAAGCATTTAGCCTCATGGAAAGCATGCTAAAACATGGCAACAATCACACACATGCGATATGCTAAAGCAAGTAAAGGCTCACTTAGTACTCTAAGCCAAAAAAGATGAGAGAGTTTAGAACAATGCATGATTCCTAACTATGCAATATGACTAATGCAACACATGCGATATGCCATCTAAATATGCTCGACTATTTAAAATGACATATGAATTAATTTGATAACATGCGGTCTAAGCACGTATTCAAAGAAGTATTTAAACGACAATGCAAGTTAGAATGATGAACCGAGCCTTGATGCATGCAAGACAAATGGATGCAAACATGGAGAATGCTAAACAAAACATGATGTCCCTAAACTAACCATCATAAGCTAGTAAATAAAAGGGAGAAAAACGTAGGGTTGGAAGACATGCACATTATTACAACATTGGGCTCTCACGAAGGAGAATCCGAATGAATAAACTTACTAACTAGCTAACTAATTAATTAAAGCTAACCTAATTATTACAAAACAAATGAATAATTAGCTAAACTACTTAACTAATTATTAGAAACTGAATTAATTAACTATTCTAGCTAATTAAAATAATTACAACATGAGATGAATTAGCTATTCTAACTAATTAAGTACAAAGCCACTATTTTAAGCACAACACTAATATGTACAACACGGATCGTGAGGATCGATGGAGAACTCATGCATGAATGCAGGTTCTACCCGAAAAAGCACTATTTTTGCTGTTGAATGCCTCTGTTACACAATGGAACATTTGCACTGATTTCCAACTCTAGGCCAACTCTGTTCTACTGTAGAAGGACACTGCTTGATTTTGCACTGTGGCCGGCAGAGGGCCTGCTGTCCACTGACGATGGCCTGCTGGCCACTGATGACAGAACTTCCCTACTGTAATAGAGAGCAAATAGGTTAGAGACAGTGTATTCTCAAGGGTTTGTTTGCACATTTACTCCCTCCATATCATTTGAACAGCTCAAAAGAGTAGTAAAACTTGATTTACAAACCATCAATCTATGCAATTTCATTGCATGATGGCTCATGAATCAAAGTGTGGAAGTTCAATAAATGCAATAAAACAAGACTCTCAAAATCACGTCCCTATCATAAAAGATTAAGGGAAGTTGTTGACAATGAATTTTGAACCATTTTCATCACTAATGAGTATGAAACGACTCAAAACTCAAGGGTTCAATTAACGTCCGATTGAACCCAAAACCAAATTATTATCTTGCATCATTTTTAATCACTAAATTTATTACTCCATTTTAGATTACTATCCATTCTTTAATCAATTGAGCCCAAAAGGTGAATTTAAGTCCTCTAATGGAAAGAGGGCTCAAACTAAGAATTGCTTTGGGCATGAAAGATACATCATACCATTGGTAATGAACCCTTAAAGGGATTAAACCATTAAGCATGACATCTCAATCTCATGCTTAAACAAACAAGTAGTTTGAAACCACTTTCAAAGCAAAACAAAAGCCAAAAAAGAAGGGAGGTTGCAGAGATGATTAAGAGTGATCACAAGTATGAAAAGCCATAAATACATATAATCAACTCAAATAAGATGGTGTCTAACACCTAAAACACCAAACACATGAGGACAATTACACTACAAGCATACAAAACAAAGCTCAAATGCTACAAACACTTAGAAATAATCCTAAAATAGTCTAAAAACAGTTCTAAAACATGCTGGAATTAAGACAAAAATAGCTATATTAATAGGCTAAAACATAGATCATGCTAGACTAGTAAGCAAAACATAAGGATGGGAGGCTAACCCTTCCAATTTTGGACTTCAAAACGTGATTTTAGCCACTGAAATAACTCTGAAAATCAGTGTTTAAAAGCTCAAAAAAAAGATAGTTTAAAGGTGAGAAATACAAGGGTAAAGGCCTTGAAGGCAAGGTGTAAAGAAGGGTGAACCACCCCTCAACCTTTATTGGCCTTAAAACCCAAGTTTCAGCAAAAAATATAGAGTTTTTACAGCCCGAAAATAGTTGGAAAATAGCAAGAAAAAGAGTGATTACAACAAGTAAAGAGGCAAAGCCTTATACCTCTTGAAGAGAACAACCAATTTCAAGTAATAAAACAAGGCAAACACACCCTCAAGAGCTCAAACAAGGCTCAAAGATACCTCAACTTAAAGATGGAGAGGTTCGGTTAAGAGTGTATGGGCAAAGGTGCAGGATATGTAGGCAAAGAAAAAGAAATTTGCAAGAGAGAGAGAGAGAGAGAATTGTAGAGAGAGAAAAAAATTTTGCTCCAAAATTTTTCTAACCCCATGGCAAGAAGGAAGGCTCTCTGTATATAGAAAAACATGTAATTCCCTCAAAAACATCCAGCCATACACGTGGGAGCAGATGCATGCATCTGTGCAAATAGCTGGAACAGCTGTCACAAAATATCTACAAAGCACATTGGTGGCCGGCAGTACATAAAGGTGGTCGGTAGGCCACCAGAGGTTGTAGGCTTGAAAATCACTAGGGTTTAGTCCAAAAACAAGGCAAAATGGATGCAAGGTTTTAAAAGGCTAAAAGCTGTGGCATTCTATTGAGGACTCCGAGCACTTGACAAGCATATACATTCATTATTGGGTGTACAAGCGATGACATCCAAGTCACAAGGGCCGTCAAAAATGGGATGTCTACATCTGCCCCTCTTAGACAGAACTCAGAGTCATGAAATGATGTGAGTGAATGTCAAAGCCTGAAGACGATCCATTTTGACAAGGCCGTAAGACTTGGACAAACAATTAAGACAGAAATAAATGGTTGCGCCCATAGGCTGCCTACGTATCCCTTTGCAAGAAATCAAACCAGCGTAGTTCTGGGGCAAGATGCGAATGATATGCACAAAAAACTTTGAAAGCCGGACTCACACACTTCGCGAAGCCGGCTATTTTCAAAACTCATGATCATGTAAGATAATGCAATAAGCAATAACGGATGCAACAAGAAATAACAAGGTGCAATATATGAATGAGCAGCTTCAAGCTTAAAACCAACACATGGTTCATGCAAAAAGATCTAAAACACACTCTGACCACGCCAAAACACGAGACAAGGAAAGAAAACACCGCTCGAGCTCGCGCTTCACACGTCCTGAAAAACTGAAAAACAAAAACCGCTCGGGGTCGTGTTTCACACGTCCCGAGATAAAAAACGCTCAGGGTCACACTTCACACATCCTGAGAAAAAGTGGAACGAAAACCGCTCGGGGGCGCGTTTCACATGTCCCGAGATAAAAGCCACTCAAGGTCGCGTTTCATGCATCTTGAGAATTGAGAAACGAAAACCGCTCAGGGTCGTGTTTCACACGTCCCGAGATAAAAGCAAAACTGCCCAAGGCCGCGCGTCACCCATCCTGAGATACAAGAAAAATCACTCAGGCTCGTGCTTTATGCGTCCCGAGAAAAAACACGCTCAGAGCCGCACTTCACGCATCCTGAGAAACAAGAAAAATCGCTCGGGTTCGCGCTTCACGTGTCCCGAGATAAAACACGCTCAGGGCCGCGGGTCACGCGTCCTGAGAAACAAGAAAAACTACTCAGGCTCGCGCTTCACGCGTCTCGAGATAAATCAGAGAGGTATGCGATAGATACATAAAGTGAACGTGTGCGATGGATGCACGAAGTGAACGTGTGTGATAAATACACAAAGCATATTCCATGCAAGATGGACAACAAACGTATGATGTTAATTTGAAAGCAAATTCTATGCAAGGAACAAAAGCAAATTCTATGCATGAAACAAGAGCATATTCTATGCGAAATTGACAGCGCGTTCTACGCACGAATCATAAATGATGCAAGACACATATGTAGCATATATGTATGCGAGATGCATACTCTATGCAATAAAAAAGAACAAAGGCGTAATTTTAACAAAACGAATAAAATGATACTCGATGACACCTTCCGATTTACCTCTCGGAGGAACTACAACATGTTCAAAAGGATATACCTCGTTCATAGTAGCAAGTGGCATACGTTCGCACCAGAACATAGCTGCAAGCTTCCAAAACAGAACCTTCCATACACTACTCAAAAAGTAGAAGAACAGGACAACACCAGGGCCTACCTGAGAGCCACCGGCCACTTGCCGGCCATGTTGAGAGGCTGCTGGTCACCTGCCGGAAACCAGAAATCCTTGCCGGCCACCTGTGGCAGATTCAGGACAATTTGGTCCTTTTGCTCATAGGTCTTTAAGTATAGACCAAGACTCCTCATTTCCATACACCCACACTTCCGAAATTGCTCTCCCTCTTTCTCTAGGTGCTTCTTCTCTCTAGATTTGCGCTTTTTACACATTTTCCAACACCCCACGCAAACTTTTTTTTTCGTAAAACCCTCTTGACTCTATTCATTTTGAACCGATTAGATTTTGATTTTGACACTTTTTCTTGGATCTCCACCACTTTAGGCTTGTTCCCCTCGAGTTTCTCTCCGACTTTGTGAACTTTCCCAAGTTTTGACTTTTTCTACCATTTTTTCTCTCTCCTGGGGTTGACTTTTTCCAAGTTTACCCTATTTTCTCCATTTTTCTTCACTTTTCACCTACTTTTCACCCATTTTCCAGATGGCAGATGAGATTCCACACAACGGAGGTCCTCTAGAGGTTCCTCCCATGTTCCCACCCATTGTCAGGGTAGAGGAGCTAGTAGTTGCCGAGGCTGGCAAGGCGGCTGAGGGCATTGAGACCGATCTTGAGGTGGAGTTTGAGCCTAAGGTTGAGCCAGAGCTACTACCATTGACAGAGCGGCCTTTTGATCCGGTGAGATATCATCCCCGTATGCACATCTTACCGCCTGAAGGCATTAGGTGCTTCAGCAACTTTGCTCACGGTGTACCAAAGGACCTCCTGCTGAGGGAGCCGGCCTCCCACCTTTCATCCAGCGCTACTGAGGTATGAACTCTGTTTTCATGCATTCTTGCCTTTCTTTTAACTGCATTTCTTGCACTGCCTTTCATCTGACTATACTTTCATCCTTGCCTTTCATCTGATTCATCTGTTCATTGCCACAGGGAGACTCCCGTGCCTACAGAGGGTACGGAGCTACGATAGCCAGGGATTGGTATGACGAGCTCCCTGCTGGAGTCCGTGACATTGTCGACGAGACCGGCTTCGAACTTTTCTGCTCTGGCTTGACACACGTCATTACGAGCCACCTTCTTCTAGGAGCGCTAGTGGAGAAGTGGTGGGATACCACTAACTTCTTCCACTTCTCTACTGTTGGGGAGATGACGATGACTCCCTACGACTTTGCCATGATCACAGGCTTAGGAGTAAGGGGCTATTCGATCCCTTTTGACACAGACATGGGGGAGTGGGAGGCTACCTGGATCGAGCTGTTGGGAGTGCGCCCACCTCTGTACCGGCCAGCCACGGTGAGGTACAGTTGGTTTGCTGAGCAGTTCCGAGAGAGCGAGCCTGAGACACTAGAAGAGATGAAGTAGTACGCCTGGGCTTCCTGATGTTTGTCCTCGGTACCATCTTGTTTTCAAACAGGTGGAATATTGTGGGTTTATATCTATTGAGTGCCTTGGTGACCCTTCCTCGGGTACGCTTCTACGACTGGGACGGAGTTGGTATCGCCACCCTATACGGCTATATGAGCTCTACCTTTCGTCTGAGGGGAGAGTGGATCGGAGGCTACTAGCGAGCTTGGGAGATATGCATTTCAGTTCTTTTTTTGCATTTTACACTTTCTTCTTCGTATTTTTTGCTTTATATCTGTTCAACACCTGTGCTTTCTAGTTTGCACTTTATGTATCTGTTCATGCATTCTACTTTCTACTTTGCACTTTCTGCATCTGTTCATACATTGTGCTTTTTGCTTTGCACTTTTTGCATCTGTTCATACATTGTACTTTCTGTTTTGCACTTTCTATATCTGTTCATTCCCTATGCTTTTTTGCTTTGCACTTTCTATATCTGTTTATGTTGTTAATAACATATTACTGCGTTTTCCTTGCAGCTATGGGTTTATGCATATTTTCTAGCCTTCGCTTTAGAGCCCATGGAGGAGCTTCCTCCGATAGTTCCCTACTCGAGGTGATACGATGGCAGGTGTCATTGCCAGAGTCGTGAGTCCTTTGTTTTCTTCCGCCATTACTTTGATACTGTGGCCGCCCACGAGGTAACCTGAAGCGCAGTCATTTTTTCTTTACAATCGTTCTGATTCACAATTTGGCAACTGACAACAACTAACAATCTGTACATCCTCTGTTTGCAGATCATGTGGCAGCCTTGGGCCATGATGCCGGCCAGGGTATAGGATTAGTACGCAGGAGCGTGGGACACATCACGCTTCCAGATTTTGCTAGAGGGCCCAATTTGTCAGGCTTGGTTCTTGAGCGAGAGATTCATTCGTCAGACTGTGGGCTTGCCAGAGCTGGTCATTCCGATGCCCCCTCCGGAGTTTATGAGGTTAGTGGACAGCCTATTTGTTAATGCAATCACGCAGTTTATGGTGGGCTTGGACGCTGATTTCTTCAGAGGCAAGGGCGATTACACAACCTTTGTCTAGACCCATCTCATGTCTCCTCTAACAGGTGCTTATAGAGGCGAGGGGGCAAGAGCTCCTGCGCCAAGTGAGGTGACTTGGGCGACCAGGGCCCATGCTAGAGGGGCTCCCTCTGTTAAGCAGACCACACGTTGGCCAGAGCTTTCCACTATGTTCACATACTGGAGGCCTACTGGGACTGCTTATCAGATCTTGATTGAGCCGGCAGAGGCTGGACATGAGCTTGTCGGAGTTTGAGGCTCATCCTAGGTATGAACCACACTTTGCAATTCATATCCCACATTTCATTTCAAATATGTTCATTGCATACATTGATCATATAAATGCATTTGCAGGCATCTATAGAGTACACGGGGAGCTATCTCAAGCTGGTGGCTTCCCTGATGGGCATGGTGCAAAGGAGGGAGATGCTGCTTGGTTTCTACGGTATCCAAGTAATTTCCTTCAATTTGCTCTTCATGCTATCATCTTTCCACTGATACACTAATATTTCATCTATAGTCTTTCCCAAACTGCACTGATACACTACATTTGATACACTGCACTTACACACTGTATTCATACACTGCATTCATACTGTATCTGATACACATATTGTATCTGATTTCTACATACCACTTATATCTGATACACACACTATAGCTGATATGTTGACAACTGTCTTTTCAAATTATATCTGCACCGATGGCACCAGTGGCAGCAGCAACATCAGCACTGGCAGCACCTCTTCTATCAGTAGAGAGGCGAGAGAGACAAGCCTTTGCTTATGGCCAAGATGTGAGTCACGATCGAGGCCGAGTTAGGGTCACCCGAGGCCATAGCAGTCCTTTAGAGCCCATCTTGAGCAATGATGATGCGGAGACCAGTGACTCCGAAGAGGCAATAAATCGGCATTCTGAGTCGTCCGAGAGTGGAGACGATGACATTGGCTCGGGGGCCGAGAGCGGTGGTGACGCCAGGGCGAGCTATGAGGCAAAGAGCGGAGATGATACCGGCGAGGACTCTGGGGTAGAGAGCGGAGACGATACCGGCTTTGGTTCAGAGTCTAATTCCGACAACAATGCCGATGAAGATAATGCCCCTGAGTCCTCCCATTCAAGGAAGAAGACGAAGAGGGCCTCTCGGGCCTGAGGCAACTGGCCTTGATTTTTTTATACTTTTTGCTTAGTTTCTTTTCGTTTAGTAACATTAGCACATTGTATAGCTTCAGATAGGTTTAATTTTTCTTTGAAACTTATACTCCTCTTTTGTAAAAACATGATCAGAATAAAACCTCGTAGTTGTTATGAAAAGTGTTGTTATTTTTGTATCATAAGCACCAAATTTGCATGAAATGGACATGGAATCGAATTTGCAAACGAAACTAAACACTTGTATTGGCACGACGTTCTTAATTGGGTAATGAGCCGACCAACAACCAAAATACAAAATACAACTCAATAAACAAAGTAAAAACAATTCAAATACAAATAAACAAACTTGCTAAAACCAAAAAGACTCAAAACACAATGATCAAGACAAAATACAAGCTTCTAGCACTGCCCAGCATACAGGTAGATGGCAGGCCGGAAAAGAAGGCCGCCGGCCAGGGATAGTGCTTGCCGGCCAAAAAGGGTGGCCTGCCGGCCACCAGTGTAAATAACCTCCAGATCGTTGATAGCTGACTTCCACTCATAGCCTTATCTTCTACAAAATGTTCAGCTTCGTGATTTCTCTTCCAAAACTTCATTTCAGCTACAATTTCTTCCACAAATGGAGCCATTTTTTGCCGAAAAGCTCATGGATTGGATAGCTACTTTAGATGGTACAGAAAAGGTAAAATTATAGGGTTTCAACATAAATGCACTTTTTTCGTTGAGCAGAACTCCACTTTGTTTTCCGTTCCTCCATGCCGCGGCCCGATGCTGGGACTCGATTACGCATGTCTTTCGCTTCGGGGGGACAAGAAACATGTCCGACAATTGAAGAATTTCAAGCACTAATGGAATCTCGGCGTGATGAGGAAATCATGCCCCAACCTCATTTCAGTCATGCCCAAGCTTTGGGACGTATGTGTGGGCTCACTTTGCACGAGGCTCGATCTTTGGCCCACAACGGAGAGCTAGACATTCCCAGCTTGATTCATTGATTTTTCAATATTGGTGACAGAGGCGACCTTCTCTGGCAAGGTTTTCAACAACATGCCCCCTACTTATGCATGCTTGCACATTTGCTTCCTGTCCCTAGTTTCAGCGGATCCAGCATCCGGTTGATCGAATTGGCTCAAGGTTTGAAAGAAGGCAAGAGTTGCATTGGTTTGGCACTGGCCAAGACTTTGATGGGCTTAGATGCCTTTCATCGGTGAGAGACTACCAGATTCGCGGGAGTCCACTACTTCTTCAGGTATTGTTTCCCACCCTTTCTCATATGTGTTTCTCACATCACTCGGCACTTATGCTCTGTTTTTCTCTCAGAGCCTTTTCTTACTTTTCTCTCAACATACATCTCTCTATTCTTTAATCTCTCTTTTCTTTCTTCCCTTCCCAGGTGTGGCTTATGGATAAGCTAAAGGTAGTGGACTCTTGCCCTGAGTACTCAGCTCGAGGCTATTTGTTCTGCCACCGACTAGTGGATTTCCCCAACAAGGGGTGGTGGTGCAACTGGATGTGCAACAGGTCTGCAACTGACATAGCTTGGCATTGCCCCTGGCTTAATCTAACCGAGATGAGTTACAACATGGCTCAGCATCCTGGTGTATAGTTGATCGGCCTGACGCACTGCATGTTCTTTTTTTCTTTCCGGTTCAGATGTTAGTTTAGGCATGATTAGACCTGCCCAGAGGAGGGGGTAGAATACCCGATTTCATTCCCCATGCGTGGTTCACACTTGGTTAGATACCTCACTGCCTGGAGGACGAGAGAGCTTCTGGCCTCTATCCCTAGTTTCAGTTATGCCCTTTCTGGCGAGTGTTTGGCTTGGCTCGAGGATGAGGCATAAATCGGGCCCACTTTGGCTACATAAGCTTCCGCAAGCACGAGCAGAGGACGCAAGAACACCTGACTCACCTATGCCCATAGTTTATTGCTTTGACCTTTCTTTTCAAGTTTTTTCGATGTAATAAAAGCAACTTTGATTTGTATCAGAGAATTGGAGAACTTTTATGCTGAAATCAATGAAATTAAAGTTATAAGCACTGAAAATTTTCCTTTTGGTCTAAGAAATGGTCTAAGTTATAAAAGGTAAAATTTGAACAAAATCAACTTTTATCAAAACTTTTCAAAACCATTTTCGAAAAGGATCTCCACCTGATATGCATGGAGTCAATCCTCAAGATGTACAACCCCGAATCAAAAAATCAGAAATGCCCTTGATTGAACACCACTGCTCTACATTGTAACCAACTCTTCTCTCGGAGTAAAGATCACAACCGAACTCTTAGGTAATGGACAGACAAAGATTGACCTGATCAGTCACATGGACAGGACAGTTGAGTTGGAGGTTATTATGGCCGAACTTCCGGATGAAATTGCCTACGTATCCCGAAGATGGAAATCAGGCCTTACGTAGTTCGGTTCAGGTTCACTCGAGTATTAACTCTCTCTTTTGTGCTCTTACTTTTTCCAAAGTCGCCCTTTAGGATTTTTAACCCTGCGAGCTCAGTTTTTCTTTATTTCTAATTTTTCATGCTCTAACTTTTGCCTAGGTCGCCCTACTGGGTTTTCGACCTAGCGAGCCTCTCAAGGATAGTATTTCTTTAACTTGTCCATGTTGATCGATTGTGAAAATTCCAGGCCATCTAAGTCCATGAGAATAACAGCTCCACCTGACCAGATAGCTTTAATGATGTCAGGACCAGTCTAATTGGGTCTGAACTTGCCCCTAGGGTCATGAATGGGAGCTCGATTGTCTTTCAGCACCATATCTCCCTCTTTGAGATTCTGGGACTTAACTTTCTTGTTAAAAGCCCTGGCAATTCTGTGCTGGTAGCCCTGAACATGATACAATGCTTTCAGCCTTCTCTCATCAAGCAGCATCAACTCCTTAAACCTGTTCTGTTGCCAGTCCGCCTTTGCTATTTGACACTCAGCCATAACTCGCAGCGACGGTACTTCTCTTTCAATTAGCAAAACAGCTTCCATCCCATAGACAAGAGAATAAGGAGTTGCCCCTGTAGACGTCCGGATTGAAGTTCTATAACCCTAGAGTGTGAATGGTAATTTATCTGGCCAGTCCTTGTAGGTTTCAACCATCTTCTGCAAGATGTTCTTGATGTTCTTGTTGGCCGCTTCAACAGCTCCATTGGTTTGCAGCCTGTATGTAGATGACTTATGAAAAGCCACATTATATTTCTCTAACAAGTCTATCACTTCTTTCTTGAAGTGGGAGCCATTATTTGATATGATCTTGTTCGGGACTCCATACCGGCAAATGATATTGTTTATGATGAACTTGGCTACATGCGATGCTTTCAACACTACATAGGACTGAGCTTTCACCCACTTTGTAAAATAATCAATTGCCACCAAGATGTATTCATGCTCATTCGACCCTTTTGGTGTGACTGCACCGATAACGTCGATTCCCCAGACTGAGAAAGGCCACGGCAAAGTCATGTTATACAGCTTTGACGGCGGGGATGTTCATGCGATTAGCATGAATTTGGCATTTGTGGCATCGCCGAACAAAACCAATACAATCCTCCTCCATAGTGGACCAGTAGTAACCTTGCCTGAGAATCTTTCGGCTAACATCACTCCGTTCATGTGCGCTCCGCACTCTCCTCCATGGATGGCCTCCATCAAACGCTTTGATTCCTCTTCTTCGACACACAACTTGTGCATTCCCATATG
Source organism: Camellia japonica (assembly GCA_030407325.1). Lineage (NCBI taxonomy): Eukaryota > Viridiplantae > Streptophyta > Magnoliopsida > Ericales > Theaceae > Camellia > Camellia japonica. The sequence continues at coordinate 133,813,727 of JAPPVO010000031.1, forward strand.
ACCTCTTTTATACAGTTTACCTCCACAGATGATAAATTGGATGGCTATTCGCTGTATTTCACTTTTGTCCTTGGCATTTGCCCTTGGTGGATAAATCTCCTTTTCCAAGAAGTTCCAAATATCATAGTACCAAGGGTTTTTGTCCTGCGCTTCATCTATTGCAGCAATAGTTTCATAAGCCGACGTGTATTTCTACTCAATGATAATCAGACGCATCCGGACTCCAAGTGGGATGTCTACTATAGAAGATAGAGTTGCTAAAGCATCAGCGAACCTGTTGTTCTCTTTCAGTAGATGCATGAAAGTCAGTTTTTCAAACTTAGGAATCAGAACGTCCAGGGTCTGGTGGTAAACCTTCATCTTTTCTTCTTTGACTTTCCAGTCTCCATTTGCTTGAGAAATAACTAAGTTCGAGTCCCCGATAACATTCAATCTTTTTATCCCTAGTTCCAGGGCGGCTTTTAAACCAGCAATACACGCTTCATACTCTGCCTCATTGTTGGAAACCTTGAATCAGAGTTTGAAGGCTAAAGGTATATGGGAGTTGTTGGGTGCTATCAGTAACACACCTATTCTATAACCATACTGATTGGACACTCCGTCAAAGTACATCGTCCAAGTCTCATCCTTAACTTGTAGAATGACTTCATCTGGGAACAAGTATTCCACCACCTCATCCCCTTCTACTGGGTGATCTGCCTGGAACTCCGCTACAGCTCTTCCCTTGACCAACTTGTGGGTGACATATTTGAGATCCAATTCGGAGAGGAGAAGAAACCAACGGGCTAGCCTACCCGTAAGCGCTGGTTTCTCAAAGAGATATTTGATGAGATCTAATCTCAAAACTAGGATTACAGAATGAGCTAACAAGTAGTGCCTCAACTTCCTGGTAGCCCATACCAAGGCTAGGCAAGCTTTCTCCAATGGAGTATAGTGGGTCTGTAATCCAGCATTTTCTTGCTTAAGTAGTAGATGGCTTTCTCCACCCTATCTTCAGTTTCCTGAGCAAGCATGCATCCTATAGTCGTGTCTGTCACTGATAGATACAGAATCAAAGGCTTTCCCAGCTCTAGCGGCGACAAAACAGGCAGATTTTGGAGGTACTACTTAATCTGTTCAAAGGCAAATTGACATCGATCGTCCCATTGGAATTTCTTTCCTTTCTTCAGGAGACCAAATAGTGGTTCACAAGTCAAGGTTAATTTGGAAATAAACCGTCTTATGAATTGCACTTTACCTAGAAAGCCTTGCACCTCCTTTTCAGTCCTTGGTGATGGCATTTCTAGGATGACCTTGATTTTGGAAGGATCTACTTCGATGCCCCTCTATGTGATCAAAAAGCCCAGCATTTTCCTTGCTGTCACGCCGAAGGTGCATTTCTACGGATTCAACCTCAATCTGTATTCTCTGATCCGTTGAAAGAATTTCTCCAAGGTAGTGTAGTGGCCCTCTCTTTCTTTGGACTTGACAATCATGTCGTCCACATACACCTCAACCTCTTTATGGATCATATCATGCAGAATAGTGGTCGAAGCCCTCTAATAGGTAGCCCCAACATTCTTCAACCCAAATGGCATAACCAGGTAGCAGTAGGTACCCCACGGCGTAGTGAATGTGGTTTTCTCTCTATTCTTGGATGCCATCAGAATCTGGTTGTACCCGGAAAACCCATCCATAAAGGATAGCAATGCATGACCTGTAGTGAAATCCACTAGTTCATCAATGTGCGGTAGAGGAAAGTCGTCTTTCGGACTGGCTCTGTTCAAATCCTAGAAGTCCACACAAACTCCGATTCTGCCATCCTTTTTTGGCACTAGAACGATATTGGCCAACCAAGTCGGATACTCAGATACTAACAAGAAACTTGCCTCGATCTGCTGTAACCTCTTCCTTGATTTTCAACGCTCAATGTAGACGAACTCTACACAGCTTCTGCTTGACGGGTCGGGCCTCAAGGTCAAGAGGGATCCGATGCTGTACAATCTCAGGATCGATTCCAGGCATGTCTTCGTAGGACCACGTGAAACATCTTTGAAATCTTTTAATAAAGCGATTAAATGCTCGCGCTCCTCCGGAGACAACGTGGACCCAATCTAGACCAAACGTGGATCCTTCTCAGTACCCACATTAATAGCAATGATTTCATTAGAGCATGGTTTAACAAACCTCTTCTCCTCTTGATTAATCAAGTTTTTCAAAACCAAAGGAATTCCTTCATCTTCGTTTTCATTAAAATTCTAAAAATTTTGGTCAATACAATAAATAACGGCACAGAAAAATACTCAGAATCGGCAACGTTCTCATTCACTAGATCCAGATCTTCGGTTACAACTGACTCAAAAGAAAAAGAAAAAGAAGACCTTGACAAGACTTTGGCATCCAGGTTCTAGCTCATCACCTGACTCAGAACTAGATAGATAGCCCTCCTCTAACTACCAGATAAGAGATGGTGCCTTTGATACATCCAAAATGCTGCTGGATGGGTTCACACCAGGTTATTCCCTGATCATGGAGATGGTAAGGTTATCCCCGAAGTTCTCTGAGTCAACTGCAGGATCTATAAGGAGACATGCCAGTGCTACCCTTACTCCAAGTTCGTTGTTGTCTGAGTCATTTTCCATGCTCTGTTCAGCTTCAGTACTTAGTTTAGCCATTTTCTCGGTATCACTACCTTGTAGTTGCAGGTCAAAGAAGATTTTGAACCCAAGAACAGCTGCTTTGAGGAATTCATCCAGGACTCAGGAAAGTCGCAAAAGGGGAAATCTTCTCCCTCCCGAACAAAGCGGCCATTCAGCGTTCCCCGGATTGGCCTGTGAATAAGCTTATAGTGTTTCCCGGCCTGCTTGGCTTTGGCTCTGGCTTTTTTTCCTTTCCTGATCCAGTCCTCTTTTGTGGGTATATATCCCAAACCAAAGGCATGTAGATTGTGGGACACATCAGCCAATGCTGTGACGTCTTTTCGGCCACTTTTTTCAAGTCCCATTCCTAGCACATGCTACAGTTTGTTCATGACATAAATAGATTGGGCGCTGCTATACATGCCCTGATCTGCAGCCAAAATGGTCTGCACTACCCAGGCCTCAGCCAGAGTGAACCCTGAGAGGAATACATCCTCCTCTCCATGAGTGAGTTCCAGCATTGGTGTAGTTACTTCTAGCGGGGGATGGATTGATGAATTCCCGAAAACAATTGTCACTCCTTTCCTGTGAGGGTATTTCAACATTTGGTGGAGGGTGGAGGAAACAGCTTTCACATGATGCAGCCAAGGCCTCCCTAGCAGTAAGTTGAAGGTGGCCTGCACATCCAGGACATGGAACTCGACATCTTGCTAAGCTGGGCCCACTTGGACTTTGATTTGCACCGTGCCCATAACCTCCTTACTTGTATTATCATATGCCCGAATTACTTGGGCTGTGGGCACGAAGTTTGCCGGTCTAAGGCCGATAACATAAGTTGTGCGGGAAGGATAGACATTGATGGCCGAACCGGTGTTTATCAACACCACCGGCACCCATTTTTCCCTACACTTAACAAATATGTACAAGGGTTTGTTGTGGGCTGAGCTTTCCAGTGGTAGTTATTTGTCAGAAAAGGTTAGGGTTGGCCCGACGCCACCTAGGAAGACCAATCCCACAAGCTGTTCAAGGGTAGTGTCAATGGACAATTTAGCTTTATCCATTATTGACAATACTGCTTGTCGATGTACCCGGGAGGCCATGAGAAGACCCCATATTGAGATGTCAACCTGGATTTTGTTTAGTTGCTTTAACACTGCCTTTTCCTCCAGCTGCTCTCTTTCTATTTTCAACCTCTCTGTCTTTCCTAGAAGCCTCAGCTTGATCTAAGTGCGGTGGTTTAAAATACCGCCCACTTCTTCTTATGTGATCTATCTGTTCCGCGTACCATGTGTTATCTAGAAGGCACTCTTCCTAATCTTCGTCGGTGTGGGCCAGATGTTAATCAGCATCATCCCACCATACACCCTTGGCAGCCGATAAATAGTTGTCTGGCTTCGTTTGGATCATTTTCACATCACAAGTATCCCCCACAGGGTGTTGGGCCATTACAACTTCCTGGTTGTCTTCAACCCTCTCTTGTGCAAATTGCTTCAGCGCAGCTTCCTGTTTTGTGTTCACAGTGCTCATAGCGCCCAGTTCCTGAGCTGAATTTTCCATGCTGGTGTTCTCCGGTAGTTTTCCCTTTCCATCGACCCTTCCGGCCACTACAGCAATTCCTGCTTCCTTTTCCTCCAATTTCAGTTTAGTTCCTTCCTCCCTGTCCGGCTCGTCGCTCAGCCACCCAGAGTTGTCGGTTGATCCATTCAAATCGAACCAGCCAATCTGCACATCCCCTTGATCTTGTTTGTTAAAGAACTGCAGGTTGTCTAAGTCCTCCTCTAGCTTCGCCAGATCATCCAACCCTTGACTCAGGCCATCCTCCCTAACCACGTTAACCTCCACTACAGTTGGCAACACCAATCCCGGCTTAGTTTGGCCGATCGGAGCAATGTAGCATCTTGGATCATACACCCCTTTAGAAAAGTCCTTAGAGCTCTTCGACAATGGACTCATACTTTTCTCTAAGGCCACCCTCCCTTCTACTGCAATTGTCACCACTATAAGCTTAGATTGAAGTGCAGACGTGTCCATCATGCACAAATCTGTGCTTTCAGGAATGAACACCGTTGGTCTGGGTAGGTGAGAAAGGGTAATATATACGCTGGGGTTGTAGGAGATGGCTAGTGTATGGATTAGGTTTAGATTTTGAGGTAGAGGAACTTGATTGTAGGCCGGGAGAGGGTTTGTAGTTACATCTGGTTTTTGGGGTGGTACAATCACCTGGTTGTCAATGAGGTCTTGGATCTCATCACACAGTCTGAAGCATTGGTCGGTATCATGACCATACTGCTGGTGAAATGTGCAGTACTTCGCTGGGTTGTGTTTTGGTGGAAGAGGATCAAGTAATGGGCGAGGCTCTAACGGTTTAAGGTGTCCTTTTTTGATCAACACCTTCATGGCTTGAGATAAGGTCACGTAGAGTCGAGTAAAGGTCCTCTAGGATCAGGTAGAGTTGGCTGAAGTTTGTGAAGCTGTATTGGCAAAGGGATTGGCAGTCTTGGTTGTGGTGGTGACTACGCTCATATCTGACGGCCGCGTAGCTATGCTACCGCTGGTGGTAGCATTGGAACTGCGCACAAAAGGCCTCTTTGCCTGCTCTTTTTCATCAATAATCAGCATTTGTTTCTTGGCGTCTTCAATCTAAACCCCCATCTCATGGAGCTCGGTGAACGTGAACAGAGGTAAGACGATCATTTTCTATAACAACTTCCTGTGCAGATTGCAAACTACCATCCCTATCTGATCTTTCTCGGAAGGCCTTATGGTCATCATTGAAGCCTTAGTCCTCCACCTCGTCACAAATTCTGAGAAGCCCTCCTTTGACTCTTGGCGCATTGCCTCAACATCACAAGTTGTGACCTCGATCTGTGTGTTGTACTAGTATTGAGCAATAAAGGCCTCAGCCATTTTCTCCCAATTCTGCTTCACAGAATCCTCCAACTTCGTATACCATATGGCTGTTATTCCTGACATGGTCTGGCCAAAGAGAGACAGTTTCTGCAATCTGGTAAGGCCCATTGGCCGTAGGATGTCTGAATATAGCCGTAGATGAACCATAGGATCTCCAAAGCCATCGAATCTATCGATGTGCAGCATTTTGAACCGATCTGGCAATGTCACTGCAGAGTCGGTATACCCATCTTCTATGTCGGGGATAGAGTTAACACCTTGTGCTCTCTTGAATAGCTTCTTCAACTTGTTGACCTTAAGCATAGTTGGGTCAACCTCAAACTCAAACAGAGCCTCGGTTTGATACATAGGTGCTTTGGAGGCTTGTGGTGGGATCGGCTCTGCCGGATTGCATTGATTTTCAGCATAGGCATTAGCAGTATGGGCAGTAGTTCTGAGTGCTGGAATACGTATATGAGGTGCATGAGATGCAGAAGTCGCTGCTAGCTGTGGTTGTTGTTGTTGCAGCCTGTTTATTACCTCAGCCTAAAGGGATGTGACCTCGGCTTGGCGAGCAGCGTCTTGCTGTAGAGTTTCAACTGTTTGCTGAAGATGATAGATCAATTCCTCCATACTGACTAGGGGATACTGTGCCATCGGAATAGGCGAGTGATCTCGTGCTGGACTAGAAGTAGAAGACTGTCCTTGAGCTTGACTGGATGCAGGTGAATTGAGGGGTGACTGTTGTAGAAACTGGATCGGTGAACTCTATCTGACTCTCCTCCGTCTCGTAATCCGTGGGAGTGAAATAAACACGAGTTGTCCCCTAACAAGATCTCCGACTTTGCACAACCTTCTAACTCGGGTCCAGAGCACTTGGGGGATATCTAAACTTTCTAAAGCTATAGTGTTATACTACCTAGCAAAAAAGAAATAAAGCAAAAAGAAAGCAGTAATTAGAAATTGCATAGCACCTTAGCCAAGATGTTAACAACACACAAATGTAATCAAAGCTTTAGGACTGCACTCAACACTGAATTTTGCCCCCAAAACAGATACCAAACTTGCAACTGATACGCACATTCCTATACAGTTTCACTGTAAAACACATACCAGTTAAGTGAGAGCCAAAACACCCCTATGAGAGGGTAAGATTACCTTGTCCTAGTTTGGAACAGTCTCTATGGCTTTTGATATGCAATCAAGCCAAATGGTCAAAAGGGTACCTCAGCAAGATTACCTAATATACCTCTCGCACCTAACACCGAGAAATGAAACGAGGATCAAATGTTACAGCGGTAGTCCAGATCCAAGGGTTGTGTTCCCATCATGGCAGAGCCCGTGATTGGTCAGCCTTTTGGCAAGCTTTTCAGGCAAGCCTCCGGCAAACCGTCCAGGAATAGCAGATGGCAAACATAGTGACTTAAACGCACCAATGCAAATGCCATGCAAAGAAACATATAAGTGCAGATAAAATTTCATATCATGAAATTCGAGTCAAGTTCTCTAATTTCCCCAGCAGAGTTGCCAGAAACTATAGCTCGACTTTTTGTGCCCCCTTTCAGAAGACGAATAAGCCCTACAGTATCGGACTCCTGCGGTTCTGAATCTAATCTCACAAGTGTAATGTGAAATAGATAAACAACAAACAGTCCCAATTCGGAAAATCGATTTTGAACCAAAATGCCAAAAATGGATTGCTTTACCGAATACAGAGTTGCCACCTGAATATTTTGAGAAATTTAGGAAACCCATGACTCGTGCCAAAGGCTAGGTGTCCGTCATCACCAACGGCTCGAGAACTTAGGTACGAGAGGAGAAGGTTATGAATTGAGCACCCACGCTCGCTTGATCAAAGATCGGCCTCTACTAATCATGATATGATTCTTATCTACATTATATGCTCTTGTTCCGATTTATTAGGCTAGCATTATTATGTGATGCACACACACACAAGTATAGACTAACTTGCAAGAATTAGAACACTTGATTCATGTTTGTTTGCAAAATTGTTTCGAAATATGTACCACTTGAAAAAGTGATCGCATATGAACATTACTCAAATTATTCCAATTCAAGCAATTAGCCATCATCCACAAGCATTCAAGAGTTATAGCAATTAAGTATTTAGCCTCATGGCAAGCATGTTAAAACATGGCAACAATCACACACATGCGATATACTAAAGCGAGTAAAGGATCACCTAGTACTCCAAGCCAAAAAAGATGAGAGAGTTTAGAACAATGCATGATTCCTAACTATGCAATATGACTAATGCAACACATGCAATATGCAATCTAAATAGGCTCGGATATTTAAAATGACATATGAATCAATTGATAACATACGGCCTAAGCACATATTCAAAGAAGTATTTAAACGACAATGCAAGTTAGAATGATGAACCGAGCCTTGATGCATGCAAGACAAATGGATGCAAATATGGAGAATGCTAAATAAAACATGATGTCCCTAAACTAACCATCATAAGCTAGTAAATAAAAGGGAGAAAGATGTAGGGTTGAAAGACATACATATTATTACAACATTGCGCTCTCACGAAGGAGAGTCCGAATGAATAAACTAATTAACTAGCTAACTAATTAATTAGAACTAAGCTAATTATTACAAAACAAATGAATAATTAGCTAAGCCACTTATCTAATTATTACAAATCGAATTAATTAACTATTCTAGCTAATTAAAATAATTACAACATGAGACGAATTAGTTATTCTAATTAATTAAGTACAAAGCCACTATTTTAAGCACAACACTAATATATACAACACGGATCACGAGGATCGATGGAGAGCTTATGCATGAATACGGTTTCTACCCGAAAAAGCACTGTTTCTGCTGCTGAATGCCTCGTTACACAGTGGAACATTTGCACTGATTTCCAACTTCAGACCAACTCTGTTCTGTTGCAGAAAGACATTGCTTGATTTTAAACTGGTGGCCGGCAGAAGGCCTGTTATCCACTGATGATGGCCTGCCGGCCACAAAAGATGGCATGTTGGCCACCAATAGTGGCCTGTTGGCCACTGATGACAGAACTTCCCTACTGTAACAGAGAGCAAATAGGTCAGAGACAATGTATTCTCAAGGGTTTGTTTGCACATTTACCCCCTCCTTATCATTTGAACAACTCAAAGGAGTAGTAAAACCTGATTCAGAAACCATCGATCTATGTAATTTCATTACATGATGGCTCATGAACCAAAGTGTGCAAGTTCAATAAATGCAATAAAACAAGACTCTCAAAACCACGTCCCTATCATGAAAGATCAAGGGCAGTAGTTGACAATGAATCTTGAACTGTTTTCATCACTAATGAGTTTAAACGACTCAAGACTCAAGGGTTCAATTAACGTCCGATTGAACCCAAAACCAAATTATTATCTTGCATCATTTTTAATCACCAATTTTATTACTTCATTTTAGATTACCATCCATTCTTTAATCAATTGAGCCCAAAAGGTGAATTTAAGTCCTCTAATGGAAAGATGGCTCAAACCAAGAGTTGCTTTGGGCATGAAAGAGACATCATACCATTGGTAATGAACCTCCAAAAGGGATTAAACCATTAAGCATGACATCTCAATCTCATGCTTAAACAAACAAGTAGTTTGAAACCACTTTCAAATCAAGGTTCAAACAAGGCTCAAACCACTTTCAAGAGCTCAAACAAAGCTCAAAGATACCTCAACTCAAAGATGGAGAGGTTTGGTTAAGAGTGTATAGGCAAAGGTAAATGATATGTAGGCAAAGGCTAAGAAATTTGTAAGAGAGAGAGAGAGAGAATTGTAGAGAGAGAGAAAAAAATTTTGCTCCAAAATTTTTCTAACCCAATGGCAAGAAGGGAGGCTCTCTATATATAGAAAAACATGCAATTCCCTAAAAAACATCCAGCCATACACGTGGGAGTAGATGCATGCATCTGTGCAAACAGCTGGCACAGCTGTCACAAAATATCGGCAAAACACATTGGTAGCTGGCAACCAAGAGTGATGGCCAGTAGCCCATAAAGGTGGCCGGCAGGCCACCAGAGGTTGTAGGCTTGAAAATCACTGGGGTTTGGTCAAAAAACAAGGCGAAAATGGTGCAAGGTTTTGAAAGGCTCAAAACTGTGGCATTCTGTTGAGGACTCCGAGCACTTGACAAGCATATACACTCATCATTGGGTGTGCAAACGATGATGTCCAAGTCGTAAGGGCTGTCAAAAATGAAGTGTCTACACTAATCGACTAAGGCAGCTCCGGTGACATCATATATGTTAGTGTTATAGGGAGCTCGGCCTTCATAACGATGACTTTGAACAGTCTGAAAGCCCCATGGTCGGATTTAATGGGGCATCGATGTGGGCATTAGGAACCACAAAGTTAGAGATTCAGGTTGGAACAAAGACTGTAACCACGAAGTTCACCATGATCGACACCCCTTCTCCATACAACAGTTTCTTGGGAAGGCCTTGGTTGTATGCAATAAGGGTTGTTTCCTCAACTTTGCACCAATTGTTGCGATTCCCAATTGAGTTTTGGGATTGAAGAGGTGAGAGGAGACTAAGTGCAGGAAAAAAATTACTCCATGGCAATTATGAAATACACCTGCAGCATTAGAGAAGCAGAGATGGCAGAGATAGAAGACGAAGACCATGAGGTCTTGGATAATGTTGGCAAATAGTCCGCCGAGAAGAGCCAGGAATCCTTAAAAAAGGTTCTAGTACAAGAAGGAGATGAAGAATGATTCTTCATTTTCGGCTCGGGTTTAGCCAAAGAAAAAGTAAGAAAATTGGAAGCATTCTTAAGAGAAAAATATAGAGATGTTCCCTGGACGCCGTACGAGATGTCGGGGGATCACCCTCGAGGTCAGTTGCCACAAGCTCAATGTGGATAGGACGGCCAAACCCGTGATCTAGAGAGCTAGGTGACCAACCTTGGTCCATGTAGAAGAAGTTGAAGAGGAAGTAGAGAAACTGTTGGAAGCACAGACAATCCGAGAAGTGAACTACCCAACTTGGCTAGTGAAGAAGAAGAATGGCAACTGGAGGGTTTACGTGGACTTCACAAGCCTAAATAAGGCTTGCCAGAAGGATTGTTTCCCTTGTTTAAGATAGACCAGCTCGTGGATACCACCTCGAGACATGGAAGGATGAGCTTCCTTAATGTATACATAGGTTATCATCAGATAGCCATGTATGCGCTAGATGAAGAGAAGACAACATTCATCACTCTAAAGGGGCTCAGTTGCTATAGAGTGATGCCCTTTGGATTGAAAAATGCAAGGGCAATATACCAGAGGCTAGTGATCAAGATGTTCAAGTATTTGATTGAGAAGACCATCGAAGTCTACATCAACCACATGGTCATGAAGAGTAAGGAGCCTTCAGATCATCTAGCCGATCTAAATGAGGTTTTTGATATCTTGAAGGCATATCGGCTTCGTCTAAATGCCTCTAAGTGTGCTTTCAGAGTAGTGTATGGTAAGTTCTTAGGATATCTAGTGACTATGAGAGGAATTGAAGCAAGCCCTGATTAGTTCAAGGCCATCTTTGATTTGAAGAGCCCAAAAATAGAAAAGAAAGTCCAAATTTTGACCGGCAAAGCAGCCGCACTAAACAGATTCATCAGTCAGAGTTTGGATAAGTGTAGGCCATTCTTTCATCTGTTGAAGAAGGCCACAAATTTTAGATAGACAGATGCATGCGAAGCCGCCCTGGCCGACTTGAAAAGGTATTTGACAACCCCAAATATACTATCAAACCTAGTTCTAGGAGAGGAACTATTTTTGTATTTAGCAGTCTCGGACCACGCTGTCAGTGCCGTGGTCGTCCGAGAAGAAGAAGGAGAACATAGGGCAATATACTATATAAGAAAAACTATGGCAAACGTGGACATAAGGTATCTGCCCCTAGAGAAACCGACACTCGCTCTGGTAATGGCTTCAAAGAAGCTGAACCATTGCTTTCAAGCCCACAAGATTGTAGTGCTTACAAAGCATCCACTGAAGTCTCTGTTATAAAACAGAGACTTGTCGAAAAGAATAGCATGATGGGCTATAGTTCTAGGTCGATATGACATAAAATACAGGCCAAGGGCAGCAATCAAAGGTTAGGTTCTGGCTGATTTTGTTGCTGAGTTTACACCGAACGCAAGCTCAAAGCCAAGACCCGTGCACCTCGGCTTAAGGTGCGCAGGAGAGCCGAAGAAAACACAACTAGCAACACAAAACCCCCAACCAACAGGAAGACACAAAAGCAAGAAAAGCTGAAGCCTTATGACATCTACATCGGTGAGTCGTTTTGCCTCTTTGTCGATAACAATTTAAACCAAGAAGGAGTGGGGACATGAGTGGTGCTGGTCTCACTAGATGGACAAATGATAGAATAATCAATTTGACTAGGGTTCAAGGCCTCAAATAACAAAGTAGAGTACGAGACATTGATTGCAGGATTGAAACTAGCAACAACAATCAAAGTCAATGAGGTGGTAGTCTACTTTGACTCCCAACTCATCGTGAACCAAGCGACGGTAGAATATGCAGCCCAAGATGAACGAATGGTGGCCTACGTAAGATAGGTCATCAAATTGTTAGCATAGTTCCAAAGTTGTCGGCACCAGCAGGTCTGTCGAGAAGACAACATCCATGCAAATGAATTGGCTAACCTTGCCAGTACCATAAAGTCAGACACGCTGAAAACAATCATGGTGGACTATCTGTCAGACCCAATCGTGGAACCTCTGATAACAGAATATGAGGCAATCTGTATAGAGTTAGACCCAAGTTGGATGGATACCCTAGTCAAGTTTTTCAGAGATGGCAAGTTGCCAAAAGATAAAAATGTGGCACACAAGATCAGACTCAAGTTGACAAGCTTTTTTTGTCGGTAGAAGGCCATCTATATAGAAGGTCCTTCACTAGACCTTTATTACGATATGTGCATCTTTTCCAAGTGGAAGGCTTCTTATATGAGATCCACGAAGGAGTTTGTGGAAGCCATGCAGTAGATAGATCTCTCGTTCACAGAGCCATATCACAAGAATATTGATGGCCCTATATATAAAAGGACGCAAAAGCCTATATCAAGAAACATGAGAAGTGTCAAAGGTTTGCACCCTTGATACATCAGCCAGCTGGAGACTAGAACCTAGTATCTAGTCCTTAGCCATTTGCCTAGTGGGACATGGATCTGATTGGGCAATTGCTAAGGCAACTGAACAGAGGAAGTACTTGCTAGTAGCCATGGACTAATTCACGAAGTGGGTGGAGGATGAACCTCTGGCCAGAATTCGAGATGTAGACATGAGATTTTTTATCTAGAAGAACATAATTACCACATTTGGGATCCCAAGAGCCATAGTAGTAGACAATGGTACCTAGTTTGATAGTAAGTTAATCAAAAACTTCTATGCGAAGTACAAAATCAAAAACTACTACTCAACTCCAAGCTTGCTTCAAAGTAATGGCCAAGCCGAGGCCTCTAACAAGACCATCTTGGATGGAATAAAGAAGAGACTGGAAGATGTTAAAGGCAAGTGGGTGGAGGAGTTGCCTAACGTTCTATGGGCGCGTATTGTACCACGCTGAGGAGATCAACTGGAGAATCACCCTTTGCCATGGCTTACGGCATCGAGGCCATTATACCACTTGAGATCGGCAATCCCAGAGTCAGAACTCAAGGAGTAGAAAATGGTACAAATAAGGCATTCTCTGCAAGAGATTTAGACTTGCTTGAAGAAATGAGAAAGAGATTAGTAATTCAGTTAGGGGCATTCCAGTAGAGACTGGCCAAATCACACAACAAGAAGGTGAGCCCCTGAGAATTCCAAATCAGTGACCTCGTCTTGAGGAAGGTTGTCGGCAAGAAGAAAGATCCCAGAGAGGGTAAGCTTGACCCAAACTGGGAAGGACCATATAGAATTATCTCGGTTGCCAGCAATGGCGCATACTGGCTAGAAGATAGTGATGGCAAGGAATTGCCAAGACCATGAAATACCAAGAATATGAAGTTCTTTTATCATTAATTTTTCTAAGTTTTTCTATGTACTTTAGACAATTTTCAACCGAAGTATTGATTAATAAAATACTAGTTCGATTTTGTTCTTTACAAAATGTTGTTAAAATTCCTATCTAACTCCGATGTTCCAAAGATGAACAAGACGTTTAACTTAGACTTGACAGGATGGCAGAGTTGAACTAAGTTAAAGAGATGTTACAAAGAGAAACAAGGCGAAACCAACCACGATCTAGCTAGTTTGTATGAAAAGCCGAGGTGTAGAGGGCTGGGTTAGAAAACCCAACCCATTTAATATTTTCGGCTAGGACATGGAGTTCTTTGAGTGGTTCTGGTTGTATCTGGGTCATTGGGGCCTCCAGTGTGTTGAAGCTGGCTTCTAAGCAGCAGATCAAGTGTCTTGTCTTAAGCTAGTCGCGCCAGTGACCAGAAGGTTCGTGCCCGCGATGGGCTGGGTTGGAGGTCGCGCCTATGAGGGGCTACAACCAGGCCGACCAAAAATAGCTCCCAATACTTTTGTAGGTGTGTTGCTCTGAGCATGCGAAGGGTAGGTCGCGCCCGCGGATAGGCTGAATAGCAAAGTCGTGCTAGCGGTGTAGGTTGCAAATGGCATAGTCCTGCCTACGGTGGTCCTAGTCACACCCACGACCAGATTAGTTGGCTAGCTCGTGGCCGCGGTCCTGAGTTTGTGGTTGTGATACAGCTGTTCTATAAATATCATCCAAAAGCTGAAAAATATCTGTTTTCACTTTCTCTTTTTCCTCTCTTGTTCTAGAATACCATTTTTAAGGGTTTTGGGCTTCCAACCTTGGTTTGATCTCCTTTTACCCATTTCTCACCCCTAGTACCTTAGACTTTATTGTAGAGGGAGTTGAGGGCTTCGTTTTTATCTGAAAAGTTCGGGTTTCCGTCGTCGTTGATTTTTGAGCTTTGGGCTTTCTCCTCTTCTGGAGTTAAGGTAGGGATTTATTACAAAAAAAAATCATATCTGTTGTAGATTTTCAAAATCATGTAAAGTGGGTTTTGGGGTTTAAATTTTGGAAGGTGTAATTGGATGAGTTTTGGGTATTCTGGTTAATTAGGAAATGGTTACGTGTAATGGTGTTGAGAATGGGGGGAAAAAATGCTAATTTAATATTAAATGCTTAGTTAGTTAAATAGGGTAAATTATGTAACAACCAAGTTTTGTGTTATGAAATAGAACTAATGATTTAATTATTGAGTTGGGATTTCATTGGGTCTGGTGTTTGTTTTGATTAATATCATGTTGAGTTAATAGTGTTAATGGTTAACCTGTTGGAATAATCTTGATTAAAAAGGGTTTGACTGGTGTCAAAAATATTGAGAGTTTTGAGTAATCGGTTGGTTTTGAAAGAAAGAAAGAAAAAAAAAAAGAAGATGAGTTTGACTCTTTTATGAAATAAAATAGGTTATGGAATTTAATTTGGGTTAATGGTTTATTTATCTGTTTAGAGGTTTTGTCATTGGTCATCGATTGAGAATTTGTGTTGTTAAATAGATTATGTGTATGTATTACACTTGTACAGTATCTGTAGTTTAGCATGTTGTGCTATTATGTATATGTTGTTTGGGAGGTCCGATTTTCTCTGGTTAAGTCAGTAAAGCGTGGCGCCTTGACAGAGGTTTCCTCTCCCTACCACTTTATGCTCAGTAAAATGTGAAGTGAGGTCCGTTTCTCTCCGGGTGAGGCTGGTAAAGCGTGGCACATTGACAGAAGTTTCCTTTCCCTTCCGATTTGTGCCCAAAAAAGTATGACCTAAGGGACGTTCCCTTCTGGGTGAGGCCAGTAAAGCATTAGGTATATTATGTGTTTTATTTTATTGATATCTGTACTGTAGGCTAATAAGAATGGAAGTATGTATTACTTTCAATTATTGGTAGTTGGAATATGTTTATTTGGTTATCTGTTTGTTATTAGGTGTGTACCTGATGATTTAAGGTTTTGGGTTTAGATTATAACTCATGGGTATGGACATGTTTTCTTTAAATTCAAATGTTAGAGTGAAACTCTTTTAAATTGAACGTAGAGGGTTAATGAAAGAAAAAAGTGTTTGAGAGGTAGTGTTGCATTAATTGGAAAACTAGAAAGGAAATACAGGGGTTATGTCTTGTGATGTCAAAGAATATGGATGTTTTGGAAAGAAAATGTACATATATGATATATGTTCTGGAATATAAAACTGTCACAGTACATATACTATATTTTATGGCGTATTTAGGATTATAGCTATCTGTATGTTGTTATTGCTTAGAATCATGTTGGGATCTTTACTGGGCTATGTGTTTATCCCACCTGTTGACAAACTTTTCAGGTACACGGCTAGAGGGATTGTTCGGACTTGAAATCGTTTATTTTTGTTGGCCACAGGGCCTCTTGTTTGTAGGCTAGATGCCATGTATTGTATAAGAGTAGATCCCTTTCATTTATTGTGATTCAATGTAAGCCTGAGGGCATTGTTTAAACTTCTATTTATTTATCATCATTGTTTCAGAGAGAGAATGACATCTTTTGTTTATTCATCTATATGAATTGTGTATGATACTATTGGAATTGGTAACAATATACAGGATTTGGTAATGGATCTGAGTAATAAAAGTTGGGGCATTACAACGTGGTATTAGAGCGAGCCGAGTCGAATACTTTGGGCTTGGGGGAAGTAGTTTTTACCACAATAGGTTTATTATGCTTGATGAGGACGTTTGCATATAGTTAGGGTAAGTGTTAGGACTTATATGTTGCATTTATGTGAGCATGGGGTTAAGTTTTATGGATAGTGCTAGTAGCATTGAACTTGTTTTGAGTTCTTATTGGAAACATGATTGATCAATGTCGCATCTCCCGGGGGGTACCTGTGTGCTAAACAGTTCGGACCCTCAATTTCTTTGATTTAGTTTCATGAGTGCAATGTGAAATATAGATGAGAGTCCAAATCATGAAATTTTTTTTATTATAGAAAATTCATTTTATTACAAAACCTTTGTTAGAAATGGACTGCATTAGCAGATCTTAGGTTTGCCACCTAATATTTTGAAAAAATTAGGAAACACGTAACTCGTGTCAAGGCTACTGTTCTTCGTAACCAAGGATGGTTGGCTCAGAACCTTAGGTATGAGAGGGGAAGGCCATTAATTGAGCACCCCCACTTACCCAATCAAAGATCGACCTCTACTAAACCAATATATGAATTTTATTTACTTTATATGTTCATATTCTGGTTTATTTAATAAAACCTAAAATTTACTATGTGAAGCATACAAGTATAGACTATGTCATTTATTTTGGAACAATTTGATTTCATGTATTTTGAAAGAGTTTTGAAGATGTACAACTCAAAAATTTTGAGTTTACAAACTTGAAAATCAATACCATTCCAGATTAAGTGATGCAACCTCCATCCACCAGCATTCATAGAGGTGGTGTTTGGGAAGCAAGTTCCTAAATTTTTTTCTCATTTTTTCCACTAAAAGACAAAAGTTTTGCAAAACCAAAAAAAACACATCCAAACAAAATATCACATCCAACCCCATAATCATTTCACTTTTTCTCTCACAAACATCACATCCAACCACATAAAAACCCAACTATCTTCCCAAACACCAAAATTTTTTATCTCATAAAAACCTACATTTAATAAAATCTACATAAAAACTCACTTCCCAAACACCATTAGAGTTATATCAAATAAGCAAATAGCCTCATGGTAGGATGCTAAACATAGTAAGAAAAACACACACAAGCGGGATGCTAAAGCATAAAAACTCATATATTTACTGATGTCTCGCAAACAGCTACAAAACAAAGTTAGTAAAATATGCATGATCTCATATACAAAATCGTAATACAATTCACTCATGAGATGCAACTAAAGATTTGGCTTTTAATATATGACATGTGAATCATCTCAAGAACATGAAGTAGTGCACATAATCACATAAGAATTGATTAAATCCATAGATGCAAACTTAGCTGAATCAACATGCATAAAACATGGATGCAAAGCATGGATATGATGAAAAGCAAAATATGATGTTTTTGTATAAATAAAGAAAGTAAGTAAAAGAACGGGATAGAAAGAAGCAGGGTAGGAAATTATTACAACACTTGAATAATTACATATCCAAATAAGGGAGGAGAGGAAGAAAATATTACAACAAAATAGAACCTCACAAATCTGTCAAATTAAAAGAAAAACGAAAACTTCATATTCAGAATTTCTCTATACTAACATCACGATTGTGTTTGGAACGGTCTGTTTAGCTCAAAACAAGTCTTTCCATCGCAAAAACATCCCAAAATTACATTTTTGGGAGAATATTCTATTAGAGAAAGTAATATTCCGTCAAGGGAGTGAATATTCCGTGAAGATGTAGAATATTTTGTCAGTGCTAACCATGACGCTGACATAGCGGGTTTGCTGACTGGACTTGCCCAAAAAATGAATTCAATGATGCTTGGAGAGGGGTTTTGAACCCTTGACATGGGATTTACCATAAACCTTAACTATTCTACCGAAACCATGCCTTGTGTTATGTTTCCCCTCAAATAATAGTTGAGCACTTTAAACCAACAAGAAGCAACAAAGGCACAGACACCTCACACAATATTTATGTTTCTTTTTATTTTCCTTTTCTCTTTTTTTATTTCATCATAAATATAATATAATTAATAAATAACATATAAATATATATATACATTAGAGATGTGCATGGTGGTTTCATCCACCGCCGCACCAAAAATATATATTATAATATAATAACATATAACACAATATAATTAGTAAAGAAATTACATCTCAACCAACTTAAATCACATTTTTATATCACATATTTAAACATATATTCTAAAATAAAATCTAAGTAATAGAGACTCAACCTTCTACTTCTACAACCTAAATATCACATATTTAAAACAGTAAAGAAAATAAATGAAAAGAAATCTAAGGAACATAGGCTCAGCCTTCCACTTCCCCAACCTATATGTCACATATTTAAAATAGTAAAGAAAATACAAGAAAATAAATGAGAAGATTGCGAAAATTCACCTTTGCAGGAAAGGGTGAATTTTCTGATTAACAAACTTTCTTCTTTTACACCCTCATGGTTATGGTGTATGCTTTGAAATTGTAGTGAGATGTTTCAAGTTCTAGATTTAATGGAATTTTGGATGGTTGAAAAGGCTCTCTTGCTCTCAAAATAACTTAATGTTTTTCAAAATCAATTTCTCTCCCTCAAGATTTTTGAAATAAAAATTCTCTTAACCAAAATTTTCTTTCTCAAAATTTTCTTCCCTTTTTTTTTTTTTTTCTTTGGTCTTTTTAAACAAAATCTTCTCTCTTTTTCTCTTTTTCAAACAACAAAATGAGGTGGTGTTTATAGAATTCTCAAACACTCAAAACACATGGCTAGCCATGTGATTTTTCAAAAACACATGGCTTGCCATGTGGTATCTCAAAACCATGTGGTTTGCCATGTGGTGTGAGAGCTGATTTTTTTCAAAACTGCTAAATTTTCTGAAAAAGAAAAAATTCAAAAAAAATATTTAGCATCATTGTTTTGGAGAGAGAATGCCATCTTTTGTTAATTCGTCTATATGAATTGTGTATGATACTATTGGAATTGGTAACAATATATGGGATTTGGTAATGGATCCGAGTAATGAAAGTTAGGGTGTTACATGAGGTAGGTAGTACTCTTGCTACACTAATGTCTAAGTCAGACTTGGCAAGATTCAGACGATGTATCCTTAATGTGAACCTAAGTGATACTTATATTCACATTAGAGGGCATAGGGTATGGATGAGTCAAGTAATACTTGTTAAAAAAAATTTAGAAAAACTCTACGAGCTATCCGAGATAAGTAATAGTTCTATCCGAGATGATGTAACCCGAGATGAGGTGTTGTCAAGATGTCATACTTAGAAGAATTCATCAAAAGATAGCAAGATCATACAAGATATATAAAAGCAGCATACAAAAATTGGTATTCAACACTTAATAAAAAACATACATGTATTCATAAGAAGATAAGATTGTCCTAGTACAACAAACGACATTTCGGCCTCATTAAAGTAGAGAATTGTTCAAAAGCAAAGTACACGAAGGAAAAAGTAAAAAGAAAAAAAATCCTAAGTACTGGATGTGGGAGCTATGTTATCAAATTTCCTCACTTCGGCTATTGGCGATGTGTTAACCTCAGTGGACAGAGTGGCAGCCTTCTCAGCCTTAGTGTCGGCCGCAATTTCTTGATCTATCTCTTTAAGGGTATCTTCAATGCTTTTGTCGGCCCCTAGAGCGTCGGCCTTCTTCGATGAAGAACTCTTGGAGACTTTGTCCTCGTCTTCACTAGTCAATTCTAGGACCCGATCATTTAGGGTGGAAGACTTAGCTCCTATTATGTTAGCTTCATCTTTGCTCCCTTCTTCTTCATCTTCCTTACCCCTCTCAAACTGGGTAGGCGATTGAGGGAACGACATATTCAACTTGGTGAGATCTTGAAGTGGTGAGTCCTCGGGAATGTTGAGCTTCTTTAACAAAGCAGCCCAACTGAGCTGATAACCTCTCTTGCAGGCCTGGCTCACTTGCTTGCAGTACTGATCCCGGACATTAGCTTGACCTTGCTCATAGGCCTTCTTGTCGGCCTCTTTGATCTCCTTGTTCTTCTTTGCTAGGGCCTCGGCCAACTGTTGAATGGCTAGGTTAGCCTCTGCCTCGGCTTCCTTGGCTGTAGCCTCGGCCTTCCCAACTACTTTGTTCGCGACTTTGGTCTTATCTATATGTTTTTTTACCAAGTCCTCGGCTTGGTTCAGCTGCTGAAGGAGGTTGGCGGCTTCTTGGGTTTTCTTGGTAAGATCCTTCTTCATCAACTCATGATAAGTCATGAAGGAGTGAGCATGTTGAACAGACTGCATAAAGGGCAAAGGATTAGATAATCAGATGGCATCAAGATAAATTTCTAAGTACAAGGTGCTGGAAACTAAAGTGAAGAGTTTACTAGGATAGAGTTATGCATCATCATGGCAAAATACTCGCACTCGTTGTACTCACTGATGTTTGCCATGTTGGTAGGAAGAAGAAGGGTTGTGGAAAGAGCGGCGACAACTTTGGAATGCTTTTGCGTGTTGTCCTCAACCTTCAGAGATGTTCATTGATGATGATCTCTGGAAACCAAGAATCGTCATTGGAGATTTTAGGGCCAACAGAATGGAAACGCTTCGGCTTGGGGGCATCGGCAGAGTCAGTGGCCGCTCTCTTTTTGACTTCGGCCAATTTCAAGATAGGGACAATATCCTCAGGATCTTTTTTTGAGGATGAAAGGGTGACGGTGACCTTGGCCTTGGCTTTGGGCTTCTTCACTCTCTTTGGCTTCTCAATTATTTGTGGAGAAATAGAAAACTGAACAGTGACAATGTTGGAAAGACTGGCTAGGACATCTACCGCAACGGTAGATTTGCGACCCATCTCTTCAGAGGTGGTGGCGATGGTGACTTCGGTCCAAAGTTTGAAGGCTCGAAGTGTGATGGCGGATTTTCTGGATCGTAAGTCGATAAGTCTGAGCCTCGAGGAGTGGGGACTTGTACGTTGCTGTGTAATCAAAGAGACGAGGGGCTTTGCAGATACACAGGTCCAAAAGTCTTTGCAGGTCAGCCCTAGGAATGTAAGACTTACGGAAGTTCTTGTCGGGCTGGGGGAGATTTATAAAATGCAAAGAAAAAGAGTTAAGTGATCAGTAGTAGGATGAAATGAAAAACTTACGCAGGTAGTGGACAACAAGCGTGTGTTCTAAGGGTGACTTACTTTTATGGTCTCCTAAGATGCTTCTAGGGAGTGGAAAGAAGCAGAGGTCATCGTCTTGAACAAACTCCCAGTTGCCTGAGACGATAAAGTAGTCATCTCTCGCACCCTTATTGGAATCAAGGAGGTCAGCAATCATCTTGTAGGTAGTAGACCTCGGTTTTAGATAGTAGGTTATGTTATTTTTTGACTGAAGGGTGCACACGGTGTAACAGAATTAGATATCCTGAAGGTTAAGTTGGGCCTTTTGTCGGCGATGAAGCTCAACTATCTCATTGATTACGCGGAAAGTGTTGATGGCTAATTGCATGAGGTTCAGTTTATAGAAGTGGAGCATTTCCCTAAACAGGATGTTAAAGGGAAACCACACTCTGCCATCAAGGATTGACACAATGGGAAAAGACATGTAATCATTTCTCGGCATCATAGAATCACTCTCACCAACGAGTCTGATATGGACGTCAGCTAGGATATTATATTCTCGGTAGAAGTTTTCAATCATGGTGGGGCTATTTACCCTCTACTTGTGCATACCTATGACCTCGGCTAAATGGGTTTGGTGTTGTTTTCTATTGGGAAATGATCTGTGTTTTTTGGGGATCTATGAACCTCAGCAAAATCCTAGTGAGTACTGTGACGATGGTTTTGGAAAGCTAAGAGGATTTTGGGGTTCAATATTTTTTGGTTTCCTTAGTTGATTCAGAAGATGAAGATAAGAACACAGAAAAAGTAAAAACACATCCAAGGCATGAACAAGTTCAAATGCAGAAAAATAGAAGAGCGACTAGACCAGATTACAAACGTATGCTATGCAAGTTGGATGTGCGAGAGTGTGCCAAGTGAATGCAGTTTGCAGAAAATCAGTAATGAAAAATGGGGATCTAAATTGACAGATGAATCTAGTCTAAGCAAGGGAGATTTAAAAATATCCACAAAATGCGAGAAACATGCTCAGAACATGAAGAACAATAAAAGATCAAGGCTGAAATGAAGAGATTAAGGGACTTACAAGTCTGGAATGGAGAAATGGACATCGGGACCATGCTCGCCGGGGCCTGACGATGCTTTCAATCGGAGCAAAGTGGTTGACAGCTTGCTAGAGAAGAAGGACAAATGGATTACAGAGAGCTTTGAAGTTTGACAATGGACATTTTAGAGAGAGAGAATTTTGATTGCAGAATGAAGAGATGAAGAGAAAGGGAAAGTACATGGATAGAATTCAAAAGGGCGGCAAGGGTAATAATTTGAAACCCTTGGGTGACGTGCCTGGTTGCATGAGGTGACGTCAGGTGGCGTGATTCAAGAATGAAGCGACGTGTCTGACGCGTGACGAGTACAAACCAATCTGGTGATGACATGTAGATGGAACGGTTAGAACAGTTATGACATGACAGCTCACATGCGTTATGGGTTCTTAATATTCTTGAATTAGCGAGTCATGATCTCGGCTAGTAGTATGATCTCGACTGAGATGTTGATTTTGGGTGATAAAGATCATCTTTATTATTGATTCTTGGTTCTTGATTTTTGACGAGTGGACATTTGAGTCATTGTTTCTTGAAGCCGACGAGTCATGATCTCGGTCGGAGGAGTATCTTTAACATGTTGTTAGGCCGATATGTTAGAAGATCAACAATATAGGTTTCATCACCTCAGGTTGCCGAGGTAATAGAACCTAGAGGACAGTTGTGGGGATGTATTTTTAGGGTCGTGCTAAGTGGCGAGGTGTGGCCGAGGTGTTGGCCGAGATGCCACGTAGACGAACTAGGTTGCCGAGGTGATTATGGTATTGCCAAGATATGGTGCGGTAATACCGAAATCCGAGATATTTGGATAGAGGACAAAAGTCTTAGATAAGATGAGGTCCTTAGTTTGGATAGAGATGAAGCTCTTGAGGAGTTCATTTATATATAACTGAGAGTCCGAGATAAGTGTTGTGCTTGAGTCCTATGAAGTGAGACTTCTAGGGGATAAGGGCACTGCTAGCTATAAAAGTGAAGCACTCCTGTAGGTCTAAGGTATGTTTTGACATGTGTTTTGTTCATTTGAGTCGATATATTTGAGAGATAAGTGACTGACTTGATCGTCGGAGTGCCCCTAGGTGGACTAGTCATCGTGATATTCTTACCTTCTTGTGTGCAGGTGCTTGGTTTAATATATTTTGTCACGTGCTCTTTAACTAAGTTTTCTGTTTGGTTATGAGGTCAAAAATCAATATCCACAATTTCTAATTATTAAATTGACTAATAGTTACTTTTATGTGTTTACAAATTGCATAATAAAAATATAATAAGTAGTGCCCTCTACTTGAGGCCCAAGACAAGCACCTAAACTGCTTACCCTTTGAGCCACTTCTAATTTTATTGTAAGTAAATGATTGTGCTTGATGTCAATAATATATGAGCAAGTTTGCATGGGTCTGTTGAATTGTTTTGCAAGTATATTAGATTTTATCTATTTATCTTTTTTATTTTATATTTGAGAAAAAATAATACAGTTATATATATATTTTTTATTTTTTAAATAGTGTATTTTTTAAATAGTGTTTATTAATGCTGTTGAAAGCTGAGCCACTACTTTATCTATATAATTTCATGTCAACAATCATCAAATTACTAATTTACATCTTTTCTCATTTGATATTATATTAAATTATTTATTTTCATATTAATGCTTTATGTGCAGCACTGGCACTTGTGCACATACTCACATTTGTATTCATGCAACCTAGTAATCAGAAGTGGACGTACGAATAGAAGGGTCAGGCCGAGGAATTGACTAACTTAGCATTAACAATGAAGATAAAGAAATCAAGGACTGTACTGAATGAATTCTTCTTGGGACTGAGTGTTGAACACTATAGTTGAGTGTGAATTAGACTGTTTATAACTTGGTTCAAGCTGGACGGATCCAATCGTGGTGTACATTAGGGAGGGTCAACTTTCAAAAGACCAAAATAAAGCATACAAGATCAAACTCAAGTCGGTCAGATTATACTTGTCAGTAAAAAGACATCTATACAGACGGTCTTTCAGTGGATCATTACGTCAATGTGTGCATCTTCCTAAGGTTGAAGACTTCTCATACGAAATATATGAAGAGATTTGTGAAAGCAGAGATGGATCCAATTAAGGACCAAGGGGCATGTGATCCCCTCATTTATTGAAAATTATATTAGTACCTATGAAGACTAAGAATATCTCTAATATATCCCTTGTAAAATTATACTAGTGCCTCACCTAAATCATTTTAAGGTACCTAATATCTTTAATTCTTCAAAAAGAACCCCTATATGATGGGTGCTAAGTGTAATTTGCCTTTTACTATATTGTCCTAAAAGTGGCCACATGAATTTCACGTGCTACTTTTCTGTTTATCTTATTTAACGTGGGTTAATAGGTTGGTTGAATTAGAGCTTGACCAAAAGTGTGAGGTGTTAATTGTCACTTTTTAAATGTCAAGAGCTAAAGTGAGACGCAATTTGGAAACTTGGTAAAAAGTCAATTTTTTGGCTTTTTACCAAGTTCTTTCAAAAAGTCACAAAAAAGCCACCAAAAAAGATAATTTTTTTGCCAAAAAGCCACTAAAAAAGTTAAAAATCAAAAAATTAATTTTTTTACCAACTTTCTAAAATAGCAAGTATAAAGTGCAAGTGTGTTACAATATTATATTTTTCTGTGCGGATCACTAGTATTATTTAAAGTCAACATCTTGTTTTGTGTGAACAACATAGTGAAGTTAGTAATTATTTTTTTAATTTAAAAATTATCTAATAAAAATAAAGTTGAGAAATCTAATTTGGAAAATATCAAATCAATATTATTTTAAAAAAATAATAAATCACTGATACATTTTATAAATATTAATAATTAAAATTTTGAACTTTTTCATTAATCTATAATTTTTTTATAGAAGATTCACCGAATTATAATTTTCCCAATCTAATCAAACTCATTAATTCATAATTTATAATATACCTTCATTCATTATCTTCCCTTGCCAATTAGTTATTAATTCTTAAAGATTTTATTCATATTATTTAAAGTCAACAACTTGTTCTGCGTGAACAACAAAGTGAAGTTAATTAATTATTTCTAAATTGTAAATTTAAAATATAAAATGTTATCTATCCCATTTTTTCACTTGAAAATTCAAGTGAGTGTGTCTTATATACATTTAAAAATATGAGCCACATTGCTTTGTCTAGTGGTGAGAAAATGAGATAAAACAAAAATGAGATTATGGATAAGACTGCTCTAAAAGGAAAATGCTGTATATAATCTCATTTCTTGTTTATTTTTTCACACCAAAACACAAGTGAATGGATCTTATATACATTTATGAATATGGACCCACTGTTTTCTTTGTCTAGGCGTAAGAAAATAAGATAAAAAATAGATTATGTATAACATCGCTCTAAATGGAAAATGTTACATATATCCCATTTCTTATCTCATTTTTTTGCTCTAGGACACAAGTGAGTGAATCCCATATTATGAATGTGGACCCCACTACCTTATGTTTAGGGGTAAGAAAAGGAAGTAAGAAATGTAATTATGCATAACATTGCTCTTAATGGAAAATGATAAATATAATCCCATTTTTCTTACCCCTTTTTTATCTATTGATGACACAAGTGAGTAGGTGTCATATGTATTTATAAATGTGGATCCCATTACTTTGTGGGTAGGAGTGGGGAAAAAGAGGTAAGAAACGAGAGTATGCATTGCATTCCTCTAAAAGGAATCTGCTACATATAAAACAGAAATAAATACTCTTTTATAGAAAAATCTTATTCGACCAAGTTATTCGCCTTACAGTTGTACAGCTTTTTATGTTAACAAAAATGCAGAAATTGAAAGAGGTGTGCCAAGATTGGTCATCAACTACAAGCCTCTTAATGATGCCTTGAAATGGATCAGGTATCCTATCCCGAATAAAAAGGATCCTTTAGATAGATTACAGGATTCAATCATCTTTTCAAAATTTGATTTAAAAACAGGATATTGGCGGATTCAAATTGCGGAGCAAGACAGGTATAAAAATGCTTTTACAGTACCTTTTGGACATTTTGAATGGAATGTCATGCCATTTGGTCTAAAAAAGGCTCCATCTGAATTCCAATATATTATGAATGATATATTTACTCCTTATACAGAATTTGCAATTTGTTATATTGATGATGTTCTTATTTTTTCATTATCCATTGACCAGCATATTAAACATCTTAATATTTTTAAGCATGTTATAATCAGAAATGGTTTGGTGATATCTGCACCAAAAATGAAACTTTTTCAAACTACAGTTCGATTTTTGGGCCGTAATATTCATAATGATACCATAATTCCGATCGATAGAAGCATAGAGTTTGCATCTAAATTTCCTGATGAAATTAAAGATAAAACTCAATTACAGAGATTTCTTGGTAGTCTTAATTACATTAGTGACTACTATCACCAGTTGGCACAAGATGCTGCAATCCTTTATACTAGACTTCGGAAAAATCCTCCACCATGGACTCCAGAACATACTAAAGCAGCTCAGAAAATAAAGCTTAAAGAAAAAACACACTTCCTTGTCCTGCTTTACATAATCTAGAATGGAAAAAGATTGTAGAGATTGATGCATCTAATCAAGGATATGGAGGTATTCTAAAACAATTCAATCCTAATAGCAAAAAAAGAATAACTTTTAAGGTTTACTTCTGGCAGTTAGAAGCACGCAGCTTTAAATTATCCAACTATTAAATGGGAATGCTTAGCTATTGTAAAATGTGTTTCTAAATTTCAGGATGATTTATTAAATCAACATTTTCTAATTGGTGTAAATTGTTTTGTAGCAAAACAAATCTTTAAAAAAGATGTCTAGAATCTTGGTCAAAAACAAATATTTGCTTCTTGGCAAAGTTTACTTTCAGCATTCGATTTTGATATTGAATATATCAAAGGTAAATAGAATTCTTTACCGGATTTTCCAACTCGTGAATATTTGCAAGGTCCACATGTCCAGTAGAGGCCGAGGCCCAGGCCGAAGGGGCCGTGGAAGGGGATCTAACCCATACCATGTACATAATACATATCATATAGAATTTCTAGGGCTTCAAATTGCCCTTAACAGTAAAAAAGGGGAATCTAGCCAAACAACTAAAGATGTCCTCCTTACTCCTCTAGAACCATACATACAGAATACAGTAATTGAGGAAACAGTCCTCTATATTAATACAGAAGATGAACAATGGATGTCCGATCCATGGGAAATCAAAAGGAGGTATCTTACCACCCAACAATTTCCACCTCATTTTGATCAATTCAAATTAAGGCTGAATTAAGGCAAAGGTATCCAGATTTATCAAAATAGGAATTAATTGTCAAAAGTGTGGACTATATGAAGGAACAGTTTCTTCAATCCCTCTCTAGTGATGACACCAGCATGAAGTCTATTTCCAGTAGTCAAGGGCCTGACCATGAGGAAGACCCAGACCAGGAGGAAAAGTAGTTCGCGGTTCTTGCCGAAGAATCTCAAGGCCCTGCCGACAATGAGCCTAATCTTGGTGACTTTTGGGACTCTCTGACTAGTCTCATTGCAGAAAAAATTGATAAGGAAAGAGACACGAAAGGAAAAGGAAAGGCTGAATAACCTTGTCCTCCACGAGAATGACTTTTCAGCAGTGTCGGCACAACACAACAAAAACAGAATAATTACTTTAGCCGAAAGTAAATGCCTTGTCAGCCATCTAGCATAAATAATACAACTGTCCATATAGCTGTCCACTACAGGACAATGAAGATAAGGTGCTGAGTCATCATCAGATCAGCCAAGGATAAGGATGATCGACTCCATCCACCAAGGACATGCCACCTGTCCTCACCTTTATCTTATCTTTTATTTGTCTATATAAGGGATAACGTCACCCTTCTTGAGGACAAGCTTTTCATATTTTTCAGTTTTAAAATTATCAGTGTGCTCTATCTCTCTCTCTCTCCCTATAGCCGGTACACTCTCTGTAAGCCTTCTACGTTACTTAATAAAAAGTCTGCAGGTTGATTGTAAGTATTTCTTTACTTTTAATGTTTTAATGTATGCCTGTAGATACTCTTGTTGAATTAAATGCTTTATTAGAATATTATAAGCAATGTCATAATTATTGGCTGACTGTTGATAATCGTCATTTATAGACTGTAAGAGTAATACATCTGCAGAATTTTAGTATTTTGATACAACGAATAGAAAAGCAAATCCAGGAGCAGATCTGCTTGTTGGCAGCGGCCGTCCAGCCACCACCCCCTCTACAGTAAAATTATGAGACCGTATATGGCATAATTTGAATTTAATATAATGATAATATGAATAGTAATATTCCTGGGTATGTGCTAGGTGAGGGTAGAACAGTGTTAGGTTGAGTAGGACATCACCCAAGTCGCGTAAAGGGAGACCGGTTTAGCAGTGTT
Source organism: Camellia japonica (assembly GCA_030407325.1). Lineage (NCBI taxonomy): Eukaryota > Viridiplantae > Streptophyta > Magnoliopsida > Ericales > Theaceae > Camellia > Camellia japonica. The sequence continues at coordinate 133,842,511 of JAPPVO010000031.1, forward strand.
TTCGGTTAGGTCGTATCCTTGTAAACCGTTGATAGATGTGCTTAGCTTTATCCTATGCCAAGCACCTTGATTGGTATCAGAGCCATTCTTGGTTCCTCTGTATTGTTCCCGATGTTCTCAAAAACGATCTACCCAATTGAATTATGTATAGCATTTAAAAGAAAAATCCAATTGGATTCAACCTAGATATTCTTTGTGTATAAATGAGTTAATGAATGCAACAATAAGGAACATAGACAACATAATTTTTACATTCTAGGAGATACAATATGAAGAAGTCATTCATTCCCTTGGCCATCTTAACATTTCACTTGTTTTGCTCAACCACCATGGGTGATCTTTTTCATGATTTTTTCCCATCATATGTAGTTCATATCATCAACAACCTTCCAACCAACTCCGCACCTTTGCAAGTTCGTTGCCAATCCAAAGACGATGATCTCGGAATGCAGACACTTGGAAATGGTCAAGATTTCAATTGGAAATTCGCAATCAACTTTACAGGGACCACTCTCTTCTTCTGCCATTTTTATTGGGATACCAAAGACATAAGTTTTGATGTTTTCGATAGCCAACTGGACTCTTATTGCTACAGTCCTTCTACACAAGATAATTACTGCTACTAGAGTGTCAGAGCTGATGGCTTTTATATCAGCAATGGTGTGACGGCATTTACAAAAATCAATGATTGGACTCCTTGATTGTTTTATTTATTTATGATATAAGAGCTCATGCATCAGGCATCATTTTGTGTTTGGCTGATTAGTAATTTAAATGCAAAATAATATATCAATCTACTATCTATTTATCTATTATCTACTACTATTTTAAAAAGTGGAACAAGCCTTGTGTTTTCTGAAATTGAAGAGGTATTCTAGCTTTTTGTAAAAAATCACAATGATCACATTCTAGTTATTAGGCTATAAAAGACTTCCAAAAATATCAGTGGATGCCAATTGTCATGCCCCCAAAATTCTTAACAAAGGATAATTAAGATTAACATCATTATCATTAATCAATCTTACAAATCAACATTCTTTGAGCATAATTAGAATTATGGATCCTCATTATTCGTAAAACCCATTCCTTTAGTGCTCAATAAACTTCCACATTTGTATTTCATAACATATTAGGAAATTACAAAAGGTCCACATGCGAATATATATTCAACTTCCTCTAACGTATGAATTTATTGCATGTGAGACATATAACGCAAAAGAAATTAAAGTATATAAAAATGCCCTATAGGCTACAAGTTCCAAGGCTTAGGCCCGATTATAAACAAATTGTTATTGAACCCATTCAAGTATAGCCATTGGCTTGTCAAAAGAAACAAATAACTATACAAATGAGCGTTGTGCTCTATAACACCCAATGCGCATTCACTTAGGCGGAATCACTACATCCTTTCCTACAAGAAATCCACTAAGGGTGAGCATTAAGCCAGCAGAGAAATCTTTACAAAGCATATACATTTTACACAATTTTATACAATAAGTTCAATGCCATGTCATGCTCAAAATAAACAGTTTTCTCATTTTGTAAATCTTATGCTCAATGCTCATTTAAAAATGTAATGAAAACAAAGATTCCAATATCAATCAAGGGGTGGTAAATATGGCTCAGGTAATCCCTAGATTGGTGTCTGCAAGTAGGTCCCCCAAGGCTCCACCAAATCCCACTTTACCGGTTCCTAACAAGAAGGAACGTGATATCTGCCTCATGCGTGTTTTTGGCCTTTCACCCTGGACACTCAGGCAACCTAATTCTCAAACTACACTCTGTATCTAGACTTACCAAACGTATTTACTCCAAAACAAGTCGAAACGAAATTCATTTTACAAACAACTTCCCTTTTCAAAGAGTAACTTCTAATGCCAATTATAAAAAAAAGATAATGAAAGTGACATGAAACGATAATGCAATATATATATATATCAATACGTTGTGAATGTTCCAATTTTCTTAACAATTCATCATTTCGTCCACACAATTATTATTTTTTTTTCCATTTTGATCAATTTCTCAAATCTCTACTCAATATATATATCGTATATAAAGAGATAAATAACATCAACACATCACAAGTATCTCCCTTCTCGATGATAAAGTAATTCCCAACATTAATCATCATTTCCAAGCATTATCCTTTCAAGACAATTTTTAACAATCAACCATACACGATTTTTCAATATCAATTTCTCTTCCTCATGGAATTTCAACAATAAGGATAATTATATCAACTTTCTCATGATTTCTCAACAATGTTGTTATTCTAAACATGTATTTTTACACAACTTATTCCTTTCCACATTTCCAAAAGTCTAGGATTTTCACAAAAACTAGGATTTCTCATTTTTGAAAAGATTTTTCTCAAATGACACTTACAACCGCAAACATGACCCATAACCTCAAGAGTTTAAGGAAAATTTTAGAGAAACCCACTTTTGAAGTCACACAAAGCTCAATGAACAAAGCCCTAACCCCACGCATATGAAATTAACCTTGAAATAGCCATATAATTGCAAAAATGTGTATATAACTCAAAGAAATCCCTACCTCAAGCTATGGAGGAAGAAGATGAGAAAATCTCTAAAAAAATTTACTGTCGAAAGTTGATCTCCACCACACAAGATGTAGGCCTTGATGAGCTCTCAAAGATTGTTGTGAAACTAGGGCCAAATCTCCAATGGATTTGGAGAAATCAAGAAATTATTGGTGGTTGTTGGGTGTTTTTAGAGAGATGGATGAGACAAAGAGATGAGAAATGTTTACATAGAGAGAGAGAGAGAGAGAGAGAGAGAGAGAGAGAGAGAGAGAGATGTAAGTTGTAATGATGAAAAAGTGGGGAAAGACTCAATAAATGAACTGAAAAGGCAAGAAAAATAGGTGTGGGACGCACTTTCTCGCATGTGTGGGCCCCTTGGCTGAACGTGTAGCCCTTCCTTCCCGTACGTGCGGTGTCCCACCACCGCACATGTGGTTTCTCCAAGTCAGAAACTTGCCCAAAACTTTCCTTATCAGGCACGTGAGGCTATCACCCTTGCACGTGCAGCCCAAACCCAATTTCAAAACTGGACTTCTGAAATGATTCGCACGTACGGGCCGTCTTAGCTGTACAAGCGAAATGCTACCTAGGCAAAATTAAAACTGATAGGACTGGCAGTTCAATTGGTATCAGAGCCAAGTTTATTATTGCCTATATTGTAATTATGTTCTAGTTAAATTATACATATATGGTCCCAATACATCCATATGAGTACTGCATCTACAGAGGATACAATTACTACAGTAGCTAATATAGTAGCTTCTACATCAGAAGCTGCTGAGATAGTTGCCTACCAGGATGTTAGGGAAGCCTTGGATAAGCGGACTATCCCTAAAGTCAAACCATACACTATTTACAAGATAGGAACTTTTGACTTTATCAGTAGAAAAATAATTAAAACTTTTGAGCATGCTGCTCCCATACAAAATGATGATGAGATCACGTACCTTCTTCAGATACAGGATTTATATTTTTATTTTTACAGAAGTATAAATATGTCCACATAGGACTTGTCTAGATAGCATTTAAGCCTTTTACCCTACTTGGGCAAAATACCAATATCCAATGCACCCGCCAGGATGAAAGATATCTCGATTGGAAAGCATCTATAATGGGAGCCATAGAAACCAGTCTCTTCCATAATCTAGTATATTTTAACATACATCTAAACCTAAGCATAGCACTTATTGATCCTAATTTATCGAAAGTCTTAGAGCTTAGGATTCTTTCTCATGGATATAAGTATCTTCTAGGATCACCACCTTTTACAGTTATCTCCCGGATTCATTTAAAGTTTTTAACCACTTTAAATTCTTATATCAAGAAGCAGAGTGAATTAGGACACACAGTCCTTAATGATACCAATCTTTTCAGTAGTCAGGTTACTATTCCAAGAATGATACCTTGGCAAAATATAACCTTTCCAGATAAGTGGCATATACCTAATGTTGTTCCTGTCAGACCCATTGTCAGACAATCTATCGATGATGTTATAGAGACACAATGAGGAAATATATACCTCACTTTCAACAGGCCAAACAAGCCATTGTCCAGAAGCATGTCTCGTACCAATTTTAGAACTGCTCCATCTTATAAAGTAGATCTACCTGAGTCTTCAAGACAGTCAACTTCAGAAACTCTAGAATCAGTGTTACAAGGAATGTCTTCCCGACCTCCTAGTGACACTAATCCTGACAATACTACAAACCCCGTAGTACAGGGAGTTCAATTTTCAGAAAATCAGATACCATATGGTGTTTATGAATCTAGAAGGCCTTATAGCCCTACAGCTAGCGATATGAATTTTGAAGTTTAATGGATTTTACACCAGGAAGTGAAAATCGCAAAATCCTAAACCAGGATTTTTACCAGGATAAATACTAGGAGTTTAGGACATGGTATTTTAAGAATCATGGTCCTACCCAACTTCTCCAGCTTAAACAACAGTATTACGCTCACTTAGAGCATCACCAGATACTCCAATCCTTTCCATTATGGTATATGGAAAATGTTAAGCAAACAGAAAACCAGCTTAATGTACTCAAAAACACATAGAGAACATGGGTGACTACTGATGGCCAAAATATTGTATCCGTTCATCCTCCTCCACAATCATTAGAACTCAAACCTAGTGATACCACATCCAGTAAACCTTTAGTCATTACGGCTTTTGTCGAAACTCCAGAAAGGCTTGCTCAGAAGGAATCTATACTTGTTAAAGATATAATACCTCTGATAAAACAGAATAATTATACTAATCTTTATTGCCAAACAGCAGGGAAGCAATTAACAAGAATTGAAGAAACTGTTGTGCAAATTAAAGATAGTTATACAATCCAGCTAAAATCTGAATCTTTAATTCCAGTTACTATCAAACCTCCACTTGAGGTGACAAAGTTTAAACTTAAGTCACCTAAAAAGAATACAGAATTTATGGAAACTCCAGTTCAAAGAATTAAAAATCTTAGTATAGGGGAATCCTCTCAAATTAATATGACGTCCATACAAACAATACAGGAAAAAGCAGAAGATCCTCAGAATCTTACTCTTTCTCAAATTACAGAAATCAAAAATAATTTCCAGGACACTCCAATTTCCATAAACAAAATACATTATGGAAATACAAGTAAGGCAGCCCCTAGTAGGTACTACTATTCCAAACCTACTGCTATGGATATCCGCTACGAAGAGGATTTCCTTCAGACCCAGAGAGCTTATCAGGGAAAAACCATCTATGAATGGAATTTATATAGAATTTCTGAATACCAGATATTTGAACTATTGCATCAAATGATTATGTATTCAACGGTTTGTAAACAGAATGATAACGATGACCACGAAATTGCTAGATTTTTGGTCAACGGCTTTACAGGCATTCTCAAAGGATGGTGGGATAATATTATCACCGAAACCCAACAAAATGAGATTTTAAGTTCATATAAACGCATTACTGAACCCTTAACAGGAAATGTTCGAACAGAACAAGATGCTGTTTATACTCTGATTAATACCATATTACACCATTTTGTTGGTGCCTCCACTGATGGTATTGAAGATAGGAGTAGAGAAGTTTTACAAAATCTTAGATGCCCTTCTTCATCCCATTTTAGGTGGTATAAAGATGCTTTCATGATGAGGGTTGTGCGTCATTCCGACGCTAATAGTGAACATTGGAAAGCCAAATTTATTGATGGTCTTCCTACCCTTTTTGCCGAAAGGATCAGAAAGAAATTACGGGATCGCCGTAATAGAATGTCTATTCCTTATACAGAATATACCTATGGCCAACTTATCAGACTTGTCATTGAGGAAGGTCTGGCCTTGTGTAATGACCTAAAATTACAGCATCAAATGAAAAAACAGAGTAAACACGAATTAGGCAAATTTGTGAGCAATTTGCCTATGACACCAAAATTCAATATCCCTCTAAAAACAGAAAACATAAACTTGGAAAATCTCCAAAACATTATTCCAAACAATTCCGTAAGCACAAGTTACCAAAATAGCATTACCAACAACCTCAGCTTCCCAAACCTAGGAAACAAAACTCTTACAGAAAGCAAAAAAATAAGTCCACAATTAAATGTTATAAGTGTGGACAAACAGGTCATTATGCTAATTGTTGTAAAACCAAAATACAACAAAAATTGAATGAAATGGCTTTAGATGACCATATTCAGAAACAGATTCTCTAGATGCTTTCTGAAGAAGATTCCAGTAATAGTTCAAGCTCAGATGATGGACTTGCAGAACTATATTCACCATCTGCCTTTGAAATAGAGTCAGATTCCCCTCCAGAAATTTGTTCCTGTAAGCAAAATACTATAAATCAAATTTCAGAAGCTAACTATTGGAAAACAATAGTTGAAACGAATGGACCTGATATAGGTGGACCTAGGATCAATGTTCTCACAGATGCTAAACAGAATGCGTTAAATATTGCTGATCAAATCCCTGATCGAGAGATAAAATTAATATTTCTCGAAATGTGTTATCAACAGCATAAAAAGGAAGTCATTGGTCTTCCCCCTAAACATTACAGCATGAAAGAAGTTTATAATCGATTACGACATACTTCTGATGAAAAACCCATCACAATCCAGGATCTTAAAGTGGAAGTTAATGCTTTAAAAATAGAAATAAAACATCTCCAAACAGCCAACTTAGCAATTACGACTAATATTAAGAAAATTAATTCTCAGCTAAACCAGCAAAAAGGCTCAACCAAAGATAAAGGTATGGCCGAAGAAGAATCCAGTACTAAATCAGGACCTGAATATTTGTTGCTTATGAATCAGGTTACTTTCCAGAAATGGTATATCAGAATCACTTTTATTATAAAACTAGATTTTATAATTAAAGATGCTGTCGCTCTTGTTGACAGTGGTGCTGATATGAACTGCATCCAAGAGGAATTAATTCCTACAGCATATTTCCAGAAAACAACCCAGTCACTAACCAGTGCTAATGGTAATTCTATGTACATTAGATACGAACTTTCAGAAGTTCTTATCTGCAAATGAGGCATTTGCCTTCCAACTTCATTTGTCCTTATCCGAAATATGTCCCAAGCAATTATCAGACTTGTCATTGAGGAAGGTCTGGCCTTGTGTAATGACCTAAAATTACAGCATCAAATGAAAAAATAGAGTAAACACGAATTAGGCAAATTTGTGAGCAATTTGCCTATGACACCAAAATTCAATATCCCTCTAAAAACAGAAAACATAAACTTGGAAAATCTCCAAAACATTATTCCAAAAAATTCCGTAAGCACAAGTTACCAAAATAGCATTACCAACAACCTCAGCTTCCCAACCTAGGAAACAAAACTCTTACAGAAAGCAAAAAAATAAGTCCACAATTAAATGTTATAAGTGTGGACAAACAGGTCATTATGCTAATTGTTGTAAAACCAAAATACAACAAAAATTGAATGAAATGGCTTTAGATGACCATATTCAGAAATAGATTCTCTAGATGCTTTCTGAAGAAGATTCCAGTAATAGTTCAAGTTCAGATGATGGACTTGCAGAACTACATTCACCATCTGCCTCTGAAACAGAGTCAGATTCCCCTCCAGAAATTTGTTCCTGTAAGCAAAATACTATAAATCAAATTTCAGAAGCTAACTATTGGAAAACAATAGTTGACACAAATGGACTTGATATAGGTGGACCTAGGATCAATGCTCGCACAGATGCTAAACATAATATGTTAAATATTGTTGATCAAATCCCTGATCGAGAGATAAAATTAATATTTCTCAAAATGTGTTATCAACAGAATAAAAACGATGTCATTGGTCTTCCCCCTAAACATTACAGCATGAAAGAAGTTTATAATCGATTACGACATACTTCTGATGAAAAACCCATCACAATCCAGGATCTTAAAGTGGAAGTTAATGCTTTAAAAATAGAAATAAAACATCTCCAAACAGCCAACTTAGCAATTACGTCTGATATTAAGAAAATTAATACTCAGCTAAACCAGCAAAAAGGCTCAACCAAAGATAAAGGTATGGCCGAAGAAGGATCCAGTACTAAATTAAGACCTGAATATTTGTTGCTTATGAATCAGGTTACTTTCCAAAAATGGTATATCAGAATCACTTTTATTATAAAACTGGATTTTATAATTAAAGATGCTGTCGATCTTGTAGACAGTGGTGATGATATGAACAACATCCAAGAGGGATTAATTCCACAACATATTTCCAGAAAACAACCCAGTCACTAACCAGTGCTAGTGGTAATTCTATGTACATTAGATACAAACTTCCAGAAGTTCTTATCTGCAAACGAGGCATTTGTCTTCCAACTTCATTTGTCCTTATCCGAAATATGCCCCAAGCAATTATCTTAGGGACACCATTTCTGTGTTTATTAATGTCAATCACCAAAATTGATTCCATTGGCATTCATACAACCATCAAAGATCAACCAATTATTTCTAAGTTTATTACAGAACCTTATACCAAAGAGTTAGATCAAATTAGAGATCTAGTTAATTTCAAGGAAAAACAAATTACTTTCCTTCAAACAGAAATTCATTTTCTAACTACAGAACAAAGATTACAACAATCTTCTTTACAGAACAAATTAAAATAATTGAAAAAGAGATTCATACAGAAATCTGCAATGATATTCCAAATGCTTTTTGAGAACGCAAGAAACACGTAGTTTCTCTTCCTTATGAACCAGGATTTGATGAACGACAAATTCCCACTAGATCGCGGCCCGGTCAAATGAAAAAAGAGTATTTAGAAATGTGTAAAACAGAAATAAATACTCTCTTACAGAAAAATCTTATCCGACCAAGTTATTCGCCTTGGAGTTGTACAGCCTTTTATGTTAACAAAAATGCAGAAATTGAAAGAAGTGTGCCAAGATTGATCATCAACTACAAACCTCTTAATGATGCCTTGAAATGGATCAGGTATCCTATCCCGAATTAAAAGGATCCTTTAGATAGGTTACAGGATTCAATCATCTTTTCAAAATTTGATTTAAAATCAGGATATTGGCAGATTCAAATTGCGGAGCAAGACAGGTATAAAACTGCTTTTACAGTACCTTTTGGACATTTTGAATGGAATGTCATGCCATTTGGTCTAAAAAAGGCTCCATCTGAATTCCAACATATTATGAATGATATATTTACTCCTTATACAGAATTTGCATTTTGTTATATTGATGATGTTCTTATTTTTTCATCATCCATTGACCAGCATATTAAACATCTTCATATTTTTAAACATGTTATAATCAGAAATGGTTTGGTGATATCTGCACCAAAAATGAAACTTTTTCAAACTACAGTTCGATTTTTGGGCCATAATATTCATAATGGTACCATAATTCTGATCGATAGAAGCATAGATTTTGCATCTAAATTTCCTGATGAAATTAAAGATAAAACTCAATTACAGAGATTTCTTGGTAGTCTTAATTACATTAGTGACAACTATACAAGATGCTGCAATCCTTTATACTAGACTCCAGAAAAATCCTCCACCATGGACTCCAGAGCATACTAAAGTAGTTCAGAAAATAAAGCTCAAAGTAAAGACACTTCCTTGTCTTGCTTTACCTAATCCAGAATGGAAAAAGATTGTAGAGATTGATGCCCCTGATCAAGGATAATGAGGTATTCTAAAATAGTTCAATCCTAACAGCAAAAAAGAAGAACTTTTAAGGTTTACTTCTGGCAGTTGGAAGCACGCAACTTTAAATTATCCAACTATTAAACAAGAATGTTTAGCTATTGTAAAACGTGTTTCTAAATTTCAGGATGATTTATTAAATCAACATTTTTTAATTCGTGTTGATTGTTCTGCAGCAAAACAAATCTTAAAAAAAGATTTCCAGAACTTTGCTCAAAAACAAATATTTGCTTCTTGGCAAAGTTTACATTCAGCATTCGATTTTGATATTGAATATATCAAAGGTGAACATAATTCTTTACCGGATTTTCTAACCAGTGAATATTTGCAGGGTCCACATGTCCAGTAGAGGCCGAGGCCAAGGCCGAAGGGGCCGTGGAAGGGGATCTAACCCTTACCGTGTACAGAATCCATATCATACAGAATTTCTAGGGCTTCAAACTGCCCTTAACAGTAAAAAAGGGGAATCTAGCCAAATGGCTAAAGATGTCCTCCTTACTCCTCCAGAACCACACATACAAAATATAGTAATTGAGGAAACAGTCCTTTGTATTAATACAGAAGATGAATAATGGATGTCTGATCCATGGGAAATCAAGAAGATGTATCTTACCACTCAACAATTTCCATCCCATTTTGATCAATACAGATACATTTATGAACAGATGTTAATTGACACTACTTTAATTGAGTTCAGACATACTCTGGATGACCCCAATCGAACTGCCAGTCCCATCAATTTCAGTAAAGCTACTATCCAGAAAATTATGCCTATGGCTGCTTGGGGTATGCATCCCCATGTTACCAGAACTTTGGATATCCGTAATAAGGAATCTCGTTAGAGTTATTGGGATTATATTGATGCCTTTACTTGTGCATTCTATTACCAAAATCCTCCACGGAGCCATTCTTGGTTCCTCCGTATTGTTCCCGATGTTCTCAAAAACGATCTACCCAATTCGTTTCTTGTTTGGTGAGATAAATTCGGGCTCTAGCTAGAAGTTTTTCCAAAACCGATTAGGCAGGCATTTAAGGAATGGCAAATTGCTTACAGCCGTCTTCCAGTATACAAAGACATTTCAATGTCTAAATCAGTAGTTCATTTTGTTATTCGCTTTGGAATTCCATGGATATAGAAATGGGATTTCCAATGTGATTACCAAAATAAAGTTCCACAACTTAAAAGAGTATTCTTTGTGAAGTGGTAGACAAAGGGGCTTGATACCCCTAACAATAGGAGGAAACGTTACAGAAAATTCATGCTCACAGCAAAGCATGCTGGGAGGCTGTTCCCAAATTACTCCCAACAACTCCAGTCATTAAAAATCCTTTTGTTCAAATTCAGGCAAAATTAAGGCAAAGGTATCTAGATTTATCAGAACATGAATTAATAGTCAAAAGTGTGGACTATATGAAGAAACAGTTTCTTCAATCCCTCTCTAGTGATGACACCAGTATGAAGTCTGTTTCCAGTAGTCAAGGGCCTGACCATGAGGAAGACCCAAACCAGGAGGAAAATTAGTTCGCGGTTCTTGCCGGAGAATCTCAAGGCCCTGCTGACAATGAGCCTAATCTTGGTGACTTTTGGGACTCTCTGACTAGTCTCATTGCAGAAAAAATTCATAAGGAAAAAGACAGGAAAGGAAAAGGAAAGGCTGAATAACCATGTCCTCCACTAGAATGACTTTTCAGCAGCGTCGGCACAACACGACAAAAACAGAATAATTATTTTAGCCGAAAGTAAATTCCTTGTCAGCCATCCAGCATAAATCATACAGCTGTCCATATAGCTGTCCACTACAGGACAATGAAGATAAGGTGCTGAGTCATCATCAGATCAGCCGAGGATAAGGACGATCGACTCCATCCACCAAGGACACGCCACCTGTCCTCACCCTTATCTTATCTTTTATTTGTCTATATAAGGGATACCCTCACCCTTGTTGAGTACAAGCTTTTCATATTTTTCTATTTTAAAATTATCAGTGTGCTCTATCTCTCTATCTCTCTCTCTCTCTCTAGCCGGTACACTCTCTGTAAGCCTTCTCCATTACTTAAGAAAAAGTCTGCAGGTTGATTGTAAGTATTTCTTTACTTTTAATGTTTTAATGTATGCCTGTAGATACTCTTGTTGTATTAAATGCTTTATTAGAATATCATAAGCAATGTCATAATTATTGGCTGAGTGTTGATAATCGCCATTTATGGACTGTAAGAGTAATACATCTGCAAAATTTTAGTATTTTGATACATCGAACAGAGAAGCAGATCCAGGAGCAAATTTGCTTATTGGTAGCGGCCGTCCGGCCACCACCCCCTCTACAGTAAAATTATGAGACATATATGGCATAATTTGAATTTAATATAATGATAATATGAACACTAATATTCCTGGATATGTGCTAGGTGAGGGTAGAAAAGTGTTAGGTTGAGTGGGACGTCACCCAAGTCGCGTAAAGGTAGACCGGTTTAGCAGTGTTTGCGGTTAGGTCGTATCCTTGTAAACCGTTCACAGACGTGCTTAACTTTACCCTGTGTCAAGCACCTCAATTGGTATCAGAGCCATTATTGGTTCCTCCGTATTGTTCCCGATGTTCTCAAAAACGATCTACCCAATTGAATTATGTATAGCATTTAAAAGAAAAATCCAATTGGATTCAACCTAGATATTCTTTGTGTATAAATGAGTTAATGAATGCAACAATAAGGAACATAGACAACATAATTTTTACATTCCAAGAGATACAATATGAAGAAGTCATTCATTTCCTTGGCCATCTTAACATTTCACTTGTTTTGCTCAACCACCGTGGGTGTTCTTTTTCATGATTTTTTCCCATCATATGTAGTTCATATCATCAACAACCTTCCGACCAACTCCGCACCTTTGCAAGTTCGTTACCAATCCAAAGACGATGATCTCAGAATGCAGACACTTGGAAATGGTCAAGATTTCAATTGGAAATTCGCAATCAACTTTACAGGGACCACTCTCTTCTTCTACCATTTTTATTGGGATACCAAAGACATAAGTTTTGATGTTTTCGATAGCCAACTGGACTCTTATTGCTACAGTCCTTCTACACAAGATAATTACTGCTACTGGAGTGTCAGAGCTGATGGCTTTTATATCAGCAATGGTGTGACGGCATTTACAAAAATCAATAATTGGACTCCTTGATTGTTTTATTTATTTATGATATAAGAGCTTATGCATTGGCCATCATTTTGTGTTTGGCTTATCAATAATTTAAATGCAAAATAATATATCAGTCTACTATCTATTTATCTATCATCTACCACTATTTTAAAAAGCGGAAAAAGCCTTGTGTTTTCTGAAATTGAAGAGGTATTCTAGCTTTTCGTAAAAAATTACAATGATCACATTCTAGTTATTAGGCTGTAAAAGACTTCCATAAATATCAGTGGATGCCAATTGTCATGGCCCCAAAATTCTGAAGAAAAGATAATTAAGATTAACATCATTATCATTAATCAATCTTACAAATCAACATTCTTTTAGCATAATTAGAATTATGGATCCCCATTATTCGTAAAACCCATTCCTTTAGTGCTCAATAAACTTCCACATTTGTATTTGATAACATATTAGGAAATTACAAAAGGTCCACATGCGAATATATATTCAACTTCCTCTAAGGTATGAATTTATTGCATGCGAGCCATATAACACAAAAGAAATAAAGTATATAGAAATGCCCTATAGGCTACAAGTTTCGAGGCTTAGGCCCGATTATAAACAAATTGTTGTTGAAGCCGTTCAAGTATAGCCATTGGCTTGTCAAAAGAAACAAATAACTATACAAATGAGCGTTGTGCTCTATAACATCCAATGCGCATTAACTTAGGCGGAATCACTACATCCTTTCCTACAAGAAATCCACTAAGGGTGAGCATTAAGCCAGCAGAGAAATCTTTACAAAGCATATACATTTTACACAATTTTATACAATAAGTTCAATGCCATGTCATGCTCAAAATAAACAGTTTTCTCATTTTGTAAATCTTATGCTCAATTCTCATTTAAAAATGTAATGAAAACAAAGATTCCAATATCAATCAAGGGGTGGTAAATATGGCTCAGGTAATCCTTAGATTGGTGTCTGCAAGTAGGTCCCCCAAGGCTCCACCAAATCCCACTTTACCGGTTCCTAACAAGAAGGCACGTGATATCTGCCTCATGCGTGTTTTTGGTCTTTCACCCTGGACACTCAGGCAACCTAATTCTCAAACTACACTCCGTATATGGACTTACCAAACGTATTTGCTCCAAAACAAGTCAAAATGAAATTCATTTTACAAACAACTTCTTTTTTCAAAGAGTAACTTCTAATGTCAATTATAAAACAAAGATAATGAAAGTGACATGAAACGATAGTGCAATATATATATATATATCAATACGTTGTGAACGTTCCAATTTTCTCAACAATTCATCATTTCATCCACACAATTTTTTTTTTCCAATTTTGATCAATTTCTCAAATCTCTACTCAATATATATCGTATATATTCCAAGAGATAAATAACATCAACATATCACAAGTATCTCCCTTCTTGATGATCAAGTAATTCCCAACATTAATCATCATTTCCAAGCATTATCCTTTCAAGACAATTTTTGACAATCAACCATACATGATTTTTCAATATCAATTTCTCTTCCTCATGGAATTTCAACAATAAGGATAATTATATCAACTTTCTCATCATTTCTCAACAATGTTGTTCTTCTAAACATGTATTTTTACACAACTTATTCCTTTCCACATTTCCAAAAGTCTAGGATTTTCACAAAAACTAGGATTTCTCATTTTTGAAAAGATTTTTCTCAAATGACACTTACAACCGTAAACATGACCCATAACCTCAAGAGTTGAATGAAATTTTTGGAGAAACCCACTTTTGAAGTCACACAAAGCTCAATGAACAAAGCCCTAACCCCACGCATACGAAATTAACCTTGAAATAGCCATATAATTGCAAAAATGTGTATATAACTCAAAGAAATCCCTACCTCAAGCTATGGAGGAAGAAGATGAGAAAATCTCTAAAAAAATTTACTGTCGAAAGTTGATCTCCACCACACAAGATGTAGGCCCTGATGAGCTCTCCAAGATTGATGAGAAACTAGGGCCAAATCTCCAATGGATTTGGAGAAATCAGGAAAGTAATGGTGGTTGTTGGGTGTTTTCAGAGAGATGGATAAGACTAAGAGATGAGAAATGTTTACACACACACACACACACACACAGAGAAAGAGATATGTAAGTTGTAATGATGAAAAAGTGGGGAAAGACTCAATAAATGAACTGAAAAGGCAAGAAAAATAGGTGTGGGACGCACTTTCTCGCACCTGTGGGCCCCTTGGCTGAACGTGTAGCCCTTCCTTCCCGTACATGCGGGGTCCCACCACTGCACATGTCGTTTCTCCAAGTCAGAAACTTTCCCAAAACTTTCCTTATCGGGCACCTGAGGCTATCACCCTTGCACGTGCGGCCCAAACCCAATTTCAAAACTGGACTTCTGAAATGATCCGCACGTACTAGACGTCTTAGTTGTACGAGCGAAATGCTACCTACGCAAAATTAAAATTGATAGGACTGGCAGTTCAATTGGTATCAAAGCCAAGTTTATTATTGCCTATATTATAATTATATTCTAGTTAAATTATACATATATGGTCCCAATACATCCATACGAGTACTGCACCTACAGAGGATACAATTACCACAGTAGCTAATACAGTAGCTTCTACATCAGAAGCAACTGAGATAGTTGCCTACCAGGATGTCAGGGAAGCCTTAGATAAGCGGACTATTCCTAAAGTCAAACCAGACACTATCTACAAGATAGGAACTTTTGACTTTACCAGTAGAAAAATAATTAAAACTTTTGAGCATGCTACTCCCATACAAAATGATGATGAGATCATGTATCTTCTTCAGATACAGGATTTATATCCATTTTTACAGAAGTATAAATATGTCCACATAGGACTTGTCCAGATAGCATTTAAGCCTTTTACCCTACTTGGGCAAAATACCAGTATCCAATGCACCCTCCAGGATGGAAGATGTCTTGATTGGAAAGCATCTATAATGGGAGCCATATAAACCAGTCTCTTCCATGGTCCAGTATATTTTAACATATATCCAAACCTAAGCATAGCACTTATTGATCCTAATTTATCAAAAGTCTTAGAGCTTAGGATTCTTTCTCATGGATATAAGTATCTTCTAGGATCACCACCTTTTACAGTTATCTCCCGGATTCATTTAAAGTTTTTAACCACTTTAAATTCTTATATCAAAAAGCAGAGTGAATTAGGACACACAGTCCTTAATGATACCAATCTTTTCAGTAGTCAGGTTACTATTCCAAGAATGATACCTTGGCAAAATATAACCTTTCCAGATAAGTGGCATATACCTAATGTTGTTCCTGTCAGACCCATTGTCAGACAATCTATCGATGATGTTATAGAGACACAATGAGGAAATATATACCTCACTTTCAACAGGCCAAACAAGCCATTGTCCAGAAGCATGTCTCGTACCAGTTTTACAACTGCTCCATCTTATAGAGTAGATCTACCTGAGTCTTCAAGACAATCAACTTCAGAACCTCTAGAATCAATGTTACAAGGAATGTCTTCCCGACCTCCTAGTGACACTAATCCTGACAATACTACAAACCCCGTAGTACAGGGAGTTCAATTTTCAGAAAATCATATACCACATGGTGTTTATGAATCCAAAAGGCCTTATAGCCCTACAGCTAGCGATATGAATTTTGAAGTTTAATGTATTTTACACCAGGAAGTGAAAATCGTAAAATCCTGAACCAGGATTTTTACCACGATAAATACTAGGAGTTTAGGACATGGTATTTTAAGAATCATGGTCCTACCCAGCTTGAACAACAGTATTACGCTCACTTAGAGCATCACCAGATACTCCAATCCTTTCCATTATGGTATATGGAAAATGTTAAGCAAACAGAAAACCAGCTTAATGTACTCAAAAACACACAAAGAACATGGGTGACTACTGATGGCCAAAATATTGTATTCGTTCATCCTCCTCCACAATCATTAGAACTCAAACCCAGTGATACCACATCCAGTAAACCATTAGTCATTATGGCTTTTGTCGAAACTCCAGAAAGGCTTGCTCAGAGGGAATCTATACTTGTTAAAGATATAATACCTCTGATAAAACATAATAATTATACTAATCCTTATTGCCAAATAGTAGGGAAGCAATTAACAAGAATTGAAGAAATTGTTGTGCAAATTAAAGATAGTTATACAATCCAGCCAAAATCTGAATCTTTAATTCCAATTACTATCAAACCTCCACTTGAGGTGACAAAGTTTAAACTTAAGTCACCTAAAAAGAATACAGAATTTATGGAAACTCCAGTTCAAAGAATTAAAAATCTTAGTATAGGGGAATACTCTCAAATTAATATGATGTCCAGACAAACAATACAGGAAAAAGCAGAAGATCCTCAGAATCTTACTCTTTCTCAAATTACAGAAATCAAAAATAATTTCCAGGAAACTCCAATTTCCATAAACAAAATACATTATGGAAATACAAGTAAGACAGCCCCTAGTAGGTACTACTATTCCAAACCTACTCCTATGGATATCCGCTACGAAGAGGATTTCCTTTAGACCCAGAGAGCTTATCAGGGAAAAACCATCTATGAATGGAATTTATATGGTCTTTCTGATTACCAGATATTTGAACTATTGCATCAAATGATTATGTATTCAACAGTTTGTAAACAGAATGATAACGATGACCACAAAATTGCTAGATTTTTGGTCAACGGCTTTACAGGCATTCTCAAAGGATGGTGGGATAATATTATCACCGAAACCCTTAACAGGAAATCTTCAAACAGAACAAGATGCTGTTTCTACTCTTATTAATACCATATTACACCATTTTGTCAGTGCCTCCACTGATGGTATTGAAGATAGGAGTAGAGAACTTTTACAGAATCTTAGACGCCCTTCTTTATCCCATTTTAAGTGGTATAAAGATGCTTTCATGATGAGGGTTGTGCGTCGTTCTGACGCTAACAGTGAACATTCGAAAGCCAAATTTATTGATGGTCTTTCTACCCTTTTTGCCGAAAGGAACAGAAATAAATTACGGGATCGCCATAATAGAATGTCTATTCCTTATACAGAATATACTTATGGCCAACTTATCAGACTTGTCATTGAGGAAGGTCTGGCCTTGTGTAATGACCTAAAATTATAGCATAAAATGAAAAATCAGAGTAAACACGAATTAGGCAAATTTGTGAGCAATTTGCCTATGACACCAAAATTCAATATCCCTCTAAAAACAGAAAACATAAACTTGGAAAATCTCCAAAACATTATTCCAAAAAATTCCGTGAGCACAAGATACCAAAACAGCATTACCAGCAACCTCAGCTTCCTAAACCTAGGAAGCAAAACTCTTACAGAAAGCAAAAAAAATAAGTCCACAATTAAATGTTATAAGTGTGGACAAACAGGTCATTATGCCAATCGTTGTAAAACCAGAATACAACAAAAATTGAATGAAATGGCTTTAGATGACCATATTCAGAGACAGATTCTCTAGATGCTTTCTGAAGAAGATTCCAATAATAGTTCAAGTTCAGATGATGGACTTGCAGAACTATATTCACCATCTGCCTCTGAAACAGAGTCAGATTCCCCTCCAAAAATTTGTTCCTGTAAGCAAAATACTATAAATCAAATTTTAGAAGCTAACTATAGGAAAACAATAGTTGAAACGAATGGACTTGATATAGGTGGACCTAGGATCAATGTTCTCACAGATGCTAAACAGAATATGTTAAATATTGCTGATCAAATCCCTGATCGAGAGATAAAATTAATATTTCTCGAAATGCGTTATCAACAGCATAAAAACGAAGTCATTGGTCTTCCCCTTAAACATTACAGCATGAAAGAAGTTTATAATCGATTACGACATACTTCTGATGCAAAACCCATCACAATCCAGGATCTTAAAGTGGAAGTTAATGCTTTAAAAATAGAAATAAAATATCTCCAAACAGCCAACTTAGCAATTACGTCTGATATTAAGAAAATTAATACTCAGCTAAACCAGCAAAAAGGCTCAACCAAAGATAAAGGTATGGCCGAAGAAGAATCCAGTACTAAATCAGGACCTGAATATTTGTTGCTTATGAATCAAGTTACTTTCCAGAAATGGTATATCAGAATCACTTTTATTATAAAACTAGATTTTATAATTAAAGATGTTATCGCTCTTGTAGAGAGTGGTGCTGATATGAACTGCATCCAAGAGGGATTAATTCCTACAACATATTTCCAGAAAAAAAAACCCAGTCACTAACCAGTGCTAGTGGTAATTCTATGTACATTAGATACAAACTTCCAGAAGTTCTTATCTGCAAACGAGGCATTTGTCTTCCAACTTCATTTGTCCTTATCCGAAATATGCCCCAAGCAATTATCTTAGGGACACCATTTCTGTGTTTATTAATGTCAATCACCAAAATTGATTCCATTGGCATTCATACAACCATCAAAGATCAACCAATTATTTCTAAGTTTATTACAGAACCTTATACCAAAGAGTTAGATCAAATTAGAGATCTAGTTAATTTCAAGGAAAAACAAATTACTTTCCTTCAAACAGAAATTCATTTTCTAACTACAGAACAGAGATTACAACAATCTTCTTTACAGAACAAAATTAAAATAATTGAAAAAGAGATTCATACAGAAATCTGCAATGATATTCCAAATGCTTTTTGAGAACGCAAGAAACATGTAGTTTCTCTTCCTTATGAACCAGGATTTGATGAACGACAAATTCCCACTAGATCGCGGCCCGGTCAAATGAAAAAAGAGTATTTAGAAATGTGTAAAACAAAAATAAATACTCTCTTACAGAAAAATCTTATCCGACCAAGTTATTCGCCTTGGAGTTGTACAGCCTTTTATGTTAACAAAAATGCAGAAATTGAAAGAAGTGTGCCAAGATTGGTCATCAACTACAAACCTCTTAATGATGCCTTGAAATGGATCAGGTATCCTATCCTGAATAAAAAGGATCCTTTAGATAGATTACAGGATTCAATCATCTTTTCAAAATTTGATTTAAAATCAGGATATTGGCAGATTCAAATTGCGGAGCAAGACAGGTATAAAACTGCTTTTACAGTACCTTTTGGACATTTTGAATGGAATGTCATGCCATTTGGTCTAAAAAAGGCTCCATCTGAATTCCAACATATTATGAATGATATATTTACTCCTTATACAGAATTTGCAATTTGTTATATTGATGATGTTCTTATTTTTTCATCATCCATTGACCAGCATATTAAACATCTTAATATTTTTAAGCATGTTATAATCAGAAATGGTTTGGTGATATCTGCACCAAAAATGAAACTTTTTCAAACTACAGTTCGATTTTTGGGCCATAATATTCATAATGGTACCATAATTCCGATCGATAGAAGCATAGAGTTTGCATCTAAATTTCCTGATGAAATTAAAGATAAAACTCAATTACAGAGATTTCTTGGTAGTCTTAATTACATTAGTGACAACTATACAAGATGCTGCAATCCTTTATACTAGACTCTAGAAAAATCCTCCACCATGGACTCCAGAGCATACTAAAGTACTACAGAAAATAAAGCTTAAAGCAAAGACACTTCCTTGTCTTGCTTTACCTAATCCAGAATGGAAAAAGATTATAGAGATTTGTAGACACCCCATTTTTAACCGTCCTCAAGACTTGGACATTATCATTTGAACACTCGATGATCACCCGTGCTCGTGTTCGTTTTGAGTTCTCGGAGGTCTCGGCTACGCGCCTTGCCTCAAGATCTCTCAACTTATCTGTTTTGTGCTTGGTCATGGACCAAACACTTGTGTTTTTGCTTCTAAGGGAATAAGGTGGCTTGTTTGCCATCCCCTCAACCCACCGGCCATGGCATGAGACCATCGGCCCCTTTTTCTTGCCACCGGCCAAGAGTGTTGGCCAGTCGGCACTATATTTGGTCAGTCGGCACTTGTGTTGGTCGATTGGCCATTTTTGGTGGCCGAACTCTGTTCATCTGCTTTATGCAGATATTTTATGCTAGCTGGTGCAGCTAGCATCCACAATTAACCCCCTCCATACACGTGTATGAAGGGATTTGCTCTTTGCTTGGCTTCTCTTGGAAGCCTTAGAATTTGAGCCTCTATAAAGAGGGAGCCCCTCCTCCCTCCTTCAAGGTTCAGAAAATTTGTTCTGGAGAGGATAGATACAAGATTGTATCTATACTTCCTTGTTTAACCTTGTTTTGTGCTCAAAATAGTAGTATTGTCTTACTATTGTACACAAACACACACTAGAACACCATCCTTGGTTGCTGAGGTGCTAGGAGGTTGATTTCAGTGTTCTTGGGTTGGTTTAAACTCAGAAAACTTGCTGGAGCCTTGTTCTTGAAGAGGTTCTACAAGGGTGAGAAACTACCCTCTTTATTCCTCATTTTTGCACAAGCTTTTAGTCTATCTTGCATGCTGTTTTGAGCTTAACTTATAATTGATAAAATTTTTGATTTTACATGCTCTTGATCCTTGTTTAAGGTCTCTTTGAGATTTGGGGTTGTTTCCCCCCTCTTAGGCCTTGTTAGGCCTTCTCTTAGGCCATCCCTTTTGGCCATTGTTCTTAGCTTTGTATGACCTCTCTACCACTAAAATCCAGAGGATTTTTAGTGGTGGAGAGGCGGTTTTGGTGTCCCAAATAGGAGAGGGTCATCCCCTCTCCTTGTTGTCTTTCATGCTTGCATAAATGGCTTATGTTTGTGGCTTGTATGCCTAGCATGTTTTAGCTTCATTTCAGTATATATTAGGCTTTGTTTTGCCATGATATAGCACTGTTTTGACTTGGTTTAGACATACCATGCATGCTTTGTATACTTGTCTTGTAATCCCATGATTTACCTTAACATGCACCATGTTGTAACATGTCTTTTTAGCATGATTTTGGCTTAACTTCATGAAGCTTCCGGCTTTGTTTTAATATGCTAAAGCTCTGATTTTGGTTGTTTTGGTCGTCCATGACTTGCTTTGTATAGCCACCAAGTAATCTAGCTTGTAGGCTTTGAGTATTGAATCCTTTGACATGCTTTACTTGGGCCATTTTAGTGGTTTGGCATCACTTGTCATGTTATTTCAGTCCATATAGTATCCTCAAACACTTGCATTTATCACTCCTTTAATGCTTTGAAGGGTTTGTGTTTTATGCCTCTTGAATGGTCCATTGTGTATGCCACCATGCTTAGGTCTTTGGGATGCCATCTAAGTGGGTTTTTGGGCTCATTCTAACATGCCATAACTCTGATTTTATGGGCTTAAGTCATACCATGTTTGGTTGTATTAGGTGTAGTGTAACACCTCTTTTGTGGCCTTGTATGCCTCATGTTTTGCCTTTTTGTTTTAGCTTGTTTGGCTTTGGTCATTGCATGTTTTAGGCTCACTCTGCCATGATTTAGGACTGTTTTGGGTTATGCTTGCCATACGCTCTTTGTTTTATGTAGCTTTGGTTCAAGTCCCTTCACAAGTCTTAGGCTTTGAGCCTTAAGTATGCCATGCTTGACCTGTTTATGTGATTTGGCATCACTCCTAGCATCATTTTAGAGCATGTAATGTTGTCACATTTGCATGCTTTTCATTCCTTTTAAGTGTGCTTAAAAGTTGCTTTTTTATGCTTAAAGTAGTGGACCATCAGCATGCATGTTTGTATATGTATTCCATGCCTTTTGTCGCATCATTTTGGCTGCTGATTTAGACCTATTCGAGAGTTGTCCATTTTGGTTTAAGTCCATCCCCGCATGTTGTTGCATGCTTGCCTTGTATGTCGTCACATACTTGTTGCATATTTGGTAAATTGCATGTTGTAGCATGCTAGTTCAATTGTGCCTTGTTGCATACTTAGTCCATGACATGTTGTTGCATGCCTAAATTGTAATGCATTTGGCATGCATTCTCTTTTTAGTTGCTTTAACATGTTGTTACATGTTTGCCTCATATGTTATTATATGCTTGAATGTTGTTACATGCCTTGCATATTCGCATACTTAAGTCGCATTTTGCATGCTTGTTAGCTTGCATTTTGTCTTGTGCTTGATATGTTGTTACATATTCTCGCGTGTTCGAATGCATGTTAAGTAACATTGCATTGCTTGTTTGCATGCTCATGTTGCATGTTTGTTTGCATGTTCATGTTGCATTAGCTTGCTTGCATGCCTAGGTTGCATAGCATTAAGCATGCATCCCTTGCGTATTGATAAACCATGATAGAGGTTGAGGGTCCTTCATGTGTTTTGTGTGCATTTCATTTGACATTAAAATGCACACTTGGCACCTTGGGCCATCATGCATTGAAATGCGTGATTGATGGCCCGAGGGTCAAGAACCATACTCCTTTGAGTCTCAAATATGATAAGGAGGGTGGTGGTGCAAACATTTCCTTGAAAATGCATTGACATGCTCTGTCTGTCCTCTGCTGCAGCAAAACAGGTTTCTGCAGGAAGAGATGGCCGGTCGGCCATCTTCAGTGCCGGCCGGCTATGCATTGTTGGCCGAGGTCCCCACAAATGGTCGATGACCAGTTCCCCTTGGCCAGTGTCCTTGACTTTTGGCCGGTGACATCCCACAGTGCTCAGGAGGTGATTCAAAAGCATCCTTGAGACTTGCACAGTTCTCAGAGGTGCAGAGCAGTGTAAATAGAGCCAACATGTGACATGGCGATGGATTTTCGAGCGAAGCCGTCTGAGCATGCATGCATCCCTCTTCCCGAGGCTGTTTTACTGCTTTAATAGCTTAGTTAATTTGTTTAATCAGTTAAGTGTTGTGTAATAATTAGTTAGCTCGTTAGTTAGTTAGTTAATTATTCGATTTGTATTATTCTTTCGGTCTCTCCGTCAAGAGGGCACAATTGTGTAATAAGCGTGCGTGTGTGTGATGCATGTCTTCCAACCCCACGTCTTTCTCCCTTTTACTTACCTGCTTTCAATGGTTAGTTCTAGGGCACATTTCATTTAACATCCTTATGCTCGCATGTTTGCATCCATTCATCTGTATTGCATGCACCGGGCTCGGCGCATCATACTAACTGCATCGTATTTCAATTCCAAGTTGAATACATGTATCGAGTTGTCGTATCTCACATGCCATTCTAGAATAGCCGAGCCTATTTTAGTTGCATCCTCGCATGTGTTACATTAGCCATTCTAACATGAACTAGGATCATGCATGATTTCTAACTAGTTTCTTTGTTTTGGCTCGGAGTACACTGTGAGTGTTTATGCTTTAGCATCTTGCATGTATGTGAGTGTTAACATGATAGCATGCTTGCCATGAGGCTAATTGCTTATGTGATATAACTGCCTGAATGCCTATGAGTGAAGGTTGGATTGCTTGAATTGGAATAATTCATTGAAATCCGTGTTTTAGCCTACTTGCGAGTAGCAAATTTCAAAACCATTTCCAAACAAACGGATATGCAATGCTTCGTTCCAAATTAGGCGATCTAGTCTATACTTGTGTGTTGTGCGCATCACATAGTAAATTCTAGCTAAAAATTGGAATAAGAACGTATGTGTTTTCAAAAACAAGATATCATGTTTAGTACAGGCCGATCTTCGGATTGGGCGAGCGGGGGTGCTCATAGATGACCTTCCCCAATCGTACCCAAGTTCCCGAGCCAAGGCAACTTTGGTAATGATGGATACGTGGCCTTAGGCAACGAGTCAGGCTTTCCTAAATCCCCCCAAAATAAATATTTAGGTGGTGACTCTGTATCTGACAAAGCAGTCCATGTTTGGCACTTCTTTCTTAAAAATCAATTTTCCAAAACGATTTGCCAAATTTGGACTCTTTGGTGATTTATCGGTCTTGCATTGCACTTTGCGGGATTAGATTCAGAACCATGACATTTGAGTCCGAACTGTGGTAAGCATGAAGCCCGAGGGCGCGTCCACAAGATTGATGCCTCTAATCAAGGATATGGAGGTATTCTAAAATAGTTCAATCCTAACAGCAAAAAAGAAGAACTTTTAAGGTTTACTTCTGGCAGTTGGAAGCACGCAACTTTAAATTATCCAACTATTAAACAGGAATGTTTAGCTATTGTAAAATGTGTTTCTAAATTTCAGGATGATTTATTAAATCAACATTTTTTAATTCGTGTTGATTGTTCTGCAGCAAAACAAATCTTAAAAAAAGATGTCCAGAACTTTGCTGAAAAACAAATATTTGCTTCTTGGCAAAGTTTACTTTCAGCATTCGATTTTGATATTGAATATATCAAAGGTGAACAGAATTCTTTACCGGATTTTCTAACCCGTGAATATTTGCAGGGTCCACATGTCCAGTAGAGGCCGAGGCCAAGGCCGAAGGGGCCATGGAAGGGGATCTAACCCTTACCGTGTACAGAATCCATATCATACAGAATTTCTAGGGCTTCAAACTGCCCTTAACAGTAAAAAAGGGGAATCTAGCCAAATGGCTAAAGATGTACTCCTTACTCCTCCAGAACCATACATACAAAATACAGTAATTGAGGAAACAGTCCTCTATATTAATACAGAAGATAAACAATGGATGTCCGATCCATGGGAAATCAAAAGGAGGTATCTTACCACCCAACAATTTCCATCTCATTTTGATCAATACAGATACATTTATGAACAGATGCTAATTGACACTGCTTCGATTGAGTTCAAACATACTCTGGATCATCCCAATCGAACTGCCAGTCCCATCAATTTCAGTAAAGCTACTATCCAGAAAATCATGCCTATGGCTACTTGGGGTATGCATCCCCATGTTACCAGAACTTTGGATATCCGTAATAAGGAATCTCGTTACAGTTATTGGGATTATATTGATACCTTTACTTGTGCATTCTATTACCAGAATACTCCACGGAGCCATTCTTGGTTCCTCCGTATTGTTCTCGATGTTCTCAAAAACAATCTACCCAATTCGTTTCTCATTTGGTGGGATAAATTCGGGCTCCAGTTAGAAGTTTTTCCAGAACCGATTAGGCAGGCATTTCATGAATGGCAAATTGCTTACAGCCGTCTTCCAGTATACAAAGACATTTCAATGTCTAAATCAATAGTTCATTTTGTTATTCGCTTTGGAATTCCACGGATATGGAAATGGGATTTCCAATGTGATTACCAGAATAAAGTTCCACGACTTAAAAGAGTATTCTTTGTGAAATGGGTGACAAAGGGGCTTGATACCCCTAAACAATAGCAAGAAATGTTACAGAAAATTCATGCTCACAGCAAAGCATGTTGGGAGGTTGTTCCCAAATTACTCCCAGCAACTCCAGTCATTAAAAATCCTTTTGTTCAAATTCAGGCTGAATTAAGGCAAAGGTATCTAGATTTATCAGAACATGAATTAATAGTCAAAAGTGTGGACTATATGAAGGAACAGTTTCTTCAATCCCTCTCTAGTGATGACACCAGTATGAAGTCTGTTTCCAGTAGTCAAGGGCCTGACCATGAGGAAGACCCAGACTAGGAGGAAAATTAGTTCGCGGTTCTTGCCGGAGAATCTCAAGGCCCTGCCGACAATGAGCCTAATCTTGGTGACTTTTGGGACTCTCTGACTAGTCTCATTGCAGAAAAAATTCATAAGGAAAAAGACAGGAAAGGAAAAGAAAAGGCTGAATAACCTTGTTCTCCACTAGAATGACTTTTCAGTAGCGTCGGCACAACACGACAAAAACAGAATATTTACTTTAGCCGAAAGTAAATGCCTTGTCAGCCATCCAGCATAAATCATACAACTGTCCATATAGCTGTCCACTACAGGACAATGAAGATAAGGTGCTGAGTCATCATCAGATCAGCCGAGGATAAGGACGATCGACTCCACCCACCAAGGACACGCCACCTATCCTCACCATTATCATATCTTTTATTTGTCTATATAAGGGATAGCCTCACCCTTGTTGAGGACAAGCTTTTCATATTTTTCAGTTTTAAAATTATCAGTGTGCTCTATCTCTCTCTCTCTCTCTCTCTCTCTCTCTAGCCGGTACACTCTCTATAAGCCTTCTCCGTTACTTAATAAAAAGTCTGCAGGTTGATTGTAAGTATTTCTTTTCTTTTAATGTTTTAATGTATGCCTGTAGATACTCTTGTTGAATTAAATGCTTTATTAGAATATTATAAGCAATGTCATAATTATTGGCTGACTGTTGATAATCGCCATTTATAGACTGTAAGATAATACATCTGCAGAATTTTAGTATTTTGATACAACGAATAGAGAAGCAGATCCGCTTTTTGGCAACTGTCGTCCGGCCACCACCCCCTCTATAGTAAAATTATGAGACCATATACGGCATAATTTGAATTTAATATAATGATAATATGAACAGTAATATTCCTGGGTATGTGCTAGGTGAGGGTAGAACAGTGTTAGGTTGAGTGGGATGCCACCCAAGTCACATAAAGGTAGACTGGTTTAGCAGTGTTTGCGGTTAGGTCGTATGCTTGTAAACCGTTGACAGACGTGCTTAGCTTTACCCGGTGTCAAGCACCTTAATTGGTATCAGAGCCATTCTTGGTTCCTCCGTATTGTTCCCGATGTTCTCAAAAAGGATCTACCCAATTGAATTATGTATAGCATTTAAAAGAAAAATCCAATTGGATTCAACCTAGATATTCTTTGTGTATAAATGAGTTAATGAATGCAACAATAAGGAACATAGACAACATAATTTTTACATTCCAAGAGATACAATATGAAGAAGTCATTCATTTCCTTGGCCATCTTAACATTTCACTTGTTTTGCTCAACCACCGTGGGTGTTCTTTTTCATGATTTTTTCCCATCATATGTAGTTCATATCATCAACAACCTTCCGACCAACTCCGCACCTTTGCAAGTTCGTTGCCAATCCAAAGACAATGATCTCAGAATGCAGACACTTGGAAATGGTCAAGATTTCAATTGGAAATTCGCAATCAACTTTGCAGGGACCACTCTCTTCTTCTGCCATTTTTATTGGGATACCAAAGACATAAGTTTTGATGTTTTCGATAGCCAACTGGACTCTTATTGCTACAGTCCTTCTACACAAGATAATTACTGCAACTGGAGTGTCAGAGCTGATGGTTTTTATATCAGCAATGGTGTGACGGCATTTACAAAAATCAATAATTGGACTCCTTGATTGTTTTATTTATTTATGATATAAGAGCTTATGCATTAGCCATCATTTTGTGTTTGGCTTATCAATAATTTAAATGCAAAATGATATATCAATCTACTATCTATTTATCTATTTTCTACTACTATTTCAAAAAGCGGAACAAGCCTTGTGTTTTCTGAAATTAAAGAGGTATTCTAGCTTTTTGTAAAAAAATTACAATGATCACATTCTAGTTATTAGGCTGTAAAAGACTTCCAAAAATATCAGTGGATGCCAATTGTCATGCCCCCAAAATTCTTAACAAAGGATAATTAAGATTAACATCATTATCATTAATCAATCTTACAAATCAACCTTCTTTGAGCATAATTAGAATTATGGATCCTCATTATTCATAAAACCCATTCCTTTAGTGCTCAATAAACTTCCACATTTGTATTTCATAACATATTAGGAAATTACAAAAGGTCCACATGCGAATATATATTCAACTTCCTCTAAGGTATGAATTTATTGCATGTGACGCATATAACGCAAAAGAAATAAAGTATATAAAAATGCCCTATAGACTACAAGTTCCAAGGCTTAGGCTCGATTATAAACAAATAGTTATTGAACCTATTCAAGTATAGCCATTGGCTTGTCAAAAGAAACAAATAACTATACAAATGAGTGTTGTGCTCTATAACATCCAATGCGCATTAACTTAGGCGGAATCACTACATCCTTTCCTACAAGAAATCCACTAAGGGTGAGCATTAAGCCAGTAGAGAAATCTTTACAAAGCATATACATTTTACACAATTTTATACAATAAGTTCAATGCCATGTCATGCTCAAAATAAGCAGTTTTCTCATTTTGTAAATCTTATGCTCAATGCTCATTTAAAAATGTAATGAAAACAAAGATTCCAATATCAATCAAGCGGTGGTAAATATGGCTCAGATAATCCCTAGATGGTGTCTGCAACCAAATCCCACTTTACCGGTTCCTAACAAGAAGGCACGTGATATCTGCCTCATGCGTGTTTTTGGTCTGTCACCCTGGACACTCAGGCCAGCCTAATTCTCAAACTACACTCCGTATCTAGACTTACCAAACATATTTACTCCAAAACAAGTCAAAACGAAATTCATTTTACAAACAACTTCTCTTTTCAAAGAGTAACTTCTAATGCCAATTATAAAACAAGGATAATGAAAGTGACATGAAACGATAATGCAATATATATATCAATACGTTGTGAACGTTCCAATTTTCTCAACAATTCATCATTTCGTCCACACAAATTTTTTTTCCATTTTGATCAATTTCTCAAATCTCAATGTATATATCATATATATTCCAAGAGATAAATAACATCAACGCATCACAAGTATCTCCCTTCTCAATGATCAAGTAATTCCCAACATTAATCATCATTTCCAAGCATTATCCTTTCAACACAATTTTTAACAATCAACCATACATGATTTTTCAATATCAATTTCTCTTCCTCATGGAATTTCAACAATAAGGATAATTATATCAACTTTCTCATCATTTCTCAACAATGTTGTTCTTCTAAACATGTATTTTTACACAACTTATTCCTTTCCACATTTCCAAAAGTTTAGGATTTTTACAAAAACTAGGGTTTCTCATTTGTGAAAAGATTTTTCTCAAATAACACTTACAACTTCAAACATGACCCATAACCTCAAGAGTTTAAGGAAAATTTTAGAGAAACCCACTTTTGAAGTCACACAAAGCTCAATGAACAAAGCCCTAACCCCACGCATATGAAATTAGCCTTGAAATAGCCATATAATTGCAAAAATGTGTATACAACTCAAAGAAATCCCTACCTCAAGCTATGGAGGAAGAAGATGAGAAAATCTCTAAAAAAATTTATTGTCGAAAGTTGATCTCCACCACACAAGATGTAGGCCTTGATGTGCTCACCAAGATTGATGAGAAACTAGGGCTAAATCTCCAATGGATTTGGAGAAATCAAGAAATTAATGGTGGTTGTTGGGTGTTTTTAGAGAGATGGATGAGACTAAGAGATAAGAAATGTCTACACAGAGAGAGAGAGAAAGAGAGAGAGAGAGAGAGATATAAGTTGTAATGATGAAAAAGTGGGGAAAGACTCAATAAATGAGCTGAAAAGGCAAGAAAAATAGGTGTGGGATGCACTTTCTCACACGTGTGGGCCCCTTGGCTGAACGTGTAGCCCTTCCTTCCCGCACGTGCGATGTCCCACCACCGCACATGTGGTTTCTCGAAGTCAAAAACTTGCCCAAAACTTCCCTTATCAGGCATGTGAGGCTATCACCCTTGCACGTGCGGCCCAAACCCAATTTCAATATTGGTTGTGCGAGCGAAATGCGGGCCCTCTTGGCTATACGAGTGAAATGCTACCTAGGCAAAATTTTATACTTAAGGAAAAACACATCCTCCTGGTTCTGTTCTCATACATGAAATTTAAAATCTTTGCTCAAAGAAGATTTAGAAAACTAAAACAAATGAGGTATGAAACAAGGTACAATCACACGGCTGGCGAGGCCTCAAATTGGAATTAAGAGTCCGTAATATAAGCCTAAGTAGGAAACAAATAGGAAGGCAATCGGATTATATACTCAGGACATCACAACCTCCCCACCCTAAGAAATTTCACCCCCAAAATTGAACTACTCTCCTTCAACAAGTCCAAGACAACAACAACAAGAACAATAATTTGATCATAGTTCGGAGATCACAATCTTGACAATAACTCCTCAAATTCTAATAATTTCAATAGAACCAAAGTCACAACACCAACAACGCTACTAACGCAATTCTATGCATGGATGTTCAACAATAAAGAAAAACTCTCAACAATAATCTATATAATGGTCATGAACATAAATTTCAATAAAAATTCGATAACTCAATAAGATTCTCATGTTCAAAAACAAGAAGAAGTTAACATGTGTTTAGCAACTACAATGCTCCACTCCCCAAAACCCATAAGAAGGTACTACAACTTTAATTCATCTAAGCGTTCTCAAATAATTTCGGGTAATTGGAGCGGACTTTCACCTCTCTTTCCAAAGTTACTTCCTCAACCCTATGGATGCCCCCACAACACTTTCATTAATGGTATGGTCTCGGCCCTCAACATTTGTTCTCGGGTATCTAGAATTTGAACCGGTCTCTCTTCATATGAGGCATCCTCATCCACCTCAAAATCTGCCCAATGAAGTACATGCGAAGGGTCGAGTTCGTATTTATAAGTCATTGGAATATGGAATACGTCATGAACCTTGGAAAGTTGGGGTGGTAAGGCTAAACGGTATGCTACCTCCCTAATTTGCTCTAGAATCTAACAAGGCCCGATGAACATCAGAGGTAACTTTCCACTGTTTCCAAAACCCGTCTTGGTAAAATCTTAAGAAACACATGATCACCGACCTCGAAGGATAGGGGTCGTCTCCTCTTGTCAGCATAACTCTTTTGTCAACTTTGAGCCGTAACTAACTTCTTTCTAATTAGAACAATTTTCTCGATCGTCTAACTAACTTCAAACCCAACATTGATGTATTTCCCACCTTGGCCCAACAAACAGGTGAACTACAAGGTCAGCCATACAAGGCCTCAAACGGTGCCATCCCAATACTTTCTTGGTAATTATTGTTATAGGCAAACTCAATCAACGGTAGATGCCTCTCCTAAGACCCTTAAAATCAAGGGTGCAAGCTCTAAGCATGTCCTTCAAAATCTGTATAATGAGCTCAGATTGCCCGTCAATCTCAAGATAATAAAAGGTGCTAAGAGTCAACTTAGTTCCCAGCGCCTCTTGAAGGCTCTGCCACAACCGGACTGTGAAACGTAGGTCTTTATCCGAAACAAAGGTCACAGGGATCCCATGGTCTCGAACTATGTCTCTTATGTATAACTCTGCCAAATAATCGATTGAATCGCCCATGCACATAGGGATGAAGTGTGTATACTTAGTCAACCTATCAACAATCACCTAGACTGCGTCATTACCCCATTGTGTCCTTGGAAGCCCAACTACAAAATCCATGGTAATGTGCTCCTATTTTCACTCGACAATAGGCAAGGGTTTTAACAAACCCGCTGATTTTTGGTGCTCGGCCTTCACTTATTGACAAATAAGGCATTTCAAAACAAATAAGGCTACATCTCTTTTCATACCCCTCTACCAAAATTGATGTCTAAGATCATGGTACATTTTAGTGCCTTCCAGATGCACCGCAAGACGTGAATAGTGAAACTCTCGAAGTACCTCTTCTCTACAAGATTCTAGCATGAACAAAGATCTAGGTACCTCATACTCAAATCTGGGTAGATGTTCAAACTCTTCTCTTCCTTCCCATTGGAGATTCTCTCATAGATTATCTCCACTTCCTGGTCACCCTATTGTGCTTCTAAGATTTTACTAAGCAAGGTAGGTTGTGCAATTATGGCAAACAAGATAGCACCCTCACTAGACTTGTTAAGATGCAAGTTGAACTGGCCAACGTCACCCAACATCTCCCATTCCTGAATGGCCACACTTGCCACACTACTCACAAATTTTCGCCTTAAGGCGTTGGCCATAACATTAGCCTTTCCCGGATAATAATATAACTCGAAGTCATAGTCCTCTATAAACTCCATCCACATCCGTTGACGCAAATTCAAATCATTTTGGGAAAATAAATATTTTAAACTCTTGTGATCGGATAAGACATCAAATTTCTCACTGTATAAGTAACGCCTCAAAAAATTCAAGGAAAAAATCACTACCTCTAGTTCTAAATCATGGGTATGGTAGTTTTTCTCATGGGTTTTCAATTGTCGTGAGCCATAAGACACAACATTCCCCTTTTGCATCAACATACAACCAAACCCATCCTAGGACACATCACAATATACGGTATAACCCCAACCCCTTTTAGGGATTATCAAAACCAGTGCGGTGGTCAATCTGGTCTTAAGTTATTAGAATGATTTCTCACAAGCATTGTTCCGCACAAATTTAATACATTTTCTTGTCAGTCTAGTCAATGGTACAGCTAATCTAGAGAAGTCTCTCACAAAATAGTGATAATACTCAGCTAACCTCAAGAAACTCTAAATTTCAAAAACATTTTTGGGTTGTTCCCAATCTTGCATGGCGTCTATCTTGGAAGAGTCAATAGTTACTCATTCCCCTGACACAATATGGCCCAGAAATGTCACTTCTGTGAGCCAAAACTCACACTTCTCAAACTTGGCATACAATTTGTGCATCCTGAGCAAGTCGAGTATTATCCATAAGTGCTCCTTATGTTCCTCCTTGGAAGGTGAATATATCAAAATGTCATCTACAAAGAAGACCACAAATCGATCTAAGAACTCCTGAAAGACTCGATTCATCAAGTCCATAAATAAAGTCGGTGCATTGGTAAAACCAAATGGCATGACTAAGAACTCATAGTGGCCATGATGCGTACGAAAAGCTATTTTCTGGATGTCCTCCTTAACTCTCAACTAATGATACCCTGAATTAATCTTCGAAAAACAACAAGACCCCTTAAGTTGGTTAAATTAGTGATTTATTTTGGTAGTAGATAGTGATAATTGATACACAACTGCAATGACCCATCATTCTTCTTGACAAAGACAGTCAACACTTCCCAAGGTGACGTAATAGGGCGAATGAAGCCCTTATCTAAAAGTTATTGGAGTTGGATCTTCAACTCACGCAACTCGGTGGGTGCAAATCTATATGGTGCCATGAAAATTGGTGTTATGTCAGGCACTAAATCAATGGAGAATTCAATCTCTCAGTGTGGTGGCAACTTGGTGAGATCTTCCGAAAATATGTATAGATATCCGCAAATTGCCCTCAGTAAATCCCCTCGAACAACCTTACCCTCATAGGCTAATGAAATGACAAATAGGAAGCTAAGTTCTCCTTGACCTTAAGGTCATACAACGGCGGAATCGAACCATCACCTTGATTACATAAGAAATAAAAACAATACCCAGTTGGTGTGCATACAGACACTCTGTGGTACTCACAATCTATCGTGGCTCAAAAGTGAGTTAACCAATCCATCCCCAAAATAATATTAAAGATATGCATGTCTAAGACAATGAAATTAAAAGAGAGTCAATGATCTACGACCTCAATCTCGCAAGAGAGGTACACTCATCCCAATGCCACTCTACCTCCAACTGATGACTCAATCCACAATGGAGTCTCTATATGATCAATCTCTAACCCCAAAGCAAAGCAAAAGTAGTAGATATAAATGAATGTGACGCACCTGTATCAATGAACACACTAGCCAATGAATTGAACACAATTAAATTATCTCTCACAACGTAGGATCTTAGTAACTAATTTGGCGTGGTAACAATATACACACAGCCCTGCGGCCTCTAGTTAACTTGCTCATCTCTCAGAACATAGGCCTGCTATACTAGCCGAGCCGAAGTGGCTCCCAGAACAACTCATGAGGTCTGGATTGAGTGAGCCTACTGGTGGTTTTGCATTTTCCTCGACCTTGATGTGCCAGATGCACCTTCCTACTGCAGGCATGCTCTTTTCATATAATCCGATTGACTATACTAAAAATATGTGGATCCTTGTCCCCTACTCTAGTACTGACTCTAAGATTGGTTAGGTGATAGTGGTGGTAACATCTGTTGCCCTCCTCCCTTCTGCGAGCAGGAATTGGCCTTGTGGCCTAGCTGGCCACATTCAAAGTAAGAAAACCCTCCATGAGCACTCTTTCTCGGGCCAGCAGTAGGCAGCGAAAAAGTGGATCTAGACTGTTGTGACTGAGATTGGGATGAAGCGAATCCCTTATGCTTTATGCTAAGTCTAAAGTCCCTCTGTGACTTCTACCCTCTAGACCTCGAATCCCGGACTCTCTCCTCCTCAATTTGAACAATAATCTCAATATGTGCTGCCGTCTCCACAAAACGATCATAGTTCCAGATCATGTTCCTAGCAACCTTAAATAAGATCTTGGTTCTCAACCTCTTCTAAAATTCTATGCAACGGTGTTCCTCCATTGCCACCAACTTTGGTGCAAATAGGGACAAACTAGTAAAGGTCACTTCGAACTCGGCCACCGACATACTCAACTGTTTAAGATCCTACAATTCTTGCCTTATTCTCTCCCTAGCAGTGGGAAGTAGGTATTTATCCTGGAAAGCTGTGATAACTGATCCGTGTTTTGCCTTATTCTCTTGAAATTTCGTTTGAATTATCGTTGTTAAAAATGCCGGGTAAGTTTTTGTTGAAAATTCTTTCTTGAAACTTTCTTGTTGTGGTTGTCTCAGTCCTGAGTTTTCACTCGTTTCGGAAGGTGTTGGGTCGGATCTGGAGTGTCGGGAGTGAAGACGAAGTTTTCTGAATTGGAAGGGCCAGGGCCACACGTGCGAGGGCCTTGGGCCGCACGTACGGAGGAGCCGCACGTGCGGGGGATTAGGCCGCACGTGCGGGAAACTGGATAGGGGAGCTGGGTGCACACTGCTAAAAAGGCACGTGCGGGAAGGAGCTGCGGGGGAGGACCGCACGTGCAGGGGTGAGTGTCGCACGTGCGGGAGGGCCATTCCACACGTACGGGGAGGTGCGCCGCACGTGCGGCGTTCCGCGTTTTTGCTCCGTTTTTCATGCCTTTCAACTATATTTTGCATTTTTGGTCCATTTTCTCTCATTTTCAGATATATCACTCTCTCTCCATATTGTTTCTTTCTTTTTCTGTCATCTCTCTCTACCCAAACCCTCAAAATTTTATATCTTCTTTGATCTCAAGAAATCCATTGGGATTTTGATGCTAGTCCTTTATACCAAAATGACGAGCGTGTCGGGGGCTTCGTATTGACAGGTGGAGATCATTTTCCGGCGAGGTTGATTTTCGAGCTTCTTCTCCTCTTCTCTCTTGAGGTAGGGATTTCTTGAGTTATATATACATGTTTTGCTCCATTGATGGTGTTTTAAGAGTTCTATCAAAGTTTTGTGTTGATTTTAAGAAGGGGTTCAAAGTGTAGAGAAATTTTAAATGTTAATTTCCAAAACTCAATCCTTGATACTCCATGTTAATAGTTCATTCATATAACCTAAGTAACGTGATTTTAGTTGGGATTTACCAAGGAAATGAGAAGTGTTTTGTCTTGATGAAAAACCCCAAAATTTGGGGATTTTGGCAAATAAGAAAAATACCTATGAAATTCTTTATTCTTTTATGTCAAGAGGATGAATGAAAGAAAATTTCATTAACGTTTAGAGAAATAACTATCTATGTGAGGTAAGAGGAATGAGATGTTATTATTATATAATTGTTAAACACTAGAACATAGATTGTTGAAAAATGATAAATGGTTGCGTGCCTTGAATTGTAAAAATTATAAATCTTAGAGGATTATGTTGAGAACATAATAGGTATATTCTTGAAGAGGCTAACTTGTTATGAATGGTGTATGGCGAGT
Organism: Camellia japonica; assembly: GCA_030407325.1. NCBI lineage: Eukaryota > Viridiplantae > Streptophyta > Magnoliopsida > Ericales > Theaceae > Camellia > Camellia japonica. The sequence continues at coordinate 133,878,957 of JAPPVO010000031.1, forward strand.
AATTGTGGTTGTTGCTATGAATGGAAGGCATGTGGTATGAATAACATTGCAAGAGAAGAAATGAGAAATTGAAATTTATGGATCTTGTTGTATAGATATTTGAAAATGAAGAAATGTTATGAGATATTAATTATTGCGTCGCATTCTCATTTGATATATTATCATTAATATACATGAAATATTAGATGGGTATGAATGTCTACACATATACAAAGATGTAACCCTTTTTATTGATGAAGAAACATCTTATACTACAAAAGATTTTGAGAGTAGAGATTAGCATCTACATGTTACATTGGCTTAAATGGAAGTAAATGTTGAAAGAGCATGGATTGTGGTTGTATAGTTGCACATGGTCAAACGTTAATAAACTCTTGACTATTGGTTGGAAGAACATGGAAATGGTGAGTGGAATTGTTTGGTAATGTTGTTGGAATGACTTGAGAATTTTCCATGAGACATGGTGAAATGGTTGCATTGTATATTCATTTGACTTATTATCATGCATGGTGTATTCAGATTGAAATCATTTACTTCATGAAAAGGAAATGTAATGTAGTAAGAACTACAGAAATGTGAAAGGGGTAAATACGTTGGTAAGTCCAATTAGAGGGTGTAGATGACTTTGATAAGTTGGCCTAAGTGTCCATGGTGAAAGACCAGAAAACCGCGCGGATAGGTGTCGAGCCTTCTGGTTAATACCGGTAAAAATGACAGTTTGGTAATACTCGTAGAGTCTACTTGCAGACACCAGCCTAGGGATTACCAGTGTCGTATTTACCGCCCCTATTGATTAAAATTGGAAGTTTTGAAATGTGCTTGATTGTAAGCTTGAGTTGAAAACAAACATGGAAATCTTCACGAAGAGCATGAAATGAATTTTCTTTAAAAGTGCATGGCATGGCATTGACATTTGCATGTTTTATTGAGATTTGGCATAGCTATATATACTTTGTTAGAATTTTCTACTGGGCTTTATGCTCACCCCTATGGGACTTTGGTGCAGGTAAAGATAAGGTGGTCCCGCCGAATTAATGGCGTGGATATTTCGTGAAGAGTGAATTACTCTCTTATTTTTGTTGTAATCCTTTTGTAAGCCAAGGGCTAACGTGTTTGGGTCCAAGAGACCATTTTGTGTAACCAAGCCATTGCCTTGGAAGATGTAAGCCTGCAGGCAGTTTATTTAACTATAATTTATGTTGCATTCATTTTAGGTCCGTATGAGAGAACGCTGATAATTGTATTTTCTTGTCATTATAACAAGCTTCTGTATGCTAACTCTGAAATTGAATTCATTGTTAATGGCTTTGGTAATAAATTCCGAGTAATAAAAAGTGGGACGTGACAAAAGCAATGACAAACGCCTTCCAAGTCGCCTTGATTTTGCCTTTGGCGTACTTCCACCATTAGCCAGCATCATTTTTTAGTTGATAACTTGCTAGGGTCACCCTAAGCTCTCCATCATCTATGCAAAGCATCTTGAAAGTCTTCAGAGTTTGCTCGAGCCATTCAACCGCCTACTTTAGCTCTAGGCCACCATGGAACTCATTTGATTTGGCTCGCAAAAACTCTCGAGGTGAGAAAGCTCACTCTCATTTCCATGGCATTCTTTTCGGCTTAGTTCTCTGCCCTCAAGATAATCATGGATTCTCTCAAAGCCCCCGCCATTTCTCGGGCTAAGACGCCCATAGCGGCTTCACCAGCTTACCCCGGGACTCTTGTTTATCCCAGTTGCTCGACAATATTAGCTTGGTCAAAGCCCTTCTCTTACACTGGAATCTTTTGGACCGGTACTTAATGAACACCTCCATGTGCTCTTCCCGGCATCCTAGCAAAAAAATAAAATACATGAATTTAGCACATAATTACACTTGTGCTTGTAACCAAACCTCACACATTCTACTACAACTATTAACAAGATTTCATTCCATGTAACACTTAGTTTTACTCTACATAAACACTTAATCACATATGGATTACATTCTTAAGATGAAATTTGCCCCACGAAATACCGAGAATTCCTATTAGAATGAGCATTGATTAGATGCCCTTCTAATAAGACTTCAAGGAATTTAATAGGCATAAATAACATCCTAAAAGTTCAATCCCATACCCATTTAGTCATATAAGCATGTTATCACATAACACCTGAAATATGGAACACCTCTTAAGTACCAAAATGAACCTATTGTGGTAAAAGCACTTCCCGCAAGCCCCAAGTGTTCAAACCCAGTAGCTCTGATACCAAGTTGTCACACTCCCAAAATTCTTAACAAAAGATAATTAAGATTAACATCATTATCATTAATCAATCTTACAAATCATCATTCTTCGAGCATAATTAAAATTATGGATCCTCATTATTCGTAAAACCCATTCCTTTAGTACTCAATAAACTTTCACATTTGTATTTCATAACATGCTAGGAAATTATAAAAGGTCCAAATGTGAATACATATTCAACTTCCTCTAAGGTGTGAATCTATAGCATGTGAGACATATAACACAAAAGAAATTAAAGTATAAAAAAATGCCTTATAGGCTACAAGTTCCAAGGCTTAGGCTCGATTACAAACAAATGGTTATCAAACCCATTCAAGTATAGCCCTTGGCTTGTCAAAAGAAACAAACAACAATACAAATGAGCGTTGTGTTCCAAAAGATCCATTGTGCCTTCACTTAGGTGGAATCACTACATCCCTTCCTACAATAAATCCACTAAAGGGTGAGTATTAAGGTTAGTAGAGAAATCTTAACAAAGTATATACATTTTATACAATCTCATGCGATGAGTGCAATGCCATGCCATGCTCAAAATAAATATTTTTCTTATTTGGGAAATCTTATGCTCAATGCTCATTTAAAAATGTAATCAAAACAAAGATTCCAATATCATTCAAGGGGTGGTAAATATGACTTAGATAATCCCTAAGCTGGTGTCTGTAAGTAGGTCCCTCAAGGCTCTATCAAATCCCACTTTACCAGCTCCTAACTAGAAGGCACGTGGTACCTACCCAGAATGTGTTATTGGTCTTTCACCCTAGGTACTCAGGCTAACTTAATTCTCAAACTACACTCCCTATCTGGACTTATCAAGCATATTTACCCTAAAACAAGTCAAAACGAACTTCATTTTACAAACAACTTCACTTTTCAAATAGTAACTTCAATGTCAATTATAAAACAATGATAATGAAAGTGACATGAAACGATAATGCAATATATATCAATACATTGTGGACGTTCCAATTTTCTCAATATAATTACCTTTAATACGAAAAGGAAATAATGTGCATACCATGATTACTTCACAATTATATAAGACAACCTAACCTTTTTTACTAAACCACTACCATATATAATACACATAGGTAAACTGATTCAACACTAAAACAATGACCCATGCTCTACCTGCATTAAGCCCGATAATCCAAGGACACCTTTCCACAATGAAACACCAATTTAGTAGACACAAGCTGAAAGGGAATTATAACTCTGCCAATTTGCCAGACACAAACTGGAAGGGAATGGTACCTCTACCAAGTACTCCAAGCGCTAGTTGGAAGGTACTGGCACATCATCATTTCATCCATGCAATTTTCCCATTTTGATCAATTTCTCAAATCTCTACTCAATATTTATATATTGTATATATCCAAGAGATAAATAACATCAACACATCATATGCATCTCCCTTCTCGTTGATCAAGTTATTCCTAACATTAAAATCATCATTTCCAAGCATCATCCTTTCAAGACAACTTTTAACAATCAACCATACATGATTTTTCAATATCAATTTCTATTTCTTATGGAATTTCAATAATAGGGATAATTATATCAATTTCCTCATAATTTTTCAACAATGATGTTCTTCAAAACATCTATTTTTACACAACCTATTCCTTTCCACATTTCCAAAAGTCTAGGATTTTCACAAAAACTAGGGTTTCTCAGTTTTGAAAAGATTTTTCTCAAATGACACTTACAACCACAAACATGACCCATAACCTCAAGAGTTTAAGGAAAATTTTAGAGAAACCCACTTTTGAAGTCACATAAAGCTCAATGAACAAAGCCCTAACCCCCACACATATGAAATTAACCTTGAAACAGCCATATAATTGTAAAAATGTGTATAGAAATCAAAGAAATCCATACCTCAAGCTATGGAGGAAGAAGATGGGAAAAGTCATAAAATTTGATAGTGTCGAAAATCAATCTCCATTGTATAAGATGTAGTCCTTGATGAGCTCTCCAAGATTGATGAAGAAACTAGGGCCAAATCTCCAATGGATTTGGAGAAATCAAGAAATTGATGGTGGTTGTTAGGTGTTTTTAGAGAGATGGAGAAGAGAAAGAGATGAGAATTGTTTAGAGAGAGAGATATAAGTTGTAATGAGAAAAAAGTGCAGAAAGACTCAATAAATGAGCTGAAAAGGCAAGAAAGATGGGTTTGGGATGCGCTTTCCCGCACATGCGGGCCCCTTGGCCGCACGTACAGCCCCTTCTTTGCACTCGTGCGGTGTTCCACCGCCGCATGTGCGGTTTCTTCCAGTTAGAAACTTGCTCAAAACACCTCTTATCATACACATGAGGTTATCACCCCCCTCACGTATGACCCATACCCAACTTCTTACTGGACTTCTGAAATGATCCGCATGTATGGACCCTCTTGGCCACTCGTGCAGAATGCTACTTGGATAGAATTTTATCCTTAAAGAAAAACACATCCTTTGGGTTCCATTCTCATGCTCAAAATTTAAAAATCTTTGCTCGAAGAAGATTTAAAAAACCAAAACTAAAACAAATGAGGTATGAAACAAGGTACAATCACACGTTCGACATGGCCTCAAATAGGAATTAAGAGTCCGTAATATAAGCCTAAGTGGGAAATAAATAGGAAGACAATTGGATTATATACTCGGGACATCATACTAGCAATGATAACACAAGTTGAAGACTTTAACATTGACATCAACGGTTAACAGCGGATGCCAACAATGATTTTTTTTTAATGGTGGCAGCTTGACTTTACCGTTATTGAATTATGTTAAAACTGTATCTTCTGTTAGATAGAGGTCAATCGGTTCGTGTCTATGGTCAATCAATAGGCTAGTGGCGTAGCTAGGATTTGAGTTCAATGTGCTCATTTAACAAGTATCATCAACATTATTATGTCCAAACTTGACTGTAATTTTATATATTTTCAATCGCATGCAAAAGTAATTTAAACTTTTTAAAGCACATATAAAAACAAAAATTGGGACATGAATGCTATTGCTTCAATAAAAATCAAGCAGATATCTACACTTACATAATTGTTCACGGTTAGTTTTCATTTTTGAAATCACTATATGAAAACCTTATTACTTAAGCTATCAAACACATTTTTCTCAATATATCTATCCAAATAATCATTCAATCAACCGTCACTCCTTAGAATTTGGGAGGGGGAATCACTCATTCAATTCTTCATAATTGCATTGCAACAAAAGATCCTTCACAGTTGTAGCTATCATTGGTAGAATAGGAATAATAGTTCTCTATTATTTCTCTAAGAGCACCTCTAATCCTTAAACCCATTTTTTGATCAAATTTAAATTTGATGATAAAGTACTCAAAAACTATCTCTAATTATTTCATCAAATGTTTATCAAATCAAGAAAGAATTTTTTTTTTCATTGAAGTTGATGAAAAGAAAAAAATTGAGTTAAAGGAAATTTCTAAAATCATTTTGATGAAAGTTTGCCGAAAGGGTTGGAGTAGTTCATATCAAATTAAACTTTTTACTCGAATTTGGAATTAAATTAGATGAAAAAGCAATAAATGATAGGAGATACTCTAATTTCACTAGGTTCATTTTGTAAAATTCCAAACATTTTGGGTAAATTTCTACATTTGCTTAAAGAAAATTTCAAGGTTGAGGGGTGTCACTTGACACCACTCTCATTCTTCCTCGTTTAGGAAAATTCCTTATATTTTCCCCTCTTTATGTGAATAAAAAATGGGCAATAAACCAAAATATAATAAGTAATAATCTGGCTAAAAAATAAAAGCAACAAAAACAATCACAAAATGCCAAATTTATATGGGTCAACAAAAATACCTACGTCTATGGTTCCAACTCCAAATCAAACTATTACTATAAAATAATGGGTTATAAGAGATCGCCTCTAGTCACAACTAGAGAAATACAATCATCAAAAGAATATTCTTAGATCACTAATAAACAATTATATCATCACCATAAAGATGAGTTTCAACAAAATTAATAAAGGTAAAAAGTTTAGGTATTGCCAAAGTGGATATCTCAAACTACCAATCTGAAAGAGCTTTGATGAAATCGGCTACGATCAACGTAACGCCCCAAATTTCTAGCCCAAATGATAAGACAACAATCATGGCTCTTTCAAGGAAAACCAAATATAAATCTCCAAACTTACATTACACGATACAATAGTTCTTCATACAACAATACATTAATCCAACAACAAGTAAATAAACAAATAAATACCCCCAAGGGTTTACAAGTTTCCAAGGCTTGAGCCTGGTTACACAAAACGGTTATTCAAAACCACACAAACACAGCCTTTGGCTTACACATAGAGTCACAGCAAAATGAGAGCATTGTACTCCCAACACACATACTTCCACGCCCCTAGTTGGGTGGGATCACCACATCTTTTGCTACACAAAAATCCCATAGAGTGAGCATAAAGCCCAATAGGAAATTCTTAACAAAGTATATACATTTTATACAAGTCTCAAGAGATGAAATGCACATGCCATGCTATGCCCTTTTTGAAGATAAATCACATTTTCATCTTTTGAAAACTATCATGCTCAATGATATCATGCAATTTCAATTATTCAAAACTTAACAATTTATTTCAATGGTGGTAAATACGACTCTGGTAATCTCTAGGCCGGTGTCTGCAAGTAGACTATACAAGTACTACCAATTTGTCATTTTTACCGATATTAACCAGAAGGCTCGACACCTATCCGTGCGGGTTTTTGGTCTTTCACCCCGGACTCTCAGGCTAACTTATTCAATATCATCTACACCACCTATCAAGACTTACCAACGTATTTACCCCAAAACCATTCTATGAAAACTTGTTTCTTAACATTCTTTTCTCAATGAAAGTTTTCAAATCAACTTTCAAAATTTAATGTAATCAAATGAATTGATATACCAATAACACAAGATGAATATAAATACTTATATTCCAATTCATCATCTAAGGAATAACACAATTCCCTCTTCTTAAGTATCCTCAACAATTAGTCATTTCAAGACTATTTCAACATTTTGAACAATAATTTTCAAAATGAACAACAATTCTCATATTCCCTAAAATTCATCATTTATATAAATATAAATAAGAAATTTTCCAAACATCCATTTATTTTGACACACAAAATAAATATAACAATATCATTCATGGATTTTCAGTCTCTTTTAAAAAAATCCCCAAATTCTAGGTTTTCTCACCAAAACTATACAACTCAAATCCTTTGAAAGAAAACTTTCCAAAATCATCTTTTGTTCAATCAACAAAGATCAAAACCCATAAGATCATTTTAAAAGAATAAGAGACAAACCCACTTTCAAAATCGCTCAACTTCTTGAATCAACAATCAATTTTCAAAGCTATCAAAAGATGATTTCGAAAATCATATAGATCTTGCAAAAATATATATATATAACTCTAAGAAAATCCCTACCTCAAGTTTTGAAGAAGAAATGAGATGAAACCCCCAAAATCAATGGTGTCGAAACTCGATCTTCACCGCACACAACAAAGCCCTCGAGAAGTTAACCAACTTTGATAAAGAACTTATGGCAGAACTCTAATGAATCTTGAGAAATTAAGGTTTTGATCCAATTTGGCGTAGGAAAATGTAGAGAGAAAGGAGAGGAAAGGGTTTTTAGAGAGAGAGAGATATACAAAAGTGATCTTAAATATCAGATTCATGAATTGATATAACATAATCCGCTCAAGCATGGAAAGCCCCACTCGAGCGTCAAATATACTTTCCCAATACTTTTGCAGACATGTCAAATTTCTGGAACCAAACATTCTCCGCTCGAGCGCATAAACGGCCACTCGAGCGGACAAGCAACTTCTAATGCATTTTGCATTTTTGCTTTGGGGGCATTGCCCCTTAACCCCGCTAGGGCGCTGCCCCCTGGACCCCCGCGAGGGGACCGGGCAGCTCAATCCCCGCCAGAGCGCTGCCCTTGGACCCGCCAAGGGGCACTGCCCCCTGGACCCCCGCGAGCTGACTGTGTAGCTTGATCCCTGACATACCTAGCGAAGTGGCAAAACTAGGATCGCTACAATCAATACATAGAGCTCGTCTTCATGAACAACATACTGAAATTTCATCAAGATTGGGTAAGAGATGACCATCTGATCATGGCTTCAAACATGGAAGAAAACGTAGATTTTTTCTTCTCTTTTTGGTCTCTCTCTTGGCCCTTCTGTAGAGGTGTAATTTTGGCCCATCCGAGCTTGGGGGACAGCCCACCTTTGGGCTTGGCGAGCTTCCACCAAAATTTGGGTCGGGCCACATGTAGAAAATCTCGACCTAGTCCAAGCCTAGGCCTACGCAAATCCAAGCTTTGGGCCTAAGCTCGAGCCTGAGGTCGGGTCGGGCCTTTTTTTTTAGGCCATAAAATATATTAATGAATATCTCGAGGAAAAAAATGATAAGATTGAAAGAATAATTATTTGAAAATGAAATGAAATACTATAAATTTATATCATCAAATAAAATAGATATAAATTATTGATGGTAGAGAAATTGTATCACTATAAGTCAAGTACATCTTAACTAGCTTGGCACCTACTAGCATACCAATCATTTTCATTATATACTTCACCTCAATAATCTAATAAAAATATTACGAAATTAAATAGTGAAAAAAAAATTGTTGATTAATCATCAGAGAATTTACACAATTCATCCAAGGAGCCTAATGATATTTCATCCAAATCGCCTTGAATTCTCTCATTTTCACTACAATCTTGTCTTCTTGTGCTTGCATGCATACAATCTCTTGATATCATAAGTGCCTTAACCATTCCAGGTGTAACTCTGTTGCGCTAATCGCTCACTTGTCTACCTGCATGAAAAACTGTTTCAGAAGCCACTGTAGAAATATGAATGGTTAGTGTATCAAAATCATCGCCATCATCAATTGGCGGATTATCCAAATAATGTTTTAATTCAGAACTACTTTCACTTGCATTTTGAGATATTCTTCTAGTTTTTATTATTGAAAAAATACTTAATCTCCTACCCCGATATGAGATTGGTGTAGTGTGTGTAGGTGATCTATTTACAACTACAACATCCTTATATTTTTTAAATAATCTTTTGAATATTGTCATAATAGGGTCAAATTATTCTTCATTAGTGAAAATAAGTTGTAAAAAATGTTGTTAGGATTAACTATAATGGCAAAACCTCAAAGATGAGGCAATGGATCAAAATATTTATCAAATTTATCCTTTATTGTAGTAATAATGGTGATATATATATATATATATATATAATTTTGTTGCCTGACCGAAATTTTTTAGAAAATCTTTATGCAAGTGTATGTGGAGCCAATCATTTTCTCTGGGTTTCACTACTGCAAAAAATAAATCTATTACTTATTTTTGTTTACAAGCTATCTTTAACATATTATACATTGAATTATACCTGTTGTCTATGTCTAAAATTAATTTTCTAAATTTCATACCTCCTCGTTGACAAAATTTTCTATATTCTGAAATTCGATTAGCAAAAGACATAATAATAAGAATCGCTTGTTTTATTATCAGTACAGAATCCTCATATATATGCATAGCTTCTTTAACAATCAAGTTTAAAATTTGAGCACAACAACGAATATTAAATAAATCACCATTATCAACAAGTAATTGTAAAGTTGATTTCAGATGTATTACAGTCTTATTGTAGTATGATGTATTATCTAAACTAATGGTAAATATTTTATTTTGGAAAGCCTACTCAAATAATACATTCTTTATTTTTACTTGAAGTGAATGACCATTGTATGAAAGTTCAATTAATCTAAATAAAATTATTTTTTATTTAATTTTCAATTATTATCAATATAATGTGCAGTGATATATTGATATTCTAAACCACTATTTGACCACAAATCAGATTTTAAACAAACTCTTCCATTCAAATATTTAAAAAAGTTAAATAATTCCTTTTTAATATCCTAAAATTTCTTTAATATCTTGTTTCTAGTAGTATTTCTTGTAAACCTTGATATTGAGGTACAAAACCTTCTTGAACATTCACCAGTAGTATAAGGTTATTTTTTTTGAACAATATAATTAACTACCATATCTTGTGCATGTACAGAATCATATGAAAATATAGACAAATTACCAGCTAATGAACTTCCTAATTGCATTTAAGTTCTAATATTAAATTGTTGACTTTGCAAATGCTTATTAGCATGCCTTTTTAGATGAGTAGTACCACCTACTGATGAGACGCTAAGTAAATTTGCACAATATCTACATTTTGCTTTAGTTACAATTGTACCATCAGAATTAGTTACAAAATACTTTTTCAAAATGTTTCCAAACACTACTAGATGTGCTCCTAGATGATGATGATGTTGTTAGAAGAGTGTTATTAGGCATAGCAGGAGAATCAACTGATCAATATTGACATAAACATTAGGATCCATATTAATACAAGTAAAGTAATATATATTAACTAACAATTAATTAAATTAATGAGTAACTAATAGATATCAATTAAAACAATTAATATATATTAACTAACAATTAATGTAAGAAAATTAGTAACTAATAAATATTAATTCAAACAATTAATTTTATAGAATGACGAATGCGATACAAAAATTAACTTCTTCTGGTAAAAACTTCTTCTTGCACAATTGCAATTGGCACTTAACAATGAGATTTGAAAATTGATTGAGAGAGTTGAGAGTTGAGAGAGATTTGTTTGTGAGAAAATGAAATGGGAAGAGGGGTGTATTTATAGTAATTGGGGGGGAGGGGGGTTTAAAATACAAAATAAATAAATAAATTGGGCCATACGGTCATATGATCGTTGTTTTGACTTTCAAAGAAATAGACCGTTCGAGCGAATGGGGGTTCTGGTCAGTGCAGGTGGGTAGAAGACACATAGCCCAAGCCTGGGGGTTCGAGTTGGGCTCGGGCTGTAAGCGGGTTTCGAGCCATCGGGCTATTTTTACACCCCTACCTCTCTATTTTTCTGTTGCTCTTGTTTGTGTGTGTGTGTGTGTGTGTGTGTGTGTGTAAATTAGAGACAAAATGCCTCTTTTCTTTTCTCCACAAAGCTTTAAGGACGAGCTTTACATTTGTAATAAATAAAAAAATAAACCTTTGACTCATATAAGAGTCCTAGTGTGGGACCTTATTTAGGTTGTCTTTGGTTGAAGGATTTGATTATCCAGGGGGATCTACGCTGGGTAAAATAGTACTTAGTGTGGAATTGATTAACAATATTGCCAAAGCTTATGGAGGTGTATCTGTATTGATGAGAGAAATGAAAAGAGAAAAGAAAATGCAATCGCACTTTTTGTTTGGTTTTAATGGAAAACACAAGGGAAAAAAAAGTAAGAAAAAAATGCAATCTCACTTTTTATCTTTTGAGTTTACCTAGGATCTTTTCTTTCCCAATTTCTCAACTCAACCAAATATAATTTAAAATTTGAATGCTATCAATTCTTTTTCCTTTTCTTTCTATTTCCCTTACCCTTTCTATTTTTCTTTTCAAATTCTCCAATCAAACATAGTATAAGAAGGGATACCACCCAACAATTGACTACATAAACAAAGCCCAAAATATAAACCATGGCTTATAACAACTATTTTCTTTTATTCTTCCAACATAAATCCAAGAAACTGCCAAAAATTAGTTTTAATTTTTGTCGATAATGTTTTACAAAAATTTGTTGATGTTGCATCTATAACATTGTTGAAGGGAATCTTATTTCATATTCTAAAGTTTCTTTATTGCATAAAAATTAGGAGCACTTACGTGTAGGTCCTAATAAGTAGACTTATTGTCTAATAGGTCCTATTGGAAAAATTTGTCATAAAAAATATCACTAATTGTAAGTTTTAACGACAATTTATAAAAATTATAACAAAAAAAAAGTTACTAATTGTCAATTTTTAGCGACATATATAAAAAATTATCACAAAAAAATTATTTTTAGCGACAATTTTACGAAGATTTATTTTCAATAGGACTTGATGGAAATTAAGTCCAACTATTAGAACCTATTGGTAGTTTACCCTAAAAATTAATGAATAAGAAAATTTTATAAAATTTGTTAATTTGTTTTAACATTTTTTTTTTTTTTTTTTTTGTATTTCTTTTTAGTTTTCTCTTTCACTCCTTTCTTTAATGCCTGTGACGATATTCTTTACATGCCCTTTATTTTATCATTTTTCCCCTAATGGAGTCAACCAAATTTGACAATGGTTGATGTGGAAAACGAAATCCACCACTGCCTCTAAGCTAATTGTTTAGCGTCTATGAAAGATATGAGATGGAAAATTAACGGAACTTTTGTTCACGGGTTTTAATACAGGAGAAATAAATAAATAATAATAATAAATTTAAGGATAAATTATACTACGTACCTTTGTGCTTTGCATCAAATCCCACTTTAATCTCTACACATGAAGTTGTAATAGTCAACTCCTTGCGTTTCTAATTAAGTGTTAATGTCATCATTTTGTTACTCTATTATATAAGTCTTTAACATAAATCAGTAATGTGATAAGCATATGAGTACGAAATAAAGACTGTTAGTGAATATGGTATATATATATTATATTCACCATATATATTAGATGTTGTAATTAGGTTTTACTGTATTAGGATATTTCTATAGCTTTCTTATTGCCTACTCTTACCTTGCTTATATATAAGCCTTTTCATTGTATTGTAAGATACACAATATTGAATATACATGTGGGGACATATTTTTTGGGTTGTCCACGTAGCCGAGATTGTTAGCCGAGGTGCCACGTGGATAGACCAAGTCACCGAGATATGATGTGATCATATCTGAATCTGAGATATTCAGATAGAGGACAAGAGTCCTAAATGACATCAAGCTACCTATTTGGATAGAGATGAGACTCTTGTAAAAGTTCATCTTAATCTGAATAGTGTAAGTTGTGATAGATCTTATCATTGTTAAGGATAGAGTCGCATGAAGTAAGACTTCTAGGGAAAGTTGGACACTGATCATTATAAAAGTGAGGCGCCCCCAAGGGTCTAAGCTATACTTTTGATTGTGAATTGTGTACTTGTGTTGATGTATTTGAGAGATCAGTTAACTGACTTGACCGTCGGAGTGTTCCCAGGTGGACAAGCCACTACGGTATTTTTTGTCTTCTTGTGCACAGGTGCTAGCTTAATCTATTCTGCTGTGTGTTCTCCAGCTAAGTTCTCTAGATCTCGGCAGGAGATCTGTTTGGTTGTGAGGTCAAAAATCAACACCCACAATACACATAATATAATATTCTCCTTTTCTCTTTCTTAAATATTGTAACATGGTATCAGAGTTAGGATAAGTACCTGGTAATTTAGCTTCACCAGCGGGTGACAACCTTGCCTTTGCCGCCCGTCGGACCTTAATCCATTTTGCTGTTATATTTTCCTTTCAGTATCGTTTTATAGTGATCTCTTCTTCTATCCGCTAGTTTCTCTATGTTCCCTCATCACTGACCAAAGTTCCTTTGCGGCTCCTACCTTTTCAACACTACCGAACTCCACCCTCGGCCGCCATTACCTGCCAATTTGTCGACGTCTCACACCTCGCCAAAAATGGCTTGTTTCCTCTCTGACTTCTGCCTTCTCTGTTGTCTTCAACAAGGTCCCTAACCTCTATTATTCTTCAAACCCAATTCTCTCTTTTTTTCTAAAGCTACTACTAGCCTTCTCCATCTTCACCTTTATTTTATTTATTTTTATATTTTTCTAATAAAAAATGTATATATATATATATATATTTACTCGCAATCCTTTTTTTTTTTTTTTTTTGTTTCTTCTCTCTCTTGATTCTCTCTCTGTCTCTTTATCAACCTCAAATAGGTTACTATCTTCAAAACTATTTGAGTTTGAGGAGGGATAATATACATATATCATGGTAAGCATGGTGATACACCAGAAGAACTACCCAAACCGCCCCTTGGTATCACCTAGGCCGTCCCTTGGTGCACCATCTAAGTCGCCCCCTTGGTGCACCACTTTGGTGCATTATCCAAACCGCTGCCTTGGCGTACTCCCTAAGTTGCCCCCTTGGCTTATCATCCAAGCTGTCCACTAGCACACACGGTTCTTTTTTGGTTAAGACTTTTACTCCTGGCTTCTTTTTCAATGGTCCAGCACTACCTCACCAAAAATTGTCCCTCGGCATTGGCTACATCTAGAATCTTCAACAGTCCGGCACGACCTCACCAAAAATTTTCTTTAGGGATAGTTCTAACCGGTTTCTACAACGATCCGACATGACCTTACCAAAATTTGTCTTCTGGAATTAGCTCTGGCCCTGCTCTTACAACGGTCCGACATGACCATAAATTATCTCTCGACATTAGCCCGACTGTTCCTTCAATGGTCTAGCATAACTATAAACTGTCTTCTAGCATTATTATTTTTATTTTACTTTATTTTCTCCAGTTTTTCTTTCCAAACTCCAGTTGGTCTCTTTGCAACCACTTTGAATTTGAGGGCAATTGTTAGTGAAAATAGTATATATATATATTATATTCACCATACTGTAATTAGGTTTTACCATATTAGGATATTTCCATAGCTTTCTTATTGTCCTCTCTTACATTGACTATATATATGCCTCTTCATTGTATTGCAAGATACACAATATTGAACATACACATAATACAATATTCTCTCTCTCTCTCTCTCTCTCTCTCTCTTAGATATTGTAATGCAAATGAGAAAAATCACTCACATTTCCTGCCTACGCACATTTGTTCCAATGTTTATATCAAATTATGATTGTATTTGGCTGAAACAAAATTCAGATTGTGAACAATTAAAGAGATGAACTAGTGTTCTGCAGAATTAGAATCTCGAAACTCTATTTTTCATAGTAATACAGTTTTTTGTCTATTCCGCTTTCTTGCTCTTCGATTTCTCTTTTGACTTTGTTGATTTCAAAAACTCTATTTTTTTACCTCTTCATCCCTATTTTCAACATAAGAACATATATATATATTATTATATAACTCTATCACTTATAACAAAGTGTGTATTGATGGGAAATATGAATAATTTTCCTATTGCCCTCATTTCATAGTCATGTGCTTATCACATGATTAGATTCCATTAAAAACATTAACAATGAAGTAACAGAAGGGGAATATTGACACTTGACCAGAAGTGTAGAGAGGGTTAATTGTTACTATTTTATGTATAGGGGCCAAAGTAAAATTTGATACAAAACGTAAGGGTGCAAAGTGTAATTTACCCTAAATGTAACTATCCTTACTGTTGCTATTTTGTAATTAGTGAAAATAAAACAAAAATAATACTATAATTGAAAAAAATAAAATAAGAAGGGTAAATTACAAATGTACTCCTAAGGTTTGCTTAAGATATGCATTGCCCCTTATGATTATGCAAATTATATCTCACCCCTTCCAATTTATAATCGCATAACAATTGTATTTTAATAAATTATCAAATCAATTAATAATTTTTAATGATATCATAAATATATTTCAATTAACAATTCATGTAATTTTATTATTTAGAAGAGTAGTTAGGAATTTTATTTTTTCTTTTTGTTAATTCTATTAAATAAAAATTCTGATATTTGTAATTTTCAAAACCACAAAGAGCAATTTGTATTTTAAGCAGATCTTAAAGAGTGTATTTGTAATTTACCCAAAGAATAATAGGAAAAGATTTGATAATAAGGAGAAATTATTCAATATTTTTAGAGCAAGTTTAGATAGTACTTCAAATTAATAATTATTGATCTAAATTATAAAAGCCATCACATTTATGTTGAAATTTTAAGTGACAATGTGCAAGGTATCCAATAGAGCATTACTACTCTTAATCATAGCATGTGTTACTCCATGTTGAAGCATGTGGATTGTGAGAATTTGGACAATAGGATCTCCAATTGTAATGAAGGGCATGATCTAAGTTGCTTTGTGATTTCTAATACCTCTTCTTGGTGTGCAGATGATGTTTTTGACAGGGTGGTTATTGATGGGGCGTGGCAGAGGCAATCCTTGCAAGCTGGTGCAGCATGGATTGGAATGGATCGCAATGGTAGTCCAATTGTTAAAAGGCGATTGTCATTTTTAGCTCCTTCAGCTCTCGTCGCCGAGGCCCGGGCATGTTTAGAAGCTTTAAAGTGGTGCTGCCAATGTCAAATTAAAGCAATTTCAATCCTCACGGATAGGCATCAGTTAGTTCGAAATTTGATGACTCAGGGTACTTTGGATTGGAATATACATATGTTAGTAGATGAGATTAAACTGGTTTGTAAGTCTTTTGACTATGTTTGTATTCGTAAGGTCCCTAGACTAGAAGTACATCTAGCTCATGTGGAGGCTCGAGCAGCTTCTTCACATAGAAGATAGGTAATGTATTTTGAAATTCAGCTGTGATTCATAGCTCTAAACAAAGCTCTACCGAATTGGCAAATTCAAAAAAAAAAAATTAAGCCAAAATATCACATCAAGGTGAGACCTACATAATTGTCACATCATTAGAGCAGCTCTAGAGTTCTGAAGTATTTTTCTTGATATTTGTGTTTTGTTTATGATATATGAAGTTGTTCTTTTCCTATAAAAAAAAAAAAAGGCATTACTACAAGAACAATGAATAGATTCTCGCCAATAAATGTCCTAAAAGCATCTTCAACCATACTCTCTAAAATGCCTCCTCAAAGTACACAGAAAACTATCTTCTTTATTTTGCCTAACTAGTTTAGCTAGTGTACACTCTAACTATACTCTTTATTTTAGCTAACCAATCAAACTAACTTAACTAATTTTTAAAAGAAAACTATTATAAACATTAATAAATAAATAATCGTATTTATCTAAAATATAAATATATAATTATTACTTATAAAAAATATATATATATAATTAAATTATTGATAAAAAAAAAATATTTTCAAACAATCATATTATCTCAATGGTCATATTTTCAAACGGTATTATTCGCATGAATTTAAGTACATCAATAAGAATGTTATGCTAAAACTTATATATCCAATCCAAGAGACTCATCAATTCAATATACCACTACCAGAACCAGTGGTTCCACACAAAATAAGTGTTATGAGTGTGTATATACTAACTAGGGGGGAGAAAAAAAAAAAAGCTAAACATGCCCCAAGTGTTATAACAAAACACCAACCAAAATCAATGAAACCTTGATAATGTATTTGGTTGCTTATAAAATGCAAGAACAAAAACTCAGCCTTTGATTTTTCTTTATTCGATTACATCCTCAAATGCTTCATGAAAAGTAAAAAAAGGCAAAAAAAATATATATATATATATATAATCAAAACACAAGCACTAAAACAATTACTCATTACTCATTCTACAAAACAGAGTTAGCAATTAGAGCTCAAATTCCGTAATATATAATCAAATGATGAAAATTCCAAAACCCTAAATTATTAAACCCTAGCAAATAAGATCTAAAGCAAATTATTACATGAAATTGAGGGAAACAACAAGGAAATAAGCAAATAAGCATTACCTCTTCCTTTGTTGAGCAAATTATTACATGATTTGATGTCGAGAGGAAAATGATTACAAATAGCTGATGGGGAAGAACAGGGAAGTGGAGAAAGCAAAAGAAAAAGAGAGCCATACCTGTGATTAATGGGCTGGAACAGAGATGGAACAAGCAGCGATGGAGGCCAACACAATGGGGGGGAAGAGTGCTTTGCCTAGCAATGGACGCTGGCTACCTGTAGAGAGCCAAAACGAGAATTGACAAAATGTCTCCTCAGTTGCAGAGCGCGTTGGAGCTTCGAAATCCAGCTTCAATAGGCAAAATGCCTAATTCTCTCCTTTTGGCTCTTGCGTTGGAGATGCTCTAACATGCTTATTAAGGAGTAAGTACTGCCATATTTTTAGAATTTTTAAAATAAAATAAATAGCATTTAATACAAAATCCTAAGTATAAAGGGGAAAAAAAAAATATTAAGAAGGAAAAAAATATTGTTACAATAAATGCAAATAGTCGGAAACCTTGTACTTGCTGACTTATTAATAGCAAAAAGTAAGATATTAATTTATTATTTTTTAATATATAAAATAGATAATTAATTTTACTTTAAAACTTTTCAGTGACTTGGTAGTATTCGCCGTGGATAATTTACTTGTCTAGTATAATTCTTTTATAATTTCTTTTCATTTTTGGCAGAAGAACAAAATTGGAAAATGAGGAAGTGTAGCGGTGGGTATATCATCTCAATGCATTTGTTTTTCTGGCCCCTTCCCTTTCTCATGTAAAAAAATAAAAATAAAATCATCCATCCACATAGATAAATTGCCCTAGAGTTGGCTTAATTACAAAAATGCCTCATTCTAAAATGTGCCTAATTAAGGAGTTATTAGTATGAAAATATAATTAATGTGACATTGTTCAATCAAGAAAAGATATCTTAATAATTATTTTAAAACCCATTATTACATTGCGAAAGTATGGCAAACTTTCTATGTTCATAACATGTGCAGATTTACTAGTATATATGTGTATATATTAAACGGTTTGGTTTGATTTCAAATTTTATAAAATTACAAACCAAATTATCAAGTAAAATTAATTTATTTTAATAAGCAGTACCAAATCATGTATTAAGAAAATCAAACCAAATTCATTGTGAGATTGTGGTCTAGATTATATCGATTTATAATTTATTTATTTTTTTTCTAATATTCCACAAAGATGTTGCCGGGTAAGTCTCATTTGACACATGGCATGTCTTTTCTTTTCGTTTTCTTTTTCTTTTCTTTTTTTCTTTCTTTTTAGTAGTGATATATAAACAAAATTTTTGTATAAAAATTATGTACAAAATGAGTTTATACTATGTGATTTTTTGATTTTCAATCAAAACATCTACTATTGTCTTCATATCACAAATGCAATTGACACATCATTCTAAACGTGTTTTTCTATGTGAATTTTATGTTGAAAAATGATATATAGATCTACTTTCTAAACCCATTTTTTAGACCAATGATATGCAAGTGATATGATTGATTAATGATTAGAGAAAATATAAAAAAGAGTGTTACATTTCATATTCTAATTAATTATCACATCATTAAATTTAAAAATTAGTTTTAATTTTTTATCTTGAATAGCAAAGCTCATCTACGTTTATAAACTACTTTTCCTTTATTTTATTTTATTTTATTTGTCTTTCTTTCAAATAGCGTGTTGTGTTATCATGAGTAGAGGTTAAATGGGTTGGATCAACACGACACATTTAGAGTCGGGCCTAACATGAGACGAATCAAGACGTACCGAAGTTTTGGGCCCAATAGCACAGGTACTATTGGGCGTTTGACATGCCATAAGCCACAAAATGGGCTTGAGAAAACCATTTAATTTAATTTTACATAATTCTATAGATATTATACTCTTATTAAAAATATAAGAGGCCAGATATAATTGGTTGTCAAAAAATAATGATTCTTGCACATCCAATGATATGACACATTCTTTTTAGTAAGATTTTTAATAAGAGTTACATGTAGTACTACTTTTAAACTTTTGAGTAAGATTTTTAATAAGATTTTTCCTGTCATTATGGCCGAACAATTGTTAGTGCCTGTTTGGTGCAACTTAAAAGTTACTTATTTTAACTTTTAGTTTAATTTAAGCTATTTTGATGTGTTTGTTTAGTTTATAGCTTATAGCTTGTAGTTTTTTAGAAGTCAAAAATCAGCTTATTCTTTGAGTAGGGCAGGAGATGCTTAATTTATAAGTCAGAAATCAGCTTATGTTCATAGTTATAAGCTATAAGCTGTTTAAGCATAAACTATAAGTACTTTCCCACAGCTCTACCAAACAGGGCCTTATAATGGCTAGATTCAAGGTTAAAATTTAACTCTAAAAGACATTCACAAATTATTCTTCATTAATACGAATCATTATTTGTGACTTGAATAGATGATTTTTAAAACCTTTATATATATACACGTTTATTATTTTGCATTTAAATTTTTTTTTATTTTTTATTTTTTTTTTTATGAGTGAATAATTTTGTATTTAAGTTATTGATAAATCAAACATAAGACTATTGTTGATGCACAAGCTCTTACATCATAAATAAATAAAATAATTAAGGAGCCCAGTTATTAATTTTCTTCCACGTTGTCTTATCATTCCTGATATAAAAGTCAATAGGTTTAACACTCCAATAATAGTTCTTATCATCTGAAGAAGAATCGTTGCGATAAATAAATATATATATTTAAATGGTTAGGTTCGATTTTAAATCAGATTCATAATTATAAAATTACAAACTGAACTATTAAGTACAATTCACATATTTTAATAATCACGACTAAACCATGTAATGGGAAAATAAAGCCAAATCAAATTGTGAGATTGTGGTCTAAATCAAACTTATATGTAATATTTTTTTTATTTTTTTATTTTTTGATTTTTTTCTAATATTCCACAAAGATGTTTCTTGGCAAGTCTCATTTGATACAAGACGTGTGTTTTTTTTTTCTTTTTTTTTTTTCAATTTATTTTTTTGAGTTGTGATACACAAACACAATTTGTGTAGAAATTATGCACAGAATGAGTTAGTACTTTTTGGTTCTTTCATTTTCAATCAAAATATCTGCTATTATCATTGTAATTTCAGAAATGCGATTGACACATCATTTTAAATGTGTTTCTTTATATGAATTTTATGTTTATAAATTACTTTTCCTTTCTTTTTCTAATAATGTGTTTTGTTGTCAAAAGTAGAGGTGTTGAATGAGTCAAACCAAAATGACACATTTGGAGTTGGGCCTATCATGAGGCAAATCTAGGTGTGCTATGTTAGGCCGATGTTTTGGGCCCCATAGCAGAAGTACTAATGGGCCTGGACAAGCCACGAGCCATAGAACAAGCTCGAGAAAAATCATTTCATTTAATTTTAAATAATTCTATATATATTAACACTTTTACTGCAAAACTTAGTGAGTATTTCTAATTTACCCCTGTCTTTTTTGTTCTTTTGGCTGTCTTTTAATTGTGACCAGTGGATGTGTTGAAAAATGTATAATTTAAAATAAGTGAGTGAGGAAATTAGATATATATTTTTTTTTATTGATCATTTATTTTATTTATTTGTGCAAAAAAAAAAAGTAATTAAAAAGTCCAAAAACCACTTAAAAGTTTAAACAGTCAAAGAATTATACAAAAGTCAAAAATTCTATTTTCTCTCTACTTTTTGTATTTTTTTTATTTATTAAATTTTTTTTTTTTGTAAAAAGTTAAAAATAATTACAAACATACTAATTTTTTGCCTCATATTTTATCCAAAAAATCAAAAAAAAAAAAATACTAAAATAGCCTATTTCCAAACTAAACCTCAATTTTCATTTTAAAAGAAATTCTATTTGTAAGGTCCTTTAAACATTCAAAATTTAGGAGTAAAAACTATTGGTCACAACTCAATTGAAAAAATTAATTTAAAATAAATAAATAAAAAGATTTGTTAAAAAAAAATATTAGTTGAGTTAAATATTAGTTTAACTATAAATTAAAAATAAATAAAAAATCAAACTCATTTGTTTTAAATATTATTTTTTTGTACATATTCATTTGTTGAGTTAGAAATAATTGATTACAAATTTAAGACATTGGCAAAATTCATATTACTCTTGTGGTTTGAGTTAGGAACACTTTACTCCCTTATAATTAAATTAAAATTAGATTAAAAAGAGGAATTATATTGAATAATTAAGAATTTATGATTAATTATGATTTAATTGAATTAATATTAAATATTAGAAATTATGTATATGTGAGATGAGAGAAAAAGAAAATAACAAAAAAATATGGATGGAGTTTGAGTGTATTATAGCCATTTCACTGTTATATATAACGGAGTTAATGGTTGTACTTTGGTCCAAAATCATATAGGGACTTTCTAATAATATTTGAATCATAGAGGAATAAATTGCTCTTGGCTCAAACCACAAAAGAGTAAAATAATTTTTTTCCTTACAACATTAAAACAATTATTCTAAACTCTTTTTCTTTTTCTTTTTTAAAAATAAACTTTTCTTTGTAAACAAATCTTTAAACCATAAGATAAGGTGAAGAAATTAATGTAAAATATAAATTTAAGTGCTGTCTAAACCAAGAGAAGAAAAAAAGAAAATATCGTTATGGCAAAAAAAAAAAATTAAAAGAAAATTAGCACCATAAAAATTCGTAATTTTTTTTAGTGACATGGGTGTTGTGTAGCATAATATTTCTCAAAATAAGTATTGGTAATAGTAAAATAAGATAAAACAACTAAGATTAATTAATACATAACTGTAAGGCTATGTCTAGACCTTTTCAAAATCTCTTATCAAATTTATAATTCAAACATCCGTGAAAGTGTTATTCAAAATTAGAGAAATAAAAAAAATAAAATAAAATTAGTTATTGCATTAAAAAAAAAAGGTTAAATTATATTCATTACCCTTGACATAAACAAAAATAATATAATAAAATTACCTTTTAGGAAAATTTACCCATAAATCTTAGTTTCTGAAAAGTTGAACCATTTAGTCCTAAAAGTTTTCTTATGCTCCATTTAGTCCCATTTGCACATCAATCTAATGTTCGAAACATTAATCTGATGTTCGAAATCTAATGTTCGAAACATTAATATGATGTTTGAAACATTGTAATGGGACCTTTCAGTCTATAAAAAAACTTTTAAGACTAAACAGTGTATAAGTTATTAATTTGAGATTTATTGGTGCATCCCCCTACATTTTATTCAGACGATTAACGAATTACTCATCCATTTTCATTCCAATATAGAAAGAGCGAATGCCCAAGCCTTGATGAAAATTCGAAATTGTCCCTATTTTGTTCACTTACAAAAATAATATAATAAAACACAACATATTTGTTTAAACGAACTGGATAAGAGAGGATTGGAATCCTGGGATTCATAGTCCTGC
This sequence comes from Camellia japonica, assembly GCA_030407325.1. Taxonomy (NCBI): domain Eukaryota; kingdom Viridiplantae; phylum Streptophyta; class Magnoliopsida; order Ericales; family Theaceae; genus Camellia; species Camellia japonica. Next base: position 133,902,218 of record JAPPVO010000031.1, read on the forward strand.
AACTATTTGGTTGAATAAGATATGTATCTCATATTTATTTAGTCATGGGATAAAATGTTAGGAAAGTACTATTTAGTTAGATAGGATATGAATCTTATGTTTGTTTGGGATATTATGGAGAAGTATATATTAAACATATCTTTAATATTTTAATTATTTTTAACTAGATTAAATAAAAATTTATTTTATTTTATTTTTTAAAAATTAAATAAATTTTTTTAAAAAATAAATAAATTAAACAAATAAAATATCAATAAAAATATATGCTATTTTTTTAATTAAAATTTTAAATATTTTTTTAAATAATAATAATTAAATAATGAAATTAAATAAAACATCTATTAAAATTTAAATAATGAAATTAAATACAATATCAACAAAATTTTAAAATAAAACATCAAAAAAATATCTATAAAAAATTATTTTAAAAAAATTAAATAAATAAAGCATCAATAAAAATTAAATAAAATTATTTTATTTTTAAATTAAGACTACTTTATTAAGTATAATTAATATCATGAGGAAAAAGATATTTAATATTAAAGGGTTAATAATGTAATTTGACAATCTAATCCCATGAGATTAGTTATCCTATTATTTGTGTCACACCTCCCTCATGGGATACAATAATTTAACAAATTTAAGATTAATAGTCCGAATAAATTATTAATCCGGTACAAAAAATTTAAAATAAATAATAAATTATTAGTCCGAATGAAGTATTAGTCCAATTCCATATATCAATTCCACCGAACAAACACGCTGTAAATGTCTTATACAATAATGGCATAATTGTAAATGAACCTTACACGCGCACATCAAACGGAAATAGGATCCGTACATTTTGTCTCAATGTTTAATTAGAAGTTATTTGGTATTACAGTCACGTGATGTTCTAAATATATTGTGGTCGGTAGAAAATATTTACGATTTTATATAAGGTGATTAGGAAATATGGATATACACAGTGGGTTGTGATTGGTGAAGAGTATTACTATATGGGACTCTAGGAACATCAAATAATTTTTCCCATTTATAATATTTGTTTGGTACAATGACAGAATAAAAATGCTAGACACTGACTCTTACGGGTCTCAAATTTACCTCAAATGTATTTGTATGGTGAATATTGAACAGAAATGCCTCCGACCCCCAGCTGGCGGTGCTTGGGGGTCGTGCGTGTCAAGTTCCAATTGGCCAAAAAAAAAATAGTTTTTTTTTTTTTTTTTTTTTGTTTTCAGCGAATCGGGACCCGCCACCTCACTGGGGGTCGACCCCCAGTGGGGTATGAAGCAAAGTCCAATATTGAATTTATGAAGTGTAGGGTTTACATATGAAATAAATTTGAATCATTAATTTTTTTTTAAATAAATTCTGAATTGATAAAAGTGAATTTGTAATATTGTTGATGGTAGAATATGGTATCAATATATAAAAATAATTATAAATGGTTATTTAATTTTAAAAAATCCAGAATACTTAGGCCATTTTATAATATTTATTTATTTTTGATAAATTAAAAGTTTGACAAATGTACCGTTAATCTCATACTTTTAACATGATTATACTAATGTCGTTTAAAATTTTAACTTACATAAATAGAAAAAATTATTTGGTGTTGCTAGAGTGTCACATGACAGTACTTCTCACCAATCACAGTCCACCATCTCATCTTTCTCAATTATCCAATACAAAATCAATCATAAACCTCACACTCTCTACTAATTACAACATATTTGAAGTATCACTTTCTTAAGGAGTTTTCTTAAGTGTGCAACCCACAAAAGGTGTAAGTGGGTTGCACACCATGTGCCACTCACACAAAAGGTGTAAGTGTAAGGTGTAAGTGTAAGTGGAAGGTATAAATGAAATGTATAAGTTGCATACCATGTGCCACTTACACAAAAGGTGTAAGTGCAAGGTAAAAAAGGTGTAAGTGTAAGGTGTAAGTGAACACAAAAAGGTGTAAGGTGTAAGTTGCACACTATAGCATTACCCCTTTCTTAATTATCTAATACAAAATCAATCATAGACCTCACACTCTTTACTAATTACAATATAGTTGAAGTACCTCCATTTGGGAAGTAAAATTTAGACTAAAATAGTCATATAAGACAAAATAGGTTATTTTAACCTAATAAAATAAAATATTACATCCAACTCATAATCATTACATTCTTTTTCTCACAAAAAAAGTCAAGAAAATCAAAAATCTTTCTCAAACTAGACTTTTAGTCCCAAGCTAAAATAATCAAAAAAATCAAAAAATCAATCCACTTTCCAAGCGGAGACTAAATAACTTTTACATAAATAGTGAGACAAAATGTACGGATCCAAGTTCCGTTTGATGTATGCGTGTTCATTTACAATTATGCCATTATTGTACAGGACGTTTAGAGCTAAATAAAAACAAAAGAGAGACAATTTCGTATTTTCACCGAGGCCTAAACTTTCGTCACTTGGACATTCCCTCTTTATATATAGGAATGGAATCTAACAAATTAACTAGTTGATCCGTTGGTTAGAGCTTTGTATGTTATGTGGTATTCTTCCGTACAGATCTTAATAAGTGAATTTATTTTTTAATAAATTTTATAAAAAAATTTTATCATAAAAAAATATTAATTATAAATTTTAGTAATAATTTATAAAAATCATAATAAAAAAAGTTATTAATTGTCAATTTTTAACGACATACGGAAAAAATTGTCATAAAAAATTATTTTTAATGATAATTTTATCAAGACTTATTTTCAATAAGACTAGATAAAAATTAAGTCTAATTATTAGCACCTATTGATAATTTTTTTTTTTTTTTTCCCAATAAAATCTCAAGGTTGACTTGTTTGTCAGATTTTAATAGAATCCCATTGAACAAAGATAGTCGTTGAAAGCTGTTTATAAAAGGCAATGAACAATCAAACACAGTGAAAAAAACAGAGGAATTAAAAAAAAAATCAACAACTATAACATGCAAATAATAGACAAATCATGTGCACAAAAATAAGAACTCAATTTATCTCTAATATTCTACAACAGCTCCGATATGGAGCTCGAATTTCAGGGGCACTAATGCCCCGAAATTCTATAACAGGTAAAAAAAAAAAAAAAAACAAAAACAAAGTTACCAAAACAGGAAATTAGTGCCAGCAGTTTTAGTGCCACAAATCATTTTTCTATTCTACAAAATCAGTTTCCTAAACATTTAATCTGTTTAGTTTGATTTTCATAATTCATTTTTGAAATTTTTGAAAAAACCTAAAAACTAATTTATTGAAATAAAATAATAAATAAATAAAAAACACTCATCAATTTCATATAGTTTTACATTTTTGACGGGAAAAAAAATCTCAAAATTTAGAAATATATATCTTTATGGTATTTGTTTTTGTCAAATTAATTTTTATTTTCAAGAAAAATTAGAAAACTGATTATGAAATAAAATCAAACAAACTATGAAATCAAAAATGAAATTACGAACTCCATACATAAAGCACAATTAAATCAAAGTAAAAAACTTGGTGATCTTAAATAAATAAATAAATAAAAGAACAATCATTATAAAATCTATTCAGAACTCAAATGACCACTGTACGAGCACAAAAAAATCTTCTCGTATAATCCTGTTGATCAAGTTTGCACTCCTCTAAACGTCGTCGCTTTACTCCTTGAAAACACAAACGTGAGCTAGCCGGCGGGTGTGTGCCGGATACCTCTCCGATGCCTAAGTCAGCAAAATAGACAAATAGAAAAAAGCTCTGTGTATTCGGGAATCAAAGTTGTGTTACCTCTCCATAGGTTCTGTTGTGAGCTTTTATAGGTTCCGCGTGGCACAATCTTAATAGGACTCTTATTCCTCCATTTAGAGTCCTCCTAGGAATCACATTCCTAAAAGATAATGGCTATCCTTCAACACCCCCCTCGCTGCTTAAACCAAATGAGATGGTTTTACCTCGGTTGGATGACAACATGACCGAGCTAACACTATCTCTTTGCCATACTTAATCCAACGCCTTCATATGCAACACATAGCTCGGCTTTCGTCTGTTAAGACCGAACTAACTATAGCAAGCTTGGACCGAGCTAACAAGAGCAAGGTTCATCTAAAGAAAGCCCAAAACATCTCGGCTCCGAATGCTATGACCGAGCTAAATTGTCACCACTCTGACTGGTGACCGTACCACATTTGGACCGAACTAACTACAAGGTCCTCTTCACTCAACTCTTTTTACCGCGGCCCGTAGAACGGCCCATTACCACGCCTTGGCCCATCTCGGCCCTAATGCATATAAAAACTCCCTCTCAATTGCCCCTTAATTCCATCTGCATAGCATGATTGGGATTACATGTTACCAGCCGAGCTAAAACTTTAGACTTTTCATCCGAACTAAATCGTAACTGGGCTACCGATTGGTACGGTCAAAAGACGTCTTTTTAGTTGCTGCAAAATTGAATCGCTTACGATTCTCCTGGACATGTGGCAAGCCTTTATTGGTTAATTACAGCTGCCATAGCCGCCCTCGTACCTCGCAAAATTTGAACAGTCCCGCCCAAATTTATGCCTTACACAAAAAACCCTACTTTTCGAACAAAACATACCATTATTCATCTTCCCTCTCTCTTTCCCTCTGAGTCTTTATTCTTGCAACCATAGTTCCTGCCAAGCTTGTGTTTCTGCTGGTATTGTTTTCATCTTCGGTTCCTTCATTTTGAACTGGTACGTGGCTCAAATCCTTTTCTCTTTTGTTCATTCCGCATTGTATTGTAATACATAGCATAGTATATATGTTTCTCAAAAACACTTTCTCGTAGTCTCCATGGGAAATAACCACTTTGTTCAAAAAACCATGAAATAGACCCACTGGATTCACAACCAATCTGAGAAATGACGCTTTTGATCCAAAATAATATTTCAACCGAACTAGGAACCTATTTGTATTAGGTGTGCGCACTACCGAACTAGAAAGCCTTAACCAATGACCGAGCTAGAACTTGGGGCCAAACTAGCTCTCTGACTTAGTCAAAAGCAAACCAAGAATGTGCTGCACCCTAAGCTTCAACCGGGCTACGAACCTCTCATTCTACTTAACCGAGCTAAAGTCCTTCGCTCCAACCGAGCCAAGAACGGATAATATCCCACGTAGCCGAGCTAGGATTCCATTTATTTTGCCTTTGCTTCTTTCAGCATGGTCCAACGATCTGGGCTTAACACTTTTCATCTCCACTTTGCAGACTGACTAGGTTGGCCAGGCACACCTTTGCACGCTTAACCGAGATACTGAAGGTCATCTCAACACCGAGCTAGCACTCCGAGCTAAATTATACATAATTTTAAGTCTACATAGGGAAGTATCGATTTTTAGTGAACTCTCCAGGGGCCATAGCCGAGTTCTGAAAGAATTACCAAATTCCAGATGACGTCCATCTTTCCCTAGCCGAGCTACATACAACTCCATAGGGAAAACAGGGCTTTGTTCCCTTTACCGTCCTTTATATTGTAGAAGCTGGACTCCGATTCCCTGTATAGCCACTCCTTTGTGAATTCCTTAGGCAAACTAGAATATGTCCTACCCAACTTAGCACCAATTCATACAGAATAATAAATGGCATTGCCGAGCTAAATCGCCGGCTTGGCCTCAACCTCGGTTTAGCCGAGCTATTTCACCAGTATTCGCTAGGCCAGAACGAAGGCGACTGGGTGTACTATTTAAGAATAAGACGCCGCCGAGAGAAAATAATAAAAAATACTCCAGATAAAGACGTAAACGACGACGACTTTTTTTGGATTTCTGGTAACTTCGAGGACTAGGAAGCCCAAATACCTAGAGACCGCATTAACTGGAATAAAGGAGTAGCCGGTATATAAATACCTCGGCTCATTTTCCTGTGTTCTTTACTCCATTTAAAAGTTCTGAACCATACTAACCGTTGTCTTTTTCCTTTATGCAGATTTGAACCAACTAAAGTCGCAGTACAGTTACCCCAATCTTGACGCACTCCGCGCCGCACTCCGGTACCGCGATCGAGGTTGGGCCGAGCTACTCAATTTCGAACCGACGTATAGATACAGCAGCAGGAGGAAGACCAGGGTGATAGATTTCCTCCTGAAACCCTCACCAGAACCAGATCCAACACTACCTCAAATCAATCTAATCCCATTAATAGTGGAACAAGAAATGGCCAAGAAGAGAGCAGTTAGGGCCCTCATCACCGAAACAAATCAAGCCGAGGTACCACAAGCCGGCCAAACACAAGAGGTCGTGGTACCCCTTCCAACCGCCCAGCCTCCATTATCTCGGCCAAGCAAGCGCGCTCGGACTTCCATAACTGAGCCACGCCTCGTTAATGAAGAAGACACCATACTTCCCCAATCCACACCACCAAGCCCAGAACCTGAGCATTCTGACCGGGTTAGCTCCTCTAAGTGGGCCCCAAAATTATCATACAGGAACCGAGCCATAAGAGACACAGATTCAGTGGTGGCAGACAAAGACCACACGCTCGCCTTCAACCTGGCTAAGAGTGTGTGCTTGCCCTCTGATATGGAACACCATGACCATCTCACCAAGCTCAAAGCCATCCGCTCGGCCACCAAATCGATGGTGTTGGTGAGTACTTTTTTGTTTTCCAATTTTATGAAATCTGTTTGCTCGGTTTTACTTCCAATTGCTTACCGCCCTCTTGCAGGCCATGTAGAAAAACCACATTACACATAAGCGTCTGCTGGAACTACGTAAGACCACTCGGCAAGCCGTGGCAGAGGCCAACGCTAAGTCGGCTGAGCTAGAAAAGTCCAAGCAGAAAATGGCCGAGCTACATACCGAAATAGCCCGCCTGACCGGGCTAGTCAACTCAGCTAAAGCAGAGAAGCAAAAGGCTTCGACTGAGTTGAAAGATAAATACCTGTGCAAGCTGGCCAAGCTCGAGATGAAGAAGGATGCAGAGATAGCTCGGCTGGAGAACAGTGTGGAAGACGCGGAAGACTGCGGTTACAAGGAGGGGGAGGCCACTTACATCCAACAATGTGAAACCGCAAAAGATATATTCTTCAAGTGTGGATGGAAGGCGGCTGTGGCGAAGCTTGGTCATGGCCAAGAGACCGAGGTCTTCCAGAACCCTCCTCCACATTTCATACCGAGCTACATGGCGGAGTATGCCGACACCATTCAACAAAAATTTCTTCAAGTTGGGGAAGAAGAAGAGGCATCCCTAGAACCCAACAATGCCCCGGTTGTTGCCAATGATCCCGGTCTTCAAATTGCCCAATCAGCTCGGGTGGAGCCATTGATGCCCATTGTGGTTGATGATGTAGTAGGGACCGACCTACCCGTCAATGCCGGGCTACCAGCTGGTGAAGCTCAGGTTGACTTGGATGCTGATTTGGATGACCTCTTTGCATGATCATGTATTTTCTTTTCTTTAGATGACAACTGTAGGAAATTTGTAACCGATCTGAGGCCCCACCTTTTGTACCTTTGATTTGAATTTTGAATGAAAATCTTCTTCTTTTTGTTCGGTCTGTTCCATACCTGTACTTATTTTTCAACTGTAATTTGTATTGAGTTTTACCTTTTTCTGTTCTCACCGAGATACTTATCTCGGTCTTGGAACATTATAATCTTTTTGTTCAGACCTGCCATGTTTTTTTAGCCGAGATCCTTATTTTGGCTGAAGGGTACCCAAAGTTGGTTTTTCCAACCAACCACTCTTCAGCCTAGATCCTTATCTCGGCTGAAGAGTACTCAAAGTTGGTTATTCCAGCCAACCACTCTTCAGCCTGGATCCTTATCTCGGCTAAAGAGTACTCAAAGTTGGTTATTCCAGCCAACCACTCTTCAACCTGGATCCTTATCTCGGTTGAAGAGTACTCAAAGTTGGTTATTCCAGCCAACCACTCTTCAACCTGGATCCTTATCTCGGTTGAAGAGTACTTAAAGTTGGTTATTCCAGCTAACCACTCTTCAGCCTAGATCCTTATCTCGGCTGAAGAGTACTTAAAGTTGGTTATTCCAGCCAACCACTCTTCAACCTAGATCCTTATCTCAGCTGAAAAGTACTTAAAGTTGGTTATTCCAGCCAACCACTCTTCAGCCTAGATCCTTATCTCGGCTGAAGAGTACTCAAAGTTGGTTATTCCAGCCAACCTCTTCAGCCTAGAACCTGATCTTGGCTGAAGAGAGCTCAAAGTTGGTTTTTCCTGCCAACTTAGAGCCAAGTGTTTGGTTATTCTTGCCAAACTTCTTTAGCCTAGATCCTGATCTTGGCTGAAGAGAGCTCAAAGTTGGTTATTCCTGCCAACTCTGTTTTTCATTGCCCCTAGTTTCACCGAAACAACTTTTACAGAAGAAAGAATCATACTGAAAAGAGAACTACTTGTTTTATTGAAAGAAGAAAAATAACAAGTATTTTAAAGAAGAACTAAAAATAAAACAGTTTGAGATTGGCAGTGTTCCATGGCCTGGGAATTGCCTTGTTGTCTCCATCTTCCAAATGATATGCCCATTTTCCTGCTAAGCCAACCACTTTGTATGGACCTTCCCAGTTAGGCCCTAACTTGCCATCTCCTGGTACCAGAGTATTTCCCATGACTTTGCGCAGCACCCAATCTCCAATCTTGAATTGTCTCGGATGTACTGTCTTATTATATTTTCTGGATAACTTTTGCTGGTATGAGGCGATGTGAACCAGTGCTCTTTCTTTTTTTTCTTCTGCAAGGTCGAGTTCCAATGCTATGGCTTCTCCATTTAAGTCTGGGTCAAAATTTTCACTTCTAATAGTAGGGAGGCCGACTTCCAGTGGGATTACTACTTCCATGCCATAGGCCAAGGAAAAAGGTGTTTCTCCAGTTGACCGCCGATGTGTGGTACGGTAAGCCCATAAAACATGAGGGAGCTCCTCAGCCCACTTGCCTTTTGCTTTCTCCAGCATTTTCTTCAATCCATCTAAGATGACTTTGTTTGATGCTTCCGCCTGGCCATTTGCTTGGGGGTATGCTGGTGTAGAGTTGTAGAATTCTATCTTGTACTCCTCACAAAAACCTCTAAAAATTTTGCCATCGAACTGAGTGCCGTTGTCTGATATTAGAGCCTTAGGTATGCCGAACCGAGTGATGATATTCTGCCAGACGAACTTCTTCACATCTTTCTCTTTTATTGAGGCGAGTGCTTCTGTTTCCGTCCATTTTGTAAAGTAGTCTGTTGCTGCAAGAAAGAACTTTCTATTGTCGGGCGCCGTTGGGAGTGGTCCTACTATGTCCAAGCCCCACATTGCGAAGGGCCATGGGCTAGTTAATGGTAGAAGCTCTCTGGCTGGTTGATGTATTTGGTGTGCGAACTTCTGACATTTCTCGCACTTCTTGACATACTTCTCTGAATCTGCTTATATGTAAGGCCACCAATATCCTTGCGAAATTGCTCTATAGGCCAATGATCTTCCCCCTTGGTGGCTTCCATATACGCCTCCGTGTATCTCGAACAAGAATGCCCCGACCTTACTGGGATGGACACATTTCAAGTAAGGTCCTGTGAAGGATTTTTTGTAGAAAGCCATTGATGGGGAGAGCCAAAATCGCTGTGACTTTGCTCTGATCTTGTTGGCTTCTTTCTTCTCTTCAGGTAAGACGCCGTCTTTTAAGAATACTATAATGGGATCCATCCATGAAGGGCCTAGTTCAGCGTGACATACCTCAATTACTTCGAGTTCTTCAATGCTTGGTCTTGGTAGAAAGTCGATCAGTAATCGATGTGGGATGGATGTATCTGCCATCGAAGCAAAGCCTGCTAGTTCGTCTGCTCTACTGTTTTCTTCCCAGCCGATCTGCTCTATTCGCACTACTTCTAATTTCATGATTTCCCTTCTGACTAACTCTTGATACTTTTCCATCCTCTCATCTTTTGCTTCGTAGTCGCCTGAAATCTGGTTCACTACCAGCTGGGAATCACTATAAACCATTAGCTCGGTGGCCTGCATGAAAAGTGCTGATTTTAGGCCTGCTAAGAGTGCTTCATACTCCGCCTCATTGTTTGATGCTGGGAAGCCAAGGTTGACTGCTTGTTCCACTATTAGGCCATTTAGTGAGATGAGGACTATGCCAAGTCCTGCACCATGCCTATTGGATGCTCCATCCCCAAAGAACTTCCACATCTCTCCAACAAATAGCTTCCAGCAAGTGGAGGGGTCGGATGATGTCTTGGGGTCATGAGTGTTGTTATCTTCCAAGTCCCTAGCTGTTGTTGGGGTTTGCTTTTTATTATCTGACTGCCCCAAGTCTTCACTTGTTGATGAGTCCTTACTGGGAATGGCATGGTTTATTCCTCCCTATTGATCTTCAAGCCTGTGTGGTTTGCAATGTGGCTAGGTATCCTGAACTAAGGGTTGCACATTTCCTACGGTACTTTCTGTCCCCATTCCTGTCGTACCAGTCAAGTCAACTGGGCAGATGTGATGACTTCCTAGTGTGAACTCTGCCACAAAGTCTGCCAAAGCTTGGGCTTTTATTGCGGTTCTAGGTTGAAACATGATATCAAACTGTCCCAATTCCACCGCCCATTTCAAGATTCGCCCAGAAAAGTTCACCCTCTCAAACAAGGCTTTTAAGGAAAAAACAGTTAGGATGATTATGGTGTGGGCGTGGAAGTAATGCGTCAGCTTCCTTGAGGCCATCATCAAGGCTAAGGCCATTTTTTCCAATGGTAGGTACCTGGTTTCTGCGCCTAGCAAGGTTTTGCTAACATAAAAGATGGGCAGGTGTTGGATTCCTTCTGCTCTGACCAACACTGCACTGACTGCGTGCTGTGAAACTGACAGGTACAAAAAGAGCTCTTCTCCAGGTATTGGGGTTACTAGCAACGATGGAGAAGACATGTACTCTTTCAGGCTTTCTAGGGCGCGGTCGCATAATTCATCTCACTCAAACTTGGCCTTTAATGCTTAGAAGAATGGTCGACATCTGTCTGACGACCGACTTATGAACCGGTTGAGCGCGGCTGCTAGGCCAGTGAGATACTGCACCTCCTTGACTGTGTTGGGCCTCTCAAGATCCTGGATTGCTTTGATCTGAGAAGGGTCTGCTTCTATACCTCGGTTGGTCACCAGAAAGCCTAAGAATTTGCCTGATCCTATGCCGAATGCACACTTGGATGCATTAGTCGCAACTTGTTCTTCTTCAGAATCTGGAACATTTCATCTAGGTCCTTGAGATGGTCGTTCTTATCCTTGCTTTTGACCACCATGTCATCTATGTAAGCCTCCATTGTTTTTCCTAACAATGGTTCAAACATCTTGGTGACCATCCGTTGGAATATTGCCCCTGCGTTTTTTAGGCCAAAGGTCATGACCTTGTAACAGTACAATCCTCTAGGCGTTGTAAAGGATGTGACCTCCTGATCTGGTTCATACATAGCGATTTGATGGTAACTTCTGTACACATCAAGGAAACTAAGTCGATTGTGTCCTGCCGTCAGGTCTACCAATTGGTCTATCCGTGGTAGAGGAAAACTATCCTTTGGGCATACCTTGTTGACTGTTTTGTAGTCCAAGCAGACACGCTATTTTCCGTTCTTCTTTGGCACTATTACGGTATTGGAGATCCACCTGGGATAGTGCACTTCTCTGATAGCTCCTGCCTCCAGCAAGTTTCCCACTACTTCCGCCACTATCTCGGCATGGTGGAGTGCTGATCTACGAGTGCGCTGTATAACTGGTCTGGCAATTGGGTGGACGTTCAGTTGGTGACAGATGAAGTTTGGGTCAATGCCAAGCATGTCATACGGTGTCTAGGCAAACACTTCGATGTTAGAGGTTACAAATTCCATGACCTCTATTCTCTCAGTGCTGGACAAAGACGAGCCAAGCAAAAAGAATTTTTCTGGGTCTTTTTCATCTATCCTTACCTGTACCAAGTCTTCCACTGCCTTTTGTTCAACTGCCTTGCCAACATCTGCAAATAGTTCATTGCTCTCAAGCTCTTCCACCATCTGTACATACCATTTTGCAGCGCGGCTGCCATTTACTGTAACGAAGCACTATTTGGACATAATTTGGTCTCCAAAGACCTCTTTAATTACTCTGGCTTCGTTGGGGAACCGCAATACTTGATGGTAGGTTGACGCTACCGATCACATGGCATGCAACCATGTCCTTCCCAAAATTATGTTGTAAGTGGAAGGGAGTTTCAATACCCAGAATTCCACTTGTTTCGTCATGGTTCCTGCCTTAACTGGGAGGATTATCTTGCCCACTGGCCACTCTGGCATTGAGTTGAATCCGATTAGGGGAGATATTGCAGGTGCCATGTCTTTATCCTCCAATTTCAGTTGTTTGAAGATTTCGTAATACATTATCTCACATGAGCTTCCTTGGTCGATCAAAATCCGCTTGATGTCGAAATTCTTGATGCGTAGAGTGATAACCAGTGCATAATTGTGAGGGCAATATATCCTTGCTAAATCTGTGTCAGAAAAAGATATGATATTTGTGGCCTCTGTTCTCCCCTTTTTGATGGTAGGTTGCGCACTTAATACCTCCCTTAAGTGCTCAGCCTTTTTGATCATCCCCCTGAGCTCACATACCTGCTCAGGTTCGCATATCCCATGTATTACGTTAATCATGCCGTGAGGTGGAGCGTTGACCGACATCCCGTTCGGGTTGTTGTGGTTCTGGGGGGCTGGCTGTGTCCCTCTTTTTATGTACTAGTCTAGGTGCCCAGCTGCCACTAACTCCTCCAAATGCTGCCTTAATGGCGTGCAATTTTCAGTGCGGTGCCCCTTTTCATCATGGAAGGTGCACCGGGACCTCTCGTCATAGTCTTTTTGTGCTTCTCTCAACTTAGCTGGCCATCGAACGAAAGGTTCATTACGTATCTCACTGAGAATCCGGTAGATTGGTTTTTTGAACACTGTGGTAATGGTAGTGCGGACTCTTAACCTTCTTTTGTCTGGGTCTTCTCTGTTAGCCCGTTTGCCTCGCCCATTCCTGCTTGGTTGTTCTACCGTGTTGACTTTTGCTGAAGTCTTTTTATCTGGTATTGTTGTTGTGCCAGATTTCGTTTTAGCACGGGCGCTGTCTTCCTCCACGCGAATATGTTGGTACACTCTCTCCATTAAGGCCTCCATCGTGAGGGGCGGCATCATTGTAATTAAGTCTCTCAATTTATTACCGACTGGCAGGCCCCCTTTGTATTGCGCTATGGCGAGGTTTGTAGGGCAATCCCCAATCTGGTTGAAGGTTTCCTAGTAGCGACTGTTATAGGATCTCAATGTCTCCTTGTCACCCATGTCAATGGAGAGTAGCTGGTCGATCTCTACTGGTGTCTTGGTGTTCGTTCTGAACCTAGTCACGAACGCCTCTGCCAATTGTGCCCAGGAGGCGATGCTGCCTTCTGGTAACCTTTCGAACCAGGTTAGACCTAGGTCGCCAAGGCTGGATGGGAACAGGATACACATCAAGGCCTCATTCTGCCGGTATACTGCCATAACCTGGCGAAAGTGGCGAAAGTGCATGTAGGGGTCTGTCTTTCCCTCATAAGTAGTGAATTTGGGCTGGTGGAAGCTTGAAGGTAGTGGTGTATTCTCTATTGCAGGAACAAACGGCGAGCTTTGTAACCTTGCTAGTACTTTGTCCGCTGGTTCGTAAGCAAGGCGTGGCATTGGCATTCCTACCTCGACGCTCCCATGCGTCCGAGGGACCAACCGCTGAAGGGCTGAAACTCTGCGCGGGTCGTGTGCCCTGGTATCCTCATTCCATCAGGCCCTTTCTTCAAGCACAGTTCGTAAGTCCGATGATCTAGGCAACTCTGTGTGCCTAGATGATGTCTGGTGAGTGTTCGAGGGCCGATAGGTGCTTCCCTCAGTACACGATCTCTCGGTTCTCGTTCTCTCAGACCTGGAGTAACGAGTCCTAGAAGTCCGCGATTGAGTGTTGCCTGTTCTGAGGCTCCTACTCTCTGCTTGCGATGGTGTGGTCCGCCTATCCGATCCTCTGAGTGGCGAAGGACGTGTTGCCTTTGTGCCCCTCTCCTGTCGCCACCCCTTTTCCTTTTATCTGGCGCTTCATTGACTCCATGTCTGCCGCCATCCTCCTTATTAACTTGTCCTACTCCTTCACGCGACCCTCCAGAGCTTAAGGGTCCACCCTCCGCCTCTGTCTTTCAGGACTTTGAGAGCGACGGGGGCTGTTAGCCCGCCTCCCCCTCGCATCCCTCCGGGGGTTCTGTCGCTGGGGTTCTAAATCCGCCATGGGAGGGATAGAAGGCAAACCTTCGCACCTCCCACCCTCCTCCGGGGTTTGCCCGTCAATAGCTGATTGCGGCAAGTCTTCATTGTGCGCTATTGCTTCCAACTAGCGAGAAAAACTCGATCAAGAGGTTTTGTTCTTTCTGGAATTCCCACAGACGGCGCCAATTATACGAGCACGAAATAATCTTCTCGTATAATCTTGTTGATCAAGTTTGCGCTCCTCCAAACGTCGTCGCTTTACTCCCTAAAAACACAAACGTGAGCTAGCGGCGGGTGTGTGCCGGATACCTCTCCGATGCCTAAGTCAGCAAAATAGACAAATAGACAAAAGCTCTGTGTATTTGGGAATCAAAGTTGTGTTACCTCTCCATAGGTTCTGTTGTGAGCTTTTATAGGTTCCGCGTGGCACAATCTTAGTAGGACTCTTATTCCTCCATTTAGAGTCCTCCTAGGAATCACATTCCTGAAAGATAATGTTTATCCTTCAACACCCCCCTCATTGCTTAAACCAAGTGAGATGGTTTTACCTCGATTGGATGACAACATGACCGAGCTAACATTATCTCTTTGCCATGCTTAATCCAGCGCCTTCATATGCAACACATAGCTCGGCTTTCGTCTGTTGAGGCCGAACTAACTATAGCAAGCTTGGACCGAGCTAACAAGAGCAAGGTTTATCTAAAGAAAGTCCAAAACATCTCGGCTCCGAATGCTATGACCGAGCTAAATTGTCACCACTCTGACTGGTGACCGTACCATATTTGGACCGAACTAACTACAAGGTCCTCTTCACTCAGCTCTTTTTACCGCGGCCCGTAGAACGGCCCATTACCACGCCTTGGCCCATCTCGGCCCTAATGCATATAAAAACTCCCTCTCAACCACCATACGAAGAACAATATGGGTAAGGTTTGTGTAACGCCTCAAAATAAATAAACATCTAAAAACTCTAATTAAATTCTCAATAATCATCAATCCTCATTAATTATGAATCCTTTACAATTTAATAATCATATATGCAAATTAAAGATTCTTATTTTAGAGATGTAAATATTCCACATGCCTTTATACTTTCAAAGCTTCTAAGACAATTTACAACATGTAACAAGGATTTAACAGAAATTAAAATACAAAATAATGCCCCTACGGGCTACACGTTCTGATGCTTAAGCCCAGTTACAAGTAAATGGTTTTCTATCCCATACAAAAAATAGCCATTGGCTTAAACAAATAAAACAACAAGAGATAAAAGTCTCGTGCTCCCAAGTCAATTCTCCACACCTCTACCTTTGTGGGACCACAACAGCTTTTACTGTTACAAATCCACTAGGGATGAGCACAAAACCTATTAGAGAATTCTTAATAAGGTATATACATTTTATACAATCTCATGAGATGGATGCACATGACATGTCATGCTCAAAATATTTTTTTTTTTTTTTTTCTTCTTCTTCTTTTGAAAATCTCATTCACAATGCTCATTTGAAAATATAATTAATCCAATGATTTCCATATATAAACACGGGGTGGTAAATACGACTCAAACAAATCTCCAAAGCTAATGTCTGCAAGTAGGCCTATCACGTACTACCAAATCTTACCTTACTGGTTTCTAACCGGAGGACTTATGCACCCGTACACACGTGTTTCTAGTTTTACAACAAGGACACTCAAGCCAACTTAATTCTCAAATTATACCCCCTAATAGGATTTCCCACCGTATTTACCTCAAAACATTTCCAAAGTGAACAATTGTTTTTCTCAAATAATAAATCAATTTTCCAAACATAGCCATAGTAAGCAACATTCAAAACTATGCAAATGAAATGAGATGAGATGCAATTATATATATAGCATTATTGTACAATTTTCACAATTCTCAACATTTACTCAATGTGAAATGCGATAATTCATATTTCTCAATTTCTCTAAATCATATCCAAGATTCATATATATGTAACATATGATACCATTCCATAGTCACAATCATTATTCATTTTCCTTTCATAGTCCAAGTAATACTATCCATATAATTTCAAATCCTGTCATTTTTTTTTCATTTGGTTCAATATGTTTTTTCTTCTTGTTCATCATCATCATCAACAACAACGACAACAACAACAACAATAAACAAATAAATGAATAAGAACAAAAAAAAAGCAAAAAAATAAACAATAACAACATTCTTTCCATTAGAGCATTTTCTCTAATCATCAACAACAACAACAACAAATAAAGTATATAAATAAATAAATAGTAATATTTTTTACAGTAAGAGAAAGAACCAGAGAGAGATAGAGATCGGTGGTGGGAGTGGGTGGTGGTGGTGCTTCTAGTCCGTGCTTGACCACCGTGGCTAGATCTCCATCATGCTTGACTATCGCAACTAGATCTTCGTCGTTCTCTCTCTCTCTGTAACAACCTCGATTTGTGATTAGCTAATGATCTTTAATTAAGAAGGCCTAATAAGCAATTAAGATGAAATTCTACGTTAATTGCATGTGTTATATGTTATTTGCATTTATATTTGTCTGTCGTAGAAACATCTGTTTATGTTTCTATTCTGTTCTGCGAATTGAAGGCCTTATCAGCATCCGATCACAAAATTGATTCGGCTTATGTGTTATTTAGAATTTTTAGTAATTTATGGTAGGATTAATTGAAATTCGATTCGGAATGACTTAATTAAGATAATTAAGGTCAATTTGATTAGTTCAAGCCAAGCTTAATTATGTCTCTTTAATCAAGCCTATATAAGGCACAATTGAGCTCTAGGGTACACTTTACACTCTTATTTCTTCATCTTTGAAGCAGCAAACGTGAGAGAGAGAGAGAGAAACTAAGAGAATTGAGATCCAACTTGAGGTTTGGACGGAAATTGCTAGGAGACTTGGAGAATTGCTCAAGAATATCTCTAAAACCTTAAGGAATTGAGAACCTTAGGTAAGAATTCTAGCCTCTAGTTTTGTAATTTAGTTGGTTAATGCATGGAATCAAGTGAGATAGGTGAATTAACATGAGAATAGAACTAAAGAATGGAATTGAGAATCAATTCATGCATGCATATGCATTTCATGGAGGTTTGAAGTTGTTTTCAAGGATTTCTCTCATGCATGTGGTAATCCTAGCATGGTTTTAAGAATTCACAACATTTTTCACCATTGGACCTCATTTGATCATGTTTTGTAAGCTTTGAAAGCTTTGAAGCCAAGACAATACATGCATGTTATACATACATACAATTCAAGTTTGTTTTTGAATAATTGGCATGCTTTGGGCCTTTGATTTCGCAAAATGGCTTTCAAATCATGAAGTTCTATGAGTTTCCATATGTTTCCTCAAGTTTTGGGCCCAAAAGGATGTGTTTTGTTGGTTTGAATGTGAGTTTTAAAGCTAAGAGTGTAATTTGAAAATTCCAGAATTCTACATCTCCGCTCGAACGACAAAAATTGCGCTTGAGCAACCACTATTTGTTTTGCATTTCTGCTAGAGCAAAGAAGTCCAAGCTCGAGCATAACATTCATGCACCTAGAAGTTTTACAAAATTTTGCAGACCGCACGAGCAACCAAAGTTGTGTTCAAGCGAGGACCCTGTTTACTCAATCTTATGCTTGAGCGACCGTCGAGCATCCGTCGAGCGGAAAAATCATGCAAGCAGTACTTCTGTGGAGTTTTGTAGACCGCTTGAGCGACCGAAGTTGCGCTCGAGTGACCACCCTTATTTTTGAACCTTAGCTCGAGCGAAGGAACTTACGCTCGAGTGAAGACCCTGTTTTCAGAAATTTGACTAAGTGTTGCAACACATACTTTGGCATCCTCATTGCATCTTAGGCATTAATTAAGACATAATAATGATGATAAGGATTAGAAACACACCAAGATTGAAAAGAAACAAGTTAAGTATTTTCCGAGCGTGTGTTTCAATGTGTATCTGCTATGTGTTTGTGTAGGTCACACGCCTTAGCTGTTTGGTTTGCTTGATTCGTCTGATCTACTATTGGAGCTATCTGTGAGTAATAACTTTGTAAAGTTATGTTTAACTTTAATTATTTTCTGAGGATATGAAACAATCAATTTTCTGAAATGCTATATTTTGTACGAATGAATGATTGTCTAAGTTTCTGAAATGTATTCGTGGCATCCTTAGCATCATATGATATGCGTCCCTTTATGGGTCATCGAAATGCCTTTATGGCCATCCCTTTATGGATCATTGAAAACGTCTTTGTGTACATGAGTCATCAGAATGCCTTTATGGCCGTCCCTATATAGGTCATCGGATTTGTTAACGCTGATGGATGTACCATGTATGACCATGTGAAATATATGAGCTTTGAACATGAATATGAATATGTATCTGTTTCTAAATATAAATCTGAATTTGAATTCTGAATCTATTATAGACATCATTCATTAAAACCTTTACTCTGTTATTATTCAGTAGGCTCCAGCTCACCGTATTATTTATATATGTAGGTGATCAAGTGCGTAACCAAGCCAAAGCTATTGCCTGGA
Organism: Camellia japonica; assembly: GCA_030407325.1. Classification (NCBI taxonomy): domain Eukaryota; kingdom Viridiplantae; phylum Streptophyta; class Magnoliopsida; order Ericales; family Theaceae; genus Camellia; species Camellia japonica. The sequence goes on from JAPPVO010000031.1 coordinate 133,920,967, forward strand.
GGTCAATTTTGTCTAGCCAACCACAGTGTCTTCCCGTGGAGGTTCCAAAACCTACTTATGGTCAATGTTTTGGGATCTAGAATTTCATTCAAGTTTTGTTTTGTTTTATTTGTATGTTGGCAAAGTCCTATTTTGGTTATCTGTAGGTGAAGTCACGTAAGACTGTTGCATATATGACGTCACGTTTATGTATATAAAGTTTTAAATTTCCTGTCTCATGTATGTCTACACAACTCTATGGACGTTATATGTTTGTATTTGCTTCCGCTGGCCCTTGTATTTTGTTTAATTTGTTCAGAGGCCTTCAGTAATCCCAGGATTACTAGCCGATTACGACGCTAAACCTGTAGGGAAGGGTTTGGGTCATGACAGAGTGGTATCAGAGCACAAGTTATGATGCACATACGAGTCCATATGAGCTATAGGATGTCCTAGTAAGAATTAGGGACATTATATCTGCATGTGTGAGTGTGTGACATCATGTGAACATGTCTAAATCAATATGAAATGACTATGGAATAAAACGAATTGAACTAAACCCTGTGGAAAGAATTATTTGCCTGTGTTTATTAGTGCTCTATTTACCTATAGCAAATGGAGAATACAAGAAGTAATGATGCAACTGAATCCTCCATGAGCCGAATAAAACAAATGCTCGAAGGCTTAACAGAATCAATGAGACAGCAACAAAGACAACAACCTCCGCCCCCTCCAATTTAAGTAGAACCGGTAAACATCGACATTATCTCATTGACTCAGAAGTTCAATAAGATGAAGCCATCGACTTTCTTAGGTGGAATTGAATCTTTAAGGCTGAAACGTAGATGTTGGAAACTGAAAAATTATTTGAAGTCTTTCCATGTACCGAGACTCAAAAAGTTTTGTTAGCCACCTACACTCTGAAGGACGAAGCCCGACGTTGGTGGATGCTTACTCGACATAACAGTGGGACTTTAACTTGGGATCAATTCAGAGAGATCTTTTATGAGAAATACTTTCCTCAATGCTTTCGAGATAGAAAAGTGTCCGAATTCCAAGAACTCAAGCAAGGCAATATGTCAATAGTAGAGTATGAAGCCAAGTTTACTGAATTGGCCCAGTTTGCTCCACACATGGTGGATACCGATTATAAGAAGGCTTGAAAATTTGAAGGAGGCTTGAACCTAGATATATTTGATAGGGTTGGTGTGTTGAAACTACTCAAATATATGGATGTCCTTGACAGAGCTTTAATAGCTTAAGCTAATTTGGCTGCAATGAAACAAACTAAAGCCCCAACAACTTAATGTAGGGGTAAGAGATCGGGTTTTAAGTTTAAAAATGGTCGTTTATTTACAATGAATAAGAAGCAAAACACGTGGTTTACTAGCAGTTCAAGTCAAAGCAGTGGATTTGTACCTACCTGTTCTGAATATGGAAGAAAACATAAGAGTATTTGTTTTCGCACAATGGGTGCCTATTTTAGATGTGGCAAAACTGGCCACATGTTGAGAGATTGTCCTGTTGGGTCCGAAAATGCCAACCATCTAGCAGCAAGTTCAGCTAGATCCACTTCTGCATCAAGACTAAATATATGGGCTAACACTGGGAGAGAAACCTTAAGGCATGGACGATTATTTGCACTTGTGCCTGGTGATGTGCAGAATACCGAATCGGTGATGTCAGGTATACTCCCTATTTGTGCTCAAAAAGCATATGTGTCAATTGATTCAGGGTCCACTCATTCATTTGCATCGTATGTTTTTTCCCAAAAGTTGACTAGACCTTTAGAATCTCCAAATTATTTGTTGTATGTGTCTACACCATATGGAGGTTCTATGTTATGTACTCATGTGTATCTTGCATGTAACATCATGATTGGGGATGTATTATTATATGTTAATTTGCTGCCCTTGGACAATACTCACTTTGATTGTATTCTAGGTATGGATTAGTTGACCAAATATTGTGCTACCATTGATTGTGTGAATAAATCTGTCATATTTCGACCGTCCAGCTTGTCTAATTCTATGTTTTATGGGAATGATATAGTTCCTTATCCATATTTGATTTCTTCTATGAAAGCTACTAAATTGTTAAGAAAAGGTTGCCAAGGTTATTTATGTTGTGTTCTGAATATGATTGTTGATAATGCTAATGTTGAGAACATCCTTGTAGTTAACGAGTTTCTTGATGTGTTTCCCAATGAATTACCCGGAGATCTGATTGATAGAGAAATTGAATTCACCATTGATGTGGTACCGGGAACACAACCTGTTTCCAAAACCCTATACAGAATGCCAACCTCTGAATTAAAAGAACTAAAAGAACTAAAAGTCCAGCTTGAAGAATTATTAGACAAGAAGTTTATTCGACCGAGCACTTCACCTTGGGGTGCTCCAGTCCTATTTGTCAAGAAGAAATATGGGTCTTTGAGGCTATGTATTGATTACCGTGAATTGAATAAAGTAACTCTTAAGAACAAATATCCATTACTCTGAATAGATGATTTGTTTGACCAACTTCAGGAAGCCCAAGTCTTTTAAAAAATTGACCTTAGATCCGGATACCACCAATTGAAAGTTAAAGCAGAAGACATAGAGAAAATCTCCTTCCAGACTAGATATGGGCACTATGAGTTTTTAGTAATGCCGTTTGAGGTAACTAATGCACCTGCAACTTTTATGGATCTAATGAATAAGGTGTTCAAACAATTTCTTGATGAGTTTGTTGTTGTATTTATTGATGATATTTTGATTTATTCCAAAAGCAAGGAAAAACATGAAAATCATTTGAGAACTGCTTTACAGATCTTGAGAAAAAGAAGTTGTATGCAAAATTTTCCAAATATGAATTCTGGCTTGACAATGTGGCATTTTTGGGGCATGTAATCAACAAGGATGGCATCTCGGTGGACCCATAAAAAATTGAGGCTATTGTGAATTGGCCAAAACTAACCAATGTGTCAGAAGTCAGAAGCTTTCTAGGGCTTGCAGGTTATTATCGCAGATTTGTGAAAGATTTTTCCAAACTTGCCATGCCGTTGACGCAGTTGACACAGAAAAATGTATCATTTGATTAAAATGATCAAAGAGTCCGCCTTCCAAGAATTCAAAACTAGATTAGTGACTGCATCAATTTTGACCTTACCCAATGGTATTGATGGATTCCAAATTTACAGTGACGCATCATACAAAGGCTTGGGATGTACAAAATGGTAAAGTGATTGTTTATGTTTCTCGTCAACTCCGACCACATGAGAAGAATTATCCAACCCATGACCTTAAACTTGCAGCTGTGTTTTTTGCACTGAAAATCTGGTGCCATTATTTGTATGGAGTAACTTGTGAAGTGTATACTGATCATAAAAGCCTAAAATATTTTTTACTCAGAAAGAATTAAACATGAGACAAAGAAGATGGTTAGAGTTGATTAAATATTATGACTTGCAAATTATGTACCATCCGAGGAAAGCAAATACAGTGGCAGATGCTTTAAGCAGGAAATCAATTGGGAATATGTCATGTGTGCTCACCAGTCAGAAAGATTTGTTAAGTTACTTAGAGAGAAATGAGGTTAAAATTGCATTGCGCGAACAGGGCGGAATTCTTGCCGCCATTTCTGCCCAGCCTACAATTATCAAAGCAATTAGAGAGAAGCAGTTGCAAGATGAATTTTTGAAGAAGATAGTGGATGAAATTGATTCAAAACCGAGGCTAGGATTTGTGATTGAAAATAACATGTTGAAATTTCAGGATAGACTTTGTGTACTAGATTATTCTGACTTAAGGAAACATATTATGACCAAAGCTCGCAACTCTAAATTTTCTATGCATCAGGAGAATACAAAGATGTACCATGACTTGAAACAGAATTCCTGGTGGCCTGGAATGAAGAAAAGTATTGCTAATTTTGTGGTTAGGTGTTTACATTGCCAACAGGTAAAAGCTGAACATCAACAACCCGCTGGATTACTTCAGCCGCTTCTAATACCGAAATAGAAATGGGAGCAAATTACGACAGACTTCATTGTTGGGTTGTCTCGCTCCTTTCAAGGTATGGACTCTATCTGGGCAATTACTAATCGTTTGACTAAATCCGCACATTTCTTACCTGTCAAATCTTTATATAATACGGATAAATTGACTAACATTTATATGAATGAGATTGTGAGGTTACATGGTGTGCAAGTATCTATTGTATCTGACAGAGATCCTAAGTTCACTTCAACATTCTGGCAAAGTCTACAGCAAGCTTTGGGAACTGAATTACGACTGAGCAGTGCTTATCACTCACAGTAGATAGCCAATCTGAACAGACTATTCAAACTTTGGAGGATATATTGAGAATGTGTGTGTTGGATTTCCAAGGGAGTTGGGAAGCTTATTTACCATTGACCAAGTTTGTGTATAACAACAGCTACCATTCGAGTATTGGTATGGCTCTTTACAAAGCTTTGTACTGAAGAAGATGCCGATCTTCAATTTGTTAGGCCGAAATAGGTGATAGACCTTTGTTGGGACCGAAACTTGTGCAAGAAACAAATGAGAAGGTGAGACTAATTCAGTAACGTTTGAAAACTGCATAGAGCCGCCAAAAGAGTTATGCGGATGTCCGAAGAAAAGACAGAGAATATGAAGTCAGAGATCACATATTTATCAAAGTAACTCTGATGAAAGGCCAAACATAGTTTGGTGTGAAGGGCAAGTTGGCACTGAGGTACATTGGATCGTACGAAATTCTTGAGAAAATCAATACGGTAACGTATTAAGTGGCTTTACCTCTGATCATGGAACGAATGCACAATGTCTTTCATATTTCAATGCTTTGAGAGTATTTGAGAGATCCGTTCCATGTGATCGAACCAACTCATGTGCTTCTGAAAGATGATTTTACTTATGAAGAATGGCCAATACAGATTGTCAACCTTCAAATCAAAAGATTGAGAAACAAAGAAATCCCATTGGTGAAGGTTGATTGGCAAAATCATGGAGGAACTTATGCAATATGGAAAATCAAAGAGGATATGATGAAAAGATATCTTGATTTGTTCCCTTTGGATCCGATATTCTTTCAAAATGAAGGTAATTCGAGTTTGGAGGACCAAACTCTTTAAGAGGGGAAGACTGTAACAACACCGATTTGTGATTAACTAATGATCTTTAATTAAGAAGGCCTAATAAATAATTAAGATGAAATTCTACTTTAATTGTGTGTTATATGTTATTTGCATTTATGTCTGTCTGTCGTAGAAATATCTATTTATGTTTCTGTTCTGTTCTGCGAATTGAAGGCCTTATCGGCATCTGATCACGAAATTGAATCCGTTTATGTGTTATTTAGAATTTTTAGAAATTTATGGTAGGATTAATTGAAATTCGATTTGGAACAACTTCATTAAGATAATTAAGGTCAATTTGATTAGTTTAAGCCAAGCTTAATTAAGTCTCTTTAATTAGGCCTATATAAGGCACAAGTGAGCTCTAGAATATACTTTACACTCTCATTTTTTCATCTTTAAAGCAACAAACGTGAGAGAGAGTGAGAAACTAAGAGAATTGAGATCAAGCCTGAGGTTTGGAAGGAAATTGCTAGGAGACTTGGAGAATTGCTCAAGAATATCTCTAAAACCTTAAGGAATTGAGAACCTTAAATAAGAATTCTAGCCTCTAGTTTTGTAATTTAGTTGGTTAATGCATGGAATCAAGTGAGAGAGGTGAATTAACATGAGAATTGAACTAAAAAATGGAATTGAGAATCAATTCATGCATGCATGTGCATTTCATGGAAGTTTGAAATTGTTTTCAAAGATTTCTCTCATGCATGCGGTAATCCTAGCATGGTTTTAAGAATTCACAACATTTTTCACCATTGGACCTCATTTGATCATGTTTTGTAAGCTTTGAAAGCTTTGAAGCCAAGACAATACATGCATGTTATACATACATACAATTCAAGTTTGTTTTTGAATAATTGGCATGCTTTGGGCTTTGATTTCGCGAAATAGCTTTCAAATCATGAAATTCTATGAGTTTCCATATGTTTCCTCAAGTTTTGGGCTCACAAGGATGTGTTTTGTTGGTTTGAATTTGAGTTTTGAAGTTGGGAGTGTAATCTGAAAATTTCAGAATTCTGCATCTCCGTTCGAGCGACAGAAGTTGCGCTCGAGCGACGACTCTTTGTTTTGTGCTTCTGCTCGGGCGAAGAAGTCCAAGCTCAAGCTTAAAATTCATGTTCTCAGAAGTTTTACAAAATTTTGTAGACTACTCGTGCGACCAAAGTTACACTCGAGCGAGGATCCTGTTTACTCAGTCTTACACTTGAGCGACTGTCGAGCGGAAAAATCATGCAACCAGTACTTTTGCAGAGTTTTGCAGATCGCTCGAGCAACCACCCTTATTTTTGAACCTTAGCTCGAGTGAAGGAATGTGCGCTCGAGCGAAGACCCTGTTTTCAGAAATTTAACTAAGTGTTGCAACACATATTTTGGCATCCTCATTACATCTTAGGCATTCCTCAGCCTTAATTAAGACATAATAATGAGGATAAGGATTAGAAACACACCAAGATTGAAAAAAAACAAGTTAAGTATTTTCCGAGCATATGTTTCAATGTGTATCTGCTATGTTTTTGTGTAGGTCACACGCTTTAGCTGTTTGGTTTGTTTGATTCGTCTGATTTGCTATTGAAGCCATCTGTGAGTAATAACTCCATAAAGTTATGTTTAACTTTAATTATTTTCTGATGATATGAAATGATCAGTTTTTTGAAATGCTATATTTTGTACGAATGACTGATTGTATTCGTGGCATCTTTAGAATCATATGATGTGCGCCCCTTTATGGGTCATCAGAATGCCTTTATGGTCGTCCCTTTATGGGTCATCAGAAACGTCTCTCTACATATGAGTCATCGGAATGCCTTTATGGTCATCCCTTTATAGGTCATCGGAATGCCTTTATGGCCGTCTCTTTATGGGTCATCGGATTTGTCAACGCTGATGGATGTACCACGTATGACCATGTGAAATGTATGAACTTTGAACATGAATATATATATATGTATCTATTTCTAAATAGGATTCTAAATTCTAAATCTGTCATAGACATTATTCATTAAAACCTTTACTCTATTATTATTCACTAGGCTACAACTCAACGTATTATTTATATATGTAGGTGATCAGGCGCGTGGCCATGCCTAAGCTATTACCTGGAGGTCAGTTTTGTCCAGCCAACCACAGTGCTTCCTGTGGAGGTTCCACAACCTGCTTATGGTCAATGTTTTGTGATCCAGAATTTCGTTCAAGTTTTCTTTTGTTTTATTTGTATGTTGGGCTAAGTCCCATTTTGGTTATCTGTAGGTGAAGTGACGTAAGACTGTTGCATATATGACGTCACGTTTATGTATATAAAGTTTTAAATTTTCTGTCTCATGTATGTCTACACAGCTCTATGGACGTTATATATTTGTATTTGCTTCTGCTGGCCCCTGTATTTTGTTTAATCCGTTCAGAGGCCTTCGGTAATCCCAGGATTACTGGCCGGCTACGACGCTAAACCTATAGGGGCGGGTATGGGTCGTGACACACACACACACACACTCTCTCTCTCTCGATCTAGGGTTTTCAGATCTGAATATGATGATAATGATAATGATGATGATGATGACGATGAGGAGGATGATGAAAATAGACAGTCGTTGATCTTGATCCAACTACAGTGGCGCTTGTAGTAGGTGACAACGACAACGGGCTTGACGGAGGAAAGTTGAAGAAGTAGAAGTTGAAGAGAAGAGAGAGAGAGAGAGAGCAAGCTCCAAAACCACCGCCTCTTCTTCTAGTAAGGCGAGAGCTCTGACTGACCCTTGTTAATGCTTTCCAACACAACGTGGGTCTTGCATCAGAGCCTAACGCCGTCGAGCCTTGTTTCACTATCTCTATGGCGTACTCCACCTACAAGAGTGGCAATTGAGAGGTGGCGAAGACGGCAATGGAAACCCTAGATCGAAGATGGAAACCCTAAGAGGAGAAAGCCCTAGATTAGAGATAGACGAAGAGAGAGATAGAGGATTTGGTTTTGGGAACAGCCGTGTATGAAATATATATATACATACACATAGGCATTTTAGTCATTTTGCTTAAACTTGTCCTTATGGACAAAGTATTTTAACACCTGCACCTTTGGCCAAACAAAATTCAAATTTGAATTTATGGATTGAGTACCCTTATTTTAAATCTATCTCCAACCTTTATACCAATTTAAAACTAATTATAATATTCATACATATATAACATTATATATATATATAGAAATGCAAAGTATATATCACTGATTTATTTTAGAATCTACACCGAGGGGAAAAAAAAAAAAAAAAAACAAACAAACAAACAAAAACCTTAAATATATATATATATATTTATAGTATTGAAGCTTCAATGAAGCCTAACAAAACTTCAATAGAGTCTAGGGAAAAACAAAAAAAGGAAAAAAAGAAAAAGAAAAGCATGTTTGGACGGAAGAGAAAGTGATGGTGATAATGATGGCGATGGTGATGGTTAGGGATGAGAGAGAAAACGATGGTAACGGTTTGGGATGAAAAAGAAGGTTACGATGATGATTGGAGATAGAAAAAGAGACGACGGCGACGGTCTGAGATGGGAAAGGACACTGTGGCAATGGTTGGGGATGTGACAAGAGGCGACGACGATAGTCGAAGATGGGAGAGGAAACGACAGCAACGATTGAGAATGAAAAAGGAGGCAACAACGACGATCGAGAATGGAACATGAAGCAACAAAGATGGTCTGGGAGGGAAGGAAAAGGGGTGGCTGGTCAAGGTGAGGGCTAGATAAAGTGGGTTTGTAGGATTTAGTGGATAGAGTTAGGGTTTACCAGAAGAGGGATGGTTGGATGACGAAGATGAAGGGTAGAATGGTCTTTTTGAATTTTAATTTACATTAATCAAAAAAAATCAAGTCCACTCTCAAAAATAGCGTGTACACTACACTTTCTGTTGATTTGGATGGAAATTGTAACAGTTGCAATTTAGTCCAAAACTATAAGAAGGTTCTTTGCCTATTTTTAAATCACAAGGGGATAAACTACTCCAAAGGGAAATTCTATTTCCACACACATACTTATATCAGTGCACATAATTTCTCAATGTACACACTTATGAATTTGATTAAGTATTATTTGTCTCATTTCATACACCACATATTCCAATTAAAACCCTTAAATCAAATACTATACCCATACTTTTCACACAAACACACACCCAATTCAACTTCATCCACGAATCTGTTTTTTTTTTAAACATCCATGGCCCTAATTTTCCCTATCTTTGGAGCTTCAAGCATCAGAACCCCAAAATTTATGACTTCTGAGATCATAAGCTAAGAGCTTTCCATTTCTTTACCATCATCATCATAAAATCGGGCCAAATTAATTACAGTGATTTTGCTAGTATAAGATTGTTGATATCTATAACTTACTATTCTTACCAACATGCCATAGTTTTGGATGAACAATGTTAATGTGTTCACACTTTTTCAGTAGTAAAATCAACCTAAAAAGTTACAAAGAAGAGATGAAGAAAATGAAAGGAAAATCTAAGTGAGAAAAAGTATACAACAATGTTAACAAAACTTGATTTCGTGTTACGAAAAGATCACCCTTCGATTTGGATTCGTTCGGTGCACCATTCCCTGAAAATGATGGAGATTTCTACAACATCCATAACCTACTACTCTTTGGGGCTTGCTTGAATGGTGTGGGTTTCGGCAAGATGAGAATGAGATGGTTAGAGTTTTGATGTCCAATTATGGTCATTTATTCGGATATTATTGTCATTAAAATGAAATTTCATTAAGTATGTGTATTGAGATAAGTAGGTTTGTGAAAATAGAATTTTACTACTCCAAACCTAAACCACAAGGGGATAAAATGAATTTTTCCCTATATAACAAAAATGGACTTATCACTCTTTCTTATAACAGTTTTTTTTTTAAGATGTACCGAGTCCAATTATTTAGACGAGGGATCCTCTTTGGAGGATTTATTTTGTTACCTTATCAAAATTATATCATTGTGATTGTACGTAATCAACATCATACATATCACGTAATAATTCTAAACTAAAGAATTAAATGGATGAAGAGTAGAGCTTAATCTTGTGTTGAGCAGAATGGATGTCTAACACCTAAACAATTTCTTTGGTGATGGCGACTTAGATCATAAAACCACGTAGCAGCTCTGGTTGTGAATCCCCAGTTGATAGTCTTATAGCTATCGTGAGAATTCGTATTAGTCTTTTGGATTCTTAAATATTCAAAAATTGTGATAATATCTTATATAAATTAAATCTATTAAAATAAATAAATAAATGGAAAATGGTGGGGAATATCAAAATATTATAGATTTGACAACATGTTGATTTCAAAATTTTCATTATTGGTCGTTGATTTGCCTCTTTTTGATATATGGGTAAAATAGTGAGAAATCACTAGGAAGCCATTGTACTAACCGATACGATGAATTTTGAGATAAAGGATCATTAATTCTTGAAAATCTTAAGTGATTCGTGATTAGATCAGGATTAAAATATTCCAATTCCTAAATATTCAAAACACACAATCTAAATCATCAAGCACTTACGAAAGTGATTTAGATTGTTGTTTTCAGAATAAACAATAAATCGACACAAACGATTTTTACGTGGAAAAACCACAATTGAAGAACCCTCAATTGTAATAAAAAACCATGGGTGAAACGCCACTAATCAATCCACTACTGAAGAAATAAAGATTACAAAGATAACACACAAATTACCCAACTCAGTCAATTTGTCTTCAAACCTTCTGTAACTCTTTCACCAAGCCTTCGTCTCGGAACTGATCAACCTGAAGTTGAATCCACAACTTCACTTGTCGAATCAACAACTACGTACAGAATCAAACGCCTTTGAAACTCTACGTTTGAATCTTCGAAATCCACCGAAAAATAACACTCTTGTATGTATTCAATCAACCTCCTTGATGTATGTATCTTAGATCATAGGTTACAAACCCTCTCGAATATCTCAAGGAAAACTCAACAAAAATTTCAGAAGAAAACCTCAAACAAAACCCTAAGACTCTTAAACAAGATCTAGGAAAAAGTAAACCCTAAAATCAGCCTAAACAGATATATATAGGAAAACAGAGTTCGTGATCTCCGCTTGAGCGCAGGACAACCCGCTCGAGTGGCTTCAGTAAAATACGCGTGTGACCAAACAGGTTTCCGGTCGAGCGCTAGAACCCACACTCAAGCGCGAAATCACACTTCTCAGTATGTTTACAGACCTGACCAACTACTGAGACATCCCATATTACGCTCGAGCGCCAATGGGCCCACTCGAGCGGGAAAGACAAAAAACAAGGAAAAATTACAACTCTTTCAAAACAAAGTTTGTATGAGGATTTGACAATAAAGGGACCTAACAATCTCCCCCTTTGTCAATTCCTAGACAAAACTCTTCTAAACAATTTTCCTTAAACACACGCACTAGACAATTTGACAATCTAGAAAATAACTAAAGAAACCAACTCTGTAATCAACAAACAATTCTGCCATTCGAACAATCCATCAAACATCCACCTGTGAGACAGTAAGCAACATACCAGAAAAACAAAAACTGTGGAACTGCATAAGAAGATATCAAAACATATATATAGAGAAAACCACTATATGATATCCAAAATGAAAAATGTACCATACATCATATATCAATGTACCATGGTAAAAAAAACACAGTATCCACAGTATCTATCATATCCAACATAGAGCAATGTACCAAAAGCAACCAAAAATATCCAAATATCAAAAACCAAAGTATCCAAAACTGTACCGCCAAATTAAATAGTCCAAAACTGTACCGCCAAATAGAACTGTATCTTCAAACCCAAAAATTCTCCCCCTTTTTGGCCGGGAGACAAGGAAGAAAGCAATCGAACAAACAAATTATGCATCAGGTGGAGAATGAGGCTGCTAAATCTGAAGCAAAGAAATAATGTGCGCCAGCTGAGCAGTAGTCTGGATGGCGGACTGCTCCAACTGTCCGAGGCAGCCATCAAAGGCATCAAACCTAGCATCCAGAAAATCCAACCTCTATATTATAGCCTCCTCGAAATGGCTAAGCTAGTCATGAACAGACCGGGGTGGAACAGCATCCTCCTCACCACCAGCTGTGGCAGCATCAAACTCTGCCTCCTCGGCAAGTCCAGCAGCTGTACCTGCAGAAGTACCAACCCTAGAAGACTCCCCCTTGATGTGTGCACGACTCTGGGAAATAGTCTTTTTAGTGAAGGGTCGAGAAGGAAAGGTAAACTCATCATCCTCTAAAACTAGAACTTCAAGCGGGGTCAAGAGACGGTTGATCAAACAACCATAAAGGAGACCTAATTGCTTGTTCCCAAAGACAGCAATCATCTTTCGAATAATGAGGGTGGCAAGATTGATGGACATATGTCGAGCAATACAGAAAAGAACGAATCCCTGTTCTTGATTGATTTTAGAGGAGTGTGTAGTCACAATAATATTAGCACATACAATGAGATTAAGCGATCTAAACTCGGGAAGGAGTTCAAACTGTTTAATCAAAGTGCCCTTAATCCAATTACGTGGAGCACCACACAAAACTTTAGCCACAACATTAAAGTTACAAGTAGGATGAACCGGAAAAGGAAAATGTTCGGGAAACACTCGATCAATACTAAGAAGCCCTCTAATAAGCCCGGGAGTGACAGAGATGGACTTAGACCGAACCCAGGTGGTGAAGGAAGGACCAATGTCATCGATATTCTCAATGTTGCAGAAAAACTCTCGGACCCAGTCAAGATTTTGGCGACCGGAGAAAGACAGAACCAAGTCTCCACCTAAAGGATCAAACAAGGGACGAATGGGAATAGACTCAAAAGTATTAGGCTGGACATTACGTTCGAGGTGAACAGTCTTATCCGCAAAAGACTTATGAAATAACTTGGCTTGTTTGGCAGAGGGAAATCTATCAGAATTAAACGAAGGATGCGACACGGTAGACTTGCATCTTTTGGGAGCAGACATGGTGATACCAGAACACAACTAAAACCCAAAATAAAACAAACCCAAAAACCAAACCAACAGAGCACAGCAAACATTAGTAACAGATGTATAAAGATATCAAAACCTAGCATAATAACACTGACAGACTTGCATAATATGTGTATGAACATAATATAACACCATAAGATGAATGACAGTAAAAATGGACACAAGTATGAGCAGAATAAGATACCAGAAAATGAATGACAGGATAATGGAAACAAAAAAAAAAACAACACTAATTTGTACCCAAAATCTGGCAAATCTGAATCAAACTCACCAAAAAACAACATATAAGTGAAAAATGAGAGAACACCATGAAAGGCATGAGATCAACACAAAGAACCCTAGAACTATGACACAACAAACTACATAAAAATGCAGGAAACGTACCATGAAGATAAAACCAAAACTCAGTGAGAGTGTGTGAGGGAAGGAAAAAAAAAACTAAACACAAAACACACAAAAAAAACTAAAAACAACCCACACAAGAGCCGAAATGACAGGAAAAAACAGAGAGAAGGAGACGAAAAAACTACCAAGGTGGAATCGGCGATGAAAAATGAAGGAGGAAGGCAAAATCGCGCCCAAAGATGTCGCGAGCCAAGCCCTAGGGAGGAGAGACTAAAAAACAGGGAAAAAATGAAATAAAGAGTCGATGGAGGGAGTTTTATACAAAATCAGTCCGCTCGAGCATAATTATTAACGCTCGAGCGTGAGACAAAGCACGCAGAGACCCGCTCGAGCGCTAATAAGGACGCTCGAGCTCAAAAACACCCATCACAGAACTGTAAAGCAAGGACAAAAATGCTGCAAGGCTCAAAAACACGCTCGAGCATGGAATATCCACTCGAGCGGGTACAAGACAACCTTTTTTTTTTATAAATAAAAACAAAAGAACAACTAAGATGTCCTGTAACCAGCGGGGAGTTCAACTGGAAGATTGTACCACTAGGATAAGATAGTCCATCAATCATGAATCCTGTAAACTTGTAAAAAAAATTTGAAACACCAGATCATGAACAAAATAGATAGACTATAATCAATGACATAAGCAACATAAGAAAGCATAACTCAAAAACACACATGATAGCTCACAAATAAAATGTGTGTGTGTGCAATCCTTGAGATCCACAAAGCTAGAGTTAATCCTCGTAGTGATCGGATGATTAGACCTCCGACAAGAGTAACTAAACATCACAGAGAAAAGTCAAACCACTAGGAATCATGGGGTATTTGTTGAGTAAACGCGGAGGCTCCCCCTCAATCAATGATTCCCCTTTTTTATGTTTTTGAACTTTTCTTTCTTGTGGGCACTCACGGGTGGCATGCACGCTCAAGAGTATGGAGACCAAATCAGAGAAGAATGAAATCAAAAATGATGGCCTGGTTGGTGCTTCTAAGGTAGCCTTTTCCTAATGCCCGGATTTCAATGAACTGAGGGAGAAACCATGGAAGTGAAAAAAGATGGTAGATGGTTAAGAGACTCAACATCACCCATGATATACTAGTATAGGTCAATTCCTCTGAAAAAGTACAAGAAACACTGTTAGTGGTCCATAGAGAACTTTGATCACTTATGCAGAAACTCCTGCAATAGTTTATCTCAAGGATGTGTATAGAATGAGATCATGAGGTAAATGAGTATAGGCATTCAGAATGAGCTATGAACAAAGAAGAATGAGATCTTTTAAGCAACATGAGCAGTGTTCATATAAATTTTTGATGCAAAGATATCAGGACTCAATGACAATGAGATTATCACATCCAAGTACAATAAGCCAACAACTCACACCCACAAAAAAAAAAAAAAAACACAAGAAACACCCTAGTTACTGAGCACCACACCCAAGGTCTTTCTAAGAAACTCAAACCGAAGAAGATCAAGGGGTTTTGTAAAAATGTCAGCTTTTTTATGCTCAGTGGGTACATGCTCAAGAACAACAAGGCCTTCTTCTACTAACTCTCGAATAAAATGATGACGAATGTCAATGTGTTTAGTGCGAGAGTGTTGGACAGGATTTTTTGAAATGTTTATGGCACTTGTGTTATCACAGAAAAGAGTGAGAGTGTTCTGTTCTATCCCATAGTCATGAAGCATTTGCTTCATCCACAACATTTGTGCACAACAACTCCCTGCAGCAATGTACTCAGCCTCAGCAGTCGAAAGAGAGATGGCATTTTGCTTTTTACTATGCCAGGAAACCAAATTATTCCCAAGGTAAAAACACCCCCCGGATGTACTCTTCCTATCATCAGCACATCCTGCCTAGTCGGCATCAGAAAAACCAGTAATTTCAGCTGTAGTATCAGTAGAAAACCAAACCCCATACCCCAATGTCCCATTAACATATTTGATGATGCGTTTGACCGCAAGAAGATGAGACTCTTTAGGACTAGCTTGGTAACGGGCACAAACGTCTACACTGAAGGCAATATCAGGACGACTAGCTGTGAGGTAAAGAAGACTCCCTATCATACTCCTATAAAGGGTAGGATCAACATCAATACCAGAGGAATCTTTGGAAAGGTGAAGACTGGTGTTCATGGGAGTACGTGCATGTTTGGCAGACTCAAGACCAAACTTAGACGCAAGATTTTTGGCATACTTAGTTTGAGAGACAAACATTCCAGAAGGAGATTGTGTGATTTGTAGGCCTAAAAAATTAGACAACTCTCCCATCATGCTCATCTCAAACTCATGTGTCATGCAATCTGAAAAATATTTCACAAGATGATCAGTAGTGGATCCAAACATAATATCATCAACATAAATCTGAGCAACAAGAATATGAGACTTCGTATGTTTCACAAACAGAGTCTTATCCACACTATCCCTTTGAAAGTCATTATCAAGAAGAAAGGTAGTAAGTCTATCATACCAAGCCCGAGGGGCTTGTTTCAACCCATACAAAGCCTTGTCCAGCTTGTAGACATGGTTTGGACATTTAGGGTCCTCAAACCCTTTTGGTTGCTCAACATATGCCTCTTCTTTCAAGTACCCATTCAGAAAAGCACTTTTCACATCCATTTGAAACAATTTGAAACCAAGAAAACATGCAACACCAAGTAAAATACGAATAGATTCGAGACGTGCAACTACGGCAAACATCTTATCATAGTCGACACCCTCTACTTGTGTGTAGCCTTGAGCAACCAACCTGGCTTTATTCCTAACCACAGTACCATTGTCATCAGATTTATTTTTAAAGATCTACTTGGTACCTATCACATTCATGTCTCTAGGTTTGGGAACTAGAGTCCAAACATTGTTACGTTCAAATTGACCTAATTCTTCATGCATAGCATTGACCCAACTATCATCTAACAAGGCCTCTTTAAAATTCTTAGGTTTAATTAATGAAACATAACACATATGTGATACCTCATCCCGAATCTGTCTTCGAGTTTTCATTCGATCCGATACACTTCCAATCACCTGTTGAGCTGGATGATTCAGTTTCACCCTTGCTGATGGTTTGAACTCAGGACTTGCGGTGACAGAAGCATCAGGAGTGATGTTTCTTTGAGCACTCTTTGGACTTGGACTTTGACTTACCTGTGAGGATGGTGCTATCTCAAGTTCTTGTGCTTGGACCTCAGCTTCTCTTTGACTTTGTAGTTCAGTGTCCAAGATTAGAGACTCACCATTGTCATCCTCAGTTGTTGCTAGAGTAGGTGAACCTGTGTCATCTATAACCACATTGATAGATTCCATTAAAGAAGAAGTTCGCAGGTTATAGACTCGAAAGGCCCTACTAGTGGTTGAATACCTTAGAAAAATAACTTTATCACTTCGGGAGTCAAATTTGCCCAAAGGCTCTCTATCTTTGAAAATGTAACACTTACTCCCAAAAGTTTTGAAGTATTTTACATTAGGTTTCAATCCCTTCCACAATTCATATGGAGTTTGTAAAGTGTCGGGCCTTAAATACACGCGATTTATGACATAAACAGCAGTATTTAGGGCTTCAGCCCAAAACTTTGGAAGAAGTTTCTTACTAAGGAGCATGACCCTAGCCATCTCTTGAACAACCCTGTTCTTCCTCTCAACAACTCCATTTTGTTGTGGAGTTATAGGTGCAGAAAATTCATGCTTAATTCCATGCATATCACAAAAATCCGAAAACGAACTATTTTCAAACTCACGACCATGATCAGTTCGGATTCTTATAATACGCCCAATGGAAACACCCTATTCATTTTGGATTTTACGGACTAAGGCCTGGAAAGCATTAAATGTATCAGATTTTTCCCTTAAAAAATTTACCCACGAAAATCGAGTAAAATCATCAACAGTCAAAAAAATATATCTTTTACCTCCGATGCTTTCAGTGCGAGTAGGTCCCATTAAGTCCATGTGAACCAATTCAAGAGGACGTTTGGTTGTAAAGCTGTTCACCTTCTTATAAGGGGCACGAGTTTGCTTTCCAAGTTGACATGGTCCACACACATGGTTCAGATTCTTACCCAATTTAGGTACTCCTCTCACAAGCTCTTTGTTGGCTATCTTAGTTAGGTCTTTGAAATTTATGTGACCTAATCTTTGATGCCACAAATCAATATTACTTATGATGGCTGAGTGACAAGTGAGATCATTGGTAGTAACAATCCTATAGCAGTTATCAGATGTGCGAACCCCATGCAAGACAGTATTTCCCTTTTTATCCAAAATTTCACATTTATTTTTTGAAAACAATACTTCATGATGGGAATCACACATTTGACTAATGCTTAAAAGATTTGCTTTAAGACCATCAACAAGTACGGCATTTTCAAGCTTGGGAAGACCAGCAACACTTATAGAGCCCTTACCAATGACTCTAGAAGTGCCGCCATCTCCAAAGGTAACAATTCCTCATTTATATTTTTCAAGGGAGGTGAAGTAGGATTTATTACCGGACATATGACGAAAGCACCCACTATCAAGATACCACATGTGTGAGTCGCGTGCTTTTAGAGCAGTGTGAACAACTAAACAAGTCAAATCATCTTTTCTCACCCAAATCTTTTTGGTCTTGGTAAATGTCTTGGCGTTGTGAACACCCTCAAGAATCTTGGTATTCTGCTTAGACATGTAAGGTTGTCTCCTAACCCAAAAAGTATTCGAATTTCTACCCTTTTGAGACACCATACCAAACAATTCAAAGCAATACGGATGAATGTGGCCATACCTACCACAGTGATGACAAATAAAAACAGGTTTTACCTCCCTTTTGTTGATCTTACCCCCTTTAGGTAGATGAAGAGAGGGATCACCCTGGTCTAACTTCAACTTTCCCTTTGCTTGAGTCTTTAGGTCATGTGAAGTAAAGGCCTGTCCCTTGTGAGCTGTCGCACCATAGCCTAGCCCACTTTTGTCACAACCCATTTGTTGAGACCCGAGGATGTCTTCTAAAGATTTGGAACCTTTGTTCCACATAGCAATTGTGGCTCTAGCAATACAGAGTTCTTCATCTTTCTGGCAGACTATCTCTTCCAATGTAGCTTGTGACATCTCAAGGCTTTCCAGCTTCTCTTCATATGTGGAATACACTTTCAAAAGTTCATTCCTTTCAGTTTCACAAGATAGAAGTTTTCCACATAGGTCTTGCCTGTCACTTGAGATCTTGATGACATTCTGCTTTGCTGCTACAAGTTCTCCTTTTAGCTTGACATTCTCGCTTTCACATGTTCTGATACCAATTGAAAATCCTAAGTGATTCGTGATTAGATCAGGATTAAAATATTCCAATTTCCAAATATTCAAAACACACAATCTAAATCATCAAGCACTTACGAAAGTGATTTAGATTGTTGTTTTCAAAATAAACAATAAATCGACGCAAACGATTTTTACGTGGAAAAATCACAATTGAAGAACCCTCAATTGTAATAAAAAACCACGGGCGAAACGCCACTAATCAATCCACTACTGAAGAAAGAAAGATTACAAAGATAACACACAAATTACCCAACTCAGTCAATTTGTCTTCAGATGTTTCATCATCATCTTTTTGCTCCTCATTCTTCTTGACCTCATCTAGTCGGGCAACTAAGGCAGAAAAGTTGCTGGATGGTGGTGAAGGTGAATCTCCTCTTTCAGGAAATTGGCTCAGAATTTCCCATGCATCTTTAGCCTTAGTGCAGTGAGCAACCCATTGCTGTTCTTTATTAGAAATTGCTCCACGAATAGTAATCAGGGCTCTCTGATTGCTCGGATTGTCAGCACTTTTTGTATCTTCTTCAATGGTTTGCCAGCCTTCTAGGTCAAAAGCTCTCAGAAAAGCCCTCATTCTGATCTTCCAATATAGGTAGTTACTCCCATCAAAGGTGGGAGCATGATGCAGGTTCTGACCACGAGCTAATTCCGCTGGCTTTGGAAGAGGTTGAGTGAAAGTGGACCAAAATGCCATGAAAGCACTATCCCCGTCTTCTCCAGATTCAGGTTCTTCGGGTTCTTGCTCCGACCCGCTTTCATCATCCCAAGTCACAGTGTAGACTTTCTTTCAATTCTTTTTCGAAGGGCATTCAAGGGCAATATGACCAAACCCTTGACATTCATAGCACTTGACCCCTTGCCCCTTTACAATCTTCTTTTCAGTTTTTGGAGCAAGTTTTGATGGAAAAGTTTTGGGTTTTTCATTACTCTTGTCTTTTGAAATAGGGTCTCTGAAATTAGGCTTCTTTTTCTTCAAAATTTTTTTAAACTATTTGGTAAACATAGCCGTCATCTCAGACTCTAAATCAAATTCAGTCTCCGGAGTTTTTGCAGTCTCATGAACACTAGTGAAAGCCACACTATCTTTTTGTTTTTTCTTTGAAATCTGGTGGGCTTCATAAGTCTGCAAGTTTCCAACCAACTAAGCAAGCTTGAGGGTATCAACATTCTGAGCCTCCTCGATGGCTGTCACTTTGGATTGGACCCTCTCGGGTAAAGACCTCAAAATTTTTCCAACAACTTTAGCTTCAGGGATTTTTTCACCGAGCGTGAAACAGGAATTCACGATATCACTAAGTTTTGCATAGAAATCATCAAACGTCTCATCATCGCGCATAAAAAGGTTTCAAAGGTGGAGGTGAGACGTTGAAGTTTTGACCTTTTGACAGAAGTAGTACCTTCGTGAATCGTTTCAAGAATGTCCCAAGCCTCTTTTGCTACCTCACACGTGCAGATACGGCGAAACTCTTCAGGTGTGACGGAGCAAAACAGGGAATTGAGAGCTTTACTGTTCCAACTCGAGTTTTGGTAATCAGTTGTGTCCCATTTATCAAGGGGTTTAGGAATATCAACACCATCAATGGTGACAATAGGTTCACTCCACCCATAGATCACGCAGTGCCAAACTTTCTCATCGATAGATTTTAAAAACGCTCTCATACGAGCTTTCCAATAAGAATAGTTTGTACCATCGAGTAAAGGAGGTCTATAAGTCGAGTTACCTTCACGAATAGAATCCATATCACTAGTCACACAAAATCACACTCCTATAGTTTTGATAAAAATAAAGAGTGACCCGCTCTGATACCAATTGAAAATCCTAAGTGATTCGTGATTAGATCAGGATTAAAATATTCCAATTCCCAAATATTCAAAACACACAATCTAAATCATCAAGCACTTACGAAAGTGATTTAGATTGTTGTTTTCAGAATAAACAATAAATCGACACAAACGATTTTTACGTGGAAAAATCACAATTGAAAAACCCTCAATTGTAATAAAAAATCACTGGCGAAACGCCACTAATCAATCCACTACTGAAGAAAGAAAGATTACAAAGATAACACACAAATTACCCAACTCAGTCAATTTGTCTTCAAACCTTCTGTAACTCTTTCACCAAGCCTTCGTCTCGGAACTGATCAACCTGAAAGTTGAATCCACAACTTCACTTGTCGAATCAACAACTACATACAGAATCAAACGCCTTTGAAACTCTACGTTTGAATCTTCGGAATCTACCGAAGAATAACACTCTTGTATGTATTCAATCAACCTCCTTGATGTATGTATCTTAGATCATAGGTTACAAACCCTCTCGAATATCTCAAGGAAAACTCAACAAAACTTTCAAAAGAAAACCTCAAACAAAACCCTAAGACTCTTAAACAAGATCTAGGAAAAAGTAAACCCTAAAATCAGCCTAAACAGATATATATAGGAAAACAGAGTTCGCGATCTCCGCTCGAGCGCACGACAGCCCGCTCGAGCGGCTTTAGTAAAATACGCGTGTGACCAAATAGGTTTCCGGTCGAGCGCTAGAACCTACGCTTGAGCGCGAAATCACACTTCTCAGTATGTTTACAGACCTGACCAACTACTGAGACATCCCATATTACGCTCAAGCGCCAATGGGCCCGCTCGAGCGGGAAAGACAAAAAACAAGGAAAAATTACAACTCTTTCAAAATAAAATTTGTACGAGGATTTGACAATAAAGGGACCTAACAATTTTATTACATCATCTAAATTGATATTTATGATTGACTTATTATTGGAAAACAAAACTTAAAAATCGAATGACAGACGGTAAAGTGTAATAATTTTGAGGATTTATTTTGTTATATTGTCTAAATAATCCTACTGTTATTTTATATAATTATCATCCTACATCTGGCTAAGTAATTTTAAAATAAAAAATCAAAATGATGAAAAGTAGAAATCAACCTCTACCTACCCAAAAAGAAATCAACCTCGTGTCCGGCAGAATTAATGCCTAACACTTTTCTATTTTGCGCCTTGTAAGAAAATAATAATGATACACAAATATATGCTCGTACAAAATTTTATACAAAATGAGTTGGCATCTTGTGATTCTTTTATTTTCAATCAAAACATTCACTATTTATCTTTGGAATTTCACAAGAGTAATGTTAGGGATACCAACATTTCTACCAAAATATTTGATCAAATGTCTCACAAGGATGTGGAGTCCACGCACGTGTGGGATCTACACCTATATGAGATATTCGGTCAAATATTTAGCAAAAATGTTGGGGTCTATAACAATTTCTATTTCACAAATGTCATTGACACACCATTCTGATGATTTCTTTATATGAATTTCGCATTTGCAAATCACTTTTATTAAGAACAATCTGAAAAGAAAAGAAAAAAAAAATTTCTTTACTCTTGCCAACAGACTCTATCTTGAATACATTAGCACTCTCTTTGTATTTCTCACACATTCTCCCTTCACACTTCATATTGTTTTCAATTTTGTTTACTCTTTTATTTTATTTTTTATTTATTTCATTTGTATGTTTCTTTTAATTTATCTTGTAATAAAAAAAAAAATCCAGAACATATATTCTAAGTAATTTTGTTTAATTAATTTGTAAATATTTATTGATTTTTGTTTTCAGTAATAAATATTTAAGTTTAGTAACATCCAATTGTTACTAATTTTGAGAAGAAAAAATGTAAAAACAAAATTACAAGACAGTAGGAACTAAGATAATTATTTACTAAACAGTGTGGGTGCAACTGTTGTTGTATTTTTCTTTGCACACAGAAAGTTATTTCACATTGTGTTTATAATTATTTTTGAACTTCTACACTGATTTATAATTTTTTTTTAAAAATTTAACGATTCAATTAAAAAGTACTTCATATGTCAAATTTCTACCTCCGCCACTGGATGGAAGTCATGTTGGGACAAATTGTTACCCCATTGAACTATTTCATAGGACTGGTGGCCCTATTATTATGAATTTTAATTACTCATAAATGCACAAATCTACAAGAATATAGTTAAGTCAAGAATAAGATCGAATTCAAATAATTTGATGTTAAAAATAATCTCAATAGATTTAGAATTAAATTACTAATCTAATTAACAAATTATAGTGACGGCTCAACACCCTCAACTTGGTTGGTGACATAAGAGTAATGATTGAGACACTCATCCCCACAAGACTCTCACAAGACTTTCACAAATCTGAACCACTCATGATATGGATCCTACACATATATGAGTGGACCCCACATATATATAAAAGGTTAAGATCACTTTGAAGGTGAGAGGATCATCCCCAAAAGAGATCCCAAACATTTTCCGTGACATAAACTACCCTGCGTCGGGCCATAGCCACCCACACAAATATACGATGATGGCTCGCTTTCCTACTTCTGATGCCCTAATCTTTGGGTTGTAGCCACGAAAGTGATGCTCCAATAGTAACAAATTATTGCAACCACAAATTAATTAATATTAGCAAACAAAACACTCATAATCCTAATTGCTTGGAACAAAAGTTTTGCTTGTATTGATTCCAGTTTGGTTTGTGTCTGTCCATCTGTGTGTTTGGTCATTATAACTAGGACAAAATTCCTTTCATCACCTTATCGTTTGGACCATTTACCCCTATATGTACTCTGGATTATATTTAGATTATAAATTTGAGTAGAGATTTAAAAAGAGAAAGAAAAAATGTGATTGAAGATTTAAAAAGAGAAAAATATATATATGATTGAAATTTAAGTGAAACGTAAATGTGAAAAATATAAGCGAAATGTAATTCATTTTTAAATGTTGGAAAAATGATTTTAATTCTGATGTTTCGGAAACTTGCTGCTAATTATTTAGTGAACAAGATTATATAATTAGTGAGTCAAAACCATTTATAGGTGAATGGAAATTGACTTCTAATTGAGATTTATGATCTATAGACATGTTTGTGGAAATTCTCAAAATGATGTTGCATAATTTTCTACACAGGATAATTATCAACATTTTTGGAGAAGATATATTAGGTCCTAGATAAGTTGGGTTTGGGTCAAGCCCATTACTTATTCACATGGGCCCTAGTTGTTTGAATTAATATTCAAACTTCAAGTCAAGCCCATTACTTATTTACATGGGCCCAAGGTATTTGAATTGATATTAGTTAGTTGCTGGAAAGTTTGAATTTTACATTCAAATTTCAACGGACATCAACGGACTGATTTTTCAAAATTGAACAGACATGTCTTTCCCATGAATCAGTGTTTCCATTGCCTATATTAGGCAGTCCTCCGTTCTGTTTATTTCAAAGAAAATTTAACAATCTTTGATATCTTCCTTTTCCTTCTTTTTTCATCTTGCATATTCCATTTTTAGAGTTTAAGTTTGAGAGAGTATATAGCATATATTTTGGTTCGCTGCACAAACAAATACGCAGTGCTGCATTTGTTTGGGGTGATTGTTGTATCCTGGAGGCAGGACGTCCGCTATTCTCGAGCACCTAGGAGAGGACGAATTTCTGTCTTAAAGACACAGTGTCAAACACTGGCCTCAATCACAAAATTGTTCTAAGGATTGAATTTGCAGAAAGTTGTAAGTTTCTATTTTTTTTTTTAATTATTATCTGTATTATAATTCTGCTAAAATAATATTCTGTTTATTCTTTACAATCTGTTCTGGTCTATTATTTTGTAAATTGATTATTTTCGGAGAAAGAGTGGTCAACAATTTTAAGACAGAAATTATTCTCCCTATGTTGGTTATTGTATTACTTCTGTAATCCAGTATAGGTTTTCTTCAGTTGCTGATTGTGTGTTTTTATTCCAGACAGAATAAGCATGATATTATTTTGATAGGTTGTTTTTTTTTTCCTATTTCCTAAGTGCATTACTGAAGCCGTTTGTTCACATGCACTGGTTTGTGTATTTGAATAAAATTCTGGTTTGATCATATATTGGTTTGACATACATTTTGATTTGAATAAAATTCTTTTGAATAATAAAATATTCATATTTTGCATTGCTTCTTTGAAATATAATATTTTATTCTTTAGTTCATGAATGCTCTAGTAGTTTAATCACATGCCATGTGTGTTGAATAATTTGGAGTACATGAGCAGTATGTTTGGTCTCTGGTTTATTGGTTCGTTGCATTATTAGAATACAATTTTTTCCTATTTTGGGTTTAAAGAATTTAATAGTGTTGCTGTATGTGGTTATTCAAGTATATGGATTCATGAAGCATGATTGTATTTGCCCATAGCATATACTGTGTTCTACAGGAAGATTTTTTGTATACTGTTTTATTTGTTTTTCCTACATACAGCACATTGTGTTTTATGATCAACGGGTTGCCCTTTATCATTTGAATTCTGTATTTTTAATGTTCTGGTTTAAAATTAGATTGTAATGTTTTACACAGTTTGACTCTTTGATTAATGTTTTGTTCAGTCATGGACTGTTGGTCAATTTAATTTGATTAATTTGATAAGTTAATTCATTTGATCAATTTAATTGATTCACTTAAACAGTTTGTTTGTTTTATTTAGTTTATACTATTTATTTTGTTTGTTTTCCAATAAAGATATATTCTAGATCTCCTTATGTTTATTTAGTTGTTTATTTTCCTATAGAATATTTTGTTCTAGATTTTTGTTTAGATTATTTATTCTTTGGAAAATAATTTCTGTTTAATTTAATTTATTTTATTAAACAGAAAAATGGCAACTGAGGGTACTGTTGTTACTCCTAATCCCATTGTTCCTCCACCAGTTGTGTCTATTCTGGTTGTTACGCCAACTCTGACTCATGGCCCGGGTCATGGACATGTTCCAGTGAACCATGGGGAAAAACCTGAAAAATTCAGTGGTACCGATTTTAAAAGGTGGCAACAAAAGATGTTATTTTATTTAACCACCCTGAATTTGGCAAGGTTTTTACGAGAAGATGCGCCAACTCTGAAAGAAGATGAGAGTGATGCGCAAGTTGTCGCTGCAGTAGATGCATGGAAACATGCAGACTTTCTCTGCAGGAACTATATCCTCAATGGATTGGACAACACACTTTATAATGTGTATAGTCCGATCAAGACAGCAAAAACGTTGTGGGATTCCTTGGATCGCAAATATAAGACGGAAGACGCAGGAACAAAGAAATTTGTTGTTGGCCGCTTCCTGGATTTTAAGATGGTGGATTCCAAGACAGTGATCAGTCAAGTCCAAGATCTACAACTTATCTTGCATGAAATTCATGCAGAAGGTATGTCTCTGAGTGAGTCTTTTCAGGTAGCAGCTATGATTGAAAAATTACCGCTGTCTTGGAAGGATTTCAAGAATTATTTAAAGCACAAACGCAAAGAGATGTCACTGGAGGACTTGATTGTTCGGTTGAGGATTGAAGAAGACAACCGTGGGTCTGAAAAGAAAAGTGGGCGTAATCTGATGGAGGCGAAGGCTAATGTGGTGGAACAGAAGCCTAAGCACAACAATAAGAAGAGGAAGTATCTTGCTGAGAGTTCAAAACGTAGCTCTGGTTCAAAGACTAGTGAGATTCAAAACTTCACAGGCAAATGCTATGTGTGTAACAAGCAAGGACATCGTGCCAAAGATTGTTACAAGCGTCGGACTCAACGAACCTTGAAAAAGAAACCTGCTCAAGCCAACATAACAGAGGAGGAAAATCTTTGTGCAATGATTTCGGGATTACATGTGTCCGGAATGGTGTCTGAAGTGAATTTGGTAAGCAACCCCAAAACATGGTGGGTGGACACAGGTGCTACACGTCACATTTGCTCTGAGAAAAAGATGTTCTCCACATATCAGGTGGTGGATAACGAGGAACAACTTTATATGGGCAATTCTTCTACCTCCAAGGTTGAAGGCAAGGGACAAGTAGTACTCAAGATGACATCAGGCAAAGAGCTTACTTTGAAAGAAGTGCTGCATGTACCAGAAATTCGAAAGAACCTGGTATCTGGATCATTGCTGAGCAAGAACGGGTTTCGCCTTGTGTTTGAATCTGACAAATTTGTACTCACTAAAAATGGGGTGTATGTGGGGAAAGGGTACTTGAGCGATGGGCTCTTTAAACTAAATGTAATGACAGTGGTTCCTATTTCTAATAAGAATAACACATCTTCTGCTTACTTTGTTGAGTCTTTATATATGTGGCATGGTAGATTAGGACATGTTAATTATGGTACCTTGCGTAGATTAATTAACTTAGAATATCTACCTAAATTTCATATTGATGCAAATCATAAGTGTGAAGTATGTGTTGAATCAAAATTGACTAAGGCATCTTTTAAGTCAATTGAAAGGAATACTGAACCTTTGGATCTAATCCATAGTGATTTATGTGATTTGAAATTTGTTCAAACACGAGGAGGGAAAAAATATTTCATAACCTTTATTGATGATAGCACTCGGTACTGTTATGTATACTTGTTGCGAAGCAAAGATGAAGCCTTAGAAAAATTCATAGAATTTAAGGCTGAGGTTGAGAATCAACTTGGCAAGAAAATAAAGGCTATAAGGAGTGACAGAGGTGGTGAATATGAAGCACCATTTGGTGACTTATGTTCACAATTAGGAATAATACATCAAACCACTGCACCTTATACACCTCAGCAAAATGGAGTTGCTGAGCGAAAAAATCGCACTTTGAAAGAAATGATGAATGCCATGTTAATAAGTTCAGGATTACCTCAGAACTTGTGGGGGGAAGCTATTCTTTCCGCTAATTATATTCTCAATAAAATTCCTCATAAGAAGTCTCATAAAACACCCTATGAACTGTGGAAAGGTCGAAAGCCTTCCTACAAATACTTGAAAGTGTGGGGGTGTTTGGCTAAAGTGGCAGTACCAGAACCAAAAAGGGTTAAAATTGGACCCAAGACTGTTGATTGTATTTTCATAGGATATGCAAACAACAGTAGTGCCTATCGGTTTTTGGTACATAAAAGTGAGAACACAGAGATTCATGTCAATACAATTATCGAGTCTAGGAATGCATCATTCTTTGAAAATGTGTTTCCTTGTAAATTGACACAAGAGCCTAAAAGGACATATGATGCTGCTTTTGACAATGATCAAAGGCAAGTTGAGGAAAACCCAGAGGAAAAAGTCGAGGAGGAACCCAGACGAAGTAAAAGAGCTAGGACAGAAAAATCTTTCGGTCCTGATTTCTTAACATACTTACTGGAAGAGGAGCCTCGAACTTTCAAAGAAGCAATGTCTACTCCTGAAGCTCCTTCCTGGAAAGAAGCTATTAATAGTGAAATTGAATCCATCCTGCAAAATCATACATGGGAATTGGTAGATCTTCCACCAGGCTGTAAGCCTCTTGGTTACAAGTGGATTTTTAAAAGGAAGATGAAGCCGGATGGTTCAATTGATAAATACAAGGCGAGACTTGTAGTTAAAGGTTACAGGCAAACTGAAGGAGTAGATTATTTTGATACTTACTCACCTGTAACAAGAATAACGTCTATTCGAATGTTAATAGCTATTGCAGCTTTGTATAATCTTGAGATCCATCAAATGGATGTTAAGACTGCATTCTTGAATGGCGATTTGAATGAGGAAATTTACATGGAACAACCAGAAGGGTTCGTGGTTCCAGGGCAAGGGAAAAAAGTGTGCAAACTTGTGAAGTCTCTTTACGGTCTAAAACAAGCACCCAAACAATGGCATGAAAAATTTGACAATGTAATGATGTCAAATGGATTTAAAATAAATGAATGTGATAAATGTGTTTATGTGAGAAACACAGAAAA
Source organism: Camellia japonica (assembly GCA_030407325.1). Lineage (NCBI taxonomy): Eukaryota > Viridiplantae > Streptophyta > Magnoliopsida > Ericales > Theaceae > Camellia > Camellia japonica. The sequence goes on from JAPPVO010000031.1 coordinate 133,949,548, forward strand.
GGGATATGTCATTGTTTGCCTATATGTAGATGATATGCTCATCCTTGGTAGTAATAAAGAAATGATCAAAGCTACCAAGAAAATGTTGAACTCTAAGTTTGACATGAAAGATATGGGAATAGCAGATGTTATACTTGGAATAAAAATTACAAAGACATCTGAAGGATATACCTTGTCTCAAGGACATTATGTTGATAAAATACTTGAGAAATTTAACAAGCATGACGATCGTCTCGCTAAGACCCCTATAGATGCTAATCTTCATTTGATGAAGAATATGGGTGAAGGTGTATCACAAGTAGAATACTCCCGGATCATCGGAAGCTTAATGTACCTCATGAACTGCACTCGTCCAGATTTAGCATATGCAGTTAGCAGATTAAGTAGGTATACAAGCAATCCAGGAACAGACCACTGGACAGCAATAGTTAGGGTACTTAGATATCTAAAGTATACTCGAAACTATGGGCTGAACTATATGAGATATCCAGCAGTATTAGAAGGTTATAGTGACGCTAATTGGATCTCAGACACTAAAGACTCTAAGTCTACCAGTGGTTATGTCTTTACCTTGGGAGGTGCAGCAGTCTCATGGAAGTCATCCAAACAGACATGCATTGCAAGGTCCACAATGGAGTCCGAATTTATTGCTTTAGATAAAGCAGGTGAAGAAGGAGAGTGGCTTCGTCAATTTCTAGAGGATATCCCAATGTGGCCAAAACCTGTGCCAGCCATTTGCATTCATTGCGATAGTCAAGCAGCAATGGCAAGAGCACAAAATAATATGTATAACGGTAAGTCTCGTCATATTCGACGTAGACATAATACTGTTAGGCAACTGCTCTCAAATGGAGTTATCTCCATTGAGTACATAAGGTCAAAAGATAATATCGCGGATCCGTTAACCAAAGGTTTGACCAGAGAGCAAGTTTTAAGATCATCGAGGGGAATGGGATTAAAGCCTTTTAACTAAAGAGTCGACTTAATGGCAACCCAACCTAGCTGACTGGAAATCCCAAAATCTAGGTTCAAAGGGACAACCGAATTATGTGTGACTCATTAGTATCACTAAGGAAAAATTTTCCTACCCTTTCCTATGATGACATAGTGATGTCTGCAGCGCTAATCAGGTTAAGCTTTGCTTTTAATGATATTCATATCTTGGAAATCCAAGTGGGGTATAGCAGAATACTCTTAATGAAAATCACCTATATGAGTGTGAACTGGGCCGGTTCAATGAGAATTGGTAAAAGGCTGAATTCTCTAGAGCACTCAGGAAAACCAGGAATTGCCTAGGGCCAAAACGGGCACAACCGAAAGAACCAAGTTGTGTATGAAAACAAAACTGTGTGAAAGCTGTTGTCTTGGTTTACACTAACGGCAGAACAGTTCAAGACATATGATGTTCACTGATCAGCCAGTAAACCCGATAGTTTTTCACAAGGGAAGGTTCAAGGCCACAAGCTACCTATCCTATGCAGGATGTTTTCAGTTTTGTACTTTCTCAGGTTGCATGTTGTTGCATTTCCTTTTCGTCAATTTCATTCATGTGGGGGATTGTTGGAAAAATGATTTTAATTCTGATGTTTCGGAAACTTGCTGCTAATTATTTAGTGAACAAGATTATATAATTAGTGAGTCAAAACCATTTATAGGTGAATGGAAATTGACTTCTAATTGAGATTTATGATCTATAGACATGTTTGTGGAAATTCTCAAAATGATGTTGCATAATTTTCTACACAGGATAATTTCAACATTTTTGGAGAAGATATATTAGGTCCTAGATAAGTTGGGTTTGGGTCAAGCCCATTACTTATTCACATGGGCCCTAGTTGTTTGAATTAATATTCAAACTTCAAGTCAAGCCCATTACTTATTTACATGGGCCCAAGGTATTTGAATTGATATTAGTTAGTTGCTGGAAAGTTTGAATTTTACATTCAAATTTCAACGGACATCAACGGACTGATTTTTCAAAATTGAACAGACATGTCTTTCCCATGAATCAGTGTTTCCATTGCCTATATTAGGCAGTCCTCCGTTCTGTTTATTTCAAGAAAATTTAACAATCTTTGATATCTTCCTTTTCCTTCTTTTTCATCTTGCATATTCCATTTTTAGAGTTTAAGTTTGAGAGAGTATATAGCATATATTTTGGTTCGCTGCACAAACAAATACGCAGTGCTGCATTTGTTTGGGGTGATTGTTGTATCCTGGAGGCAGGACGTCCGCTATTCTCGAGCACCTAGGAGAGGACGAATTTCTGTCTTAAAGACACAGTGTCAAACACTGGCCTCAATCACAAAATTGTTCTAAGGATTGAATTTGCAGAAAGTTGTAAGTTTCTGTTTTTTTTTTTAATTATTATCTGTATTATAATTCTGCTAAAATAATATTCTGTTTATTCTTTACAATCTGTTCTGGTCTATTATTTTGTAAATTGATTATTTTCGGAGAAAGAGTGGTCAACATTAAATTCATACCAAAACTCATAATTCAAACACAATCATAATAATAGGCAGTGTCCTTGTATAATTTTGATTGTAGCAGTTTGTTTCATTTTATTGAAAAATCTATCCAAATTAACCGATAGTGATCAATGCTCGCCTTCTAATAGATTTGAAAGTCAAGTTTCTTTATCATTATTATTTTTTATTATTCATCCAAAACCTCAACTAAAGCTAATTATGCATTATTATATACATAATTAACGAAACCCTCTGTAAATGTGTAGCACCACATTGTGGTATTGTTGGCTTTTTGGCTTTTCGAAGGGTATTTTTGTAAATGCGAGCGTGCCAGCAAGGATCAATCAGTCCTTACATAAATTATAATTGCCAACCAATTATCAGACGATTGTGTTTTAGTTCTTTCAGCCTCAATGAAGAGGACTTTTACTGGTGGCTTGACTTAGGAGAAATTAAGAGAAATAACAGTTAATATGAAGAACAATCGAAGTATTTCATTAACATGAACACTTACAATGGTCCAAACTCGGCCTCGAAGAGGTTTACAGCAACAGTCTACTTGAATCTATTTGAAACTACTCCTATGAATCGAAGTGCAGTGCAGGTATTTAAAGTGCAGGAAATTAAAGTACAGGAAATGTAAAACTGGAAAAGAAAATATGAAGTAAAGACTGGTTTGTATGATCTGAGTCTGGGGGGGTTTTTTCTGGGGACCTCCTTGCTATTTATACTCCTCAAGGATGACCATCGAACTGCACTTCGAACTGTCGAACTGCTCCTCCATGATTGCTGATCATGCTGCCTTAGAAGTAGTTCCACTACGCCTTTCCTTGCAGTTGAACTTCCCTCTTGTATTTGAATTTGAATATGAGCAACCGTTGAAGCCACGTCATCTTATATCTCTTTATTGATCTTGTGCTATTCAGATCATGTGAGAACCAATTTTCACTGCCACGTGTACGATCAAGATCGAAGACTTGAGCAGTCTCCCCATACTATCCTTGCTTTGCCACGTGTCGAACTATAATTGGCTTTTACAAAATATGTAGCCAACATTACCCCCCGCACTAATATACCCAATACTTGGTGATATTAGTGGATCGCAGCCTTTCTCACGCTTTTGGAATGTGCATAGAGTCTATCTTCTGGAAACACAACCGTCATCTCTTTGGTGATCATTTGCATTAACTCTTTTTCAATTTGTTGAACGTCCCAATACCTTAGCATTCGAACAGACTATGGCTCAATCAATTTCCCTTTCCATTGATCAAGTACCCGAAGAGCCATTGAGTAATGCTGTTTCCCCTCGAAAGAATCTCCACGCATTCATTGGCCACCTTTACCCGCCTTTCTATATTCAGGTCATGGAAGCCTTTGCAAATTACCAACCTTTGGACTACGAATACATTGTCCTTAATCCTTCGATTCCACAAGTTGCAGATACAGATACAAGAAGTTCTTCCTCTGACTCCCCCTTGCACTTCGAACGAACTATCTCAAACCTTTGATTTGGCAAGTTACAAATATGGATTTAGGAAACTCTCTTCACAAAATTCTGCATGGGATGAAGCTGCAACTTCTTCCTCTTCTGGGGTTTCTGACTGGACAAGCTGGTCCACATCTGAGCCCTGGGATTTGAGGGAACGAATTAACCATCATTTTGTTGAGTTCACTGACCCTTTAGAATTTCCTTCTTACGCTCGAAGTTCAGTGGTCTACCCCTACGTGCCCATTGACCATCGACGTAGTTTGGAGGAGAATTTGCTTGTAGCATGGTACACATCTTCCATGCCTACAAAAATAATGCATGCTACCCGGCACCTAGAAGAAGCACAAGGGTACAACCCATCATTCTTAGCCAAAAAGGCGAAGATTTGCTCTTCTGACTGGCTTGATTATATTAATGCCTTTGTTCCTTCCACCCCCATACCATCTCCCATAATAGAAGCATCCACACCTTCTTCTCCATCTTCTGAAGCAGAAGCATCTATACCTTCTCCTCCACCAACTCTTTGCTGGACAGAAAAACTGAGGCTTGCACTCCCCCTGAATGAAGTTTTTTCACCTTACAAACCTCCATCATTTCCTACTCCAGTTGAGCGAAAACAAGCTCAACTTCTGCTTGCAGCTTTCTCTCACTTGCCTTTCAATGTTCTTGAGGACGTAGTCCCTTTCAAGAACTTTCAATGGGCTTGTGATATTCTGACTAGGAGCCATGTCCTTAATCCCCTTGCCCAAGCAGAACTTCACATGTTCCTGGACCAACTCCCATTGCTCCTTTACTGGCATCGAAATTCTAAGGCTACTACGCAATCCTTAGACCAACTTTCGTCTCTTCGAATTCATGCCCATACGAAGCAGAGAACTTTATCGAAGAATTCGATGATTTCAAGAATAAAGATTCTACGTATTGGGATGATTTGGTCATAGACGAAATGGAGCAAAAATTGAGAGAGGAAGCCTTCGAAATAAAGGCTGAAGAGCTCTACTACGAAGTGAGAGCACATCAACTCATGCAGCCAACTTTAGAAGAAATAGAGGATATAATAAAGAAAGAACAAAATTTCATTGGTCACTGTTGGACCAAATTTCATGATCTTGTTATTTATTCTATTCCTTATTTTTATGAGCTTGAGTTTGTACCTAGATAGGTTACTTGATGTAATTGCCTTGGCTTGAATACAAACAAAGTTTTTCTGTAATTGACATTGTTTGACTCTGTTTCCTTGTCTTTAAAAGCCAATTCAGGACTTCGAATTGAACAATCTCATCCTTCGAATGTCTTTTTCCAATTTATGGAGTAAAGTTGACAATTCTGGCTGATATCATCTGGAATTAGTGTTTCGAATTCAATAACTTTAACCAATACATGGTCATGGTTGATATAGTCAGTCAATTTTAAATTGACCACTTCTGTTTCGAAAGAACAGTCCATGCTGTTTTAGTTTAAAAGACGATTTCCTTCTTATATATAAAAAAAAACCAATGATTGGTTTTGATGCTTCGAACAGTGCTCCTCATCCTTAAAGAATCCTAGGATTTGCTCTGAAGGTCGTTACTTTGATTAATAGCCCTCAAACAGGTCTTTACATCCTTTAAAGTAGACCAATACTCGAGCATTCTAGCATCTTTAGGCATGTAGTATGCTTCGAAGCCGGCTTCTGTTTCGAAGCCGTTGTATTCTGGCTTTTGGTGCCAAAATGTGGCTTCGAAGCCAAATGTTTTACTTCGAAGTTGACTTCAGTATTTGGGCTGTGTTTTTCCCTCCAAAAGTATCAATATTGAAGGAAACTCTTCGTATTCGTACTTTTAGTACTGAACGACTTACGGAATATATTTTTCAGACACAAAGCTTTTAAAACCCCTTTGTTTCGTATTCTGAAATCACTTGCTCCTTCAACACACAAACCCTACCGATCTTCTGTTACCCATCTCTTCCTTACTGCTTGCTGGCGACCGTATCAGTCCTACCATGGCTTTGAAACGATGTATTGATGAAGAAATCACCAAGCTAACAACTGGTGAACCAACCGCCATAATGGACGTCTCTTTGTTCCTCGTCATAGCAGTCAACAAGAGTACGTTCTAGGTCCCATCTTTCGAGAAGCTCCTGACCAACTCCAGCTTTATACCCTCGTTTGGAGGACCACTTTCTTCTTTACGAAGGAGAGCTCGACTGGAGCAATTGGAGATTGACCCGGCCTCATCGCTGCTAGCCGACATTGAGAACTGAATGGGAGGAATGGTATGACAGGGTTGTACCAGCAAGAGAAGATGACTTACAAGAGCTCTATATCCTCGACGCCCTTCGTCTCTCCAGGTTCATCATCCCTGAAGATCCCTTCTTAATTCCAGCTGCTTTATGTTTTGGAATGTGGCTTTTAATTTCTTCCAATTTCGATGTGGCATGATGGCTCCCACCATTCTCGATATTTGCCATCTTTTAGGGCTTTCCCCTCATGGCTCTCCTTTTACTCCCAACTATCCGGACCTTCCTGTCAAATTTCCCTTCCAGCCTTAACCTCTTCTTATAGTGACTTTGTAAAGGCTGAAAATAAAAAGGAAGGCCCTGTGAAAGACAGAGAATTCTTTTCCTTCATTTTGTACTGGTTATGCAAATTTCTTTTTTGCACATCATCTCAGAGGATTATGCCTGAGTTTGCTCCCCTCGCAAAGGCACTTGTCTTGAAAAAGCATATAGCTCTTGCCCTTACCTGTTAGGCCATATATACAGAGCTTGCTCCCAATTTTGTGAAAGACCACTTGATGTTAACCAAGGAGGTCCCTTCTGGGTGCTCCAGCTCTGGCTCTTTGCCTATTTTACTGATCTGCATTCTAAATGCCTCAGATTCCTTGTCCAGGACCCTAGCACTTATGGGGAGAAGTATGCTAGGATTGTCCTTTACCCTGCTTCTTTTGCTCATTACTTTACTTTCTTTTACCAACTTCCTATTTCTCCGTCTGCCTCCTTCTTTTGTCCGTTCGAAGCCAATAGAGGACCATCCTGGCTGCAGACTTTTCTGGCCGATAAAGAATGCTCCACCTCACCTCACAAAGATATGTGGGCTCTATACTGCTACCAAGGGAATTGTTCATTGGCACTTTGAACCCTCGAGCTTATAAGTGCATTTCTGAGGTGTATTGTCCTTCCCAGTTTGCCAGACAATTTGGCTCACTCAAGGGATACCTGTCCCACTTTGCAGTCTCTCGAATGTTCACCTTACTGCTAGAGATTTGAGAATATCCAAATCCAGGCTAGAGACGGCAATACTCAAACTGCTGAAGGAATTGAATGAGTTCCAATTTGTCCCCTTTCTTCCATCTGGCTTAGTTTTGAAAAGATTTCAGAACTGGTGGACAGCCAATATGGAAGTGCGCCTATCTGTGCACCCTCATGACTTGCTAATAAGGTTGGGAGTGCCTTCAAAGGCTAAGTCAGCAGCAGCTGAGGACATCCCTTCTCTTCCTGAAGCCGCCACAACTATTCTGCTGCAGCTTCAACCCCTCCAGCTAGAGTTACTAGAGCTGCTTCGAAGAAGGGTAAGTATTTTCAGATTTCCCTTTTCTTTCTTTTGAATCTCTTGTTCGTTTCCCTTAGACTTGTGTTCTTTGGTGCAGGGTCTCCGCAAGAAGAATCCCCCAAGAGAGCTGAGACTTTAGCTCTTCTCAAGAAGAAACAACAAAAACAGAAAAGGAAGCTAGTCTTCCTCCTGAAGAACCTGAATCTCTGGAAGAAGAAGAAGAGGTTGAGCAAGAGCAAGAAGTGCTTTTGCAGAGAACAAAGAGACAAAAGGTGGCTGTCTCCACTTCTGATACAATCGAACCTCCTTCCCTCGAGACAACCACTACAATAATGGGGAAAGAGCCTATCTGTGAAGAATCTGAACTCCAAGTCGAAGAGAGGGGAATCGAAAAGGAGCCAGTAGCATCACTGCCAAGAAGAAAAAGAAAGAAAGTGACTGTTCCTGCCGCTGACTTGGTTGAAGACCCTATTCATGAAGCAGCTGCCAAGGCAGTAGAGCAGGAACATTCCAAGGAAATAATTGTCTTTGAGAGGGCGAGAAGAAACGGCAGCAACAACTTTTGAGAAATGAGGCTGCTACTGCTGATGCACTTCAAAGGGAAGCTGTAAGAAGGCAACAGACTGCCGAGCATTATTCCCTTCGCAGCTCTCCCATCAGTGTTAATGCCTCTGGAACAAGTAAGTTCTTTCACACTTCCGTTGTTCTCTCTTTGTCAACTTTTGATACTGAATTTTGACAGTCCTTTGTATTTCCTCCTCTTGCAGCAACAACTATTGCATCCATCTTTCCAGCGAGGGCTCCCTCGATTTCAGTTGAAGTTGACCAGATGCAACATGTGAAAACCATCCAAATCATGCTCCCACTCTCTAAACCTATATTCGATATACCTTCTTTGAGTCAAACATCCCTGCATCTCTTTTTCTTGGCTTAGAGCCATATTTCCCTTTTTGACCTTTGATCGACCTCAGTCTACTTCTTCTTCCTTCACAGAAATTCCAACTGCTACTCCATCTCCGATGGCAGTTGATTCCCTTATAGAGGGTGCTGGTAATCTTCCAATTCATAGTTCATCACCTTTGCCTACTTCCAGCCCCTCTTCTCTTGATTCACTGGTGGCTAAGACCATAGAGACTGCCAAAGACGCCTTTCATTTCTCCTATCCCCATGCAGTCCTCTGTGCCTTCCACTACAATTCTTCTGCGCCCTTTATGTCTATGGATGAGGTCGATGTTTTTGAGGCCAGATTAGCTAGTCTCTTTGACATACCTTCTACCTCTCCAACATCAGTGTTGAAGCCGAGAGCCATTAGTTTGGCTGACTCTTTGCTAGAAATCCTTGAAAGCTCTTCTTCCTTCCAGCAGCAAGCCTTTTGCACCTTCTATAGACTTAAACACTTGCTTGGAACTGCTGACCCTTTTCGAGAACTCCCTTCGAGGCTCTACAAAGGCCTATCATCAGAAATGGGTTTCTTCAGTGCTGTAGAATTGCTGAGCAGTCCGGCCGAATGAATGTCTCAAGTCATCTATCCCAGGCTGCAGCTACTATTGATTTCTATATTAGCATTTGTCAAGCTGCCAAGGCTGCGGCTGAGAAAATTGGTTGGCGACCAGAGTTTTGTTTCCCAAGTGCATAACGAGGTATCAACTCTGAAAGAACAACACTCCTCTGCCTCCCACTTTCGAGTCCAACTGGGGAAGAAAGCTCAACTTGAAGAGGAGCTAGCTGCAGTAAACCAAGCCTTGGTTCGAACTGACACTTAAATTGCAAATCACTAACCAAGAACTGGCCTGATCGCAAAGAAGACATGGACTACAACTATTCAACTAGTCCCTCACTTAGCAATAGGAAGTCTATTGTACAAAACAATTAAGACATTGCAATGATTTCTGGGCCAATTTGTGGCACAATGTACTTAATTCTTTATAAAGAACAAATTTTGTCTATCACTTGAGCGTGGTCTTGGTTTGGTATTCAATGTTTATTTTATTCCTTGTGTTTCCAAATGGTTGGAAAATAAGGCTTCAAATATCTGCCATTAATCTTTTGGGATGTACATACCCATTCAGATTTCTCAAATGGTATGCTCCAAAAGGCAGAACTCTATGAACTTGATATGGTCCTTCCCAGTTAGTGACCATTTGCCAACTTATGGCTTTTAATCCCTATTGGGAGTATTGTCTTCCATACCAAATCACCTTCATCAAAGCCAATGTGTTTGACTTTCTTGTTATAATTCTTGGCTGCTTTCTTCTTTTGAAAAAAGAATGCTATTTAATGCCAAAATTCTGGCTTCATCTATGCCTTCAACTCCAAGCACATACTTTGATTGTATTGCTCAGGATCTAACTGATCTTGGCATCTTACCCTCAAAGATTTGACATTAATTTCCACAGGTAAAACTGCATCATGCCCATATACTAAGGCATAAGGAGTGACTCCTGTGCTTGATCTTGGGGAGGTTCTGTAAGCCCATAAAGACATCCAACAGAAGGTTATGCCAATCCCTGGGATTATCCTCCACAACCTTTGTATTCCTTTTTCAAGACTTGTTGGATGATTCAGCTTGACCATTGGCTGTGTGCATAAAAAGTGGAATTAACAAGGAAAATTCCAAACTCTGCCACAAAGACTTCACCATTTTCCCATCGAATATAGTCCCATTATCCACAGTAATGGTTACGGGATGCCAAATCTATGGATCAAGTCTTTGATGAACCCAATGACCTCTGTTTGATCTACAGCCTTATATGGCTGGCTTCGACCCACTTGGTGAAAATAATCAGTGGCCACTAGAATGAAACAATGATGCTTCGAAAAAGGTGGGTGGTTTTTTCCCATCATATCCAGGCCCATCCTCTAAATGGCCAAGGCTTTACTACTGCATGTAGGTCAGTTATGGGCACATGCCTTATTGTGCCATGCTTTACATGCCTGGCAAACCTTTGCATATTCTATGCAGTCTTTAAGGATAGTTGGCCAATAGTAGGAATGCCTTCGAAAGCAGAAACCATTCATCTTCACACCCGGTGATGAGCACCACAAATGCCTTCATGAACCTCAGCCATAGCTGTTAATGCTTCTTTTGGGCCTAAAAACATTCCAGCAATAAGCCATCTCCCCCCTTTTGTAGAGAGCATTGCCAATATCATATATGCATACGTAGACTGCAATTTGATTTTATGCTGGCCTTCGAAGATGGACCAGCCAAGTATTGCATTATTGGATGCCTCCAATCTTGTTCTTGTAGGTCATTGTGATTGACTTCCAAGACCACATTCCTTTTATTCAAAGGTTGTATTAATCTTTAATATGTTGTTTGGCTTATGTCCTTTGGGTATTATCCCTTCTCTTGAAGTTCGAGCTTCTGAGCTACATCATTAGCCCTATGTTCAAGAATCTTGGAACATGAGTTACATTTGCTATTTGAAACTGGAAAGCAAATGCAAGGCAACAACATAGTATGGCAAAATACTTATGCTTTGACACTTGAAAACCCTTTCACTGGTTAACCACCAATTGAGAGTCTCCAAATATGTCAACTGCATGTACTTGTAATCCAATAAGA